>OY728135.1:459189268-460439268 GCA_963277665.1 Viscum album
ACAGATGCACCTTCAGCAATAGTTATATACTGTCACTGGAGAACATGACAAACTCAATAATTCACTGGAGGGAGCTCAAATGAGTGGTATGAAAGCCATCACAGATGCCAAGAAAGCACTCCATCAGGCTGAAAAGAGTGAATTTGGTCGAGTGAATGACCTTCAAGTAGCTGCTGATGAAGCACGGGATGTTGTACATCAAGTGAAGACTTATGTTGACAATCTTTTATAATTTATTGGAAAAGAGAAGAGACTCCAATCTGTGGACATCCTTCTAATTCTTGTGCCTCAAATGGAAAGAACGCTTTCATTTTCAATCATCTATGCACGCATTTTCATTTTCTACCTCTTTAGATTTTTACCTAAGCCAATGGGCCTAGTAAGCATAGTTTTATTTTTACTAGGATTATTATAAATAACCCTACAAACTTTGAATATTTTAATTGATCAATATTACCTAAATCATACAAAATGTATGTTTAGTGAGCTGGAACTTGACTTTTATTCAGAGTTCCCTTGTCTTTTGTGGGCAGTTTAAAGTCATGAACGTCAGACATAAAGAGGCTAATGTTTAAGGTCAAAATATCTTTGACTGAATGGATTAATATTGACTCAATTCCTTGAAAATTTATTTGAAAACATATTACCCCACTCAAGTAGGAGGGAAAAATGTAAACCATGACTTAAGAAATTTTGAATCTGAGGAATGATGTGAAAAAGGGATAAAAGTCATTAGAAAAAGTAGTTCCCAAGAATGAAGTACCATTATTTAACAAACCCGTTAGGGGGTTGAATTATGCAGGGCCACCTAAGGGCATTGGCTACATAGTAAAATAATGGTATCTTTTGGCTGACAGGTCCATTATGTAGACTAATTATGTGAGGCCGCCTAAGGGCACGTGCTACATAGTCAAGAAAAAGAACTCTTAGAAATTTACTTTTCTACTACTAAAAATCCAGTGGAAGTTTATGGGGATTCAAATTTTCCAAAGCATAGAGTTTTCTGTATGGGGAGAGGTACTTGAATATGGAGAAGATATTTCCAAACAAGATTATCCAAGAACTGGATGAATGTCACTCCTACGAAGGTCTGACCTAAACGTAGGGAAAATAAATATAAACCATAGACTTGAATACTTTCAGATCATGAAAAAGGAAATGAAACAAATATGTTAAGGATGGCTATATTTTTTTTGTGGATCCTTACATATTTTTGATAAGACAAATAAGGACAAAAGAGGTTTTCTTCCCAAGAATGAAGTTACCATTATCTGAAAAACCCATTAGGGGGTTGAATTATGCAGATCCGCCTAAGGGAATTGGCTACATAGTCAAATAATAGTATCTTTTGGCTGACAAGTTTGTTATGTAGATTGTTTATGCAAGGATGCCTAAGGGAACGTGCTGCATAGTCAAGAAAAAGATCTCTATGAAATTATACATTCTGTGACTAGAAGTCGAGAAAAAGGGTAATGAAGATCTGAAAATATTTAAGGTTTGGATTATGACACATAAAGATGGGTATTGTCCAATGTATGCAGAGATACAAAGATCAATGCTAACCATAATCATGTTGTGGCTGGGTCCTGAATTGAAATGTTGTACTTCACTACGTATCCCATAAGGATGGGAATCAAGCCATACGTAGTTCTTGAAATACAGTTTAGCATTGTGTGGGATGAAAGTGTGGGAGATCTTAGTTTAGGGTCATAGAACTCAGACCATTATAAGAAATACACAGTATGTGTTTTCATGGGGACTTTTCAGCCAGGGGACTGAAAGTGGAATTTGGGGTTAGGCCCAAAGACTTGGGGCTGGATTCGAGTGATGCTCGAACGTTCCTACGTATCCCATAAGTATGGGAATCGAGCCGCGCATAGTTCTTGAAATACCCTCTATACAGATTTGGTTCGTACATGTGAAGGGGGAAAGGGGACTTTAGTGCAATGATGGTTTGACCCAAAATAAAAGGTTCAGGAATTACCATGTATGCACATAGTCTTTGAAATATAACTTGATTGGATATCAATGTGAATAATGATTTTCTTTCAGGTGAGGGTATTAAAGAATGTTGTAGTCTACTATCACACAGGACAAAAGGTGCTATACAGTTTAATTTCATGTAGCAAGGAAAAAGTGAACCAATGTAAAGAGATTGGTTTTGGGCTTGAACCTTGGGAGGTTGCCTATGTACCCAGCCTAGAAGGCAAGGATCAAAGTCCGAGTAGTTCAATTAAATAATGAATTAGTGATCAAGTTGTTCTTGGGGACAACAACCTAAAAAATGGTGTTAGAACTTACACATGGTTAGTGGCCCAGAGAGGGTGTTATAGTTGATGTTTTCTCTAAGCTCACGTGAGTCATACTTAGTGTGAGAAACTAGAGGTAGCAAAAACTTTAATGATGCACAATTTAATGTCATGTAGGACATATAAAGGGACTATGCAGTTTAAAGTCTTGCAGTTAGGACTATTGGTGCTACACAGTTTAGTGTCATGCAGTAGGGACAAAATATAGTTTTACGTCATGTAGGACGTATTAGGGTGTTGTACAATTTAGCATCTTGTAGCTAAGATGATGGGGAAAATACAGTTTAATGTCATGTTGGATGAAAGGGGGACTGTGCAGTTTAATTTCATTTAGTAAGGACAAAAGAGGACACCGTTTAATGTCATGTTGGACGTATTAGGGAATTTTTCATAGTTTAATGTCATGTTGGACAAAAAAGGGATGATACAGTTTAGCGTCATGTTGAATGATGGTGTGAATAGTTTAAGGTCATATGCATGGACCATAACTATATAGTTTAACATTGTATAGGACAATGAAAGGGAAAAAGTTTAACGTCTTGCTGGACGAGAGAAATGCCAATAGATTAAGGTCTTATGCATGGACCGTTGGTTATGCAATTTAACATCTTGATGAATGCAAGGGGCTTCTGTACAGTTTAACATCATGTAGTTAGGATGTCACAGTTTAATGTAATGTTGGATGTAAGTGACAATAGTTTAAAGTTGTATGCATGGACCCTTGCTGTATTTTGTGTTTATAAAAAATATTTCTTCAGAAATCTATCATTGGTTGGAGTAGTGATGAGTTCTCCATCCATTGATATTAAAGAATAAGCTCCATTGGAGTAGACTTTTTGTATTGAATAAGGTCTTTCCCATTTTGGCTCAAGATTGGGAGGTTTCTTTCCTGGTATCATTGGAGTTCTGAGAACTAATACCAATTCTCCCTGAAAGAATGAACGAAGATGAACTTTTTTGTTGAAATCTCGTTCTATTCGATTCTGGTAGACTTCAAAGTGGTACAGGGTGCACAATATTTCTCATCTAACCATTCCAATTCATTCAATCACTTTTGAGATTGTTTATATATAGATGACTGATCACAAATGGATACTCTGAGTGAGGGTAGTTGAACCTCAATTGGAAAGACTACTTCCGTTCCATATACCAATGAATATGGAGTTGACTGCGTTGCAGTGCAGGTGGTAGTTTGATAAGCCCATAAAGCATGAAAGAGTTTATCAGGCCATGACTTCTTATCTTTATCCACAATCTTTTGTAGTATATTTGATGGAGTCTTGTTGAAAGCTTCTATCTGGCCATTGGACACTACATGATACCGAGATGAATGATTGGATTTGATGTTGTATTCTTGATACAACCTCTTCACATCAGATAAACAAAAGTTTGTGCCATTGTCTGTCAATATGGTATGTGGGACACAAAATCTGGTAATGATGCTAGACTTGATGAAGCTAACAATGCATTTAGAACTGACTTCTTTGAGGGGTATTGCCTCTACCAATTTGGAAAAGAAGTCAGTAGCAGTACGAATATACTTCAACTGCTTGGATGTAGCTAAAGGATAAGGTCCCACTACATCTATTCCCCATGTGGAAAATGGCCACGAGTATTTATCTGTATGAAGCAACTCTGGGGTTGATGAATGAAGTTGGCATGTAATTGGAATGAATGACACTTCATTGTGAAATCAACACAATCTTGTATCATTAAAGGCCAAAAGTATCCAAGACTTTGAATTTGATCAGATAGTCTGTGTCCAGACTGGTGGGAACCATAGACTCCTGCATGCACTTATTTCATGACAGCCATTGTATCTTCACCATCAATGAATCTGAAGAGAACTCCATCAAAACCACATTTGTAGAGAAATTTCTCTAAGTGATCTGTGATATCATAAAGAGTGAAATTGAACAAACATCTCCAGACATGTTCTTCCTCGACTCTATCAGGTGGAAGTGTTCTGTTTTGAAGGTATTCCTTGATAGGTATCATCCATCCTGTAGTATGACCATATGGTTCAGAGATGGGACTAATTTCATTGATTTCTTTTTTTCTGGCTTGAACATAAGGTGAAATTGTACGACAGTGGGCAATACTGATGGTTGTCTCATCCCGATTTGGATCTGCCAGAGCTGTGGCTATATTAGCCAGTGCATCAGCTTGGGCATATTGTGATCTTGTTATATAAGAAAATGTTGGTTCTGAGGGAAACTCTGCCATTAACTCTCTGACATAATCATACAAAGGAATTTGTTGTTCTTTTCTAATGGAATAATCCCCATTGACTTGTTTGATTACCAGGTCTGAATCACCTTTCACCTTTAAGTTATTCACTTGTGCTTGAAGCGCCAACTCCAAGCCTATGATGAGAGCTTGGTATTCTACTTAATTATTTGTACTGCCTCCCAACAATGAGAAGGAATAAGGTAACACTACCTTTTCTGGAGAAATGAACACAATTCCTAATCTAACTTTTTTGAATTTAGGATTTTCCATTTTCCTCCCTGTTGGACTTCTGGAAGCACCATCAAAATACATTTCCCATGTTTGAAGACTTTCTTGAATATAGAATATTTCTTCATCAAGGAGTTAAATATTGGAAGATGTATCTTCCACTGAAGGGTGTTTAACCATGAAATTAGCCAGAGCTTGGCCCTTTATTTCCTTTTGAGACACATATTGAATATCAAATTGCTGCAAGATAACTTCCCACCTTGCCAGACGTCCTGTAAGCATTGGACAACTAAGGATGAATTTGAGAGGGTTATTGCGAGATACCAATTGGACCTCGTGATGTTACAGGTAGTGTCTCAACTTTTGAACAGCAAAGATTAATGCTAGGCTGCACTTCTCAATATTTGAGTATCGGGTTTCTGCTTCAAGCATAGTCCAAATGAGATAGTATAGGCTATTTTCATTCCCAGTATCATTCTTCTAAGCAAGAAAGGCACCCAATGATCTCTCTAAAGCTGTCACATAGAGGATAAGTGGTCTTCCTTCAACAGGTGTCATTAACACCAGTGGACTCAAGAGATACTTCTTGAGAATATCGAATGCTTCTTGACATTATTCAGTCCACTTATAAGTGACTCCCTTCTTCATCAATTTGGTGAAGGGTAGACTTTTGCCTTCCAAATTGGCGATGAAACACCGAATATAGGCTAAGTTTCCTTGAATTCCTCTCAATTATTTTAAATTTCGAGGAGGTGACATACCAAGGATTGACTTTGTCTTATCAGGATCGACTTCGATACCACGATGGCGTCTAACCAAGCCGAGAAATTTTCCCGAGGTTACCCCAAAAGCACATTTTAAGGGTTTCATCTTAAAATTATGTTGTCGAAGTTTGTGGAATATGATTTCAAAATCATCCAAGTTATTAGAAAATTGTTTGGATTTAACCACCAAATCATCCACATAATATTCAACAAACTTTCCCAGAAAGGGTTTGAAGATACGATGCATGGCACGCTGATATGTTGCGCCTGCATTCTTTAGGCCAAAGGGCATTACCCGATAGCAAAACACACCCTGAGGGGCTCTAAAGGCTGTAGATTCTTCATATTCTAGAGCCATTTAGATTTGATTATACCCATAATATCCATCCATGAAGAAAAGTGCTTCATAGCCAGCTGTTGCATCAATTAAGAGTTCTGTAATTGGTACTGGAAAATCATCCTTAGGACAATGCCGATTAAGATCTCTGAAATCAATGTAAACTCTAATTTGCACATTCTTCTTTTTCACTAGGACAATATTATCCAACCACTTGGGATATTGAACTTCTCTGATGAAGTTATCTTTGATAAGCTTATCCACTTTAGCCTCAATTTTGGAAGCATAGGTTGGGTGTGTTCTTCTAGTGGCTTGTTTGAATCCTCGATGTTTTTCTGGAAAAACCAAACGATGAGTGGAAACATTAGGATCAAGCCTTGGCATATCTGTATAGTTCCAAGAAAATATATCTTGATTTTTCTTTAAAAAGGAAATATACATCTCTTTCTCTTCAAGAGTCATGTCCGCACTAATTAAAGTTGGGCGTGGATCTTCTTTTGTACCTAGATTTATTTCTCTGAGTTCATCCACGGTGGTAGAGATACCCTATTCAAATGGTGGAGGAGAATCCTTGAGATATTCTACTTCTTCTTCAACATGTGTTATTTCTTCTATTTCTACTTTCATAGTAGATAATGAAGCAGAATTTCCATAATCAGAAGAGATGTCAAAATTTTCACATCTTGAAGAAGAAGCTTCCATTTCTGGCCTGATTAACAATGGAGGGTCTTCTTTGGGTAACAAAGAGGAGATGATGGAATGAGAATCGACATCATCATTTACCTCTGACATTGCTATAACTTTCTCTGGACTGATTGGAAAAGTATATACTTGTTGGATTTCAGCAGATGAAATGAAGACATCTCCATTTGAGCTTTCATCATTGCCTGGGGGATCACCACTTTCTCCCATGTTGTCTGTCTTGATTGCCATAATTTACATTATGGAGGTTTCCATAAGAGTATTTTGATTTTGGTCTATCCTATCAATTTTACTGATAGGAAACACATAATCTATACTCACATGTGTAAATGGTTTTACTGGAATCTTTTCCAAACCTTATGAAGAATTAACTTTGGTAATCTCCCTTGTTGCGAATTTGTCTTTTCCCTTTATGTGATAGAATTATGCCTCAATGTATTGAGATTCACATGTCTTGAACAAGTATTTATCACCATATAATGTCCTAATTTGACCATCGAAACAATATTTGAGACATTGATGGTATGACGAAGGGATAGCCGCATGCCGATGTAGCCAGGGTCTACCAAGCAAGTTGTTGAAGGCTGAATCTTGATCAACAACCATGAAATATGAATTGGATACAAGATCTCCAAACTAAGTTCTGAGTGTAATCTCGCCCAGTGGTTCTTGTTCATTTTTATCATATCCTTGTAACATCAAAGTAGAAGGAGATAAATCATATTCCGTGAGGCCCAATTGGCATAGTGTACGAATGGGAATGAGGTTGACTCCTAAACCATTATCAATGAAGACTCTTCGGACATCTACACCACTGACCTTTACAAATAAGTATAAAGGTCTGATATTTCCATGCACGACATCATCTTCATCTTCATCTGTGAAAGATATCACTGCATGACATTCTGTAGGATTATTCTCAACATGGTAGGCTTCAGCCGCAACAATTTCAGTTTCAAACTATTGAGGACTCCACAAAGCCTCGATGAGTGCATCCTGAAGATCCTTCAATAAATTCAAGGCATCTATAATTGATAACTTGGCTGGTACTTGGGCCAAGTGTTTCAATAAATCATACTTTTGATCCAAAGGTCTACGTTTCCCAACTGGAACATGTGGTTTTGCAGGTACCTTAGAAGTAGATGCTTTGGAAGTTGATTCATCTTGTACTGGGATAGGAGTTGGTAACACTACTATCTTTGGAAGATTAGACCGATTAGGTCTATTTACTTGCTGTGAGAAAGAAGATGGAACCTTCAACCGATCTTCCAGAATAATTGTGCTAGGGTTGAGTCTGCCTTGTGTGGAAGAACTTGCTTGTTCTTGTTGAGCTCGTTGAAGGGCTTTGCCACGAGTTTCTGATGCATACACAGTTCTAGTAGTGGTATAATTGGAATAGTGGCCTCTAAAAGATCCACGTCTTCCCCTGTATACTGAGCCTCTGTAACTTCCTATGATCCCTCTATTTGATACAGGGAATTTGGGATCATCAAAATTGAAACTGCGACTAGCATATGGATCTGTTAATTGAATCATATTAACAGAACCGAAGATTAATTCTTCATCTGATGAATACTACCTAATTATCCTGTTTAGGATGTGTCGTTTAGTGGGGCGGTACCTGTGGATTTGAAGTAGATGACATGAAATCTGCTAGAGTCAAAGAAAACTTATTCTTTGACACATACTCATCTTCTTCTGATTCTTCTTCTTTCTTTGAATCATGCTGTTTCTTTGAGGATTTTCCCTCGGATGAAGAGGGTTTTTCTGTGGCATTCATGGCAGAAGGCACAATTGGTTTCTTCAATTGCGTTTGCAAAATGGTATGAGTTCGTTTGATCGTTTTTCTGACCATCCAATCATCATATTTTTGCGCATTTTTGTTCTTGACTACTTGCCACTCACCCTCCTCCTCTGGATTTGTAGCAGTAACACATGCTACCTGAGCTGAAGAACCTTTCAGTTTGACTTGTCCCAAGTCAACCATTTTTTTAAGGAGGTCCCTGAAAAAAACAATCCTGAATGGGATGCCCCAACATCTGATGAAATGGGAAATAATTGGGACGATCTTCATATCCTTCTTTATTCGGCCTCTTGGGACTTGTCAATTGAACCAAATTATTTTCCAGAGCTAAAATAAAGTAACCAAGAACTTCTTCATTTTGGAAAGAGTATGTTTTGCTCTTCATATCCTCAAATTGTTTCTGTCTTCGATCTCTTTGATCATCTTGATGAAACGGCCTCTTTTTTTTATGCTCAGGAGGCGGAGCCCTTCGAGAAGATGAAGGCCTTGAAGTAGAAGCAGGTACATGTTCTTGTTTAAGCATAACTGTAGCAGTCTCTGCTTTAACCATTCTTCTTCCTGGAGATGATGGAATTACACGAGCTTTATCCTCAGTCTTTATAAGAGAATCTTCAATCTGTTGAGCGATTAAAGTAAGGTCTTGAAACCCTCCTGTGTATTTCACAGGGATCAACGGTGTGCGCAACTCATCACATAAATTTTCCACACAGATTGACAATAATTTCTCTTGAGGGAGTGCTAAGCTTAGGGAATATGTTAATCCCTTCCAACGAGCAATGAAATCTGAGACCCTTTCATTATCTCTTTTCTTACAATTTTTAAGACAAAAAACTATTGTCTTTGGCAACATTGAGCTGAACTGAAGAAGGAATTTTTGGCGAAGATCCTCCCATCCGGTAATTGACCGGGATTACAAGCTTGTGTACCAGACAAAAGCAGGTCCTTTTAATGACTATACAAAACACCTGATCTTAACTGCTTCTTATTACTGAAGGGTTTCCATCATAGGATCGCAATGAGAAACAAAATTTTTTATGTGTTGCTCTGGATATCCCGAACCATTAAAGATTGGGAATGTGGTACTTGAAAAATTTGATGGGGGAGGAATTTCATCAACCCATTTAGGGTAAGCTCTCTTTTCTGGTTGAATTTGAGAACACTTTCCCTCTATAGCTTCCAATCGAGCTATTAATTACTCAATAGTAGTTATTAACTTTTGAGAAACATCATTTTGAGCTTGGACCTGAACATGTGCAATAACTGGAGCTAGTATAGATGTGGTGGTTGGTACTGCAACTGATGGTAGCACCACCAATTGTTGTTTCACTTGACCCACAGGATTAGACCTGTGAGGGTGTATTGATAGAGGAGGATATTCTTGATCCATATCAGTATCCACAAAAAATTCCCTTGGCTGAATAACTCCAGCACGCTTAGGAGGAAGACTACTTTGAAGTAGTTCTGAATTCAACCTCCTAAATTCCTTAATTTATTCCTCTTGTTGTGCAAATATTCTCTCTAGTGAGAGCGATTGTCCTTCTCCAGAGGAAGTGTATGTAACCTAATTCTTTCCTTTCCCTTTGTTGGCTCTCTTTCGGAGAGGGGGAAGTGGGTTACTTGAAGGATTTCCTAGATTCTGGGTAATCCTTTGATTTCATGTACGTACACCTTATTCATTTGTGTCTATGAGTACAAATTCTTGAGCATGAACCTCTTCATCTGATCCCTCCGAGTGAGCCTCATCTAGTGGATCAGCAACTACGACATTGATGACATTGATTGATGCATAATACATTGCATCCCTTCTATCGGCATTTCTACGATATTTTCTTCTTCCATGTCCTTGATGAGACATTGCCTTTTTTTGATTCGATCCCTCAGGAACTTCTTGATGAACCGTAATTTGGAGGGAATATCCTGATAATTTGGTTATTCATTCTTCTTGAGGCTTCTTCCTCAATCGAGAGAAGACTGACTTTCTCTGAGGGAGGGATTGAGGATTTGAAAAAGTCCCCAGTCCAGTGGACTGGGGCTATTCCTGCTATCTTTTCTCAACTCCTCGAATCCTATTTGTTGATTCTGAGGGTTGGGTTAAAAGAGTCCCCAATCTGGAAAGCTGGGGTGGTTCTTGACATGATATATCTGAGACCTTCTTGAAATCTCTCCTGATCTTGTAGAATTTAGTTCGGAAATTAGTTGGATGCATCAACCTGTATACACTTTTATCACCAGGCTCAAAAGAACGTTGGATGATTTCTGACACTTCTATCACTTGGTGATGTGCTTTCTCCAAACAAGAGGACAATTCAATATTCTCATTTTCTTGATGCAGGAGTAATTAAACAACTTCTTCTCTATATGCTTGATTTTGAGAGGAACTATTTGAGGCCTATTCTTGGGCAAGCTTTTGATTACAAACAAATCCATTGACTGTGGCCAGCTATGGGCAATAACATTGCATGAGGCCATTTTCGGCGGGCTTTGCTAACTGGAGAATACAGTGAAATGTAATTCTCTATGAACAACTCATCCCCTAATATGAATACCATATGGGTCATTGGCAATTAACTGGAATAATCTTCTTAGTTCACTAAGGCATTAACGCTGAACGGCTCTCTGTTGCTTTTCAGCCTTCAGATATCAAGAAACTGAGAGAGATGCCAAATCAATTTGGCATTGTAACCCTTCTATTATCTTAACATGATTTTCATATTCATCATAAGATAATATTTTCTTTTTCAATTGAAAAAGATTTTTCCATATGTTGAGAAGAATATCATGAATTCCATCTTCCATCAACATCTCTGGAATGCCGTACTAAGAATCAGCCAGAGGCCAAAACATAACTGGCACTTCACCTTTTGCCAGTTGTTTTCTCATGTTTAGTACTTCCTCTTTATCATTCAATGAAGATTATTCTACTTGATTAGACCAGATCTAGTGCTTACTTGTTGCTTCATCAGATTCAACAAGATTGGTAGAGAAATCACTGATCAAACTAGAAGATGCATGACTTAGGAGTGGTTCAGAGAATGACCTACACCCTGGGATATCTTCTTGTTGAGAAAGTATTTCACCTACTAATGGTAAAGTATCAGACATTACTGGATTCACATTTTTAAGTGCCTCAAGATAAGAGGGCTTTCTCGTCGCTACATTGTCTATTGGAGAATTTTCCAAGAAATGTGAATCACTACTACAGAGAGGACTTTCGCAGAGAAATTCATCATCATGGGGAGGACCACCATGGTGGTTTACAACAAAAGATGAAACATTTTGCTCCTTGATCTTATGACCGCACAGAGGGTTATTATGGCTCGCATCTAAAGATGAAACTTTGAGATTGACCGAATTGTCATGAATCAAGCCTTCATGAGGAAGTATCTGATACAGACCTTCGAAATTAATGTTCCCACTATTGGGAACTAAGAGAGAAGAATCTTGAGTTGCAACAGATAGTTGTCTGAGTGCATCAAGAACTCCAGCATCGAGTAAGGCCTTGTCACAGATGGGCAATTGATTTCTTGACTGTGCTGGGCAGGTCCTCTTCTTAGACACCTTCTTACTCAATTTGGAAGGTGTATGTGCCTGCTCAGGAGAAATGATCAGGTTAGGATGATTATCTCTACTCAAACCAGGTGTATGTGCCTGACTTGGTTGTCTGTATGATATGGGGGAGTACGCCCTACAACCCTCTTGGACTGTAACAATGGTGTGTGTCTGTTCCAGAGTGAACTATTGATTTTCACTCCACTGGTAGGGATAGATTTATGTGTCTTTCCCTGAGATGCTGCTGAAGCTGTTATAATATCCTGGCAGGCATCCAGAATATGAGCAGGGATTTGCTTCTGCTCTTTCACCATTGATAGAATATGCTTGGTGACTTCAGTTTCCGGAATGGGGATATACGTCCATTCCGTTCTTGGAGTAGGTGTATGTGGCTGCTCCTATCCTCCTTTTCCTATCAGTGAATCCTGAAAGTACTCATGTGTGGGAGAAGAGAGTTGAGTCTGCCTCCTATTTGTCGCCAGAGCTTTCTGACTGACTTCTCAGAATTCTACCAAACGAGACTATTGGTAGGCTTGATCAATACTAGCAGGTGTATGTGCTTGTTGATTGCACTCCGCCGAACATGGTTGACAAGCTTCCTTCAATACTGAAAGACGAGGCTGCTGGCAGGATTGATGAGTGTAAGCAGGTGTATGTTCCTGTTGACCAGTTTTCAACACATTGGGTTGGCGGGCTTCATTGTATATAGTCAGACGAGCCTGCTGACTAGCTGATGATTTATAAACAGTTGTATGTTCCTGTCTATAGTACTTCACCGGAATTGCCTGGCGGGATTGCCGTGATGCTTCTAGATGAGTCTGCTGGACAACTGAATTAAAACGGATGGGTGTGTGTGCCCGCTCATTTCTTGCCACCAAGTTAGGTTGGTGGAATTCTCTGGAGATGGAAGATATGAGAACCTTCTCACTGCTGACCGGATTTTTCCTATGGTGGTTCTCCTTGACTGCTCGGGTTCAAGGAACCTGAGCTAAATTCCTGGAAACGATACCCTCATCATGTTGAGGGCACACTGCCGCACGAGTCTGGCGATGATTGTTGATGGGATCCCTCTAGAAGGACTCCTATCTCCTTGAATTAAGGCCCTAAGGGACCCGATAATTCACCTCCCTAGAATATGGGAGTGAATAGTGATTGCGTTCTGGGTATAACGACCCAAAACGGTTGGAGACGGTAGTTAGCACCGCCTGCTTCTTGATCGCTGGTCGTCGCTGTCCGGATGACCAGGGTGAATTGTTCACTTGGAGGGATTGTATAGCAACCTCCAGAGTTGGAATGGTACCATTTTTATGGCACTCCTTAACCAGCACATTTGATACCCAGAGTTGAACATGCTGAGTAGGTGATGTCGCCCTCAGTGCGGATGATGATCCATCAGGAGTAGCAGCAAATGCATTCACAACAGAGGTTTTTACAGTAGAAATATTCACAACAGAAGTATTCACAGTATAAGTATTCACAGTATAAGTATTCAAAGCAGTGAACTTAAGAAAATCCATTCTTGTAATGCAGAAGATCTTGTAAAAGAGTGCCTGTTTGATAAAACAAACATAATGAAGATAAGTTCAACCACTACTTTTTTTGGATGAGCACATGTGTTATTGACTATCTTGTTAGCCCTCTCATTGAGTTTAAATAGGGGCCTAACAAATAGGTAAACCATCATTTTAATTTGGTTAAGGATTCACGTCAGGTTCACTATTTTTTGTTTCCTCTAGAATTGGGGATGACCTCGTTGATTGTAGTTTCAAACATTCCAATCGGTTTCTAACAGGTTTATTCATAGAACCAGAAAAATCCAATGATTCCATATCCATTTGGACCTACTTTCCAAAGGTAGGCACTCATTAGTTGTGGACTGATGAGACTTAGGAATTTTCATTGGTTGAGAGGATGAGAGGTCGGACTCGTCACACCTTTTTTAGGGGAATTATTGTCTACTTCGGGACTCTCTTTATAGATTTAAGTTATGTTCGTGAATCTTTATTACATTACCAAGTATAAAATGAGCTTTCCCTTAGATATGACAATCAATGATTGATATGTTGAAAATTTATAGAATCTTTTATATGTATTCAAGGTTCTTCATTGATAGATAATCATCTGTATTTGTTAAAGATTCTTAGTCAATGGTATCCTTTAGTACATAAAAGTCTCTTGGTCATTACGATAACCATACTGGTTTTAAAGCCGCTCAGTGGGGAACTTAAAGTTTATTATCATTCAGAAGGACATGGATTATTTCAGAGTTGGGATCGTACCTGCTGATGGGCTACCTACATATCCTTTGTTTTGGAAAAGGAATCAGAACCCACGTAATTCGATTAAGGGGGTATGATGTTTATGCATGATTGATGGCTCAAAGAAATATTTCATGATTACTTTTACACTCTAAGATCACGTGAGTCATGCTCGGTGTGAGAAACAAGAGGTATTGGTGAAACCATACAATTGTGCCACGAAAGATACAATGATGTGGGGATTATGTATGTATGACTGCCCAAAATAGATGAGGATTAAGATTTACTTTTGGGAAGAAATCTAGGAACAAGGTCCATAAAGGTATATGTACTTCATGGAGATTTTGGGTACTCTAAATTTGGGATTACTCCTAAGGAAGATGCCCAAATTAGGAGGGGACTCATGATTGGGTTTTACTCTTGAGAAGGAAGCCCAAATCAAAAGTAAATTAAGACTGGTTAAGAGAAAATAAGACTGGGGCTTACTCCTGAGAGGGAAGCCCAGGTTAAGGGACTTGGGGCTTACTCCTAAGGAGGATGCCCATATTTGTAGACTTTTAGACTGGGGCTTATTCCTGAAGAGGAAACCCAGGTTAAGAGACCCATGGTTGGGGCTTACTCCTAAGGAGGATGCCCATGTTTGTAGACTTTTAGACTCGGTATTATTCTTGAAGAGGAAACCCGGGTTAAGAGACCCATGGTTGGGGGTTACTCTTGAGGAGGATGCCCATATTTGGAAACTTTAAGACTGGGGATTATTCCTGAAGAGGAAACCCAGGTTAAGAGACCCATGGTTGGGGCTTACTCCTGAGAAGGATTCCCATATTTGGGAACTTTAATACTGTGGCTTATTCCTGAATAGGAAACCCAGGTTAAGAGACCCATGGTTGGGGCTTACTCCTAAGGAGGATGCCCAAATTAGGGGACTTGGGGCTTACTCCTGAAAAGGAGGCCCAAATTAATGAGGACTTGGGGCTTACTCCTAAAAAGGATGCCCAAATTAATGAGAATTTGGACTGGGGATTACTCTTGAAAAGGAGGCCCATATTAAGGATTCTCTCATCTTAGAGGATGAGGTTTAATGAATGGACTCTCTAACTTTAGTGATATAAAGATGTGTAAATCACTAGGTTTTGAGAGATGTTCCACAGAATTTCTTTCAGATAAGGAAGCCAACAAAGAAATCATGCCATAAATGGATTTAGAGAGAATTATGAAGGCTTAATCCTGAAGAGGAGATGTGGATAGGTGTAAGAGGGGTGAAATGTGCAGGAGGGCACCCAAAAAGATAGGGGCGCACAAGTACTGCGTGGGCGTGAAATCCTGGTCGCGCAGGTATACTTGCGCGACACATGGGTACTTGCGCACCGACCAATCCTTAGGGTAGAATTTGGGCGAGGCTTGGCTCAAGCCATTTATACTAACCCTAAAGACTTTCAGAAGAGAGGCGTGCAAGTTATGTGGAAGGAGTAAGGTGGCGTGCAAGTGTGGCCATTTCCCTTAAGGGCTGGCCACCCAGGCGTGCAAGTGTTGATGAGTTTCAACACTTAGGCCTTACTCCCCCTCTTTAGATCTTACTTTCTAGGTAAGAAATTGCCTTAGAAGTGTTCGGAAGCTTTGAGAAGTGACTAGGGCATCGGGAGCTCAAATCTGAGGTTTTGGAATTTTTTTGTCTTTAAATGGGGGGCCCACAGGGGTATTTATAGGCTAGAGAGACCCTGGGTGAAATTTCAAAGAGGGGCACGCAAGTCACCTACGCGACCATTATGTGGCGTGCAAGTGTACTTGCGCGACTATGAGGGAACTTTGCGCGACCCAAATGGAAAAGAACCTTTGTTCATGCATTTGTGATTTTTTCATGTTTTATTCAAAGGTTGAATCAATTTATTCTAAAGCATTTCCCTTTTCATTCATTTAGACTTTGTGACGAAAAGGAGCGTCAATAGTAAATATGTTACTTATATAACATAATAAAGGTTGTAATACATATATTATATTTTTTTTACCATAAAATTTTCCTATTACCATACATTAAGGAGAAATTTAAGAACAAACATATGTCATCCATGAAGGTTCCAAATCGGCACCTCTCAGACGATGATTTCATTTTTAAAATAAATTAGACACAAAAGAGTTTGAGTAAAGATATTAAATTAACATGATATAATTAAAGTATATATATGATATTGGAGTTATAATTATCATTTGTATAGAGGCATTGAGGATATAATAATAAAATAAAAGTACATGAAAAGAAACTAAAAGGAAAAGGACGAGGATTTTACCTCTTGAATATTCCTCCTTGAGAACCTCATTAAGGGGATTGGTTTTGGTATTTTGTTAAGAAAAAGAGATCCTATACATTGGGGAGAGTCTTGAAAATAGTATTGGGCAGAAATTTGACTAGATTAAAGTCTTAGATGTGTGAGGGGAAGTGGTGGTATTACAGTGGAGGTGAGGAGTGATTTCCCATTATTTTATTCAGTATTTTACTATTTCTCCCAAGACAAAAAATAATGTTTATTCTTGTAAATAAATAGATTAATAAGTGAATTTTATTTATACTCAAGGGTTCTTACATTAGGAAAACATTACATATGATTCAATAATCATGTATTTATCATTTATCATAAATTATCATAGTTTTTTATTCACCAAAAATTCAAGTATTTTAGAAAAATCCCAAAAATTTACCCAAACCATTTTACAACGTGTAGAATTCCAAAATGAACTCCATTTCAGGAAAATAATTTTTTAAATATAAGAAATTATATTTTTAATTAAAATCATCATTTACTCTAAAATACCAATTTTAAAATTAAAACCAATTTTATGACACATTGAAAAATTAATTAAGGTCTCATAAAATTATCTTATAATCATAGGACATCAAAATATTATATTATGATTCAATTTTATGAAAATACATTTTTTTGAATCACTGTATTAATTATATAATTGAAAATAAATATTTTTGTTTTATAAAAGTACTAATACTTAATTAATAATTTCCAAAACATTTATTTACTATGATATAATTATATCATAATTTCATTTATAAAATACCTAAATTTTATTTATACATTCATGGGTGAGGTTACTATTCATTTGGCTGATTTTCTATTCATAAGGGTCATATTACTATTCATAAGTGTGACATTACTATTTATAAGGGTCAAGTTACTATTCAAAAAAAATTAAATTGATCCTATCATACTCTAAATATCTTATTAATCGAAACTGTGTATGTCTATTTTTAAAAAATCAATTCATAGAAGTGAAAAAAATGTGTTTAATGGCAAGATTATAAATATCTTTTTTAAATAATTATAATAAACAAGTGTTGTTTCGCAGAGACTCAGTGTTGTGCGCATTAAATTCTGTATTGAATTTATTTGTAAATACTTGGGGTGTTATGATTTAAGCCTCAATCTTTATAAACCCCTTATAAAAGTGATCCCTGATCATGCGATGTCCTCTTGACATGTCAGCCTTGATTACACAACACCCTCCCAACATGTCAACCTTGATCAAGCGATGGTCTCCAAACATGCCATTTAGATTATATGAAATCCTTAAAAAAAGTCTTCTTGATCATGTGTTTTTCCTTGGAAATGTCCATTATAGAAACTAGGTCACATGGAGACATCATCAGACATGTTAGGTAGACAATAAGAACACATCAGGTAGATAATATAACATGTCAGAAAAAATAGACATATCAAGAAGATAGTCAAGACACGAAAACTAGTCATCTCAAGAGATGATAATCTTTTACAGTGGATATATTAGATAAAACTTAGTGTTTAATCCTCGATCAGTGGCATGATATGACTTCTCCCTATATTAGGGCAACCTCAGTGTGTAAGCCCTGATCAAACTGAACTATGAGAACACTGATTCTTATTATATCCAGGATACATATGATACCTTTCTAAGGACTAATATCTATATCAAATATAAAAGGGAAACCTTAGTTTGTAAGCCTTGATCAGAACTAAACTATGAGAACTCTAATTCTTTCCATAACTAGGATAAGTAGGACACCTTCCAAAGGCATCATCTCAAATGGGAATCTACCTCAGTGTAAGTCCCCACATACCCCCAACATTCCAATTATTGAGACCCAAGCTATCCCATGGGATGATCATTATTACCCATGAACCAATGAATTAAGAGGTACAATTTAGGGTGTAAGCTCTAATCAAATTGAACTATGATGAATCTAATTCCTACCATAAACAGGGTACATAGGACGCATTTCTAAGGCCCAAGAATGATATCAAATATACAAGGGAAACCTTAGTGTGTAAGACCAGATCAGAACTAAACTATGTGAACTCTATTTCCTACTATAACCAGGATACATATGATGCATTTATATTTTTTGGCCTCTATATAAAACATCTAAAGGGACATCACAATGTATAAACCCTGATCAAATACAAACTACGAGAACTCTCATTCATCCATAACTAGGATACGTAGGAATCATTTCAAAGTCTTGAGCTCTATATCAAATATATAAAGGGAAAACTCATTGTATAATCCTTGATCAAACTGATCTTTGAGAAATATTATTCCTTCCATAATCAGGATATGTAGGATGACTCCATAAGGCCTGAGCTCAAATGGGAATTGAAGAAGCTCACATTTTTAAATATTTTATACAGTAAATAATTGTTTATAATCCAAAAAAAGTGTTATTGGATGGGTAATTTTCATGTTTTTAGGTTTTAGTGTTATTTTGAGCCAAAATGTGAAAAACGACTAATTCTGGATTTTTGGCAGATTTTTACATCAGGGGTATTTTGGTCATTTCTGGAAAAATAAAATTTAAAATTTTCTGATTCAATTTTTTGTATAATAACTATTTTATTTCCTTCATTTTTTTCTTCTAGACCAGGAGCTGATTCGGCCATCCAAAGGGTCTAAAAATTCATTGAAGTTGGACATTTTTCCGGGAGGACAACGTGGACCCACCCACCGTAATGGAACTTCAACTTGGCCTAAACATATCTAAAAGATGTGTTTCAACCTGGGATACCACTATGACATATAGGATTGGCTCTAAAATAAAGTTGGGGGATTTTTGAGGTCATTAAGGAGGCCATTGAATGACATGCTTTCGGAGGAATCTTCCTGGAAGCTTCGTCCAGAAACAGAAACCGAGATTGAAAAATTCTTAACTCCTGCATACGGTTTCCAAATTAGTTGAAATATTTAGGAGAGACGGCCAAGATATTTATGAACAACATTCATGAAGGGAGTAATGCATTAAAAGGTAATTAATGGGGTCTAAAACGCATCGAAATTTGGGAGACGAATTCGGCCTATAAAAGGAGGCCCTCACCTCCTTCCCAAATCATCTCATTCTCCATCCATTCCTTCAAGGCACCAAGGAGGAGATCTCCACCGAGGGAGGCCGGCTTCAAATCTTCCCTCTTTATTTTTAATTTATTTCTTTATTTTTAGTTTTGAATTGTAATTTAGATTTCTAATAAATTCATGCATTGTTTTTATTTTTGTGTCCACCGATTCACCCTCTTTTCTTCCTCTCATATTACCATTGTGAACTATAATACTCATGATCATGAGTAACTAATCCAAGGAATATCCCGATGGAGTAATCAGGTTCTTTATCCCAAGACCATGTTTTTAATATTCTTTGAGTTCATTCTAAGGATAATTTATAGTGGGTGTAATCCTCACTGTGGTTGTCTAAAGATTAACTTCTTAATCTACAACCATTTTCCCTCGATTGAGGAGGTAGATGGAGGGTGTGCTTGGTGATATCTAATTAGACATATCATTCATAACCAGTGTACAATAAGGTGTGCACACATACGATGGAGTGTGTACACTAAGAATATTTAAAACTGGCCAATGAAGGTGCTCCCTGAAAATTTTCTCAGGAGAACCTTCTTTCTTCCATAATTCCATTCTATTTAGCATTGCATGGTAATTTATAATTGAATATTAGTTTCATATTATTTTTTATTTCAATTAATTTATTAAATTAAATTTATTTTATAAAATAT
Source organism: Viscum album (assembly GCA_963277665.1). Classification (NCBI taxonomy): domain Eukaryota; kingdom Viridiplantae; phylum Streptophyta; class Magnoliopsida; order Santalales; family Viscaceae; genus Viscum; species Viscum album. Next base: position 459,209,493 of record OY728135.1, read on the forward strand.
AAAATAAAAAAGAATTAGATTAGGTGAACTAGAATAAGTGATTGAACTGACTTCAATGCTCCTCAAGTAAGACGACCCTGGTCAGCCACTGTGCTACATTAGGAAAATAAATTTTCTTTTTCCACGCCCTACGACAGGCGTGCATCAAAACTGGCACCGTTGATGGGGATCTAAGTTGTTATTTCAATCACTTTTTCAAAATTCACATTTTTGTAATTATTTTATTTTATTTTTATTAAGAAAAATATTTAGTTTTTTTCCATGATGTATTCAAATTCAAATTTTTATGCATGGGAAGATTACTCACAGGTGAAATATCAAGATCTAGAAATTGATTATAATGATCTAAATGATTGGGTTGAAAGGATTAGTTATAATCTGGATGATTTGGGGAGGAAAATGGAATGGGCATTAGACTATATTCGTGCAAGGATGGAGCAACCCAACCCTGAGCCAGAGCAAGAACATGAGATAGTGGTGGATGAAATTTCACCACCCTTCATTGAAGAATCAGAGGAGGTAAATTTCGGGGTACGGAAAGACTCATTCATCCTCAATCAACCAATTCTACCTGTGATAGATGAAAAGGAGGATGACTTTCCTGCTAAGCCAAATGTGGGAGATCAACAAGAATTGGAAAAATTCTGGAATGAATGTGAGGAGCTGCTTGATCGCCCCAAGCCTTGCAAAGAAGAAAATACAACACCACTAAAAGAAGACCCCAAAAAATTGGTAGAATTTGAAGTCACTATGGAGGAGACTGACTATCTACCTCTATCTAGTGATAATCAACTCCAAGAGGCACTTTCAACTAAAGAAGTGATTGAACTAGAACCAACTCAGGGAGATGATCCTTCCATGAACTCTAATTTTTCTGATTTCATTCAATCTGATTTGAGTATCAATCCTTATGACTTTGAATTTTCAGATTCTTTCAATCCTTGTATCACCTTGGAGTAAGATGAATAAGGAGAAATTTCACCTATTGAGTAACACATGGATCTCCCTAAGGACATTGATCATATTCTTGAGGAAGTCCAAGAAACGATAACAGTGGCTCTGAATGAAGAACCAAATCTACAAGATGCCTACTTTAAAAGGGAAGATTTTGAAATTAATATTTTAAAGTATAATTTTGAATATCCCTTTGATTATTCTTTTCATGTAGCACATTTGAAGCAACCACTGGATTTTTAAGAACACGTTGCACAAGTAGCAACTGAAGAGGAGGAGGATCCATACTTCATCCTACCCCCGCCATACAAGCTATACCACATTGCGAAGGGGGTGGATCTGGTGTACTCTATCTATGGAGTCCTCCTCAAAAAAAACAAAGAAATTCAAGATGGTAAGATCCACATGTGGTGGTTCAAATCAAAGAATATTCATCCACCAGTAGATTATGGATAAAAGCTGGTACTTCCCTCTGGAGGCAGTAAAAGATTCCAGGGCCCACATGGGGGATCATACGAAGATTTATCCTTTAATTTCTTTATAGTAATTTAATTTTAAATATTAGGAATTTATATTTCAAATTCAGTATTAAGAAATATTCTAGAATGTGGTCCCCTCTCTCTTTTCATTTTGAGCATAAATGAAATGATCCTTGTGATTAATTGAGTAATTTTTCTTTTGTAAGATCATGAAGGAATAAAGAAGTATTGATAATTAGAGGAAGATGACCAAATCTTTATTTCAAAATTGAGATCACTTTTTATGATTATCATTTAAACTCCTTTCATTTTTTGGTCCAAAACATATTTTAAGCTTTAATGAATATTCTTATCACTTTTCACACATCAATTGATTTTTAAAGAGCTGAAATGATTTTTGAAATAATTGATTTTAAATGATTTTTGATATGAATTCTTTTCCCTTGAAATGGATTTTCAAGCATTTTAATAAGTTTAGATGATTTTTGAAATCCATGCCCATGAAACACTGACTCAAAATATTTTTCCAATCCTGTGAGGTATTCTAAACCACTTTTACATATTCTTCCTAATACCCACACTTTCTTGAGGGAAACTTGAATTTTGTGTGAGAACCAGAATTTGTGAATAATTCTCTTTTGAAGATTTGGATTTCATGGAATGTATTTAAAATGATTGAGGCATATATTTGGCTAGCCATATTTTATCTTGATACCCACCTTTACATTTGTCCTTCGTAAGCCCTTAGATTCCATGAATTTTCTTATAGGTTTAAGCCACATTACAAGCTAATTTTTCCTTACCTACCCGCACTTTTAGTATTTTCGCATGGTTATTTCAAGTTTGAGTGTGGGGGAAGGGCCTTTCCTGTGCGTTCATTGGGATGTGTATCATTTATGGGTAGTGTGAAGTGTGTGTCAATATTTCGGGCATTGGACAATAAGAGAATTGGGAATGTGTTGTTATTTCATTGTGCTTTATTTGTTTCATCCATTTCTCCTTCAAAAAATGAAAAGAAAACAATGGAGATGAGTTTTAATTCATCATTGTATATTATTTTATGACTCATGTAACTCCCAAAAATCAATGGCATGAATTTTCATTCATTCATTGTATTCAATTTTCAGATCATCCTCCATGAAAAAAGAAAAAGAAAATAAAGTTGTGCCTTTCTAGAGCTTTGAAAAAAAGGAGAACTTAGATGATATCATTCATTATAATAACTTCTTGGATCATGTCCCATATCATTAAAATGGGGGTGGTGTTGTGTTTCACATTTTAAAGTGGGATTGAGTGAGGAATTTCCTGTGTTTTTACTTGATTTAATCATTCATTGTACTTAAAAGTCCAACCTCCTCTTTCTAGCGTGAAACTTTTTCAATCATTTTCCCACCAACCCTAAGCCACAGAATCATTTGAACCATTAATTAAATCCCTCATGATTAAATTCATTTTCATGTTTTACACTGTGGAGAAATGAGAATTTTCACAAACCTATAGTGATACATGCGATTTTCAAGTATGAGTATAACTCTAGATTCAATTTCTCTTGAGTGAAGTGTGACATAAAATTCAATGTAAGGTAGGTTGTGATTGGGCCATGGATTGATTTATGAGTTTGAAAAAAATTTAATAATTGAAATGAAAATCATATAGGCTTTTTATTCATATATGAGACATGATGGAATTCTATTTTGGATAAAATCGTTGATATTTTCTCATTTTTGATTGTTGTGTGGATTTTGATTTGGATGTAAGATGATTGCCCATGAGTGCAATTTTTAAGTGTGGGGGAGTGATGAAGCTCACATTTTTATATATTTTATGCTGTAAATAATTATTTATAATCCCACAAAAGTGTTATTGGATGGGTAATTGTCATGTTTTTAGGTTTTAGTGTTATTTTGAGCCCAAATGTGAAAAACTACTAATTCTGGATTTTTGACAGATTTTTACATTAGGGGTATTTTGGTCATTTCTAGAAAAATAAAATTCCAAATTTTCTGATTCAAATTTTGTATAATAATTATTTTATTTCCTTCATTTTTTTCTTCTGGACCAGGAGCTGATTCAGTCATCCAAATGGTCCAAAAATTCATTGAATTTGGAAATTTTTCCAGGTGGACAGCGTGGACCCACCCACAGTAACGGAACTTCAACTCGGCCTAAACATATCTAAATGATGTGTTTATACCTAGGATACCACTATTCTATATAGTTCCGTATCTAAAATAAAATTGGGGGATTTATGATGTCATTAAGGAGGCTATTTAATGACATATGTTTGGAGGAACCTTTCTGGAAGCTTCGTGCAGAAACAGAAACTGAGATTGAAAAATTCATAACTACTGCCTACGGTTTCCAAATTAGCTTAAATTTTTAGGAGAGATGGAAATGATATTTATGAACAAAATTCATGAAGGGTGGAACACGTTAAGAGGTCATTAATGGGGACTAAAATGCGTCTACAGTTTAGAGACGAATTCTTCCTATAAAAGGGGGCCCTCACCTCCTTCCCAAATCATCTCATTCTCCATCCATTCCTTCAAGGTACCAAGGAGGAGATCTCCAACGAGGGAGGCCGGCCGCAAATCTTCCCCCTTTATTTTTAATTTATTTCTTTTCTTTATTTTTAGTTTTCAATTGTAATTTATATTTCTAATAAATTCATGCATTGTTTTTATTTTTGTGTCCACCGATTCACCCTCTTTTCTTCCTCTCATCTTACCATTGTGAACTATAATACTCATGATCATGAGTAACTAATCGAAGTTATATCCCAATGGAGTAATCAGGTTCTTGAACCCAATACCATGTTTTTAATATTCTTTTAGATAATTCTAAAGATAATTTATAGTGGGTGTAATCCTCACTGTGGTTGTCTAAAGATTAACTTCTTAATCTACAACCATTTTCCCTTGATTGAGGAGGTGGATGGAGGGTGTGCTTGGTGATCGCTAATTAGACTTTTAATTCATAACCGGTGTAGAATAAGGTGTGCACACATACAATGGAGTGTGTACACTAAGAATATTTGAAACTGGACAATGAAGGTGCTCCCTGAAAATTCTCTCGGGAGAACTTCCTTTCTTCCATAATTCCATTCTAATTAGCATTGCATGGTAATTTATAATTGAATGTTAGTTTCCTATTATTTTTTATTTCAATTAATTTATTAAATTCAATTTATTTTATAAAATACAAAACAACAAAATGAATTAGATTAGGTGAACTACAATAAGTGATTGAACTGACTTCAATGCTCCCCAAGTGAGAGGACCCTGGTCAGCCACTGTGCTGCATTAGGAAAATAAATTTGCTTTTTCCATGCCCTATGACAGGCATGCATCAAAACTGGTACCATTGTTGGGGAGCTAAGTTGTTATTTTGATCACTTTTTCAAAATTCACATTTTTGTAAATATTTTATTTTATTTTCAGTAAGAAAAATCTTTAAATTTTTTTCCAATGATGTATTCAAATTCAAATTTTTATGCATGGGAAGATTACTCGCAGGTGAAGTATCAAGAGCTAGAAATTGATTATCGTGATCTAAATGACTAGGTTTAAAGGATTAATAATAATCTATATATTTTGGGGAGGAAATGGAATGGGCATTGGACTATGTTCATGAACGAATGGAGCAACCCGACCCTGAGTCGGAGCAAGAACCTGAGATAGTGGGGGAAGAAATTTCACCACTCATCATTAAAGAATCACAGGAGGTAAATTTCGGGGTACCTAAAGAATCATTCATCCTCAATCAACCAATTTTACCCAAGATAGATGAAAAGGAGGATGACTTTCCTGCTGATCCAAATGTGGGAGATCAACAAGAATTGGATAAATTCTGGAATAAATGTGAGGAGCTGCTTGATCACCCCAAGCCTTGCAAAGAAGAAGAGCCAACACCACTAAAAGAAGACCCCAATAAATTGGTTAAATTTGAAGTCATTATGGAGGAGACCAACTACCTACCTCCATCCAGTGATAATAAACTCCAAGAGGAACTTTCAACTGAAGAAGTGATTGAACTAGAACCAACTCATGGAGATGATCCTTCCATGAACTCTAATTTTTCTGATTTCATTCAATCTGATTTGAGTATCACTCCTTATGACTTTGAATTTTCAACCGTGGCTATACCAAAGGCCGGACAAAATCTATAGCCACGGTTTAAAACCGTGGCATTATGTCTATAGCCACGGTTTAAAACCGCGGCAATACATCAATAGCCACGGTTTTGAACCGTGGCTATAGGGTGTCCAAATTCATAAAAAAAAAATACCCCCTGGACACACCCTGGACACCCCCATGCCACCCCCGGCCAGTCCCCCCTGCCAGTACCCCCGGACAGCCCCCCGTGCACCCCCGGACAGCCCCCCGTGCACCCCCGGACAGCCCCCCGTGCACCCCCGGACAGCCCCCCCGGCCAGCCCCAGCCAGCCCCCCGTGCACCCCCGAGCAGCCCCCCGACCAGCCCCGGACAGCCCCCCGTGCACCCCTGGACAGCCCCCCCGGCCAGCCCCAGCCAGCCCCCCGTGCACCCCCGAGCAGCCCCCCGACCAGCCCCGGACAGCCCCCCGTGCACCCCCGGACAGCCCCCAGCCCCCAGCCCCCCCTGCCCCCTGCTTGTCCCCCTGCCAGCTCCCCCCCTGCCCCCTGCTTGTCCCCCTGCCAGCTCCCCCCTGCTAGTCCCCCACTGCCCCCTGCTAGTACCCCCCCCCCCCCCGCCACCCCCCCTTCTTGTCCCCTTGCCAGCCCCCCCTGCCACCCCCCTGCCAGTCCCCCCTGCCCCCTGACACCCCCCCTGCTAGTCCCCCTTCCCCCTGCTAGTCCCCCACTGTCCCCTGTTAGTCCCCCCCCCCCGCCACCCCCCCGCTTGTCCCCTTGCCAGCCCCCCCAGCCACCCCCTGCTTGTCCCCCTGCAAGCCCCCCCTGCTTGTCCCCCTGCCAGCCCCACCCCTGCTCCTGCCAGCCCCCCCCCCCCTGCCCCCCCCTGCCCCCCCCCCTGCCCCCCTGCCAGCCCCCCCCCCCCTTCCCCCTGCTTGTCCCCCTTCCAGCCCCCCCGGCCACCCCCCTGCCCCCTGCTTGCCCCCTGCCGCCACCCCCCCCCCCCCTTCCCCCTGCCAGCCCCCCCGCCCCTGCTTGTCCCCCTGCCAACCCCCCCTGCTGGACACCCCCCCTGTCCGTGCACCCCCGGACAGCCCCCCATGCACCCCCGGACAGCCCCCCATGCACCCCCGGACAGCCCCCCGTGCACCCCTTGCCAGCCCCCCCAGCCACCCCCTGCTTGTCCCCCTGCAATCCCCCCCTGCTTGTCCCCCTGCCAACCCCACCCCTGCTCCTGCCAGCCCCCCCCCATGCCCCCTGCTTGCCCCCCTGCCAGCCCCCCCCTTCCCCCTGCTTGTCCCCCTTCCAGCCCCCCCGGCCACCCCCCTGCCCCCTGCTTGCCCCCTGCCGCCACCCCCCCCCCCCCCTTCCCCCTGCCAGCCCCCCCGCCCTGCTTGTCCCCCTGCCAACCCCCCCTGCTGGACACCCCCCCTGTCCGTGCACCCCCGGACAGCCCCCCGTGCACCCCCGGACAGCCCCCCATGCACCCCCGGACAGCCCCCCGTGCACCCCTGGACAGCCCCCCCGGCCAGCCCCGGCCAGCCCCCCGTGCACCCCCGGACAGCCCCGGACAGCCCCCATGTGCACCCCCGGACAGACCCCATGCAGCCCCCATCCCCCCTGCACAGAACCCCGGAAACCCCCTGCCCCCTGCTTGTCCCCCTGCCAGCCCCCCCTGCCCCCTGCTTGTCCCCCTGCCAGCTCCCCCCCTGCCCCCTGCTAGTCCCCCACTGCCCCCTGCTAGTCCCCCCCCCCGCCACCCCACCCCCCCTGCTTGTCCCCTTGCCAGTCCCCCCTGCCAGTCCCCACTGCCCCCTGACACCCTCCCTGCTAGTCCCCCTGCCCCCTGCTAGTCCCCCACTGCCCCCTGCTAGTCCCCCACTGCCCCCTGTTAGTCCACCCCCCCCCCCCCGCCACCCCCCTGCTTGTCCCCGTGCCAGCCCCCCTGCCGCCCCCTGCCAGCCCCCCTGCTTGTCCCCCTGCCAGCCCCCCCTGCTCCTGCCAGCCCCCCCCCCTGCCCCCCTGCCAGCCCCCCCCCCCCTTCCCCCTGCTTGTCACCCTGCCAGCCCCCCCGGCCACCCCCCTGCTTGTCCCCCTGCCAGCCCCCCCTGCCCCTGCCAGCCCCCCCTGCCCCTGCCAGCCCCCCCTGCCAGCCCCCCCCCCCCCCTTCCCCCTGCTTGTCCCCCTGCCAGCCCCCCCCCCCCTGCCCCCTGCTTGTCCCCCTGCCAGCCCCCCCCCTGCCCCCCTGCCAGCCCCCCCTTCCCCCTGCTTGTCCCCCTGCCCGCCCCCCCTGCCCCTGCTTGTCCCCCTGCCAGCCCCCCCTGCCCCCTGCTTGCCCCCTGCCACCCCCCCCCCCTTCCCCCTGCCAGCCCCCCCAGCCCCTGCTTGTCCCCCTGCCAACCCCCCCTGCTGGACACCCCCCCTGTCCGTGCACCCCCGGACAGCCCCCCGTGCACCCCCGGACAGCCCCCCGTGCACCCCCGGACAGCCCCCCGTGCACCCCCGGACAGCCCCCCCGGCCAGCCCCGGCCAGCCCCCCGTGCACCCCCAGACAGCCCCACGACCAGCCCCGGACAGCCCCCCGTGCACCCCCGGACAGCCCCCCGTGCACCCCCGGACAGCCCCCCCGTGCACCCCCAGACAGCCCCCCCGTGCACCCCCAGACAGCCCCCCCGTGCACCCCCGGACAGCCCCCATATGCACCCCCGGACAGCCCCCATATGCACCCCCAAACAGCCCCCCGCGCACCCCTGGACAGCCCCCCGGCCAGCCCCGGACAACCCCCTGTGCACCCCCGGACAGCCCCCCGACCAGCCCCGGACAGCCCCCCGTGCACCCCCGGACAGCCCCCATGTGCACCCCCGGACAGACCCCATGCAGCCCCATTCCCCCCGGACAGCCCCCCGTGCACCCCCGGACAGCCCCCATGTGCAACCCCGGACAGCCCCCATGTGCACCCCCGGACAAACCCCATACAGCCCCCTACCCCCCTGCACAGAACCCCGGGCGTTTATCAAGCGCGCGCAACGCTTAAAGAACGCATAATGAGCCCTACCGTGCAGACCACACGTCCGATTGACGCGCCGTCTGCGCGTGCACGTCGCGAATAATAATGGGATTGTTGTCCTGTGATTTCAGGGCAATCCGATGTCGTCCGCTATGAGTTTGACCGTTAGACGCCTGTTTTGGCCGTTTATGACACCGGAACGGCGTTCCCGGTCACCCCGGGCACACGGCACGTCCGATTGACGTGCCGTCTGCTCGACCACATCACAATTCACTTACCCTTTGATTTCGTCCGATTTCAGGCCATTCGGACTTCGTTCGGCCCGTTTGGACCCCCCCACGCGCGTTTATCAAGCGCGCGCAACGCTTAAAGAACGCATAATGAGCCCTACCGCGCAGACCGCACGTCCGATTGACGCGCCGTCTGCGCGTGCACGTCGCGAATAATAATGGGATTGTTGTCCTGTGATTTCAGGGCAATCCGATGTCGTCCGCTATGAGTTTGACCGTTAGACGCCTGTTTTGGCCGTTTATGACACCGGAACGGCGTTCCCGGTCACCGCGGGCACACGGCACGTCCGATTGACGTGCCGTCTGCTCGACCACATCACAATTCACTCACCCTTTGATGTCGTCCGATTTCAGGCCATTCGCAATTCGTTCGGCCCGTTTGGACCCCCCACGCGCGTTTCTCAAGCGCGCGCAACGCTTAAAGAACGCATAATGAGCCCTCCTGCGCAGACCGCACGTCCGATTGACGTGCCGTCTGCGCGTGCACGTCGCGAATAATAATTTGAATGTTGTCCTGTGATTTCAGGGCAATCCGATGTCGTCCGCTATGAGTTTGACCGTTAGACGCCTGTTTTGGCCTTTTATGACACCGGAACGGCGTTCCCGGTCACCGCGGGCACACGGCACGTCCGATTGACGTGCCGTCTGCTCGACCACATCACAATTCACTCACCCTTTGATGTCGTCCGATTTCAGGCCATTCGCAATTCGTTCGGCCCGTTTGGACCCCCCCACGCGCGTTTCTCAAGCGCGCGCAACGCTTAAAGAACGCATAATGAGCCCTCCTGCGCAGACCGCACGTCCGATTGACGTGCCGTCTGCGCGTGCACGTCGCGAATAATAATTTGAATGTTGTCCTGTGATTTCAGGTCAATCCGATGTCGTTCGCTATGAGTTTGACCGTTAGACGCCCGTTTTGGCCGTTTATGACACCGGAACGGCGTTCCCGGTCACCGCGGGCACACGGCACGTCCGATTGACGTGCCGTCTGCTCGACCACATCACAATTCACTCACCCTTTGATGTCGTCCGATTTCAGGCAATTCGCAATTCGTTCGGCCCGTTTGGACCCCCCCACGCGCGTTTCTCAAGCGCGCGCAACGCTTAAAGAACGCATAATGAGCCCTCCTGCGCAGACCGCACGTCCGATTGACGTGCCGTCTGCGCGTGCACGTCGCGAATAATAATTTGAATGCTGTCCTGTGATTTCAGGTCAATCCGATGTCGTTCGCTATGAGTTTGACCGTTAGACGCCCGTTTTGGCCGTTTATGACACCAGAACGGCGTTCCCGGTCACCGCGGGCACACGGCACGTCCGATTGATGTGTCGTCTGCTCGACCACATCACAATTCACTCACCCTTTGATGTCGTCCGATTTCAGGCCATTCGCAATTCGTTCGGCCCGTTTGGACCCCCCACGCGCGTTTCTCAAGCGCGCGCAACGCTTAAAGAACGCATAATGAGCCCTCCTGCGCAGACCGCACGTCCGATTGATGTGCCGTCTGCGCGTGCACGTCGCGAATAATAATTTGAATGTTGTCCTGTGATTTCAGGTCAATCCGATGTCGTTCGCTATGAGTTTGACCGTTAGACGCCCGTTTTGGCCGTTTATGACACCAGAACGGCGTTCCCGGTCACCGCGGGCACACGGCACGTCCGATTGACGTGCCGTCTGCTCGACCACATCACAATTCACTCACCCTTTGATGTCGTCCGATTTCAGGCCATTCGCAATTCGTTCGGCCCGTTTGGACCCCCCACGCGCGTTTCTCAAGCGCGCGCAACGCTTAAAGAACGCATAATGAGCCCTCCAGCGCAGACCGCACGTCCGATTGATGTGCCGTCTGCACGTGCACGTCGCGAATAATAATTTGAATGTTGTCCTGTGATTTCAGGTCAATCCGATGTCGTTCGCTATGAGTTTGACCGTTAGACGCCCGTTTTGGCCGTTTATGACACCAGAACGGCGTTCCCGGTCACCGCGGGCACACGGCACGTCCGATTGACGTGCCGTCTGCTCGACCACATCACAATTCACTCACCCTTTGATGTCGTCCGATTTCAGGCCATTCGCAATTCGTTCGGCCCGTTTGGACCCCCCACGCGCGTTTCTCAAGCGCGCGCAACGCTTAAAGAACGCATAATGAGCCCTCCTGCGCAGACCGCACGTCCGATGGTGACTAGGTCTCATAGCTCATCTACCTACAACTTGGAATGGGATGATGACGTCGGGGAGGGGGTTATGAAAACGAAATGCTTTATTATGAAGGCAGTTTTATCAATGTCTAGCCCCATCTCCTCTCTTATGTCATCTTTTGTTTTTAATAAAATGGCTTTAGAGCCTTTCGGCTCGAAGCTTCTTTCTGTCATACTCTAATTCTGTTAAGCCTCTCAAACTTGACACACTGTCATACTCTAATTCTGTTAAGCCTCTCAAACTTCCAGCCCTCAATGAGGGCTGCAATTCTGTATTAAAGGATGGGAACGAAAATTACAGCAGAAAAATAGAAGAAATAGGGAAAACAACAGAAGAAATCCTCAGGAGGCCCCCAGGCTGAGGGAGGAAGATCAAGCTAACAAGCCACCAGGCCGATCTTCCGCTGAACTGTAAATGGCCCATAGAAACGAGGGGCAGGTTTCTGAGAAATCTGGCAGGTTAAAGAGTGTTGTTTGTGAGGCCGAAAGCGTACGGAAACAGGATCTCCCACATGGAGGGCAAGGTGACGGCAGTGTATTAGTTTTCTGCTTCATGATGTCTTGGGACCGACTCAAATAATATTTGAGTCCACGATCAAGCAGTGCATGGGCAACAGCGGGCAACTAGATTTCTGATGGAACAGCGTAGGTCTCGTGGCAGCGATTTACCACCTTTGTTTGGTCATCCGTTTGCGGGTGGTAGGTCAAGCTGAGTTTTAAGTCAGTGCCTTGGAGTTTGAGCAGTTCAATCCAAAAATGGCTTACAAAAATGGGATTGCGGTCGCTGGAATGCTATGCAAACTGACAATCTCCCACACGAAAACCTCGCCCACACTCCCACACTCTTTGCTGTGTAAGGGTGTTTTAGGGGTAAAAAATGGCCATATTTAGAGAGATGATCAATGATGACCAGAATCACAGTGCAACCACGGGATTAGGGTAGTCCGGTGATAAAATCCATAGAGAGACCCGACCACACCAGCTGGGGAATTTCCAACGGCTGCAACAGGCCAGCCGGATATAGTGTGGAATATTTATTTCGTTGGCATTTGGCCCATTGGCAAACTGTTGAACCGGTATTTTCATCCCGACCCAATATAAATTGGCAGGCAATTTTCTATACGTGCGGCAAAAACCAGAATGACCCCACTACGGAGACAAATGGAACTCAGCCAGCAATATGGGCACCCATGGGGACGAACTAGACAGCACCAACCGGCCCTTATAACAGAGGACACCTTGCAGAAAAGAGTAAGTAGGAAAGGAAGGAGCATCTGCTTGCAGAGTGATGATGACTTAGCTGAAAAATGGGTCGTCTGAAACGCCTGTGAGCAAGTGGGGCTGAACCTCCCCCCTGTTGGATGTGGCTGGAGCAGGGCCACATCACGGCGTGACCGCGGCGTGACCGCGGCGTGACCGCGGCGTGACCGCGGCGTGACCGCAGCGTGTTGGCCCGATCCAGCGACATCCGCGGGGCAGCATCTTCCGACCAGGAGCGAAGGGAGCGGGAGGAGGCTGGAATGTGGGTGAAAGGGGGCTGGTTGCAGGTGTTGGGGGGATGGTGCGGGCTGATTCGAAGGTGGGGGGGCTGTTGCGGGCTGGAATGCTGGTGGCAGCGGGCTGATGACTTTGCTGAAAAATGGGTCGTCTGAAACGCCTGTGAGCAAGTGGGGCTGAACCTCCCCCCTGCTGGATGTGGCTGGAGCAGGGCCACATCACGGCGTGACCGCGGCGTGACCGCGGCGTGACCGCGGCGTGACCGCGGCGTGACCGCGGCGTGACCGCGGCGTGACCGCGGCGTGACCGCGGCGTGACCGCGGCGTGACCGCGGCGTGACCGCGGCGTGACCGCGGCGTGACCGCGGCGTGACCGCGGCGTGACCGCGGCGTGACCGCGGCGTGACCGCGGCGTGACCGCAGCGTGTTGGCCCGGTCCAGCGACATCCGCGGGGCAACATATTCCACTTAGTTTCAAATAGGATGATATGGATGGCATGAGAGGATGTTTTCCCAGAAGATTTAAAGAAATGAATGCTAATCTGTGATGAATAGAGGATTGGATGACCCCTGATATACCTAATTCGGTGAGGTTTGGAGATCTAGAAATGTGTAGGAATACCTAGAGGAATAAAATATGCCAGACAATTCCAAACCAATTTTTTCAGTTGAATTGAGCTTTTGTACCACCTGCTATGCACGTTTTGTGGAAAGATGGATGAGAGGCAGCGCTGAGAGGAGATATAGTTTAGGAATGAGGAAATACGAAAAATTATAGAGCTAACCATTCAATGTTTCTCTAAGGAGGAGTAACCGCCGCAGGGTGTCGTCCTGGAGCAGGGCCAAATCACGGCGTGACCGCGGCGTGACCGCGGCGTGACCGCGGCGTGACCGCGGCGTGACCGCGGCGTGACCGCGGCGTGACCGCGGCGTGACCGCGGCGTGACCGCGGCGTGACCGCGGCGTGACCGCGGCGTGACCGCAGCGTGTTGGCCCGGTCCAGCGACATCCGCGGGGCAACATATTCCACTTAGTTTCAAATAGGATGAATATGGATGGCATGAGAGGATGTTTTCTCAGAAGATTTAAAGAAATGAATGCTAATCTGTGATGAATAGAGGATTGGATGACCCCTGATATACCTAATTCGGTGAGGTTTGGAGATCTAGAAATGTGTAGGAATACCTAGAGGAATAAAATATGCCAGACAATTCCAAACCAATTTTTTCAGTTGAATTGAGCTTTTGTACCACCTGCTATGCACGTTTTGGGAAAGATGGATGAGAGGCAGCGCTGAGAGGAGATATAGTTTAGGAATGAGGAAATACGAAAAATTATAGAGCTAACCATTCAATGTTTCTCTAAGGAGGAGTAACCGCCGCAGGGTGTCGTCCTGGAGCAGGGCCAAATCACGGCGTGACCGCGGCGTGACCGCGGCGTGACCGCGGCGTGACCGCGGCGTGACCGCGGCGTGACCGCGGCGTGACCGCGGCGTGACCGCGGCGTGACCGCGGCGTGACCGCGGCGTGACCGCGGCGTGACCGCAGCGTGTTGGCCCGGTCCAGCGACATCCGCGGGGCAACATCTTCCACTTAGTTTCAAATAGGATGATATGGATGGCATGAGAGGACGTTTTCTCAGAAGATTTAAAGAAATGAATGCTAATCTGTGATGAATAGAGGATTGGATGACCCCTGATATACCTAATTCGGTGAGGTTTGGAGATCTAGAAATGTGTAGGAATGCCTAGAGGAATAAAATATGCCAGACAATTCCAAACCAATTTTTTCAGTTGAATTGAGCTTTTGTACCACCTGCTATGCACGTTTTGTGGAAAGATGGATGAGAGGCAGCGCTGAGAGGAGATATAGTTTAGGAATGAGGAAATACGAAAAATTATAGAGCTAACCATTCAATGTTTCTCTAAGGAGGAGTAACCGCCGCAAGGTGTCGTCATGCTTGTCCCCCTGCCAGCAACAGATGGAAAACATATTCAGCACAAAAGTGATCGGAAATGCCAACCAAATGAAAGAAGCTAGATTAAAACCAATAACCAACAAGCAGGGAAAAAAAATTGGACATTCAGAATGCATGTGTGTTCAATGATTCCAATATCTAAAGTGTGTTTCAGCTAGACTCTTAACTCAAAGAAGAATTCACATAGATGAGTCATGCATGAATAAGCTCAAATGACGTGTTAGATTGGCACATAGATTTGTCAGCTCACCTTGATAAAGATCGAATGGCAAACCACTGATTGGTAATCATACTTTAATTTGCTACAGTCTGTACATGCAACAAATAAAACCATGAATTATTATTAATGAATATATAAGACTCATAAGCAATGAAATGTCATATAGAAATTTTGTTATTACTACATAACAATAAAATACTAAAGTGCAGATTAAAATGCAGAATAAAAAGCCTGAATATGTTGATAAGAAATACCAGTCAGTTTCTTCTCCATGCTTGTAAATTGAAGGCATTCATTCCATCAGCCCATGCACATTCACCAATATTTTGGTTCATCGCTATGCTGGGATGAGAACAATCAAAGTATGTCTAGCAACTCTTAGACATGACCCACAAAAATCAATATACAGTGGAGTCAATAGTTAAAACATATCACCTGCATTCATATGTTGGATGAAAAGGGGGTCAACTCCATGATTTTACGACCAATAACCTGCATTCATATAGTGTGTAAATGCAAATGAAAAATGATGCATGGTAGGGAGGTTTATTCCACAATTTTAGGAAAACATACCTGTTGTAGAGATCTCGCACTTATTAGTGCAGGATTCCCACTGCCCAGCCCCTCCCCCCCACTCCCTACTGCCCTCCCCACTGCCCAGCCCCCCCCCCCCCCACTGCCCAGCCCCCCCCCCACTGCCCACCCCCTCCCCCTCCTGCCCAGCCCTCCCCCCCACTGCCCAGCCCCCCACTGCCCAGCCCCCCCCCCCACTGCCCTCCCCCTCCCCCTCCTGCCCAGCCCTCCCCCCCACTGCCCAGCCCCCCCCCCCCACTGCCCAGCCCCCCCCCACTCCCTACTGCCCTCCCCACTGCCCACCCCCCCCCCACTCCCTACTGCCCAGCACCCCCCCACTCCCTACTGCCCTCCCCACTGCCCAGCCCCCCCCCCCACTGCCCAGCCCCCCCCCACTGCCCACCCCCTCCCCCTCCTGCCCAGCCCTCCCCCCCACTGCCCAGCCCCCCACTGCCCAGCCCCCCCCCCCCCCCACTGCCCTCCCCCTCCCCCTCCTGCCCAGCCCTCCCCCCCCACTGCCCAGCCCCCCACTGCCCAGCCCCCCCCCCCCACTGCCCACCCCCTCCCCCTCCTGCCCAGCCCTCCCCCCCACTGCCCAGCCCCCCACTGCCCAGCCCTCCCCCCCACTGCCCAGCCCCCCCCCCCCACTGCCCTCCCCCTCCCCCTCCTGCCCAGCCCTCCCCCCCACTGCCCTCCCCCCCACTGCCCTCCAATGTACAGAACTTTGGTGGGTACGATCAATCATAGAACGTCTCATCTGCAATAAGTAAAGATCAACATCATCTAGTGAACAATTGTTATTAGAATTCATTTACAAAAACTGTAACAGCAATGGTATACATTATTTTCATACCATCATTCTCTTCGACATTATAATCAATCATCTTAATCGTCATCAAAATCAATATTCTGCAAGAAAACAATCAGAAACAGAGTTATGATTAGAAATATTTACCAAATTTTATAGCACAGTGCTCACTATCTATAGGTGGTGAAATAGTTATACCTGACCTGTGAAGTATCTGTGGGATGTTTTATGATATTTTCCAGATCTGTACAGCAGTGCATTTTCTCTATAGAGACATTCATAACCTGCATGGGCTTAGTTTCCTGTATCGATATTGTGGTACCATGTTCAACTGATTTGGGTGCCACAAAAGCAGTATTACAGGGCTTATTTAGTGTCTCGGCGTACCCATAATTGGCAGGATTGCTAATAGTATTAGTGTGAGTTGGGATAGCAGAAACTGGTTCATTTATCGTCCATAATAAAGCTGCACGAAACATAAAGTACTCCTTTCTGAATGCATCATACGCTTGTGCACCAACAATCCAAAGCTCATTTAACTCCTCTATTAATGGCTGCAAGTATATATCAATATCATTTCCAGGATCACTGGGTCCAGATATCAATATACTCAGGATAGTGCACGACTTCTTCATACACATCCATGAAGGAAAGTTATAAATGTGAATGAAAACAGGCCAAGTACTGTGTGCAGTATGCATTTGGCGAAATGGGTTGAAACCATCACAGGATAATCCCAATCTAACATTTCGTGGGTCGGCTGCAAAATCAGGATGTAACCTATCAAATTTCTTCCAAGCCAACCCATCTGCAGGATGCACTATTTCATCGTTATCCTTATTTCTTTCATCTGCATGCCATCTCATATTCATTGCCATTTGTTCTGACATAAAAAATTTTTGAATCCTGGGAATTAAAGGGAAGTGCCACATCACTTTCTGTGGTATGCGTGATTGAGATCCATCTTTATTAGTCTTCCACCTTGATGTGCCACACTGTTTGCACTGACTCAAGTTTGCATTCTCCTTCCAGAACAAACAACAGTCTTTGAGACAAGAATGAATCTTACTAGATGAAAATCCAAATTTGTTAACCAACTTTGATGCCATGTAATCATTTTCTGGAATACATGCATCATCAGGCAGTAAATCCTTAATAAATGTAAGGAGATAGTCGACTGCAGTATTACTAAATCCATACATTGTTTTCCCATGATATAATCGCATTAAAAACTCAAGTTTGCTCATTTTTCCACATGCTTGATATACTGGGGTATTTGCATCTTCCATCAACTTTCTAACACTCTCAACGTCATCATCCTGATTAATAGATGAGAACTGTGTTCCAGTATTCATTTCCTCTTGCACTGGTCTACATGAGGAGCTAGCTTCAGAAACAAAAGGAAACCGATCAGAAATCAGATTTTTCATACCAATCTTTTCTGCTGAATCGATGACATTCAACACTTGAGCTTTTTCTCCATTGTGATACCACACATGATAATTTTTTTGGAAACCACTTTTAGTGATATGGTAACTCACTTCCTCGCGAGTTAACCAAGGTCTTCCAACACAATCAAAACACGGGCATCGAATCAATCCGCCATCTGAATCATTATTGAATGCAAAGTCCAAAAAATATTGTAACTCCTTCTGAAATTCATCAGTGATCCGATCAATGTTGTACATCCAGTATCTATCCATTCTGAGGCAGATAAACATACATTAGATAAATAATCTAGAAAATGACTTAACATTGTATGTATCGTTTCATAAGATATTAAGTAATCATCAATAACAAGTTAATAAAAAAATTATAACAAATATATTAAAATTATGGTTTAGGGAATTCATAAATGTTTTAAATTATAAAAATTCACGAATAGTCATACATAAGTTCCAATAATGAGGACTGATTATAGTAAAAAGAGTTTATATGAAATCTAAGAGATAATAATAATCAATTCCCAAAAGTGTTTGGGTTAATTCATAACGAGTTCTGATGTTCTGTATTAAATCTACAAAGATTTATTGAAATTTAGAGACATTTTGAAAATATAACCCATATCTACAAAGATTTGTTGTCATTCTACTAAAATCCTTGGGAATTTCTGGTGTGGTTGAGTTGTTTAGTGATTTTTCTCAGTTTTCTTTTATGCCTTACCCCGCACCCCATTGAGTAGTGGTAGATGACGGAAAATATAAACCATATCTACAAAGATATGTTGTCATTATACTAAAATCCTTGAGAATTTCTAGTGTGGTTGAGTTGTTTAGTGATTTTTCTCAGTTTTCTTTTATGCCTTACCCCGCACCCCATTGAGTAGTGGTAGATGACGAAAAATATAAACCATATCATAAAGAAATTAATAACAGAAATCATCATTATTTATCTTTGAGAAGGAGAGAGACATTTCATAGAAAATAGTTTTCTTCTTGGTTGAAATTGAAGGTGGAAATATTACTATAATAAATTAATTATATCAATATTTAATTATGTTCAATATCCATTTATATTATATGAACTAGAGGTAAATCCATTTTGCTCAAGGACTCCTAAGGATATTATTTTTTTGAAGGTTGGGGACCCACCTTACATCAAGTAAGTGGATGATGGATTGATCATCTTACTCTATTAGAATAGAGTCTCTACCCTCAACCCTACACCTATTATTATTTCCTAAAAGGGCATACCCTTCCAACTTCTTGAATAGATTCAAAAAAGACTCTATATATAGACACAAGTTACAATAATATCCATAGTTGAGGACCCACTCATGATTGAGTTTATGGATGGATATATTCCGGAATTCAATAGCATAATATCTTGAGTCAACCATAAAAGGCTGGTCAGTTGGTTTTTTGTGTTCTAACTCTCACATGAGTTTCCTACACTTGGGATTAATGTGCATGGGTTTAACATAGTGAAAACATGTGACTTTTCTATCCAAGGAACTAGTTTTGGATTTGGGTTCTTTATTACTCTTACTTTTGTATCTATTGAACTGTTTCTTTTTTACATTAAGTTTTAGGTCTTCCCCTTGTGAAAAACACTCAACCTCTCCTTTTATCTTAAGTTTAGAATGAAAATCCTTAGACCAAATAGATTATTTAACATCTTCTTTAGTTAAAGAATCTCGACCATATATCATGGTCTCAATTAGTGTGATGTAGCTATTGTTAAGAGGGATTAAGAGGATTAATTTCTGATCCTCATCATCTATAGAAACATTAATATTGGTTAAATATAATTTGACTTTATTAAACTCTTCTAAATAGGTTTTTATTGAAGTACAATGCTTTATTTTGAATGTGAACATATGATGATTCTAGTAAGTTATTCCTACTAATGAAGCAGTCATGTATAAATTTTTATGTTTTAGAAAATTTATACAGTGGTAGACTTATAATATACTTCTCTAAGGACCCCATCACCTATGTAAAGTAAAAGGGTTCTATGAGACTTAATATATATATTAGGGGTAACATCTTAGTATTCTACAATGGTCTGAACATTTCATTAACAGTCGTAATGGGTTTCTTGGGCCCATATAGGGATTCAATTCAGCCTTGTTGTCCGAGAAAGGCTCTCATTTTAATTCTTCATGTATTGGAATCTTTTTCTCCATTGAATTTCTCAATTTCATTTTAATTCTTCATATATTGGTACATATTCAGCACTAGAAACAGATGGAACAACTTTCTCCCCCGGGCTCCTTAGATGTTCGTGGTCGGATCACAATGCATTTTCATATGACAACCTAGGTCATGTGAATCATGCATCCTTTATAGGAAAACATGTAGATCCAAACTCGTCTACCCAAATCAACATTCTACTAATACCCACATTCCTAGTATTGATCCCTTGGGATGCAACCATTCCAATCCATTTAGAAGAAGACCATCAGCAGACCTGACTTAGGTGTCCAAGTTACTTGCAGATAGAGCAGAAATCATACCAAGATTTGTAATGGACCACGTAGAAACATCTATAATCCTCTTCAATGAAAATACACACTAATTCTACTAGTGGCTTCAAAACATCAACCTCAGCAGATATGAAACAGAAGGGGAAAACATGTAAATCTTACCTAAATCAAAGAAATCGAAGGTGCAAATGAGGCATAAAAAATGCAGATAACCAGAACTCGGGAGAGAAAAAAATAGAGGGAGATGGGGGTGTCGACCTCGAGGGCTTCGATGAGGAGGGCGCGACGAGGAAGGCGTCGGCGAGGAGGGCGCCGGCGAGGAGGGCGCGGGGAGGATGACGCGGCGAGGAGGGTCGCGGCGAGGAGGGCGTCGGCGAGGAGAGCGTCGGCGAGGAGAGCGCGGCGAGGAGGGCGTCGACGAGGAGGATGGCGCGGCGTTGATGCGTCGTGGAGGAGGAGGCCGCGGCGAGGATGAGGCCGCGGGGAGGAGAAATGGCGAGGGCGAGGAGATGGAGCCCGACGCTTGGGGGAGAGGGCGAGGATGGAGCCCGACGGAATGGGGGAGAAAAAAACTGAGCGAGGGGATATAGCCACGGATAGAAAAAAAACCGTGGTTGTATAAAACCTATAGCCACGGTTCTATAAAACCGTGGCTATAGGTCCGTGGCTATAGCCCAGATTTCTAGTAGTGTGATGTGCTTTCTCCAAACAAGAGGACAATTCAATATTCTCATTTTCTTGATGCAGGAGTAATTAAACAACTTCTTCTCTATATGCTTGATTTTGAGAGGAACTATTTGAGGCCTATTCTTGGGCAAGCTTTTGATTACAAACAAATCCATTGACTGTGGCCAGCTATGGGCAATAACATTGCATGAGGCCATTTTCGGCGGGCTTTGCTAACTGGAGAATACAGTGAAATGTAATTCTCTATGAACAACTCATCCCCTAATATGAATACCATATGGGTCATTGGCAATTAACTGGAATAATCTTCTTAGTTCACTAAGGCATTAACGCTGAACGGCTCTCTGTTGCTTTTCAGCCTTCAGATATCAAGAAACTGAGAGAGATGCCAAATCAATTTGGCATTGTAACCCTTCTATTATCTTAACATGATTTTCATATTCATCATAAGATAATATTTTCTTTTTCAATTGAAAAAGATTTTTCCATATGTTGAGAAGAATATCATGAATTCCATCTTCCATCAACATCTCTGGAATGCCGTACTAAGAATCAGCCAGAGGCCAAAACATAACTGGCACTTCACCTTTTGCCAGTTGTTTTCTCATGTTTAGTACTTCCTCTTTATCATTCAATGAAGATTATTCTACTTGATTAGACCAGATCTAGTGCTTACTTGTTGCTTCATCAGATTCAACAAGATTGGTAGAGAAATCACTGATCAAACTAGAAGATGCATGACTTAGGAGTGGTTCAGAGAATGACCTACACCCTGGGATATCTTCTTGTTGAGAAAGTATTTCACCTACTAATGGTAAAGTATCAGACATTACTGGATTCACATTTTTAAGTGCCTCAAGATAAGAGGGCTTTCTCGTCGCTACATTGTCTATTGGAGAATTTTCCAAGAAATGTGAATCACTACTACAGAGAGGACTTTCGCAGAGAAATTCATCATCATGGGGAGGACCACCATGGTGGTTTACAACAAAAGATGAAACATTTTGCTCCTTGATCTTATGACCGCACAGAGGGTTATTATGGCTCGCATCTAAAGATGAAACTTTGAGATTGACCGAATTGTCATGAATCAAGCCTTCATGAGGAAGTATCTGATACAGACCTTCGAAATTAATGTTCCCACTATTGGGAACTAAGAGAGAAGAATCTTGAGTTGCAACAGATAGTTGTCTGAGTGCATCAAGAACTCCAGCATCGAGTAAGGCCTTGTCACAGATGGGCAATTGATTTCTTGACTGTGCTGGGCAGGTCCTCTTCTTAGACACCTTCTTACTCAATTTGGAAGGTGTATGTGCCTGCTCAGGAGAAATGATCAGGTTAGGATGATTATCTCTACTCAAACCAGGTGTATGTGCCTGACTTGGTTGTCTGTATGATATGGGGGAGTACGCCCTACAACCCTCTTGGACTGTAACAATGGTGTGTGTCTGTTCCAGAGTGAACTATTGATTTTCACTCCACTGGTAGGGATAGATTTATGTGTCTTTCCCTGAGATGCTGCTGAAGCTGTTATAATATCCTGGCAGGCATCCAGAATATGAGCAGGGATTTGCTTCTGCTCTTTCACCATTGATAGAATATGCTTGGTGACTTCAGTTTCCGGAATGGGGATATACGTCCATTCCGTTCTTGGAGTAGGTGTATGTGGCTGCTCCTATCCTCCTTTTCCTATCAGTGAATCCTGAAAGTACTCATGTGTGGGAGAAGAGAGTTGAGTCTGCCTCCTATTTGTCGCCAGAGCTTTCTGACTGACTTCTCAGAATTCTACCAAACGAGACTATTGGTAGGCTTGATCAATACTAGCAGGTGTATGTGCTTGTTGATTGCACTCCGCCGAACATGGTTGACAAGCTTCCTTCAATACTGAAAGACGAGGCTGCTGGCAGGATTGATGAGTGTAAGCAGGTGTATGTTCCTGTTGACCAGTTTTCAACACATTGGGTTGGCGGGCTTCATTGTATATAGTCAGACGAGCCTGCTGACTAGCTGATGATTTATAAACAGTTGTATGTTCCTGTCTATAGTACTTCACCGGAATTGCCTGGCGGGATTGCCGTGATGCTTCTAGATGAGTCTGCTGGACAACTGAATTAAAACGGATGGGTGTGTGTGCCCGCTCATTTCTTGCCACCAAGTTAGGTTGGTGGAATTCTCTGGAGATGGAAGATATGAGAACCTTCTCACTGCTGACCGGATTTTTCCTATGGTGGTTCTCCTTGACTGCTCGGGTTCAAGGAACCTGAGCTAAATTCCTGGAAACGATACCCTCATCATGTTGAGGGCACACTGCCGCACGAGTCTGGCGATGATTGTTGATGGGATCCCTCTAGAAGGACTCCTATCTCCTTGAATTAAGGCCCTAAGGGACCCGATAATTCACCTCCCTAGAATATGGGAGTGAATAGTGATTGCATTCTGGGTATAACGACCCAAAACGGTTGGAGACGGTAGTTAGCACCGCCTGCTTCTTGATCGCTGGTCGTCGCTGTCCGGATGACCAGGGTGAATTGTTCACTTGGAGGGATTGTATAGCAACCTCCAGAGTTGGAATGGTACCATTTTTATGGCACTCCTTAACCAGCACATTTGATACCCAGAGTTGAACATGCTGAGTAGGTGATGTCGCCCTCAGTGCGGATGATGATCCATCAGGAGTAGCAGCAAATGCATTCACAACAGAGGTTTTTACAGTAGAAATATTCACAACAGAAGTATTCACAGTATAAGTATTCACAGTATAAGTATTCAAAGCAGTGAACTTAAGAAAATCCATTCTTGTAATGCAGAAGATCTTGTAAAAGAGTGCCTGTTTGATAAAACAAACATAATGAAGATAAGTTCAACCACTACTTTTTTTGGATGAGCACATGTGTTATTGACTATCTTGTTAGCCCTCTCATTGAGTTTAAATAGGGGCCTAACAAATAGGTAAACCATCATTTTAATTTGGTTAAGGATTCACGTCAGGTTCACTATTTTTTGTTTCCTCTAGAATTGGGGATGACCTCGTTGATTGTAGTTTCAAACATTCCAATCGGTTTCTAACAGGTTTATTCATAGAACCAGAAAAATCCAATGATTCCATATCCATTTGGACCTACTTTCCAAAGGTAGGCACTCATTAGTTGTGGACTGATGAGACTTAGGAATTTTCATTGGTTGAGAGGATGAGAGGTCGGACTCGTCACACCTTTTTTAGGGGAATTATTGTCTACTTCGGGACTCTCTTTATAGATTTAAGTTATGTTCGTGAATCTTTATTACATTACCAAGTATAAAATGAGCTTTCCCTTAGATATGACAATCAATGATTGATATGTTGAAAATTTATAGAATCTTTTATATGTATTCAAGGTTCTTCATTGATAGATAATCATCTGTATTTGTTAAAGATTCTTAGTCAATGGTATCCTTTAGTACATAAAAGTCTCTTGGTCATTACGATAACCATACTGGTTTTAAAGCCGCTCAGTGGGGAACTTAAAGTTTATTATCATTCAGAAGGACATGGATTATTTCAGAGTTGGGATCGTACCTGCTGATGGGCTACCTACATATCCTTTGTTTTGGAAAAGGAATCAGAACCCACGTAATTCGATTAAGGGGGTATGATGTTTATGCATGATTGATGGCTCAAAGAAATATTTCATGATTACTTTTACACTCTAAGATCACGTGAGTCATGCTCGGTGTGAGAAACAAGAGGTATTGGTGAAACCATACAATTGTGCCACGAAAGATACAATGATGTGGGGATTATGTATGTATGACTGCCCAAAATAGATGAGGATTAAGATTTACTTTTGGGAAGAAATCTAGGAACAAGGTCCATAAAGGTATATGTACTTCATGGAGATTTTGGGTACTCTAAATTTGGGATTACTCCTAAGGAAGATGCCCAAATTAGGAGGGGACTCATGATTGGGTTTTACTCTTGAGAAGGAAGCCCAAATCAAAAGTAAATTAAGACTGGTTAAGAGAAAATAAGACTGGGGCTTACTCCTGAGAGGGAAGCCCAGGTTAAGGGACTTGGGGCTTACTCCTAAGGAGGATGCCCATATTTGTAGACTTTTAGACTGGGGCTTATTCCTGAAGAGGAAACCCAGGTTAAGAGACCCATGGTTGGGGCTTACTCCTAAGGAGGATGCCCATGTTTGTAGACTTTTAGACTCGGTATTATTCTTGAAGAGGAAACCCGGGTTAAGAGACCCATGGTTGGGGGTTACTCTTGAGGAGGATGCCCATATTTGGAAACTTTAAGACTGGGGATTATTCCTGAAGAGGAAACCCAGGTTAAGAGACCCATGGTTGGGGCTTACTCCTGAGAAGGATTCCCATATTTGGGAACTTTAATACTGTGGCTTATTCCTGAATAGGAAACCCAGGTTAAGAGACCCATGGTTGGGGCTTACTCCTAAGGAGGATGCCCAAATTAGGGGACTTGGGGCTTACTCCTGAAAAGGAGGCCCAAATTAATGAGGACTTGGGGCTTACTCCTAAAAAGGATGCCCAAATTAATGAGAATTTGGACTGGGGATTACTCTTGAAAAGGAGGCCCATATTAAGGATTCTCTCATCTTAGAGGATGAGGTTTAATGAATGGACTCTCTAACTTTAGTGATATAAAGATGTGTAAATCACTAGGTTTTGAGAGATGTTCCACAGAATTTCTTTCAGATAAGGAAGCCAACAAAGAAATCATGCCATAAATGGATTTAGAGAGAATTATGAAGGCTTAATCCTGAAGAGGAGATGTGGATAGGTGTAAGAGGGGTGAAATGTGCAGGAGGGCACCCAAAAAGATAGGGGCGCACAAGTACTGCGTGGGCGTGAAATCCTGGTCGCGCAGGTATACTTGCGCGACACATGGGTACTTGCGCACCGACCAATCCTTAGGGTAGAATTTGGGCGAGGCTTGGCTCAAGCCATTTATACTAACCCTAAAGACTTTCAGAAGAGAGGCGTGCAAGTTATGTGGAAGGAGTAAGGTGGCGTGCAAGTGTGGCCATTTCCCTTAAGGGCTGGCCACCCAGGCGTGCAAGTGTTGATGAGTTTCAACACTTAGGCCTTACTCCCCCTCTTTAGATCTTACTTTCTAGGTAAGAAATTGCCTTAGAAGTGTTCGGAAGCTTTGAGAAGTGACTAGGGCATCGGGAGCTCAAATCTGAGGTTTTGGAATTTTTTTGTCTTTAAATGGGGGGCCCACAGGGGTATTTATAGGCTAGAGAGACCCTGGGTGAAATTTCAAAGAGGGGCACGCAAGTCACCTACGCGACCATTATGTGGCGTGCAAGTGTACTTGCGCGACTATGAGGGAACTTTGCGCGACCCAAATGGAAAAGAACCTTTGTTCA
This sequence comes from Viscum album, assembly GCA_963277665.1. Taxonomy (NCBI): domain Eukaryota; kingdom Viridiplantae; phylum Streptophyta; class Magnoliopsida; order Santalales; family Viscaceae; genus Viscum; species Viscum album. The sequence goes on from OY728135.1 coordinate 459,235,596, forward strand.
TGCATTTGTGATTTTTTCATGTTTTATTCAAAGGTTGAATCAATTTATTCTAAAGCATTTCCCTTTTCATTCATTTAGACTTTGTGACGAAAAGGAGCGTCAATAGTAAATATGTTACTTATATAACATAATAAAGGTTGTAATACATATATTATATTTTTTTTACCATAAAATTTTCCTATTACCATACATTAAGGAGAAATTTAAGAACAAACATATGTCATCCATGAAGGTTCCAAATCGGCACCTCTCAGACGATGATTTCATTTTTAAAATAAATTAGACACAAAAGAGTTTGAGTAAAGATATTAAATTAACATGATATAATTAAAGTATATATATGATATTGGAGTTATAATTATCATTTGTATAGAGGCATTGAGGATATAATAATAAAATAAAAGTACATGAAAAGAAACTAAAAGGAAAAGGACGAGGATTTTACCTCTTGAATATTCCTCCTTGAGAACCTCATTAAGGGGATTGGTTTTGGTATTTTGTTAAGAAAAAGAGATCCTATACATTGGGGAGAGTCTTGAAAATAGTATTGGGCAGAAATTTGACTAGATTAAAGTCTTAGATGTGTGAGGGGAAGTGGTGGTATTACAGTGGAGGTGAGGAGTGATTTCCCATTATTTTATTCAGTATTTTACTATTTCTCCCAAGACAAAAAATAATGTTTATTCTTGTAAATAAATAGATTAATAAGTGAATTTTATTTATACTCAAGGGTTCTTACATTAGGAAAACATTACATATGATTCAATAATCATGTATTTATCATTTATCATAAATTATCATAGTTTTTTATTCACCAAAAATTCAAGTATTTTAGAAAAATCCCAAAAATTTACCCAAACCATTTTACAACGTGTAGAATTCCAAAATGAACTCCATTTCAGGAAAATAATTTTTTAAATATAAGAAATTATATTTTTAATTAAAATCATCATTTACTCTAAAATACCAATTTTAAAATTAAAACCAATTTTATGACACATTGAAAAATTAATTAAGGTCTCATAAAATTATCTTATAATCATAGGACATCAAAATATTATATTATGATTCAATTTTATGAAAATACATTTTTTTGAATCACTGTATTAATTATATAATTGAAAATAAATATTTTTGTTTTATAAAAGTACTAATACTTAATTAATAATTTCCAAAACATTTATTTACTATGATATAATTATATCATAATTTCATTTATAAAATACCTAAATTTTATTTATACATTCATGGGTGAGGTTACTATTCATTTGGCTGATTTTCTATTCATAAGGGTCATATTACTATTCATAAGTGTGACATTACTATTTATAAGGGTCAAGTTACTATTCAAAAAAAATTAAATTGATCCTATCATACTCTAAATATCTTATTAATCGAAACTGTGTATGTCTATTTTTAAAAAATCAATTCATAGAAGTGAAAAAAATGTGTTTAATGGCAAGATTATAAATATCTTTTTTAAATAATTATAATAAACAAGTGTTGTTTCGCAGAGACTCAGTGTTGTGCGCATTAAATTCTGTATTGAATTTATTTGTAAATACTTGGGGTGTTATGATTTAAGCCTCAATCTTTATAAACCCCTTATAAAAGTGATCCCTGATCATGCGATGTCCTCTTGACATGTCAGCCTTGATTACACAACACCCTCCCAACATGTCAACCTTGATCAAGCGATGGTCTCCAAACATGCCATTTAGATTATATGAAATCCTTAAAAAAAGTCTTCTTGATCATGTGTTTTTCCTTGGAAATGTCCATTATAGAAACTAGGTCACATGGAGACATCATCAGACATGTTAGGTAGACAATAAGAACACATCAGGTAGATAATATAACATGTCAGAAAAAATAGACATATCAAGAAGATAGTCAAGACACGAAAACTAGTCATCTCAAGAGATGATAATCTTTTACAGTGGATATATTAGATAAAACTTAGTGTTTAATCCTCGATCAGTGGCATGATATGACTTCTCCCTATATTAGGGCAACCTCAGTGTGTAAGCCCTGATCAAACTGAACTATGAGAACACTGATTCTTATTATATCCAGGATACATATGATACCTTTCTAAGGACTAATATCTATATCAAATATAAAAGGGAAACCTTAGTTTGTAAGCCTTGATCAGAACTAAACTATGAGAACTCTAATTCTTTCCATAACTAGGATAAGTAGGACACCTTCCAAAGGCATCATCTCAAATGGGAATCTACCTCAGTGTAAGTCCCCACATACCCCCAACATTCCAATTATTGAGACCCAAGCTATCCCATGGGATGATCATTATTACCCATGAACCAATGAATTAAGAGGTACAATTTAGGGTGTAAGCTCTAATCAAATTGAACTATGATGAATCTAATTCCTACCATAAACAGGGTACATAGGACGCATTTCTAAGGCCCAAGAATGATATCAAATATACAAGGGAAACCTTAGTGTGTAAGACCAGATCAGAACTAAACTATGTGAACTCTATTTCCTACTATAACCAGGATACATATGATGCATTTATATTTTTTGGCCTCTATATAAAACATCTAAAGGGACATCACAATGTATAAACCCTGATCAAATACAAACTACGAGAACTCTCATTCATCCATAACTAGGATACGTAGGAATCATTTCAAAGTCTTGAGCTCTATATCAAATATATAAAGGGAAAACTCATTGTATAATCCTTGATCAAACTGATCTTTGAGAAATATTATTCCTTCCATAATCAGGATATGTAGGATGACTCCATAAGGCCTGAGCTCAAATGGGAATTGAAGAAGCTCACATTTTTAAATATTTTATACAGTAAATAATTGTTTATAATCCAAAAAAAGTGTTATTGGATGGGTAATTTTCATGTTTTTAGGTTTTAGTGTTATTTTGAGCCAAAATGTGAAAAACGACTAATTCTGGATTTTTGGCAGATTTTTACATCAGGGGTATTTTGGTCATTTCTGGAAAAATAAAATTTAAAATTTTCTGATTCAATTTTTTGTATAATAACTATTTTATTTCCTTCATTTTTTTCTTCTAGACCAGGAGCTGATTCGGCCATCCAAAGGGTCTAAAAATTCATTGAAGTTGGACATTTTTCCGGGAGGACAACGTGGACCCACCCACCGTAATGGAACTTCAACTTGGCCTAAACATATCTAAAAGATGTGTTTCAACCTGGGATACCACTATGACATATAGGATTGGCTCTAAAATAAAGTTGGGGGATTTTTGAGGTCATTAAGGAGGCCATTGAATGACATGCTTTCGGAGGAATCTTCCTGGAAGCTTCGTCCAGAAACAGAAACCGAGATTGAAAAATTCTTAACTCCTGCATACGGTTTCCAAATTAGTTGAAATATTTAGGAGAGACGGCCAAGATATTTATGAACAACATTCATGAAGGGAGTAATGCATTAAAAGGTAATTAATGGGGTCTAAAACGCATCGAAATTTGGGAGACGAATTCGGCCTATAAAAGGAGGCCCTCACCTCCTTCCCAAATCATCTCATTCTCCATCCATTCCTTCAAGGCACCAAGGAGGAGATCTCCACCGAGGGAGGCCGGCTTCAAATCTTCCCTCTTTATTTTTAATTTATTTCTTTATTTTTAGTTTTGAATTGTAATTTAGATTTCTAATAAATTCATGCATTGTTTTTATTTTTGTGTCCACCGATTCACCCTCTTTTCTTCCTCTCATATTACCATTGTGAACTATAATACTCATGATCATGAGTAACTAATCCAAGGAATATCCCGATGGAGTAATCAGGTTCTTTATCCCAAGACCATGTTTTTAATATTCTTTGAGTTCATTCTAAGGATAATTTATAGTGGGTGTAATCCTCACTGTGGTTGTCTAAAGATTAACTTCTTAATCTACAACCATTTTCCCTCGATTGAGGAGGTAGATGGAGGGTGTGCTTGGTGATATCTAATTAGACATATCATTCATAACCAGTGTACAATAAGGTGTGCACACATACGATGGAGTGTGTACACTAAGAATATTTAAAACTGGCCAATGAAGGTGCTCCCTGAAAATTTTCTCAGGAGAACCTTCTTTCTTCCATAATTCCATTCTATTTAGCATTGCATGGTAATTTATAATTGAATATTAGTTTCATATTATTTTTTATTTCAATTAATTTATTAAATTAAATTTATTTTATAAAATATAAAATAAAAAAGAATTAGATTAGGTGAACTAGAATAAGTGATTGAACTGACTTCAATGCTCCTCAAGTAAGACGACCCTGGTCAGCCACTGTGCTACATTAGGAAAATAAATTTTCTTTTTCCACGCCCTACGACAGGCGTGCATCAAAACCGGCACCGTTGATGGGGATCTAAGTTGTTATTTCAATCACTTTTTCAAAATTCACATTTTTGTAATTATTTTATTTTATTTTTATTAAGAAAAATATTTAGTTTTTTTCCATGATGTATTCAAATTCAAATTTTTATGCATGGGAAGATTACTCACAGGTGAAATATCAAGATCTAGAAATTGATTATAATGATCTAAATGATTGGGTTGAAAGGATTAGTTATAATCTGGATGATTTGGGGAGGAAAATGGAATGGGCATTAGACTATATTCGTGCAAGGATGGAGCAACCCAACCCTGAGCCAGAGCAAGAACATGAGATAGTGGTGGATGAAATTTCACCACCCTTCATTGAAGAATCAGAGGAGGTAAATTTCGGGGTACGGAAAGACTCATTCATCCTCAATCAACCAATTCTACCTGTGATAGATGAAAAGGAGGATGACTTTCCTGCTAAGCCAAATGTGGGAGATCAACAAGAATTGGAAAAATTCTGGAATGAATGTGAGGAGCTGCTTGATCGCCCCAAGCCTTGCAAAGAAGAAAATACAACACCACTAAAAGAAGACCCCAAAAAATTGGTAGAATTTGAAGTCACTATGGAGGAGACTGACTATCTACCTCTATCTAGTGATAATCAACTCCAAGAGGCACTTTCAACTAAAGAAGTGATTGAACTAGAACCAACTCAGGGAGATGATCCTTCCATGAACTCTAATTTTTCTGATTTCATTCAATCTGATTTGAGTATCAATCCTTATGACTTTGAATTTTCAGATTCTTTCAATCCTTGTATCACCTTGGAGTAAGATGAATAAGGAGAAATTTCACCTATTGAGTAACACATGGATCTCCCTAAGGACATTGATCATATTCTTGAGGAAGTCCAAGAAACGATAACAGTGGCTCTGAATGAAGAACCAAATCTACAAGATGCCTACTTTAAAAGGGAAGATTTTGAAATTAATATTTTAAAGTATAATTTTGAATATCCCTTTGATTATTCTTTTCATGTAGCACATTTGAAGCAACCACTGGATTTTTAAGAACACGTTGCACAAGTAGCAACTGAAGAGGAGGAGGATCCATACTTCATCCTACCCCCGCCATACAAGCTATACCACATTGCGAAGGGGGTGGATCTGGTGTACTCTATCTATGGAGTCCTCCTCAAAAAAAACAAAGAAATTCAAGATGGTAAGATCCACATGTGGTGGTTCAAATCAAAGAATATTCATCCACCAGTAGATTATGGATAAAAGCTGGTACTTCCCTCTGGAGGCAGTAAAAGATTCCAGGGCCCACATGGGGGATCATACGAAGATTTATCCTTTAATTTCTTTATAGTAATTTAATTTTAAATATTAGGAATTTATATTTCAAATTCAGTATTAAGAAATATTCTAGAATGTGGTCCCCTCTCTCTTTTCATTTTGAGCATAAATGAAATGATCCTTGTGATTAATTGAGTAATTTTTCTTTTGTAAGATCATGAAGGAATAAAGAAGTATTGATAATTAGAGGAAGATGACCAAATCTTTATTTCAAAATTGAGATCACTTTTTATGATTATCATTTAAACTCCTTTCATTTTTTGGTCCAAAACATATTTTAAGCTTTAATGAATATTCTTATCACTTTTCACACATCAATTGATTTTTAAAGAGCTGAAATGATTTTTGAAATAATTGATTTTAAATGATTTTTGATATGAATTCTTTTCCCTTGAAATGGATTTTCAAGCATTTTAATAAGTTTAGATGATTTTTGAAATCCATGCCCATGAAACACTGACTCAAAATATTTTTCCAATCCTGTGAGGTATTCTAAACCACTTTTACATATTCTTCCTAATACCCACACTTTCTTGAGGGAAACTTGAATTTTGTGTGAGAACCAGAATTTGTGAATAATTCTCTTTTGAAGATTTGGATTTCATGGAATGTATTTAAAATGATTGAGGCATATATTTGGCTAGCCATATTTTATCTTGATACCCACCTTTACATTTGTCCTTCGTAAGCCCTTAGATTCCATGAATTTTCTTATAGGTTTAAGCCACATTACAAGCTAATTTTTCCTTACCTACCCGCACTTTTAGTATTTTCGCATGGTTATTTCAAGTTTGAGTGTGGGGGAAGGGCCTTTCCTGTGCGTTCATTGGGATGTGTATCATTTATGGGTAGTGTGAAGTGTGTGTCAATATTTCGGGCATTGGACAATAAGAGAATTGGGAATGTGTTGTTATTTCATTGTGCTTTATTTGTTTCATCCATTTCTCCTTCAAAAAATGAAAAGAAAACAATGGAGATGAGTTTTAATTCATCATTGTATATTATTTTATGACTCATGTAACTCCCAAAAATCAATGGCATGAATTTTCATTCATTCATTGTATTCAATTTTCAGATCATCCTCCATGAAAAAAGAAAAAGAAAATAAAGTTGTGCCTTTCTAGAGCTTTGAAAAAAAGGAGAACTTAGATGATATCATTCATTATAATAACTTCTTGGATCATGTCCCATATCATTAAAATGGGGGTGGTGTTGTGTTTCACATTTTAAAGTGGGATTGAGTGAGGAATTTCCTGTGTTTTTACTTGATTTAATCATTCATTGTACTTAAAAGTCCAACCTCCTCTTTCTAGCGTGAAACTTTTTCAATCATTTTCCCACCAACCCTAAGCCACAGAATCATTTGAACCATTAATTAAATCCCTCATGATTAAATTCATTTTCATGTTTTACACTGTGGAGAAATGAGAATTTTCACAAACCTATAGTGATACATGCGATTTTCAAGTATGAGTATAACTCTAGATTCAATTTCTCTTGAGTGAAGTGTGACATAAAATTCAATGTAAGGTAGGTTGTGATTGGGCCATGGATTGATTTATGAGTTTGAAAAAAATTTAATAATTGAAATGAAAATCATATAGGCTTTTTATTCATATATGAGACATGATGGAATTCTATTTTGGATAAAATCGTTGATATTTTCTCATTTTTGATTGTTGTGTGGATTTTGATTTGGATGTAAGATGATTGCCCATGAGTGCAATTTTTAAGTGTGGGGGAGTGATGAAGCTCACATTTTTATATATTTTATGCTGTAAATAATTATTTATAATCCCACAAAAGTGTTATTGGATGGGTAATTGTCATGTTTTTAGGTTTTAGTGTTATTTTGAGCCCAAATGTGAAAAACTACTAATTCTGGATTTTTGACAGATTTTTACATTAGGGGTATTTTGGTCATTTCTAGAAAAATAAAATTCCAAATTTTCTGATTCAAATTTTGTATAATAATTATTTTATTTCCTTCATTTTTTTCTTCTGGACCAGGAGCTGATTCAGTCATCCAAATGGTCCAAAAATTCATTGAATTTGGAAATTTTTCCAGGTGGACAGCGTGGACCCACCCACAGTAACGGAACTTCAACTCGGCCTAAACATATCTAAATGATGTGTTTATACCTAGGATACCACTATTCTATATAGTTCCGTATCTAAAATAAAATTGGGGGATTTATGATGTCATTAAGGAGGCTATTTAATGACATATGTTTGGAGGAACCTTTCTGGAAGCTTCGTGCAGAAACAGAAACTGAGATTGAAAAATTCATAACTACTGCCTACGGTTTCCAAATTAGCTTAAATTTTTAGGAGAGATGGAAATGATATTTATGAACAAAATTCATGAAGGGTGGAACACGTTAAGAGGTCATTAATGGGGACTAAAATGCGTCTACAGTTTAGAGACGAATTCTTCCTATAAAAGGGGGCCCTCACCTCCTTCCCAAATCATCTCATTCTCCATCCATTCCTTCAAGGTACCAAGGAGGAGATCTCCAACGAGGGAGGCCGGCCGCAAATCTTCCCCCTTTATTTTTAATTTATTTCTTTTCTTTATTTTTAGTTTTCAATTGTAATTTATATTTCTAATAAATTCATGCATTGTTTTTATTTTTGTGTCCACCGATTCACCCTCTTTTCTTCCTCTCATCTTACCATTGTGAACTATAATACTCATGATCATGAGTAACTAATCGAAGTTATATCCCAATGGAGTAATCAGGTTCTTGAACCCAATACCATGTTTTTAATATTCTTTTAGATAATTCTAAAGATAATTTATAGTGGGTGTAATCCTCACTGTGGTTGTCTAAAGATTAACTTCTTAATCTACAACCATTTTCCCTTGATTGAGGAGGTGGATGGAGGGTGTGCTTGGTGATCGCTAATTAGACTTTTAATTCATAACCGGTGTAGAATAAGGTGTGCACACATACAATGGAGTGTGTACACTAAGAATATTTGAAACTGGACAATGAAGGTGCTCCCTGAAAATTCTCTCGGGAGAACTTCCTTTCTTCCATAATTCCATTCTAATTAGCATTGCATGGTAATTTATAATTGAATGTTAGTTTCCTATTATTTTTTATTTCAATTAATTTATTAAATTCAATTTATTTTATAAAATACAAAACAACAAAATGAATTAGATTAGGTGAACTACAATAAGTGATTGAACTGACTTCAATGCTCCCCAAGTGAGAGGACCCTGGTCAGCCACTGTGCTGCATTAGGAAAATAAATTTGCTTTTTCCATGCCCTATGACAGGCATGCATCAAAACTGGTACCATTGTTGGGGAGCTAAGTTGTTATTTTGATCACTTTTTCAAAATTCACATTTTTGTAAATATTTTATTTTATTTTCAGTAAGAAAAATCTTTAAATTTTTTTCCAATGATGTATTCAAATTCAAATTTTTATGCATGGGAAGATTACTCGCAGGTGAAGTATCAAGAGCTAGAAATTGATTATCGTGATCTAAATGACTAGGTTTAAAGGATTAATAATAATCTATATATTTTGGGGAGGAAATGGAATGGGCATTGGACTATGTTCATGAACGAATGGAGCAACCCGACCCTGAGTCGGAGCAAGAACCTGAGATAGTGGGGGAAGAAATTTCACCACTCATCATTAAAGAATCACAGGAGGTAAATTTCGGGGTACCTAAAGAATCATTCATCCTCAATCAACCAATTTTACCCAAGATAGATGAAAAGGAGGATGACTTTCCTGCTGATCCAAATGTGGGAGATCAACAAGAATTGGATAAATTCTGGAATAAATGTGAGGAGCTGCTTGATCACCCCAAGCCTTGCAAAGAAGAAGAGCCAACACCACTAAAAGAAGACCCCAATAAATTGGTTAAATTTGAAGTCATTATGGAGGAGACCAACTACCTACCTCCATCCAGTGATAATAAACTCCAAGAGGAACTTTCAACTGAAGAAGTGATTGAACTAGAACCAACTCATGGAGATGATCCTTCCATGAACTCTAATTTTTCTGATTTCATTCAATCTGATTTGAGTATCACTCCTTATGACTTTGAATTTTCAGATTCGTTCAATCCTTGTATCACCTTGGAGGAAGATGAAGAAGGAGAAATTGCACCTGTTGAGGAACACATGGAGCTCCCTAAGGACATTGATAATATTCTTGAGGAAGTCCAAGAAACGATAATAGTGGCTCTACATGAAGAACCAAATCTACAAGCTGCCAACTTTAAAAGGAAATATTTTGAAATTAATATTTCAAATTTTAATTTTGAATATCCATTTGATTATTCTTTTCATGTATCACATTTGAAGAAACCATTGTATTTTGAAGAACACGTTGCACAAGTAGCAACTGAATAGGAGGAGGATCCATACTTCATCTTAACCCCACCATGCAAGCTATACCACATTGTGAAGGGGGTGGATCTGGTGTACTATATCTATGGAGTCCTCCACAACAAGAAAAAGGAAGTTCAAGCTGGGAAGAGCCACATGTGGTGGTTAAAATCAAAGAAGATTCATCCACCAACAGATTATGGATAAAAGATGGTACTTCCCTCTAAAGGCAGTAAAAGATTTCAGGGCCCACTTGGGGGATCATACCAAGATTTATCCTTTAATTTCTTTATAGTAATTTAATTTTCAATATTATGAAGTTAGATTTCAAATTAAGTATTAAGAAATAGTCTAGAATGTGGTCCCCTCTCTCTTTTCATTTTGAGCATAAATGAAATGATCCTTGTGATTAATTGAGAAATTTTTCTTTTATAGGATCATGAAGGCAGAAGGAAGTCCGGATAATTAGAGGAAGATGACCAAATCTTTATTTCAAAAGGGAGATCACTTTTTATGATTATCATTTAAACTCCTTTCATTTTTTGGTCCAAAACATATTTTAAGCTTTAATAAATATTCTTATCACTTTTCACACATCAATTGATTTTTAAAGAGTTGAAATGATTTTTGAAATAATTGATTTTAAATGATTGTTGATATGAATTCTTTTCTCTTGAAATGGATTTTCAAGCATTTTAATGAGTTTGGATGATTTTTGAAATCCATTCCCATGAAACACTAACTCAAAAATATTTTTTGAATGCTGTGTGGTATTCTAAACTACTTTTATATATTCTTCCTAATACCCACACTTTCTTGAGGGAAACTTGAATTTTCGTTGAGAACCAGAATTTGTGAATAATTATCTTTTGAAGCTTTGGATTTCATGGAATGTATTTAAAATGATTGAGGAATCTATTTGGCTAGCCACATTTTATCTTGATACCCACCTTTACATTTATCCTTCATAAGCCCTTAGATTCCATGAATTGCCTTATAGGGTTAATCCACATTACAAGCCAATTTTTCCTTACCTACCCGCACTTTTAGTATTTTCGCATGGTTATTTAATTTTTGAGTGTGGGGGAAGGGCCTTTTGTGTGCGTTAATTGGGATTTGTATCATTTATGGGTAGTGTGAAGTGTGTGTCAATATTTTGGGAATTGGACAATAAGAGAATTGGGCATGTGTCGTTATTTCATTGTGCTTTATTTGTTTCATCCATTTCTCCTTCAAAAAAAAAGAAAAGAAAAAAATGGAGATGAGTTTGAATTCCCCATTGTACATTCTTTTATGACTCATGTACCTCCCAAAAATCAAGGGCATTAATTTTCATTCATTCATTGTATTCAATTTTCATCTCATCCTCCATGAAAAAAGAAAAAGAAAATAAAATTGTGCCTTTCTGGAGCATTGAAAAAAAGGAGAACTTTGATGATATCATTCATTATAATAACTTCTTGGCTCATGTACCATATCATTAAAATGGGGGTGGTGTTGTGTTTCACATTTTAAAGTGGGATTGAGTAAGTAATTTCCTGTGTTTTCACTTGATTTAATCATGCATTGTATTTAAAAGTCCAAGCTCCTCCTTCTAGCCTGAAACTTTTTCAATCATTTTCCCACCAACCCTAGCCACAGAATCATTTGAACCATTAATTAAATACCACATGATTAAATTCATTTTAATGTTTCACGCTGTGGAGAAATGAGAATTTTCACAAACCTATGGTGATACATGCGATTTTTAAGTATGAGCATAACTCACTACTATAAATATTTCCATTAGCGACCGCCATTGGCGGTCGCTATAGGTGCCCGACAGGTCGGCCTTCAGCGACCGCTTGGCGGTCGCTATAGGTGCCCGACAGGTCGACCTTCAGCGACCGCTTGGCGGTCGCTGAAGGCCCTCTGCCTGGACCCTATAGCGACCCGGCAGCTCGGCCTTCAGCGACCGCGGCGCGGTCGCTGAAGGCCCTCTGCCGGGCACCTATAGCGACCGCCTATGGCGGTCGCTATTCTAAAAAAAAAAAATTTAATTTTTTTTTATTGAATTGAATATAAATATAAATATATATATATATATATCTGTGTAAAAATATTCATATATATACTATTAAATACAATATTTTAAATATATATATATATAATATATTTTAAATGTTTTAATATATATTTAATATATATATATAATCAAATCATTGTGCTATAATAATTTAAAAACTTAGATTCAAGAAATAATCTCATTTCAGGTCGTTCGGAGCACGTTTGCTCCGAATGGGACCGTCGCACGCCGTTTGGGTGTTTAACGGCGCCGAAAACGCGTTTCCGGCCGCCGCGGTCACACGGCACCTCCGAATGAGGTGCCGTCTGGCCGACCATTTCACAATTCACGCCCCGGATGTTGTCATACGGTTTCGTGGCATTCGGAGGTCGTTCGGGTGGTTTTGACCCCCCAACGCGCCATTTCAGCGCGCGCCGCGCTGCTGAAAACGACACAATCGGACGTGCCGCGCGCACCGCACGTCCGATGGACGTGCGGCCTCCTCCTGCATCTCAGGAATAATATTTCTATCGTTCCCGTGCGTTTTCAGGTCGTTCGGAGCACGTTTTCTCCGAATCGGACCGCCGCACGCTGTTTTGGTGTTTAACGGCGCCGGAAACGCGTTTCCGGCCGCCGCGGTCACACGGCACCTCCGAATGAGGTGCCGTCTGGCCGACCATTTCACAATTCACGCCCCAGATGTTGTCGTACGGTTTCGTGGCATTCGTAGGTCGTTCGGGTGGTTTTGACCCCCTAACGCGCCATTTCAGCGCGCGCCGCGCTGCTGAAAACGACACAATCGGACGTGCCACGCGCACCGCACGTCCGATGGACGTGCGGCCTCCTCCTGCATCTCAGGAATAATATTTCTATCGTTCTTGTGCGGTTTCAGGTCGTTCGGAGCACGTTTTCTCCGAATCGGACCGCCGCACACCGTTTTGGTGTTTAACGGCGCCGGAAACGCGTTTCCGGCCGCCGCGGTCACACGGCACCTCCGAATGAGGTGCCGTCTGGCCGACCATTTTACAATTCACGCCCCGGATGTTTTCATACGGTTTCGTGGCATTCGGAGGTCGTTCGGGTGGTTTTGACCCCCCCAACGCGCCATTTCAGCGCGCGCCGCGCTGCTGAAAACGGCACAATCGGACGTGCCGCGCGCACCGCACGTCCGATGGACGTGCGGCCTCCTCCTGCATCTCAGGAATAATATTTCTATCGTTCCCGTGCGGTTTCAGGTCATTCGGAGCACGTTTGCTCCGAATCGGACCGCCGCACGCCGTTTTGGTGTTTAACGGCGCCGGAAACGCGTTTCCGGCCGCCGCGGTCACACGGCACCTCCGAATGAGGTGCCGTCTGGCCGACCATTTCACAATTCACGCCCCGGATGTTGTCGTACGGTTTCGTGGCATTCGTAGGTCTTTCGGGTGGTTTTGACCCCCTAACGCGCCATTTCAGCGCGCGCCGCGCTGCTGAAAACGACACAATCGGACGTGCCACGCGCACCGCACGTCCGATTGACGTGCGGCATCCTCCTGCATCTCAGGAATAATATTTCTATCGTTCCCATGCGGTTTCAGGTCGTTCGGAGCACGTTTGCTCCGAATCGGACCGCCGCACGCCGTTTTGGTGTTTAACGGCGCCGGAAACGCGTTTCCGGCCGCCGCGGTCACACGGCACCTCCGAATGAGGTGCCGTCTGGCCGACCATTTCACAATTCACGCCCCGGATGTTGTCGTACGGTTTCGTGGCATTCGGAGGTCGTTCGGGTGGTTTTGACCCCCCAACGCGCCATTTCAGCGCGCACAGCGCTGCTGAAAACGACACAATTGGACGTGCCGCGCGCACCGCACGTCCGATGGACGTGCGGCTTCCTCCTGCATCTCAGGAATAATATTTCTATCGTTCCCGTGCGGTTTCAGGTCGTTCGGAGCACGTTTGCTCCGAATGGGACCGCCGCACGCCGTTTTGGTGTTTAACGGCGCCGGAAACGCGTTTCCGGCCGTCGCGGTCACACGGCACCTCCGAATGAGGTGCCTTCTGGCCGACCATTTCACAATTCACGCCCCGGATGTTTTCGTACGGTTTCGTGGCATTCGAAGGTCGTTCGGGTGGTTTTGACCCCCCAACGCGCCATTTCAGCGCGCGTCGTGCTGCTGAAAACGACACAATCGGACGTGCCGCGCGCACCGCACGTCCGATGGACGTGCGGCCTCCTCCTGCATCTCAGGAATAATATTTCTATCGTTCCCGTGCGGTTTCAGGTCGTTCGGAGCACGTTTTCTCCGAATGGGACTGCCGCACGCCGTTTTGGTGTTTAACGGCGCCGGAAACGCGTTTCCGGCCGCCGCGGTCACACGGCACCTCCGAATGAGGTGCCGTCTGGCCGACCATTTCACAATTCACTCCCCGGATGTTGTCGTACGGTTTCGTGGCATTCGGAGGTCGTTCGGGTGGTTTTGACCCCCCAACGCGCCATTTCAGCGCGCGCCGCGCTGCTGAAAACGACACAATCGGACGTGCCGTGTGCACCGCACGTCCGATGGACGTGCGGCCTCCTCCTGCATCTCAGGAATAATATTTCTATCGTTCTCGTGCGGTTTCAGGTCATTCGGAGCACGTTTGCTCCGAATCGGACCGCCGCACGCCGTTTTGGTGTTTAACGGCGCCGGAAACGCGTTTCCGGCCGCCGCGGTCACACGGCACCTCCGAATGAGATGCCGTCTGGCCGACCATTTCACAATTCACGCCCTGGATGTTTTCGTACGGTTTCGTGGCATTCGGAGGTCGTTCGGGTGGTTTTGACCCCCCAACGCGCCATTTCAGCGCGCGCCGCGCTGCTGAAAACGACACAATCGGACGTGCCGCGCGCACCGCACGTCCGATGGACGTGCGGACTCCTCCTGCATCTCAGGAATAATATTTCTATCATTCTCGTGCGGTTTCAGGTCGTTCGGAGCACGTTTGCTCCGAATCGGACCGCCGCACGCCGTTTTGGTGTTTAACGGCGCCGGAAACGCGTTTCCGGCCGCCGCAGTCACACGGCACCTCCAAATGAGGTGCCGTCTGGCCGACCATTTCACAATTCACGCCCCGGATGTTGTCGTACGGTTTCGTGGCATTCGGAGGTCGTTCGGGTGGTTTTGACCCCCAACGCGCCATTTCAGCGCGCGCCGCGCTGCTGAAAACGACACAATCGGACGTGCCGCGCGCACCGCACGTCCGATGGACTTGCGGCCTCCTCCTGCATCTCAGGAATAATATTTCTATCGTTCCCGTGCGGTTTCAGGTCGTTCGGAGCACGTTTGCTCCGAATGGGACCGCCGCACGCCGTTTTGGTGTTTAACGGCGCCGGAAACGCGTTTTCGGCCGCCGCGGTCACACGGCACCTCTGAATGAGGTGCCGTCTGGCCGACCATTTCAAAATTCACGCCCAGGATGTTGTCCTACGGTTTCGTGGCATTCGGAGGTCGTTCGGGTGGTTTTGACCCCCCAACGCGCCATTTCAGCGCGCGCCGCGCTGCTGAAAACGACACAATCGGACGTGCCGCGCGCACCGCACGTCCGATGGACGTGCGGCCTCCTCCTGCATCTTAGGAATAATATTTCTATCGTTCCCGTGCGGTTTCAGGTCGTTCGGAGCACGTTTGCTCCGAATGGGACCGCCGCACGCCGTTTTGGTGTTTAACGGCGCCAGAAACGCGTTTCCGGCCGCCGCGGTCACACGGCACCTCTGAATGAGGTGCCGTCTGGCCGACCATTTCACAATTCACGCCTCGGATGTTGTCGTACGGTTTCGTGGCATTCGGAGGTCGTTCGGGTGGTTTTGACCCCCCAACGCGCCATTTCAGCGCGCGCCGCGCTGCTGAAAACGACACAATCGGACGTGCCGCGCGCACCGCACGTCCGATGGACGTGCGGCCTCCTCCTGCATCTCAGGAATAATATTTCTATCGTTCCCGTGCGGTTTCAGGTCGTTCGGAGCACGTTTGCTCCGAATGGGACCGCCGCACGCCGTTTTGGTGTTTAACGGCGCCGGAAACGCGTTTCCGGCCGCCGCAGTCACACGGCACCTCCGAATGAGGTTCCGTCTGGCCGAACATTTCACAATTCACGCCCCGGATGTTGTCGTACGGTTTCGTGGCATTCGGAGGTCGTTCGGGTGGTTTTGACCCCCCAACGCGCCATTTCAGCGCGCGCCGCGCTGCTGAAAACGACATAATCGGACGTGCCGCGCGCACCGCACGTCCGATGGACGTGCGGCCTCCTCCGGCATCTCAGGAATAATATTTCTATCGTTCCCGTGCGGTTTCAGGTCGTTCGGGGGTGCGGGGGGGGGGGGGGCTGTACGGGGGTGGGGGGGGCTGTACGGGGGTGCGGGGGGCTGTACGGGGGTGCGGGGGGCTGTACGGGGGTGCGGGGGGGGGGGGGGGGGCTGTACGGGGGTGCGGGGGGCTATACGGGGGTGCAGGGGGCTCTCCGGGGGTGCGGGGGGCTCTCCGGGGGTGCAAAGGCCATCCCATTGATTACAAAAGTGAAAAATAAAAGTGATAACATCTAATTAATACATATTTCTTTTATCGATACCATACTGAAATTTATAAAAAATATATTGGATAATACATAATCTATAATATCAGATTTATTGATCTGTTGGAATTAGTTCGACTTTTTCAAATGTAGAATCATTCAAGATTATCTGATCAAAAACTCAATATGTGTATAAAATATTTAAAAGACCACCATGGATGGTAATAATGCATTACTTAAATGAATAAATACAGTACATCAATGTCAACCCTAACAGTACAAACAAAATACATATCTTGTGAATATATGGTGCGTCACGCGTTGCCATCACTGCTACCTCCTTCTGGTGGGCCAGGTGCCTACAACAAATAAACATTATAAATATTTTAATAACAAAAATAATTTAAATTAAATAAATAAATACAGTATATACCTGCGTCGTATGATCCCCTGTACCATCAGCTCGACGCACATATTCCCGCAGTGCTCTAACCTCAGCTGTCAATTGCGCATTTGTCTCCTCGGAAGCGCGCAGCCGTGCCTCAAAATCTGACATCTTCTGTGTCATATGAGCAACAGCAGGACCGACAACCGCAGCGCGTGACACTACAGAACGAGGAATCCCTGCTCTATAGGTGAAACTATAGCCATGCCCGTCCCGACCAATAATGTGATGAAAGATCTCATCCCGTCGCATGGGAAGCTGTCGCTGGTCCTCTGGAAGATGTTCTAACTCAGCTTCAAATTGATCCTGTGAAATATTTAAATATATATAAATATATATATGTTAATATATAGATTTATGTAATTATTGGTAAGTACAGACACTTACTATCAATGCTGCAACCTCTGGATCATTGCGATCACGAGTCCTTATCCACACCGACATTTTATCAGTTGCTGCACCTTGCCCTCGCAACTGTATATTAAAAGAATATAAACACAAAACCATATTAATTAATAAATTAAAAAATGAATAATATATACCTCATGTTGGATCTGAGACACGTGACGAGTCCCGAGCCTGTGAGCTGGTCCCTACAACGCTCGATTCTCCGAATGGCGTGTTGACACCTCCTACATTCAATTCATTCAAATTTCAAACAAATCACATATTCTTGAAAATATATATACAGAAAAATAATTAATATACAAACCGCAACACCCTCAGTAGACCAATATGCAACCAAGTCACGCCACTGATCCGGGAGGACACCTCTCGGGACTTTTTCCAAAATGTCAAGGGCACCCACATTTGGTACGTAGTGGTCCCTCTTCACTTTGCCTTTATAATCTTTCCATAGCTTACGACATTTTCTCATACACACGGGCCAAAACTCTTCAGGGCATACTTTCAAATTTTGCTATAATGAAAATAATCAAACATATTAGTATTATTTATAAATAGAAAATAAAGTAAAATTATTTTCTTACCTGAACCTCCCTCCATAGACGATCTAATGTGTCCTGAGGGATAGAAGCCCAGTCACGCGTGGTCAATGGAAATCGATGTGGGTCACGTATGATATGACCCAGCTGACGAATAAATGTCGGGGCATTCGGTCCCACGGGATGAAATACCTCATCAAATGAAACATCTGTCGTCGTGTCGGAATTCCATGATAATATGCCACGACCAGGGCCTCTCCTGCGAGAGGAAGAAGCAGCCGAGTCTGATCCTGTTGAAAACAATTTTATATATAAATTGACAAATGTTATATATATATATATATGTCAATTACATAAAAATTATAGACAATGACATTCAAACATACCTCGACCCTGAGACGTAGATGCCTCAGATGGATGATGTGGATTTTCTGCCTCTTCCCCTGACATGTCTGCAGTCATACAAAATATCAGTAATGAGTCCAAAGTGTTTAAAAGATAAATTGGATTGTTCTTAATAAATCAAACTTGTACAACTGTTAATCAAACAAAAAATGGATTGAATAATTAGTTGTGAATGAATTTTAAAAAATCAGAAAGTTAATCAACCTAAATATTTATGACTGAATTAACTTACAAAAGTGAGGATTAAAACTTATAAGTATTTATAAAATGATTAGATAATTTATGATATCCTAGGACATTCTACTGAATAGCGGGAAAACAATTATACCTTTCATTAAGCATGCAAATCGACCGTTTCTCCTTCAACAGCCGCTCTGACCCAATAAATATCTTCTTCACGTTGAACTACGGTATGTTGATCAAGTTGTTGGTAAACAAACGGAACAGTCTCGGGTTCATCTTCTTCAAATAAAAACACTCCTCGCCGAGACATTTTGACAACAACTTGCCAACTTGGATCCGAAGGAAAAGTAACGAAGAATACTTGTTCCGCTTGTGATGTCAAAATGAAAGGTTCATTCTCAACTCGTTCATTATTTCTGTATAACATATAGTTAAAATTCACCAATGAAAACTGATATTGATCGACTTTACATCCACGCACTGGATCAACCCAATTACACTTTAACAATATGTACTTCAAACCGTGTGTGTATACAACTTCAATGATGTCTATCAATTGACCATAGTAATAACCATAATCGACAAAGGGACAACCGATGCCACTGTTTTGTGTTGCTCGTTTGTCGTCAACATCTTTAATGCGAAATCGAAAACCATTAGCATCAATAGCTTTATAACGACGAGCCGTTATAGATGGACCCTCAGCCAGTTGGATAAATACTTCAGGTAGCGTGGGGTCCCCTAACTCCCTCAGCTTACGAACCTACATAATTTATAAAAATCAATACTGATATATGCAGAAAGAATTAGTTTAATACTTCACTCATAATGAAAATCAATTTATACATACATAATCCTTGAACCAATCATGAAATGCCGCATAATGAGATTGTTGAATTTGCAACTCAGTCGCACGATGCATCTCTTCTTTTATCTCATTAATGTGTTTCCTGCAAATGATTACGCGATGTTTAAAAGATCAACTTATGCAAAGAAAACATGTAAAAGTTATACAAGCACATTGATAAGATACTTACTGCATTAATGGTGCAACTGATGGAGTATTGAACAAGATATATCGATGTGCTTGTATCCACTCGATGTTGTCCATATCAAATGTGGTTCCTTCTCCAACTGGACCATCATGAATCCGAGAGGGCTTATCTAATTTTGTTTCAACATCCGTAAGATATTCTGCACAAAAGGTAGTACACTCATCCATCAAATAACCATTGGCTATTGATGCCTCTGGACGAGCTCTGTTGCGTACAAATCTTTTCAATGTACTCAAATACCGTTCAATAGGATACATCCACCTGAATTGCACTGGACCAGCAGCCATTACTTCATCAGTTAGGTGCACTGTCAAGTGGACCATAACATCGAAAAATGATGGGGGGAAAAGTTTCTCAAAGTGACAAAGCGTAAGTACAATTCGGTCCTGCAAACTTTTTAAATCACTCATTCGTTGATTTCTTAAACAAAGCTATCTAAAAAAATTACTCATCTCAATCAAGGGCTGAACAACATTGGGGGATAAACAATCACAAATTGCGATTGGAATCAACTGCTGAAGTAATATGTGATTGTCATGACTTTTCAACCCTTGCAATGTCTTGCTCGTCAGATTCACACACTTTGAAATATTAGAAGAGTAACCATCAGGCACCTTGACCATCTTCAAAATGGAAAGAAATGTCTCTTTCTCCTCTGTAGTCATCGAATACTGTGCAGCAGGCATATATGCCTTGTTTCCCTCAGCTAACTGTAAATGCAACTGTTTCCTTAAACCCATTTCTTCCAAATCACGGCGTGCATTAACATGGTCCTTTGACTTTCCACTGACACCTAAAATGGTCCACAATATGTTATCACAAACATTTTTTTCAATGTGCATGACATCCAAATTATGCCTCAACATGTTAGTTTTCCAATACGGAAGACTATAAAAAATACTTTTCTTTTTCCAATTGTGACTGTGCTGCCTACCCGCAGCACGAATATTACGTACTGGAGGAGCCACCAAATCCTGAATTTCATATACCGTGCGGATGTTTTCTTCCTCAATTTGCGATAACATTTCGACTCCTGTCATGATCTTTGGTGCTGGGCTGAACTCTCTAGAACCATCAAATGCCACTCTGTCCTTTCTAAACCTGTGCTGGGGAGGGAGAAAACGCTTGTGACCCATGTATGCCCATTTTTTGGAATGTTTAAGCCATACATATTTTTTACTTTTATTGCAACAAGGGCAAGCAAATTCCCCTTTCGTACTCCAGCCTGATAAATTTGCATAAGCTGGGAAGTCATTGATTGTCCACAATAAAGCAGCATGCAGTTTGAACATTTCATTCGTTTCGCAGTCATAAGTCATCACACCATCGCCCCAAAATTCATTCAACTCATCAATCAATGGCTGAAGGTAAACATCAATCTTATCCCCCGGACTTTTAGGTCCATCAATAAGAGTGGAAAGTAATATAAATTGTTGCTTCATACAAATCCACGGAGGAAGATTATATGGAACCAACACCATGGGCCATGTGCTATGAGTTGCACCAACCATAGACTTGAATGGATTGAAACCATCTGCTGCCAATCCCAATCGGACATTACGAACATCTTTAGAAAAGTCGGGATGTCTCTTATCAAAATCCTTCCATGCATGAGAGTCTGCCGGGTGGGTTAACATGTCACTTTCATGAACTCTTTCTGCATGCCATCTCATTAAATTAGAAACTTTAGATGACATAAAAAATCTTTTCAACCTCGGTTTAAGGGGAAAGTAACGCATTTGCTTTACGGCAATCGGTTTCCCCTGTATCGCAATCTGACATTGATGAGTCTTATTTCCCCTGTTCTCTTTCCACCTGGAAGCGCCACAAACCGTACAAATATCCAAATGAGCAGTTTCATTTCTAAACAACATACAGTTGTTTGCACATGCATCTATAGTCTCATATGTAAAACCTAAGTTCTCTGTCAACTTACGAGCATAGTAATACGACTCAGGAATCTTAGCGTCGACAGGAAGAACTTTTTTCAATAAAACCAAAAGCATGTCGAATGATGTGTCTGACCAATTATTCAAAGTCTTCAAATGCAACAACTCCACGATAAACGACAATTTATTGTAAGAAGTACATCCAGGATATAATTCTGTTTTCGCATCATCAAGTACTTCATAAAACCTCCTCGAATCACGATCTGCACCAGAGCGAAGATTTATCTCACCGGTCTCAAGATTCTGGATGTCAATGCCTTCAGGATAAAACCCACGTACCATTTCAGTAAGCATTTCATGCATTGGATCAGTCATCCTTGCATCAACATCCATCTGAGCTGCATCTGTATTTTGACAACGAACATATTCTTCTCCATGACGAGTCCAAATCTTATAATTTTTCAGAAATCCATTAAAGAAAAGGTGCTCCCTCACAGTATCTCGTGTGAATTGATATCTGTTAGCACATTTTCTACATGGACAACTAATATAGTCACTTTCAAATCCTCTCGTGAAGTCAATAAACTGCATAATGCCATTGAAATATTCTCTAGACGTTCGATTTGGAAGATCAATCCAACTCTTATCCATAATAATATCTGTATAACAAACATTTACACAATACTTATTACATTTACATTTTTCAAATAAACTATATTCAAAATAAATATTAACCATTTTTTTATGAACCATTGATAAAATAATAATGTAACTGAAAGCTCATGTTACCTGATTGAGCTACAAACCTGAAAGGGAGGGGAGCCGAAGGCGGTGCTGCGAGGGAGAGGAGGCAGCGAAGGGGAGCCGGAGCCAAAGGCGGTGCGGCAAGGGAGGGGACGGGTGGCGGCGGCGGCGGGGAGCTGGAGGAGAGGAGGCGGTGAGGGGACGGGGGACGGGCAGCGAGGGGGGGGGTGTCCGGGGTCGGGGGGGGGGGGGGGGGGTTGTCCGAGGTGCGGGGAGGGGTGTCCGGGGTGTCGGGGGCCTGTCAGGGGTGCGGGCAGGGGTGTTCGGGGTGCGGGGGTGTCCGGGGTGCGGGGGAGGGGGGGCTGTCTGGGGTGCAGGGGGGCTGTCGGGGGTGCAGGGTGGGGTGTCCGGGGTGCGGGGGGCCTGTCCGGGGTGCGGGGGGGCTGTCCGGGTTCGGAGGGGGGGTGTCCGAGTGCGGGAGGGGGGCTGTCCGGGGTGCGGGGAGGCTGTCCGGGTTCGGAGGGGGGTGTCCGAGTGTAGGGGGGGCTGTCCGGGGTGCGGGGAGGTGTCCGGGGTGCGGGGGGTGGTCCGGAGTGCGCGCGGGGGGGGGGGGGGGGCTGTCTGGGGTGCGGGGAGGCGTCCGGGGTGCGGGGGGCGGTCCGGAGTGCGCGGGGGGTGCTGTCCAGGGTGCGGGGAGGCGTCCGGGGTGCGGGGGGCGGTCCGGAGTGCGCGCCGGGGGCTGTTCGGGGTGCGGGTGCCGTCCGGGGTGGGGGGGGGGGGGAGGGCCGAGAGGCCGGAGGGCGGCGGCCGGAGGCCCGAGGGCGGAGGGCGGCGGCCGGAAGGCAGGCGGCGGGGGAGGGCGGGCGGCGGGGGAGGCCGGGCGGCGGGGGAGGGCGGGCGGCGGGGGAGGGCGGGCGGCGGGGGAGGCCGGGCGGCGGGGGAGGCCGGGCGGCGGGGGAGGGCGGGCGGCAGGGGAGGGCGGGCGGCGGGGGAGGCCGGGCGGCGGGGGAGGCCGGGCGGCGGGGGAAGGGAGGGCGGCGCGAGGGAGGGCGGCGAGGGAGGGAGGGGGTAGCTAGGGCGGATGGAGATCGAGGGCGCGGGGGGGGGGGGGGGGGGGGGCGCAGAAACCCCCCGAATTTTTTTATCCAGGTTAGCGACCGCCATTGGCGGTCGCTAATGGTGAGCTATAGCGACCGTCAATGGCGGTCGCCCGAGTCTGGGGGGCTCCAATGCCCCCTTTTCTAGTAGTGGTACTCTAGATTCAATTTCTCTTGAGTGAAGAGTGATATAAAATTCAATGTGAGGTAGGTTGTGATTGGACCATGGATTGATTTATGAGGTTGAACAAATTTTAATAATTGAAATAAAAATTATATAGGGTTTTTATTCAAATATGAGACATGATGTAATTCTATTTTGGATAAAATCATTGATATTTTCTCATTTTTGATTGTTGTGTGGATTTTGATTTGGATGTAAGATGATTGCCCAAGAGTGCAATGTTAAAGTGTGGGGGAGTGATGAAGCTCAAATTTTTATATATTTTAAACTGTAAATCATTGTTTATAATCCCAAAAAAGTGTTATTGGATGGGTAATTGTCATGTTTTTAGGTTTTAGTGTTATTTTGAGCCCAAATGTGAAAAACGACTAATTCTGGATTTTTGACAAATTTTTACATCAGGGGTATTTTGGTCATTTCTGGAAAAATAAAATTCCAAATTTTCGGATTCAAATTTTACTATAATAATTATTTTATTTCCTTAATTTTTGTCTTCTGGACTAGGAGCTGATTCGGCCATCCAAAGTGTCTAAAAATTCATTGAAGTTGGACATTTTTCCGGGCGGACATCGTGGACCTACCCACCGTAACAGATCTTCAACTCGACCTAAACATATCTAAATGATGTGTTTACACTTGGGATACCACTATTACATATAGGTCTATCTCGACAATAAATATGGGGGATTTTGGAGGTCATTATGGAGGCCATCGAACGACATACCTTTGGAGGAGCCTTCCAGGAAGCTTTGTCCAGAAACATAAACTGAGATTGAAAAATTCATAACTCTTGCATACGGTTTCTACATTAGCTTACATTTTGAGGAGATACGGACAAGGTATTTATGAATAATATTAATGAAGGGTGGAACACGTGAAAAGGTCATTAATGGGGTCTAAAACGTGTATACATTTGGGAGACGAATTCTTCCTATAAAAGGAGGCCCTCACCTCCTTCCCAAATCATCCCATTCTCCATCCATTCCTTCAAGGCACCAAGTAGGAGATCTCCACCGAGAGAGGCCGACCGCAAATCTTCCCCCTTTCTTTTTAATTTATTTATTTTCTTTATTTTTAGTTTTCAATTGTAATTTAGATTTTTAATAAATTCATGCATTGTTTTTATTTTTGTGTCCACCGATTCACCCTCTTTTCTTCCTCTCATCTTACCATTGTGAACTATAATAATCATGATCATGAGTAACAAATCCAAGGAATATCCCGATGGAGTAATCAGGTTCTTGAACCCAAGACCATGTTTTTAATATTCTTTGAGTTAATTCTAAGGATAATTTATAGTGGGTGTAATCCTCACTGTGGTTGTCTAAAGATTAACTTCTTAATCTACAACCATTTTCCTTCGATTGAGGAGGTGGATGGAGGGTGTGCTTGGCGATCGCTAAGTAGACTTTTCATTCATAACCGGTGTAGAATAAGGTGTGCACACATACGATGGAGTGTGTACACTAAGAATATTTGAAACTGGTAAATGAAGGTGCTCCTTGAAAATTCTCTCAGAAGAACTTCCTTTCTTCCATAATTCCATTCTATTTAGAATTGCATGGTAATTTATAATTGAATGTTAGTTTCCTATTAATTTTTATTTCAATTAATTTATTAAATTCAATTTATTTTATAAAATATAAAACAACAAAAAGAATTAGATTAGGTGAACTAGAATAAGTGATTGAACTGACTTCAATGCTCCTCAAGTGAGACGACCCTGGTTAGTCACTGTGCTACATTAGGAAAATAAATTTTCTTTTTCCACGCCCTACGACAGGCGTGCGTCAAAACTGGCACTGTTTCTGGGGAGCTAAGTTGTTATTTCGATCACTTTTTCAAAATTCACATTTTTGTAAATATTTCATTTTATTTTCATTAAGAAAAATCTTTAATTTTTTTCCATGATGTATTCAAATTCAAATTTTTATGCATGGGAAGATTACTCGCAGGTGCAATATCAAGAGCTAGAAATTGATTATCGTGATCTAAATGACCGGGTTGAAAGGATTAGTAATAATCTGGATGATTTGGGGAGGAAAATTGAATGAGAATTGGACGATGTTTGTGCATGGATGGAGCAACCCGACCCTAAGCCGGAGCAAGAACCTGAGATAGTGGTGGAAGAAATTTCACCACTCATCATTGAAGAATCAGAGGAGGTAAATTTCAGGGTACTTAAAGACTCATTCATCCTCAATCAACCAATTCTACCAGAGATAGATGAAAAGGAGGATGACTTTCCTGCTGAGCCAAATGTGGGAGATCAACAAGAATTGGATAAATTCTGGAATGAATGTGAGGAGATGCTTGATCTCCACAAGTCTTGCGAAGAAGAAGAGCCAACAACACTAAATGAAGACCCAAAACAATTGGTAGAATTTGAAGTCACAATGGAGGAGACTGACTACATAACTCCATCCAGTGATAATCAACTCCAAGAGGCACTTTCAACTGAAGAAGTGATTGAACTAGAACCAACTCAGGGAGATGATCCGTCCATGAACTCCAATTTTTCTGATTTCATTCAATCTGATTTGAGTATCACTCCTTATGACTTTGATTTTTCAGATTAATTCAATCCTTGTATAACCTTGGAGGAAGACGAAGAAGGAGAAATTACACCTGTTGAGGAACACATGGAGCTCACTAAGGACATTGATCACACTCTTGAGGAAGTCCAAGAAATGATAATAGTGGCTCTACATGAAGAACCAAATCTACAAGCTACCAACTTTAAAAGGGAAGATTTTTAAATTAATTTTTCAAATTTTAATTTTGAATATCCCTTTGATTATTCTTTTCATATAGAAGATTTAGAGCAACCATTGGATTTTGAAGAACACGTTCCACAAGTAGTAACTGAAGAGGAGGAGGATCCATACTTCATCCTACCCCCTCCATACAAGCTATACCACATTACGAAGGGGGTGGATCTGTGTACTCTATCTATGGAGTCCTTCTCAACAATAACAAAGAACTTCATATTGGGAAGAGCCACATGTGGTGGTTCAAATCAAAGAATATTCATCCACCAACAGATTATGGATAAAAGCTGGTACTGCCCTCTAGAGGTAGTAAAAGATTCCAGGGCCCACTTGGGGGATCATACCAAGATTTATCCTTTACTTTCTTTATAGTAATTTAATTTTCAATATTAGGAATTTAGATTTCAAATTCAGTATTAAGAAATCGTCTAGAATGTGGTCCCCTCTATCTTTTCATTTTGAGCATAAATGAAATAATCCTTGTGATTAATTGAGTAATTTTTCTTTTGTAGGATCATGAAGGCAGAAGGAAGTCCTAATAATTAGAGGAGGATGACCAAATCTTTATTTCAAAAGGGAGATCACTTTTTATGATTATCATTTAAACTCCTTTCATTTTTTGTTCTAAAAGATATTTTAAGATTTAATGAATATTCTTATCACTTTTCAGACATCAATTGATTCTGAAAGAGTTGAAATGATTTTTGAAATAATTTATTTTAAATGATTGTTGATATGAATTATTTTCCCTTGAAATGGATTTTCAAGCATTTTAATGAGTTTGGATGATTTTTGAAATCCATGCCCATGAAACACTGACTCAAAATATTTTTCCAATCTTGTGAGGTATTCTAAACCACTTTTATATATTCTTCCTAATACCCACACATTCTTGAGGGAAACTTGAATTTTGTGTGAGAACCAGAATTTGTGAATAATTCTTTTTTGAAGCTTTGGATTTCATAGAATGTATTTAAAATGATTGAGGCATATTTTTGGATAGCCACATTTTATCTTCAGACCCACCTTTACATTTATCTTTCGTGTGCGTTCATTGGGATGTGTATCATTTATGGGTAGTGTGAAGTGTGTGTCAACATTTCGGGCATTGGACAATAAGATAATTAGGCATGTGTCGTTATTTCATTGGGATTTATTTGTTTCATCCATTTCTCTTTCAAAAAAAGAAAAGAAAAAAATGGAGATGAGTTTAAATTCCTCACTGTACATTATTTTATGACTCATGTACCTACCAAAAATCAAGGGAATGAATTGTAATTCATTCATTGTATTCAATTTTATGCTCATCCTCCATGAAAAAAGAAAAGAAAATAAAGCTATACCTTTCTGGAGATTTGAAAAAAAAGGAGAACTTAGATGATATCATTAATTATAATAACTTCTTGGATCATGTCACATATAATTAAAATGGGGGTGGTGTTGTGTTTCACATTTTAAAGTGGGATTGAGTAAGGAATTTCTTGTGTTTTCACTTGATTTAATCATGCATTGTACTTAAAAGTCTAACCTCCTCTTTCTAGCCTGAAACTTTTTCAATCATTTTCCCACCAACCCTAAGCCAGAGAATCATTTGAACCATTAATTAAAGCCCTCATTATTAAATTCATTTTCATGTTTCATTCTGTGGATAAATGATAATTTTAACAAACCTATGGTGATACATGTGATTTTCAAGTATGAGTATAATTCTAGATTCAATTTCTCTTGAGTGAAGAGTGACATAAAATTCAATGTGAGGTAGGTTGTGATTGGGCCATGGATTGATTTATGAGGTTGAACAAATTTTAATAATTGAAATGAAAATTATAGAGGCTTTTTATTCATATATTAGACATGATGGAATTCTATTTTGGATAAAATCATTGATATTTTCTCATTTTTGATTCTTGTGTGGATTTTGATTTGGATGTAAGATGATTGCCCATGAGTGCAATGTTTTTAAGTGTGGGGGAGTGATGAAGCTCACATTTTTATATATTTTATACTGTAAATCATTGTTTATAATCCCACAAAAGTGTTATTTTATGGGTAATTGTCTTGTTTTTAGGTTTTAGTGTTATTTTGAGCCCAAATGTGAAAAACGACTAATTCTGGATTTTTGACAGATTTTTACATCAGGGGTATTTTCATCATTTCCGAAAAAATAAAATTCCAAATTTTCGGATTCAAATTTTGGTATAATACTTATGTTATTTCCTTAATTTTTTTATTTCGGACCAGGAGTTGATTCGACCATCCATAGGGTCTAAAAATTCATTGAAGTTGGACATTTTTCTGGGAGGACAACGTGGACCCACCCACCGTAACGGAACTTCAACTCAGCCTAAAAACATCTAAATGATTTGTTTTTACCTGGGATACCACTATGCCATATAGTGATGGATCTACAATAAATTTTGGGGATTTTGAAGGTCATTAAGGAGTCCATTGAACGACATACTTTTGGAGGAACCTTCTTGGAAGCTTCGTCTAGAAACAGATACTGAGATTAAAAAAATCTTAACTCCTACATACGGTTTCCAAATTAGCTGACATTTTGAGGAGATACGGAAAAGATATGTATGAACAACATTTATGAAGGGTGGAACGCGTGAAGAGGTCATTAATAGGGTCTAAAATGCGTCTACATTTGGGAGACGAATTCTGCCCATAAAAGGAGGCCCTCACCTCCTTCCCAAATCATCCCATTCTCCATCCATTCCTTCAAGGCACCAAGGAGGAGATATCCACCGAGGGAGGCCGGCCGCAAATCTTCCCCCTTTATTTTTAATTTATTTATTTTCTTTATTTGTAGTTTTCAATTGTAATTTAGATTTCTAATAAATTCATGCATTTTTTTTATTTTTGTGTCCACCGATTCACCCTCTTTTCTTCCTCTCATCTTACCATTGTGAACTATAATACTCATGATCATGAGTAACTAATCCAAGGAATATCCTGATGGAGTAATCAGGTTCTTGAACCCAAGACCATGTCCTTAATATTCTTTGAGTTAATTCTAAGGATAATTTATAGTGGGTGTAATCCTCACTGCGGTTGTCTAAAGATTAACTTCTTAATCTACAACCATTTTCCCTCGATTGAAGAGGTGGATGGAGGGTGTGCATGGTGATCGCTAAGTAGAATTTTCATTAATAATCAATGTAGAATAAGGTGTGCACACATACGATGGAGTGTGTACACTAAGAATATTTGAAACTGGCCAATGAAGGTGCCCCCTGAAAATTCTCTCAGGAGAACTTCTTTTCTTCCATAATTCCATTCTATTTAGCATTGCATGGTAATTTATAATTGAATGTTAGTTTCCTATTATTTTTTATTTCAATTAATTTATTAAATTCAATATATTTTATAAAATATAAAAGAACAAATTGAATTAGATTAGGTGAACTAGAATAAGTGATTGAACTGACTTCAGTGCTCCTCAAGTGAGACGACCCAGGTCAGCCACTGTGCTGCATTAGGAAAATAAATTTGCTTTTTCCATGCCCTACGACAGGTGTGCGTCAAAACTAGCACTATTTCCAGGTATCTAAGTTGTTATTTCGATCACTTTTTCAAAATTCACATTTTTGTAAATATTTTATTTTATTTTCATTAAGAAAAATCTTTAATTTTTTTTCCATGATGTATTCAAATTCAAATTTTTATGCATGGGAAGATTACTCGCAGGTGCAATATCAAGAGCTAGAAATTGATTATCGTGATCTAAATGACCGGGTTGAAAGGATTAGTAATAATCTGGATGATTTGGGGAGGAAAATGGAATGGGCATTGGACTATGTTCGTGCACAGATGGGGAAACCCGACCCTGAGCTGGAGCAAGAACCTGAGATAGGAACATCAGCTCTTCAAAATTTTATATTCCTCCAAAAGTATCACCAATTGAGGTATTACACCACAAGACATATTACCCCACACTTAAGTTCAACTAGATCATGCAATTTCACTTCAAGAGCAGGTAGGATAGGGAAAATTGGCTTGTAATGTGGCTAACCTAACAGGAAATTCATGGCTACTAGGGGATACAATGGCTAAATGTAAAGGTGGGCCATAATGAAAATGATTATTTTGAAATGGGGGCTTCAAACCAAATAAATTCCTCAATAATTTAAAACACGCGTACCCCAAACCCTCATGTTTTGAAAGAAATAAATCAAATTCTGGTTTAAGCAAGCATGGTCTGGTTCTCTCAAGAAATGAGGAGAATGAAAAGAATATGACAAAAATGGTTTAGAAGCCTCACAGGAAATTGATTTTAATGATATAGACAGTGAAATATGGATGATATTCAAAAATCAGCGTACTTTTCATGAATTTAGAAAAGATTTGAACTCTAAACAAAGTCATTTCAGCATTAATTTAAGCTCAGTTTTATGGAATAGATTGGTTTACTCATCAACACGGGTTTCAAAAATGGAAATGATAATCATTTCAGATCAAAAGATTCAAAAACACACCAAAAACACAAAAATTTGAAAACACACTATTTGTTTTTTAAAGAAGATACAAAAAATGAAAATCAATAACTACAAAGGTTCCCTGCCCCACACTTAAATGATGCAGTGTCCTCAATGAATTCAAGTTGATTTAACATGTAAGCCAATTTTAAAATGAATCACAACATCAAGAAAGTGTAAAGGAGAGGTACAACCTGATTTATTCGCAGTGAAACATTGAGTTAACCACCTAAGTGTTGCACTCTGAAAACCTACAAATAAAAGAATAAAAGAAAACATTATATATTTATTGAAATAAATGAAAATAGAAATGGGATTAGAATAGAAAGATAGAACTTGGTTTAATCCCCCATGTGGGCCCCGGGTTTTGACTACATCCAGAGGGGCAGTTCTAATCGGTTATCCCTAGTCTGATGGTGGGTGAGGTTTCTTGATCATGAACCAACAAAAAATTTTCTTTCCAGGATGCACTTTTTCCTTATTGTTGAGGACTCCATTGATAAAATTCACCATGTCCACCATATTTTTAATGAGATACAACATGCATGGTGGGGTTAGGATAATGAATGAGTCCTCCTCTTTCTTGGGTTCCGCATGAACAACATCTTCTTTATTCTTCAGTGGTTGCTGAAGGTATGATAAATCTTCAAAAAAATAAAATGGAATGCCAGAGTTTAATTCTATTTGAAAAAAATTAAAGCATGAACAATCAATATCAAATTCTTCCCTTTCAAAGTAAGTAGCCTGTGTCTCATTTTACTCCAAAAAATCCACTTTGATCTTCTCTTTTACTCCCTCCATTAAATGTTCAATAGGTTTGGGGAGCTCTAGATGTTCCTCCATAGATGAATATCCTTTTTCATCATATTCCTCCAAGGAAATACATGTGTTGGCTGAATCTGAAAAATTAAAATAAGGGGAGGTAATACTCAATTTAGTTTCAACAAAATCAAAAGATAATGATTTTATGAAAATATTGACCCCCTTATCTTGTTTGTCTTAATTTCTTCTTCAATGGGAGGTGCTTCTTAGAGTTGAGTTTCCCTAGATAGAGGTAGGCAGTCAGACTCCTCTATCTTCTCTTCAAATTCCACTTCTTGGTTGGTTTCATCCTTCAATATTATTAAATCATCTACATTATGAGGAATAGTTGGCTCAATAAGTTCTTCACACTCATTCCAGAAGTTATCTAGATATTTTTGATCTCCCATATGTATTTCAATTGCTAAATCTTCTTCATAAATATCCTCCAACATTGATCGAGATGGGCTCAATGGATCTTCTTTTAATTTATTCAAGGCCTCCATGGGTTCTTCAACCTGAAGGATTTGTGGTGCTACTACTTCCATCAATTTTTATGGTTCTGGTTCTTGTTCTGGCTCTAGTTGTTGATCTTGGTATGCGTGTACTTGCTCCTCTATCCACCATATTGAGCTCTCTAGGTTTTGAACTGTTTGACTAATTCTTTGAAATTGGGCTTCAAAATCCTTGTGAAATTATTCTTCTTGGTGTTGTACTTTGATCATTTCTTGATAAAATTTCAAAAACTACTCCTGAAGTTCAATTAATTCTCTTTCCAAACCCTCCAACACTGGGAATTCGAGGTTCTCTTTAAGGTTTTCAATGAGATCCTTGAATTCATCCTCTGTTATGTTTTGGATTCAAGATCCCCAAATTTGTTTAGCCATGAAAGAAACTTTATACTCTATAGATCAAGGTGATTCAATAATTTTTTCTCACACTAGTGGGTAATTGTTCCATGAATTAAAGAAATAATCATTTAAAAACAACATGGCAAAAGATTTTTTTTAAATTGAAAAATTCAAATATTTACAATTAGTTTGTGGCACTACCTCCCCGGCAACGGTGCCAAGTTTGACGCATGCCTATCGTAGGGCGTGGAAAAACAATTTTTAAATTTCCTAAGTGTAGTCTAGTGATTAACCCTAGGATGTCTCCCGAAGAGGAGTGCACAACAATTATGTTTGTCACTTGAATTTAAGAAAGAAGAAAAGGTTGTTTTTGAAATTGTTTAGGTTGAAAAATAAAGCAAGCAATAACAAGAAAAGTCAAACATTAATGGATGAAGAGAGTGATGGGGTCAGGGTAGTATTCACTTTTTCAATGTCATCATAGTAATAAAGATCATATTTTCTCTCTTCCTTTCGAATAACAAATGAAGAACTCCTCGATTGAGTTATTAATCACCCTTGGTTTAAGAAAAAAATGAGACTCACTCATATGTGCGTGAAAGTTCTTAAACAATCCCTAAACAACTAAAGAAATTCCCTATCGGGAATTGTTGCTTCTTAGAACTCTAGAAAAAGTTTAATAGTTTCACACATGTGCCAACGATCGCTAGACACTCACCACCTAACAAAATCTGCTCGATCGAGACAAATTTCACTAGGCGGAGGGAAATTAAAGGTCTTTAACCAAAGATATTAACAATGAATACACCAAAATCAAAACATGATCGCATTAAGATAATTGAGAAACAGTGATAATAGAAGTCATTCAAAAGAAAAAGAGGATTTTAAATTTAATCTCAAAACTCCGACATTACAAAAGTGAAACCCCCCCTTCCCCAATCACTCAAAGGTTTTACCCCTCCATGTGAAGGGTAATAGAGTTGAAAGGGGAAGAAGAAGACATTACCAAACTATGAAAAAGAAAATAAATAAAAGAGGAAGCTAAAAAGTTCTCCTTATTTGTGTCCGGGAGGAAATGGGGTGGAGAATGGGTTGCTTTGGGAAGGAGGTGAGGGCCTCCTTTTATAGGCAGAATTTGACCCCCAAAAGATGACACGTTTTATCCCCATTAAATGACATCTTCACGCGTTGATCCCTTCTTGAATTTTTTTCATAATTCCCTTGGACGTGTTCCCTCAAAATCTCAGCGGATTTGGACATGTATTCCGAGAGTTATGTCTATTTTACTCTGAGCATTTATTCTGTCCTGTCAGACTCTCTAGAACGCAATCCTCCAGTTTATAGTGATTTAATGACCCCATAAACGGCCAATTCACGCGGTCCTTCATAAAAGATGCTCCAAAACTCCTTGTGCATCCAATTAACGAATTTCAGAACATTGTTTCCCACCATGGATGAGTTATGTAGCCCACACCAAAACTAGGCAGAACTGCAAACAGTTTTCTTTATCCCACTTGTGAGCTTCCTTTGAGCTTCCATATGGCCGATTCAGCTTTTAGTCCAAAAATAGTAAATGAATCCATAGATGTGCAGAATCTGGAAAAGAAAGAATTTTTCAATTTGGATTAGTTTATATAATGTTATGGCCAAAC
The DNA here is from genome assembly GCA_963277665.1 of Viscum album. Taxonomy (NCBI): domain Eukaryota; kingdom Viridiplantae; phylum Streptophyta; class Magnoliopsida; order Santalales; family Viscaceae; genus Viscum; species Viscum album. The sequence continues at coordinate 459,269,711 of OY728135.1, forward strand.
TACATAAATAATTTAAAACTATTAAAAATCCAAAATGACCAATTTTTACTATTCAGCTCAAAATAACATCAATATCATAAAAATGAAACAATTAATCTTAGAGGATCACTTTTGTGGGTTTAAAAAAATGATATTGAATATAAATTAATTGAAAATATTTTCTCTATAAATTCCCCCACACTTAGCACTTGGACTCCTGGACAAGTAAAAATCAAATCAAATCAAATCCAAAACACATATCAATGAGATCTACCAAATCAATTCCAAGAAAAAAAAAGATATAATGCCTCATTAATTTTTTTTTCAAGTTCTCCATTTTAGATTTTAATATATTTCCACTTCATTTATTATCCCATGCACACAAAACACCTACCTCACATGAATTTTCTCTCATCTCACAATTGTAAATGCTGAACAAGGCTTTTCTCATCCAAACTCACACAAAAGTCACCATAGGCTTGATAAATTCCAAATTCTCCACCCGATGTGAGTCAAGGACATGTGTTTCTCATGAGGACTTTTCAGGGTTGTTCTGTGGCTTCCAGTTGGTAGGATTTAGATGTTAAAAAAATTCTGAGGCCGAAAAAGGAGGGCTCGACTCTTTTTTTGAAGAAAAATTGCAAGATTCTAATTTTAACTCAAGCATGGTCTCCTTATCTTCCAATTTGTAGAAACTCAGCTCCATCATCATTCAATCTGCTCAGTATTTCAGCAAAAAAAATTCAATCTTTTCAAACATGATTTTTCTTGAAAGATCCAGATAGTAATGACTTTTTTTACATCGAAAGCTCCAGAAAGGCACATCTTCTCTTATCATGAAAGCTCCAGAAAGGCACAACTTTTAACAAAATGAAATATTCAGTAGGAACATCAGATTTTCAACATTTTATATTCCTAAAAAAGTTTCACCAAATGAGGTATTACACCACAATACATCTTCCCCCGCACTTAAGTTCAACTAGATCATACAATTTCACTTCAAGAGCAGGTAGGATAGGGAAAATTGGCTTGTAATGTGGCTAACCTAACAGGAAATTCATGGCTACTAGGGGTTACAATGAAGGATAAATGTAAAGGTGGGCCATAATGAAAAGGTTTATTTTGAAATGGGGGCTTCAAACCAAATAAATGCCCCAATCATTTAAAACACACATACCCCAAACCCTCAAGTTTTGAAAGAAATAAATCAAATTTTGGTTTAAGCAAGCATGGTCTGGTTCTCTCAAGAAATGAGGCGAATGAAAAGAATATGACAAAAATGGTTTAGAAGCCTCACAGGAAATTGATTTCAATGATATAGACAGTGAAATATGGCATGAGATTCAAAAATCAGCGCACTTTTCATGAATTTCCAAAAGATTTGAACTCGAAACAATGTCATTTCAGCATTAATTTAAGCTCAGTTTTATGAAATAGTTTTTTTTACTCATTGACATGGGTTTCAAAAATGGAAATGATAATCATTTCATCTCAAAAGATTAAAAAACACACCAAAAACACAAAAAATTGAAAACACACTATTTATTTTTTAAAGAATAAACAAAAAATGAAAATAAAAAACTACAAAGGTTCCCTCCCCCACACTTAAATGATGCAGTGTACTCAATGAATTCAAGTTGATTTAACATGTAAGATAATTTTAAAATGAATCATAACATCAATAAAGTTTGAAGGAGAGGTACAACCTGATTTATTCGCAGTGCAACATTGAGTTAACCACCTAAGTATTGCACTATGAAAACCTACAAATAAAAGAACAAAAGAAAACATTAGATATTTATTGAAATAAATGAAAATAGAAATAGGATTAGAATAGAAGGATAGAACTTGGTTTAATCCCCCCAAGTGGGACCTAGGTTTTGACTGCCTCTAGAGGGGCAGTTCTAATCGGTTATCCCCAGTCTGATGGTGGGTGAGGTTTCTTGCTCATGAACCAACAAAAACTTTTCTTTCCATGATGCACTTGTTCCTTATTATTGAGGAATCCATTGATAAAATGCACCATGTACACCCTATTTGTATTGAGATATAACATGCATGGTGGGGTTAGGACAATGAATGAGTCCTCCACTTTCTTGGGTTCTGTATGAACAACATCTTCTTTATTCTTCAGTAGTTTTTGAAGGTATGATGCATCTGGGAAAAAATCAAATGGAATGTCAGAGTTTAATTATATTTAAAAAAAATTAAAGCATAAAGAATCAATATTAAATTCTTCCCTTTCAAAGTAAGTATCATGTGTCTCATTTTCCTCCATAAAATTCACTTTGATCTTCTCTTGTACTCCCTCCATTAAATGTTCAACAGGTTTGGGGAGCTCTAGATGTTCCTCCATGGATGAATATCCTTTTTCATCATCTTACTCCAAGGAAATACATGTGTTGGATGAATCTGAAAAATTAAAATAAGGGGAGGTAATACTCAATTTAGTTTTAAAAAAATCAAAAGACAACGATTTTATGAAAAGATTGACTCCCTTATCTTGTTTGGCTTCAATTGCTTCTTTAATGGGAGGTGATTCTTAGAGTTGAGTTTCCATAGATAGAGGTAGGCTATCAGAATCCTCTATCTTCTCTTCAAATTCCACTGATTGGTTGGTTTCATCCTTCAATGTTGTTAAATCATCTACATTATGAGGAATAGTTGGCTCAATAAGTTCCTCACACTCATTCCAGAAGTTATCCAGATCTTTTTGATCTCCCATATGTATTTCAATTGCTAAATATTATTCATCAATCTCCTACAACATTGACCAATATGGGCTCAATGGATCTTCTTTTAATTTCATCAAGGCCTCCATGGGTTCTTCAACCTGAAGGATTTGTGGGGCTACTTCTTCCATCAATTTTTCTGGTTCTGGTTCTTGTTCTGGCTCTAGTTGTTGATCTTGGGATACATGTACTTGCTCCTCTATCCACTGTATTGAGGTCTCTAGGTTTTGAACTGTTTGACTAATAATTTGAAATTGGGCTTCAATATCCTTGTGAAATTCTTCTTATTGTTGTTTTACTTTGATCATTTCTTGATAAAATTCTGAAAAATACTCCTAAAGTTCAATTAATTCTCTTGCCAAACCCTCCAACACTGGGTATTCGAGGGTCTCTTTAAGGTTTTCAATGAGATCCTTTAATTCATCCTTTGTTATGATTTGGATTCGAGCTCCCTAAATTTTTTTATCCAAGAAAGAAACTTTATTCTCTATAGACCAAGGTGATTCAATAATTGGTTCTCGCACTAGTGGGTAATTGTTCCATGAATTAAAGAAATAATCATTTGAAAACAATATGGAAAAAGATTTTTTTTAAATTTTAAAAGTCAAATATTTATCATTAGTTTATGGCACTACCTCCCCGGAGAGAAGTGCACAACAATTATATTTGTCGATTGAATTTAAGAAAGAAGAAAAGGTTGTTTTTGAAATTGTTTAGGTTGAAAAATAAAGCAAGCAATAACAAGAAAAGTAGAACACTAATGGATGAAGAGAGTGATGGGGTCAGGGTAGGATTAACTTTTTCAATGTCATCATAGTAATAAAGATCATATTCTCTCTCTTCCTTTTGAATAACAAATGAAGAACTCCTCGATCGAGTTATTAATCACCCTTGGTTTAAGAAACAAATGAGAATCACTCCTATGTGCGTGAAAGTTCTTAAAAAATCCCTAAACAACTAAGGAAATTCCCGATTGGGGATTATTGCTCCTTAGAACTCTAGAAAAAGTTTAATAGTTTCACACACGTGCCAACAATCGCTAGACACTCACCACCTAACACAATCTGCTCGATCAAGACAAATTGCACTAGGCGGAGGGAGATTAAAGGTCTTTAACCAAAGCTATTAACAATTAATACACCAAAATAAAAACACAATCACATTAATATAATTGGGAAATAGTTATAATAGAAGTCATTCAAAAGAAAAAGATGATTTTAAATTTAAGCTCAAAACTCCGACATTACAAAAGTGAAACTCCCCCTTCCCCGATCACTCAAAGGTTTTACCTCTCCTTGTGAAGGGTATTAGAGTTGAAAGGGGAAGAATAAGACATTACAAAAATTTGAAAAATAAAATAAATAAAAGAGGAAGCTAAAAAGTTCTCCTTCTTTGTGTCCCGGAGGGAATGGGGCGGAGAATGGGATGCTTTGGGAAGGAGGTGAGGGCCTCCTTTTATAGGCAGAATTCGACCCCTGAAAGATGACGTGTTGTATAGACATTAAATGACATCTTCACGTGCGGATCCCTTCTTGATTGTTGTTCATAATTCACTTTTATGTGTGCTCTCAAAATATAAGCGGATTTGGACATGTATTCCGAGAGTTATGTCTATTTTACTATGAGCATTTATTCTGTCCTATCAGACTCTCCGGAACGAAATCCTCCGGTTTATGGTGATTTGATGACCCCATAAACGTCCAATTCACGTGGTCCTTCCTTCATAAAAGATTCTCCAAAACTCCTTGTACATCCATGTACCGAATTTAACAACATTTGGTCCCACCATGGATGAGTTATAGAGCCCACACCAAAACTATGCAGAACTACAAACAGTTTTCTTTATCCCACTTGTGAGCTTCCTTTGAGCTTCTATATGACCGATTAAGCTTTTAGTACAAAAATAGTAATTGAAACTATGGATGTGTAGAATCTGGAAAATAAATAATTTTGCAATTTGGATCAGTGTAGATAATTTTATGGCTAAACTAGAGAAATAATTTAAAACTGTTAAAAATCCAATATGACCAATTTTTACTATTCAGCTCAAAATAACACCAATATCATAAAAATGAAACAATTAATCTTAGAGGATCACTTTTGTGGGTTTAAAACAATGATATTCAATATAAATTAATTGAAAATATTTTCTCTATCAGGAATCCCCCTTAGTGTATGTTCTACCATGTCTCCAACATTCCAACCACTAGGACCCAATATCTCCCATGGACTGAAAATTATTTCCCATCCACCAATGGTTTGAGCAGGCAAATGAACTACAAGAACTCTGATTCCTGAAATAACTAAGATACATTGGATGTTGTCCTAAGTCTTGAGATCTATATCAAATATCCAAAGGGATTTCCTAACATATAATTCCTTTAACCATATGTAGTGACACTAAATACTTTATATCCCTTGTTTCTCACATTAAGCATGAATCATACAAGATTAGGGATTTTCAATGGTCGTATCATTTTCATCATGAATCACCACCAGCCAGGGAAAACTCAGCGTGTCATCCCAGATCAGTGTCTTGATATTACTACTCCCATATAAGGGAATATACCTTAATGAAAGTACCAAGGGAAAGATCAAGCTATGATGACTCTGATTCATGTCATAACCAGGATATGTATGATGCCTTCCTGATATTCGAGTGCAATACTTGGTGCCTAAGTGCCTCATATATGTCATTTCCAAATGATACTAAAATGAATGGTTTTAAGGAACTATTTGGGTTTTAATTCCAATTTTAAATAGGATATAGAGGACACCTCATAACGTTTCAATCCCATCATGGGAATATCAATTACCTACTTGGATGAGAAAAACATTCCTAAGTTCCTAGATATATAATTTTAAAGTACCAATATATACTCATTAAGAAGAAATTGCTGAAAAACCTCAGATACATACATATGGACTCATTAATAGTCCCCCTCTTTACACATGAAAGGGTTCAACATTTGATCATTTTGTTAGGGTAACTGGTCCTGTATCGATATTAGGAAGAGATTCTAAAACATATTATAAATCTATAAGAGTTATGAAGTAGGAAAAAAATATTCCCCCAAAGTGTGTGATGAGCCCAACCTCCAATCCTTTTGATCAATGTGAGTTCCTAAGTGTCATTGGGTTTGAAACCCTAAATTACCATATACCTTTGGAAAGAAAGTTTGTACTCAGTTATGGATGTGTGATCCATTGGGAGTTTCCATTAGAGATAAAAACGGTCAAAACAAAATGAATTAATTCACAAGACATATAACTCCCCACAATAAAACCATCAGTCCAATCCATCCACATCTTTCCAACAAAACAAAAATGGTGAACCCAACGTGAATCTATCAAATAGAAAAATGACCAGTTTACCATGAGTTAGGATATTTTATTCACATATACTATTAAAAAAGTGTGGAACCTAAAAAAATATTTCACATGATGAAAAAGATCGGCTGATCCTCTGTAGTTATGGTTCTCATGGAAAAAATACATCTTCACTATGATAAGTTCACATGATCTGAATGGTCTGAACCAGAATAATAAAGGAAAATTGTGTTAACCATGTATATCTAATTGACCACATATCATTCCTAAGATGATGCACTTGTTAGTGATGTTATTCCTCATTTTATTCATGGATATAAATAATTCTATAAGAAAACACCCAACCTAAGATAATGTCTTCAACCAACAACCATTCTAGAAAATCATATATGGATGAAATCCCTATGATTTACCGAACAACCTTACCTATATAACACCTTAAATTTCTGGTGGAAAATACAATGTTCTAAAAATACAATTAATGTGGTGTAATCCTAACCCTTGAGGATAAATTCGATGGTATCCAAGCACTATGACTGATGGGTCTATATCATCTAAATAAATTTTTAGTAAAGTTAGCAGTGCTTGTTTTCACTACAAACTGCTTCATAAGATTATCCCTGAAGTTAAATAATCACCACCATGAGTATTTGATGAAGGTGGATCAAAGAGTGAACTACAGATCCCTTCTAGTATGGGGCCTTCTTAGGGGGGATCCTATCAACTGTCATCACCAGAACCATCTTGATGGTTTCCTTCACTCGCCTAATGAGGGAACCACCTAACACACTACCACCTATCACACCCATTCATGGGAAAAAAGGAAGTCACATTAGGCAAGAAAATATTGAGATAATTGGGAGTGGTATCATATAAATTCTCATACTGATGAAGTCCTATGATATATTCCATAAGTATCTAGAAAGTAGGCTCATATCCCCGCTCACTCGGAACAAGCATGTGTGCATATTCCTTCAAAAAGCATGGGTGATGCATATATTCCTACCCCCATGCATGAATCCTATTAATATGTTCCAATTGAACAAGGATCATAGAAGTGGGATCATATCCCCATTTCAATTAAAGATATTTTTCAGTATATATTGGAGATATAAATTTTGTAGGATTACATTCATGTGCACACTTTTCTAAAGTGTCACTACATTATAACAATCGCTAAAAACTCTATCAGCATATTCTGACACAGGTATAAATACAAGGATAAAAGCATATTCATATCCCTATATTCAGGGAAATAAAACAATATGATTAGTATGAAAAAATGGTTACTACGAAGAAACCATAAATTTTCACTCCCATCTAGGAGGATGACTGACATATTATAGTAAAGGATGGGGCACCAGACTGGGATCATATTCTTTCCCCAATCAGGGATCACCAAGTGAGAGTGGCACATGCCTTAGGACATGCTTATATTCTAGTTGATAAAGACTGGTGACATACTCCAAATGTTTAGGATCAGGAACATATCCCCATTCTGACATGGTCTCACCAAGTGAGAGCAGCTCATGCCTCAGGATAGGCTTATATTACTATCAAAAAATACTCAAGTCATATTATAAAGGCCTTGGATCAGGCTCATTTCTCTATTATTTCTAGGGTTCACCAAGTGAGAGAGGCACATACATCAAGACATGATCAAATTCCTCTCAAAAAATAATAGGAGCATAATCTAAAGGCTTAGTATTGGGATTATATCCTTTTATTAACTGAGTCCTACTAGGTGAGAGAAAAGCATGCCTTGGGACAGACCCATATTCCTATTAGTGAAGTTTCATGGAATATCCCAGTAGCTCCCAGAATCCAGGCTCATATATATACTTCCACCAATGAACTACTACACCAAAATCCTTCAGAGGCCATACAAGAGGATTCTCATAACCCTTATCCCATTCTAGAGGTCCTTCAATATATTCTAACAAGGAATGAATATTCAGACTGGGCTCATATTCCCCATCCAACTGGGGCTCACCATGTGAGTGAAGAACATGCTTAGAGACACGATCATATTCTTATCAGATAAGCTCATTGGAATACTCTAATAGCTTCACAATAGAGGGATAGTATTTCCACAACACAATATTATTATCAACATATTACATCCACCATTATACAACATCCTCATATCCATGAACAATCCAAAAAGGTAGGTTCACATATTTTGACCACAATAAAGAACGAGACTCATATCCCTAATCTAATCAATTATAGAATCCTAGAGGTTGTTCAAGAAGAAATTTCAATACCCTAAGGGTCCAAAGAATCTCCAACCAAAGAAAAATGTGATCATTACCATGAAATTACTCCTCATGAAAGTGTGGAGATAGATCGTAGGGACTCTATTATTGACATATTTATGGTCGAACTACACATAGTGATATATCCCATCGAAAAAAGAGATCCTCCTCTTTTCTATACAACTCATTATAGAGAGTATCTCAAAACTCACATGCCTTTATATAGAGAGGTTCTCAAAATATCAGGGTCAACCGTATATAGTTCCCTACAAACTTCCAGTAACACTCCACTCCAGTTATCAGGTAACCCTGAGAAGCACCTTCTGTGTCCTGGCTAGATGGAGGTGTGTAAGTCCAATGAATAGGAATTCAACGTTGAAATATAGAGAGATTCATCTAGAAACAACCTTTCCACCATGTTATTTCCCCTTTCCACTTATGAATATGATATCCCATTCAATCTAGAGATGGAGTGCATGACTTATGTATTCCAAAATATATGGTAAACTCATCCACAACTAAAGGATAGACACATCCCTTATCCATGATATAAGGGTCACCTTTAGACCATAAAGATACTCTATTGTAAGCTAGACCTAGCTGCTATGTCTTTGGTCTGAGACCCAAAACTAGAAAATCACAATTCAAATTTACAACACTCTTCCCGCCATTACACCACAAATATTTCAAAATAGATTTCTGAATCCTCATCATGTATCTATATTCGGGGATTGTGAAATTATGGATCTTTTAACTTCACCACACCCATTGAACAATAAAACCCCCAAATATAGTGTCCTATAATTTCATATCCTCTGTAGAAATTGGGGACTCGGTAATTCATGATCTATTTTGTCAATATAATGAAATTCTTCTGATTTAATGGTGATAATACATCATGAATGGAGAGATAGGATAAACTATAGATCTTTGAACTGGACGCCTTAAAAACAATAATTTATTTCATACATGGAGGATGAATTTATGATCAACCCAAAAATATTCCCATAAAAAATGAATCCCATCACAGGCTTCCATTGCACCCAAATCCTATATGAGCATAACTGAATCACATCAAATAGGTCATAATAACAACTTCCATAATAGTCGTCCAAGAGTGAACCCAACCCATTGGGATAGGAAAATATCTACCACTACCTCCACCTATGAGATCATCAATTATTGAGAGGATTCATGAAAAATAGGCAGTGTCTATAAATAAAACCCAAACCATTGGGTAAGGGAATTTATATCCTAATCACTATCAATAGGTTAATCATCCCCTAAGAGGGTCCTGGGAAAACCAATGATGGTTCAATATCAACCCCATCACATTGGAATGAGGGAATTTATATCTCAATGTTCATCCCTAGAGTCATCAAATCATTTAATAGAATCCTTGAATCCTTAACAATAGGGTCAACCAATGCCAATTGTGGCCCTAAATAGTCCCCAACAAGTATTACTGAGGGAATTTTCATAATCATCATTACCGCATAGGTAATTAGCATTTTACAGGTTTGGAGGTACATATAGACATATGGCATCCCATCCACCGAAATATGAATGCCTTCTATTCAGGGAACGTTCAATAACCATGACTTGAAATTCCCTTAAGGTCACTAATCACAGACCGAGATAGGAGGAATGTATGGAGAATTAAATGAAACCCTTCTAGGGTCACAATCCAAAATAGCCCAATATGGACATGGGTTTGAGATATGACCCTAAATTTAGAATGGTAGAATCATTCTATTACATTGAGAGTAATGGGAAACCCACCACTACTATATACACCTCAATGAATTTAATCACAATCAACAAAATAAATAGTGTGGATTATGAAAAAAATTCATAAGGCCTCAATATGGAATATATACCTTGAGGGGAGGATCCAGATGCACCCACCAAGGCTATACACACCCATAACTAGAGGAGGATCCAAAAACATGAACCTCTGAATATCATGTTGCAACATCTTTAGAAGAACACTACCAAGGATAAAGGGAAAGGTGTGGTTACAACCCAAACACCGATCAGAAGAACAAAAATTCCTTCTATGGAGGAATGAATGATACAATATGAGAACAAGATACAAAATCTTCTACAAATCAATGAGTAGAAACATTGGGGAAACATTCACACTAGGTATCATCTTTAGAATGAGATTATTAACCTTGCCCCCACACATCAAGAAAGAGTTGATCTTCCTGGAAGAGTGGTATCTAACTATCAAACCAACTCAGGATCCAGGAAGCCAGTATAAATAAATGAGTAATTCCAAAATGATGATATCTTACCTCTACTATGGTGATAAAATCTCCCTCTATAGGGAAATCATTCATTCTTATAGCAAGTTGATAATCAATAGGAGACAAAATCAGGGCCACTTCATTAGGCCCTGCCCGCTACCTATAGATGGGAGGAGGTTTAGATAGGAATAATCCTAGAATTTATCAACACCATTGTGTCCCTATATACTATAAAGGAATATATAGAAGAAAGACACACACCTATGTAGCTTGAGAATAATTCATAACCCGAATGGGTGGATGACACTATTCCCCCACCCAATTTAGGAAATCCTACCTTCTCCACCTTTGACGGTGCATGATACCATGAACAAAATCTCACTCAGTTTGTTTCTTTATGTGGTCTTATGATAGGTCCTCAAGATCAGTAAGAGGTTACAAATCAAAAGTGTTTTGTTCATAATCTGATAAAGATATCCTTTGATTGGTATAATAGCCTTCCAATGGGATCTATTGCAGGATGTGAAGAATTTCATCATCAATTACTTTACCAGTTCAGATCCACGTAAGGAAAAAAACATTTTTCAACTTGAAAAATTGCAAGAAACATGAAATTGATAGGGTTTATAAATTTATATAAAGTTGAAAAGTTCAAAACTATTCAATCAAAAATTTTCTATCATAAGATAAATTTCTATAATTTTGTGCTGGAAATATATAGGATGAGTTGAAGAAACCTCTGATCCCAATGAAGTATATGGGTGGGTTCTGTGAGTTTATAGAAATGGTACATTTTTTGGAAGACACCATTCAGAAGACCCAAGATAAATCTTGTCTCATGCCATCAGCATAGGGGAAAAGGATCAACAAGTTAGATACTATAGCTATTACTCATAAACTAGAACCAACACCCATCATGAACCTATATGGGTCCTAAGAAACCTCAAAATTCTTATCGAGTAGAAAAAAACCAAATCTCCCTTATCTATAAGAAAAAATAGATTTGGGTTTCCCAAGATTGAGGAATGAATGAATAAAGTATACTCCATTAGAAATAATAAAGTCCTCAGTTATGTCCATGCATACATGGATAGTAACCTACTTAAGCTTCCATAGTCCAAGAATCCCAATAAGGTTATCCTCATCGATCATACTGACTACTACCCTTTCCATAGGAAGCTAGGCCATAACATCCATGATTTCTTAATCATCAAAGAAATCATCTAAAGCATGGTAAATTCTATAAACGTGATGTTGGAAAACTCCTTGGAACAAGTAACTTGCATAACCATTTCTTTGTTAGAAGAAGTGAGAGATTGTAAAAAAGTCTCAACCAGGCATGGGGAGATGTTTGAAAATTGGATGACTCAAAAAAAAGTTGGTCGAGCTCATGCTACCCTGAGAGTACATATTTTCAAACCTATAATGTTTTCATCACCTAAGGGGGTCACAAAAAATATGCCTCCTAAAGGTGGAAACAACCATCTGATAGAGAAAGAGAAAGAAGACGAAGAGTAATATTCAACTCTAATGAAATAATTAAATCTTTCACATTTCTCTCCTATGACATCCAAAGCACGAATATCACCCCACCAAACATAACCCTCATTAAACGAAGAGATCATATTTGGTTCTGATAACATGTTACGCATGGAAGAACCATTCTTTGATGATGAATACACCTCTGAATATGAGTTCCCCATACTTGAATGAGGATCCATAGGCCATAGGTACTTGATCCAAGGATACGTAGGACAAAATATGAATTTTTGAGCCCAATGTTGAAGTCGTATCCCCACAACAGATATATATGTAGACGAGACCTATGAGAAACACTCCAGTGAGCTCAATAGAAACCCAGAGGTGCCTCAGAGCCCTCTAGATATCACCCCAACCTAGTAATTTTACACAATCACCTATAATGGATTCATTTTTTTGATCTTACCAGGAAATGGGGAAGGCTGGATTAACTAACTACATTGATTGCAGATGCTCCATCAACCTTTTAACAAGCACTAGGCCCATAAACTTCAAATTACTTATCTCCTAATCCACATAATAATATGAAACCCCACATCAAAAAGTCCTAACCATTGGAACAATATTATAACAATATGAAATTAATATAACTTATCCCAACTAAGAACTCAATTCTAGTTGTGCTCTATATTTCAAAATAACTCATAGAGCCACTCATTGAAGTCCTCCAGAGCCCCCAAGAGTTTGAGACAAAAGTCAATTTTTCATGGTTTATTGAGTGGATACCAGTCCATCATAATTCCATATCACAATTTTTTCCATAGAGAAGGATTAAAAATAGTTCATCTAGGGACATATAAAACCCCTATATGTTCCGGTTAGACTTGATAATTTTGACATCTGAATGGATCTGATTGAGAATGGATCTGGGTTTAAACTCATCCCAATTTGGACCCTCCATTTTGGATATATGGATTGGGATATATCTCCCACAAGGATGACCATTCAAGGGTATTTAAAGCATAAGAAAATAACTCTTGGTAAGATCACACTCAAAGATCAGTTTGGGGATATCACATCTAACTCTGAGTTTATGGTTATCTGAAAAGATATCATATAAAAATTACTTCTCAGGATGCCCAAGATTCACATCCATGTAGAGGTACCTTCAATATTCCACCAGTGTTTGAAATACCCCTTATGATGGAATGGCCGACGTATTATATTGTGACAGTTCCCCCTTTGAGTCTTGAAAATACACATATGATGATCACGGTTTCTATAAAATGGAAGGAAAAAAACCAATGGGGGTGAAAATATACAGTTTTTCACCCCCAACATCTTGCAGATATCCATTGAAAATACCTAGAGTATTCTCAATATAAATTATGTGCTACACATAAACCTAATTGAGGCAATAGACCTGATCCTATATTTCCAAGACCCTTCTGTCCCCAATGATAATGTAATATAAAATCAACTTCAAAATCTCTCTATGATGAATTTGATAGTAGGGGATGACAATGTATCTTCCCATGGATTCTCTTATCCTGATAGTGATAGACATTCCCTCATATTTCCCGCTTTATATGAAAATGACTCCATAGACTCAGAGATGGAAGAGGAAGAGGATGACCACCGGAACATCTCTAACGCATTTGAGGAAGGCATCTCTACCACTATTAATAATATCAGGAAAATGAATCTATGAATAGAAGAGGACCCTTGTTATACATGTACTAGTTCTTCCATGAATCATGAGGAGAAATATATATACAATTCATTTCTAAAAAAACATTGAAATTTGTTCGCTTGGAATTATAAAAAAATGCCCATACTACTCACTGATGTGGACACAAACCATATCAACTTACTTGATGAAAATAAATGTTTCAAGTAGGAAGTTAGGAGGATACACCCCTATAATGATACATATATAGAGACATAAGTTAAAAAATTGGTCAAAGATATATTTTTTTTTCTGAGAATTGAAATACCCAAGATGGATCGCCAACATCATCCCTGTCATGAAAAAGAACGAAAATATTTGGGTCTGCATTGATTTTATAGAACTAAATCAACATTTACCAAAGGAATATTTCCCATTTTTTATCACAAAAATCTTGATTAGTGAAAATTCTGGCATCTAATCCCTTTCCTTCATGGATAGGTACTTAGGGTAAAATCCAATAAAGGTGGACCTTGAAGATGAGGAAGCCATTACCTTGAAAGCACCCTAAGGGATCTTTTTCTATTATGTTTTTCCCTTTGGATTAATTAATTTTAGTGTTACATATCAACATGCCATTCATCATGTCTTTAATACCTTATTGGGATGAATATCTAAATGTTATGTAAATAAGCTGGTCATCAAATTTCAATAGTGAGGCGATCATATCATTGATCTAAAACTAATCTTCAAAAAATTATAAAAAAATATTCCAATGATGAATCCACTAAAATACGATTTTGGGGTAACATCCAAGAAGTACCTTAGAATTGTGGTATTCCAATATGGCATTAAGGTTGACCCCATAAATACTAGTGAAATTATAGAAATGTTACCCCCTATAAATCTCAAAGAACTAAGAGGGATCAAAGGGAACCTCACCTGCATTTGGAATTTCATGGCCAACTTAGGTGAAAAATCTATCCCATTCACCAAGATAATGAATAAGGGAATCTCCTATCAATGGGATGAGGTCTTTCAATAATCTTTTGAGAGTATCTAGAATTACCTACAACACCCGCTAGTCTCGATGCCACCAATGGGAGGAATTCCACTCATCTTATATGTGGCCACCATGGAATAATCACTCTAAGCTCCCATCATACATAAACATGATTCAGGGAGTGAGAACAATATCGAATACCTCAGGAGAATGATTCTAGGTACTAAGATATGATATTATGATGTTTATAAGAACTACCCCATGCTCATATTTTAGTGAAAAATCTATGTAATTATATGTAGCACCACAAAGTCCACCTGGTCGCTCATATTCACCCACTCAAGTACATACTTGGACGTCCCATGGTGACTAGAAGTTTTTCTTAATTGGAAAGTGTAATTTTTAGTTTATTACATAGAGATCAGTGAAAGGGAAGTCCCTAGATGATTTCCTCACAACACACCCTACTCAAATCAGAAAACTAGTGGACACCAAAAAACTAGATTAAGAGGTTTTATATGCCCATGACACTCCCCAAACATGGGAGTTGTGTTTTTATGGAAGAATCCAAAGTCACATCATCAATATATTGGAAAACCTAAAACTCAATTAGATTATATTAGGGATTTAATTTTTTTTCTATGAAAAAAAAATTTCCCTACTCTTTCTCACTATCCGAAGGTTATACAAATAATGAGGTAGAGTACCAAGTGCTCATCACTGGCTTGAAACTATCCCTATAACTTCCAATATCCTACCTAAACATCAAATGGGATTCAAATATAGTGCCAATGCAGATAAATATAGAATATTCCATCAAAAAGGAAGAACTTACCCCTATCATTGGCTATATTAGAAGACTAATGGTAGAATTTTCCTTTGATCCTATATTACACCATGTCCCCCAATCATAAAACACTCATTCTGATGCATTAGAGAATATAACCATAGTCATGGTTGAACCTGATTAGGAGGAAGCATTCTTTCACATCTTGCACCAAAGAATGGTCTCATTGATCACCGTCTACAACATGGAAGAGATCAATCAGGTCAATACCACCCCAGAGAATGATGAACCAATATCGACCCCTATATAGATAGAAACCATAACTGGGTTTCTCCAAAATTGGAATCTAACAAACAACTTGAGCTAAAAGAGAAAAAATTTGATGTCAAATAGAGAAATTTACCCTACAGTATGATCCAGATTATAAAAAAGCTTTCTACAAGAGAGGATTTGAATAAATAATCCACAAATGCATATAATAAAGATATATTCCCACCATGATGGATGAAGTCCCTGCAGACTCCTATGGGGATTATCAGTCTAGGATAAGGCTCTCCCACTAAATCAATAGGTTGGGTTACTACTTGAAAACCATGATATAGGATTGTGTGGAATTCACTAGGAAATATCTTGCACGATAGATACATGAAAACTTCATCCATCATCCCATGAAATTTCTACATACAACTAAATATTATATGTTATTTTTCTTATTTTGAATGGATGTTGTGGGGCCATATCCCCCAAACATGGACAAGAAGTTTAAGTATAACCCTACTACCACATACTTATTTTCCAAACAGGCTGAGTAAAAACCCCTCAAGGAAGTCAAGATTAAGAATATCATCAACTTTATAAATTCTGATATTATAACTAGGTTTAGAGTCCCTTATATGGTATTTATGGAAAGTGGTACCAACTTCTGTTCTATAGTGTTGAAGAAATTATTCCAGGAGTACAACATCGAGTCCAAAAATTCATCCCTTTATCATGAAACAAAAAATGTAAAAATAGAGGCCTTCAATAAGACTATGCGAAATATACTCCAAATGATGGTGAATATGGAAAATAATTGTTGGCCTGATAAGCTCCTCCATGCTTTATCAGCCTATTGTACCAATAAATGTATAGCTACACAAGAAACTCTATTTTTATTGGTTTATGGAATTGAGAAAGTATTTCCATAGTAGTTCACTTTACCTTTCTTTGAATAGATATTAGCGGAAAACTCTCAGTTGATGATCAATTGAAAAAGTTGCTGGATGAATTTGAGAATCTAGATGAGAAGAGGTTTCATACATTGCATATAAAAGTCATGTTTTCATGATGGTAAGCTGCACAAAAACTTCCTAACCATGTGATTTTAAACTGTATAGAACGCGTCCTTACCACATGACATTAAACTATACATAATATATCATGCTCACATGACGTTAAAACATCACAATATTTTCTCAATGTAGGACATAAAACTACTTGAATCTCTAATATTTCTCTTCTTTTATGTCGAGTTACCTTTGTCCTTACCGCATGATATTAAACTGCATGGATAATTTCCTCTTTATAAAAAATTAAACTGGACCATTTTTAGAACTATTTATGGATTGATTCTCATTACAATTATATACATTGGGAAAAATTGATCCTATATCTTATCCCAACCATTTCATGGTACAAAATGCCCATGTCCTCCCTTTAATTTCCTCTATGTAGAGAGATGAACCTTTTCCATTACTTGTTTCTCACACCGAGCATATTTCATAAGGGATTAGGTATTCTGGTAAGGGATTCCTTGTATAACCAAAGAATATTTTCCTGTGACAGGGTTAGCATGGTCTTGGATGCAAGACCTAAAAAGGAACACCAAAAATCATTTCTGTATAATGTTAAACTAAATGTTTGATGTTCCTTGTATGAAATAAAACCACATATTACCGTGGTACTTATCCGAGAGGACCACTATCCTTGGTGTTGGTCTCCCACTACACCTCCATTCAAGAACTACGTGTGGCTTGATTACTTTCATCACATAATACATAGTTATGAACAAGACTTTATTCTTGGGCCCAGTTGTGATATTATCTTTTCACATCAGAGAGCCTATGTTTTTTCTACATGATGTTAAACTACATGGTTTATGAATAAATATGTGTGTCTTGATTCCTTTCATCATAGGATAGGCAGTGATTACTGTATCTCAAATCCAAGACCCACTACAACGACCAATGGGAGCAATTCTCCCTCTGTGTATGGGTTAGACATACATAGAGAATTTCCCATTCAAGAACTGGACGAGGATTGATTCACATCATTATAGGATATATAGTGACACCCGAATATCCAATTCCAGGACCATATACAACAATCAATGGGAACAATGCCCCCTCTGTGTATGGGATAAACTTGCATAGAGATCTTCTCATTCAATAACTATGTGTGGATTGATTCCTATTACCACAAGATACACAATGATGCCCAAATATATGATTCTTAGGTCCATCCATGATGTAAAAATGTCCTCCCACCCCTATGTATGGGTCAAACCTACGTGTGGTAATTGTACACAAGAACTATGTATGACTTTATTACTAACATCACAGGAAAAATAGATACCCCTATATCTCTAGTAATGAGTTAAAACAAAATATATAAAATGATAATAATTCACCCCAAACTGCATGTGGGATAGATCTATGTACCAAATGTCCTTACTGCATGATGTTATACTACAAGGAAACAAATATTTCCTTACCATATTATGTTAAATTGAATGGAAAATTTCCTAGTTTCATGACATTAAAATTGAACGATTAATACTTCCCCACAACATGATGTTAAAATGTGCAGGCCATAACCCATTATTATTCCTTACACAAGGACCACAATATTCTGAACAAATTCAACTATATTATGGGGTTCTCCCTTCATATTTTAAGCACCTCATCCTATTTTTGGAACCAAGGACGTTCCTTGATAGAAATAGAGTATGATTTGTGTTTGTTTTCAATCCTCTACATGGATGATCAGGGAGAAAATGGAATATTAGGAAGTTTGAAAGAAAAGGGATCTTACATTTCAAGCTGGCAACAGTATTGAAAGTGGCGTCGTTTCCCAGTGTTTGCCAAATTTTTTGGGTCAATAATCTAGAGGAAGAGCCTAGAATCGCAGAGGGGTTTTTTATGGAATAAACACTTCATGAAACTGGTAAAGTCATGAGTTTCATGAATACTGGGTTGTGGATCATGAATATGTGGATCATAACGAATGGTGACAGTGATCTTTTCTAATATGAGAATATGAGCATTGTGACTGCACGTTGTGTTGACGGTGACCTCTGCGACCATGTGAAATTTATGTGGAGCATCACGAAGGGAGGATCTCCACAAAGATATTTTTGGTAGATCCAGAAATTTCACTGGAGGAAGTATAGAATCGTGAACAGAAAGCCTATAAATATAAGGCTACCACTCCATACAAATAACTAATTTTTGGAAGAAAACTCTAGAATCGCTCTAATTTCATGAATCTAGGGGAGCTCCACAAAACTGAAATTCCATGCAATCTTGAGCATCATTAAAAGATAGGTTTAGTTTTAATTGATGATGATTCTTTTGAATAAAGATTTAATCCTGATGATGGGTTATTATGTGTTGACTTAGTGAGATATGTGAAGGCAGCTTGATCTGGGAAGGTAGTGAGATTAATGAAGGTAGTTTGATCTATGAAGGTAGTGAGATTCACGAAGGCAGAAGCTTCTCAAAAGATATTCGTGAAAGGTAGTTTTGAATATTAGTTTTTCAGTGAATAGGTATTTTAATGTGCATCAAATTTGGTCTACAGTGAAAAAAGAGTCTCGAGATAGACATGGAAAAAGTATTTAATTCCAATCCATTGAAGTGACCTTTAGGTTGGTAAACTAAGTAAGTCTTCTCTCAAAGTAGTGATCTAGGGGAGACTACGGAAGTGTTCTAAGGGACGCAGTGATCTATACCTAAAATATTGTAAAGGCAGTGTGCCTAGAATAGAGTGAATGTGACCGAACATTTGTATTACACAACTAGTGAAGATTAGTGGATTTAGGTATGACTGACACACTATCAGTGTATGATCCTTGTACTAGACCTTAGTGGTGAACCAAGTAAAACTGTTGTGTTGTCTTTCTACATGTGAATGTTTGATTTCTAATCGAATCTATCATACAAGTTTAATGAGTTCCTATCTATGTGGGAACAAGATCCTTTTATTTTTAAGAAAAAGTTGACACCCTGATTCACCCCTCCCCTCTTAGGGTATTTTGGGGTCCTACACCTATAAATAAAACATCACGTCTAGAACATTTTGGTTTACCAAAAACCGTTCATGTACCTTGGAAAGTAAAATAGATCTCTCAGTTTGATCTTTTCATATACGCATAAGGTCTTAGAATGACCATCCTGAGATGTCTTATCCCTATATAATGGGATTTATGATCCTTGTATGCCTATCATCACCACGGAAGAACTCATCATCGTAGGGTGTTCGGGGATTTCCCCAACATGATTTCCCCATATCATTACTCATGACATAAGAACCTCAATCCATGATTTATAACATTTTAACCCCCACTAAGAATGATTTTGATAAAATCTTGACCATGGGTATCCTAATTATACTCTTGTGTGGCATTACCCTCATATTAGATCCATTTGCATCATAACCAGAAAATACCTACACTTTGGTCAAATATGTATGACTTTAAACTCTATATTTTGATGGTCTATATCACAAGTCCCTAAAATACTAATGAAATAGGAAGGAAACTTTTCATGTCAAAAACCCACAAAGGGTGTCCTGAAAAGAGTCAAGTATTCGCTATCTAATATCTTCATCTCCATATTTTAGACAAAAATGATATCAAAAATAAATAAGGTACGAAGTTCATAGTCCTAGTAAAATCCAATACCTACTCACTGGACCCCCTGGTCTGAGAAAGTTTTATAATAATGGGTTTTTATATCTCTGAACCCAGATAACATGTTCACTAGGTAGTGACACAACTTTTAGGTTTCTCTAACACTTCTTGAATTTTAAATTTTCTATAAAATCAAACATCATGATTTTAAGTGCCTTGGGTCATCAAAAACCTTTCATGGACCTTGGAATGGAAAATAGATCTCTATTTTTGATAGTTCCATTGATGCATAAGGTATCACAACAACCAACAAGATACATCTTGGCCTTATATAAAGGGAATTCATATTCTTGTGAGCTTGACATTACTGCATCTGAACAAAGCACTTAAGGGTGTTCTGGTCCATCCCCAGTGTGATTTTCCCATACCATCCTCATAACCTAACTACTTTGGATCACGATTTAAAATCCCCAGAACAAGAGTATTCAATCATATTTGAAACCCTCAAGGTTATGTCATCATGTATTGTACCATTTCTCAAATATGGGATGCACCAATATATTCATGAACCTTTTGATGGACCACACCTTGTGACTCAATACCATAGAGAATTGGGCCCAAAATTCCCAACCGAAAATCCAAACTATTATAGGTTTTTTGAACCCTTAATGAATATTCCTTTTCTCCATACCTCACTTCATTGAATAGATATTTTATTTTTCATAAATCTTTCATGGCTCTTGGAAAAGAGTGGGTATAAACTCTAATTTACTATTAATGGAAGACCTATGGACTCATGCATAAGGGATTCTACCTACCAATTATAAGCATTCCATATTTATAGGGATATAACTTCAATCCTATTATGCCATGATGACATTGTGGTGGAAATCAAAACCTTAGGGTGTTTTGGGTCACCCCCAATATCTATGAACCATTCCATGATTCACCGATTCAAGATCCTAGGAACATGGAATACACTACCCATATTACAACTATACATGTGGAGTCAGTATCCCTAATCATTAACCATGAACCACCACCATTTTAGGCAAGGATGAAGGGTGTCATGAACTGTTATGGATATTCATCCCTTATTATTTCTGTATGAACTCAGGGTGCCGAAACCCTTCATGAATGTTCATTATTAGGAATATTAATTAATAATTTAGGGTGTTAGAACCCTTCATGGAAACTCATTATTCTAAATCCCATTAGGGATTTAGTGTTATTGAACCCTTCATGAATACCCATCCTTCACAATAATAGATGGTTTGAGCTAAAAGTCCTTAAACTATAATAATAGAATGTCTGAGATAAATGATTGTAAACTACAACAATAAAAGGTACAAAATAAATAAACCTAAACTAAAGGAATATAATATCTAATAAAGAAGACCCTAAAATACAAGAATAAAAGGTTTGAGCTAGAAGACACTAAACTATATCAATAGAAGGTACATGCTAAAATACCTTAAACTACATAAACAAAAGTTCCGAGGTAAAAAATGTTAAAATAAAACAATAGAAGGTCCGATCCATAATAATTTAAACTATAATAATAGAAGAGAATGATATAAATGACTCTAAACTACAAAAATACCCTAAAATACAACAACATAAGTCCTGATCTAAAAGAACCTAAAAATAGTAATAGAAGGTCTGGGAAAACATACCCTAAAATACAGTAATCAAAGTTCTGATCTAGAAGAACATAAACTAAATAATCGTACTACTCTAGTTTTCAAGACCTTGAAATTGAAAATTCGAAATATACATAGTGATCTCCATGTTGAAAACCCTATAAAGGAATCCTAGTAAAAAGGTGGATATATTCCCATAAATCCTTCTTCTATATGAAGCTTACGAAACTATTAGGTAAATAAAAAATAAATAAATACAAAGATTGTGGGGACCAGCATACAGACTTAGAAAAAAACAATACTTTCTTACTATGTCCACTAACTTCATCCAAATATATATCATTATCCCTTCAAGACATATATTCTAACCAAATTATCCTTTTTTTAATCAGGTAATCTAAAGATAGACGGAATAGATACATCGATAAGAAATCTCATGACGGTAGGAATTTTTGAGAATTTATCTAGAAAAAAACTATTATGTTTTAGAAATATAAATCCAATAATTTATGTTTTCTTGATATTATATGATGTATGGGTATCATTAGTGATATATGTAATATTAGATCAAAAAAATTTCTGGCACATCATGAATGAAAGAAAACTGGACAACAATATAAATGGTTCAGAAGATCTATTCATTGATATCATGTAAAAGGATAGATCTCCACATTTTAGAGACTCTCTGAGGATTAATTCAGGGAAAAACATTTATAATCAAACTAAAATAACATTTCATCAATTGAGCTAGCCAAATTGGAAAGAGTCTTAGGAGAAGTGTTGGTAGAGCACCGAAGTGCTTCCTTCCCTATGTCTTATACTACTTCATGAGGCTTATAAGAGTCTAAATAATAGTATAATTATTGTTAACTCTTTTCTAAGTATTTTATAATGAGGAGGATGGATCCTAAATATCATACATTGAGTGAACTATGATATCCTCATGCCTCGCTATCTATGCAGTCAAGTTGTTATTTTGGGAGCATAGCCCAGATACGATCTCATGGATTTTCACCAATGCCCCTAAAGATTCCCTCTTTAGTTCAGCTAGTAGATTCCCATCATCAAAATTGAATAATCCCATCTCACTAGAGATCAAATCATTACACATCGAAATAATTTTTCACATGATTCCATAAAATGGATGGAGTTCAAAGAAACCCTCCTACATATCATGAAAGAGATGAAAAAGATGATATTTTTTTTACAAAAAAATGTTTCTAATGTAGTTTTAGTGATAAAGGTATGCATCTTCCACCATTTTAGCCCATTCCATGTTTGATGCTCTGTGACTGCTAGAGTAGATATGTCAAAAGGGGGAATAACTAGTTGAGGTAGTTAAAAAGAAAAGATAGAATCCTCATATAATATTCTATCAAAATATGCATTATATTATGGAATAGATTCTTCAAAAAATTATTCCCCATTAATGGGATGGTCATTTCTAGGATGGGGGAACTTCCTCAAATACTTTACTGAATCTTGAATCATATCTATTATTTCCAAAAAAGGGGTTAGTGAGGAAGAAGGTATATCCACTCAACAGAACACTTTGTTCATTACACCACCCAAGTAGGCTTCCACCCAAACCTAGTCATAATCATAAAATAGGAAGATAGAGATTCCCATAAGTGAAAGGATGATCTTAGGGTTGATATCATCACATGTCAATATAAGCTAAAACTAGTGGATAATCCCGAGATATCATTCTCCCCATACTCTAACTGAAGGTAGGGGGATAAACCCTTTGGATACAACCAAAATTTCAAGTGAATATATAAGGGGTATATGACTCACAAATAACCATCTCATCCAACTGATCTGTGAGAACCCCATCCCGAAGAAAGATCTTGTATAACTGTTCATCAAGAGAGCCACTACCATTTCAAAAAATTATCCTAGACAATGTAATAATGAGGTATAAAGTATAAACAATTAGGTTGAATCAGCATGGAGACAACCAAACCAAGGCCCAATGACATTGCATTGACCTTGGAAATGTTCAGTAGTCTGGGATGGAAAAGGGAACCGGGGATCTTCGTAGTGTTGTCATATTTATAACTATGGAAATTCTCCCCTATCCAACCAAACAAAAAAATATAAAGGATGACAAATACTATAAGGTATTTTTCCCAATTAGATGTGTCCCTATATCTATTAGATATGTGAAATATTTTGTATGAATAGAATAACAGGCCACCTGTATTCCAATAAAGCTTCCATTACTAGTGTTCCAAATTGGATTCTTGAGTGTGTATCTGTAGATGGAAAAGCCCACCCATTTTAGACCATGGACAAGAAATCTTCTAGCCTATAGCTTGGGGAAATTTCTATCATCCCTCAATAACCCCATGAATCATATTCCCTAGATTCCACGATTTCCCAATTTGAACCAACTCTATCAAGGAACTTCTGACAAGGGCATTAGTGAGGGAATATAGATATCTATTGGACTTCAGTATGATAGTAAAAAATGATGATCTAGTTTTTAAAGGAGATGAGTGAGAATATATTATGCTCCTTACTTAACTTGGCTTTCACAAATTTGACCATATTCCATTCCAAAATTAGAGTTTGTTTGGGGTCATAACAAACATTCACAACAAGAAGGAACTCATCATACATTTCCCTAAGGGGGGGGGGGTATCCCACCCATTCAGTAGATATCCCAAAGGATGATTCCAGATTTATCATGAGACAGATGAAAAAACTTGGTACCAGGGAACAAATAGATAATCAATTCTCTAAGAAGATCCGATTGACGGTATCCAATCAACTGAGGAACCCATGTGACTTCATAAAGATAGATATCATATAGCTGGTTATAAAATTATAAACATATTTTTCTAACCTATAATATCCATGCTAATTCATCAAAAAAAATTCCACTGTGATGCATGTACCTTTTTGAGCTCTAGCCGCCACCCAGATTATTTAAGGAAGAGAAAAATATGATCAAATATCTTTGAGTAATGGGCTGGTGGGAGAAATTTTAGCATTCCAGAACTAGAGGGGAGTTTACTAGAACATAAAAAAAACCCCTGTGACCATGATAAAACCATTTTTCCATCCTTTGAAATAATCATTTGAATACAATCAATGGATTTGGACAACCAACATGATGAAAGATTTTATTCAGGAGAAGGAATGTTGGCATCATCCAACAGACTGAATCCATACAAGGGAATCCAATGTGATAAATGATAGATTTGAATCTCGGATTAGAGAAGCCTCTTCAAAACCTCATTGTCAGAATAATCATGATATAAAGGTCTAGAGTTTTTTATTTCCAGCAATCATGGACCTCTAGTTGTTCATGTTAAAAGATTCATGGGAATTGGAATCCATATAAATAATATTACTTGGCATATTCCAGAAAAATGAAAAAAGAAACCTAATCAAATTAAATGCGTAAGTTTGGAAGAAACACACGTATCACATGAACTATAAAGGGATTTATGATCTAATGAACTAATAAAAGTCTCATGATTAACATGACCCATGGATATTTCATAGAATTATTTATCTAGGGGACATCTCATAGCTTCAATACCCACCTTAAGAGTTGTAATCACATGACCCCAACATGGTCATGTGATCTGTATAATGATCAAGAAACCATGAAATCAAACTGGTGGATTATGAAAAACATGCAAGATAGACACATTGAGAATGTTTAATAAATTAATGAAGATATATTCATGGTTTTTTTAAACAAGTGCTAAGGAAAAATAATTCTCACCAACATACCTCATGAAATAGTTCCAGCAAATCAGTCTTATAGACATGTCTCATGATAATTTCTTACAAAAGATATGATGAAGGGGTCAAGTGAAGAAGGTTGATCACAAGAGTTATGGAGAGTTAAAGTATCCTAAGAATGAATTTACCCTAATTTTCTTATTTTTAGGGCACTCCGTAGAATACCAATGGTCACTTTAAATACTAAACATCAACCAAGAAAATGGTTTAAGACAAATGCAATGATTTAGGTAGGCATTTAATTTACTCGGAACTGAGCCATTTTCCCCAAGAACGTCACTCCTAGGAGGTTAGAATTTTTGACACCCACCAATCGAGCATTGAAAAATATATAAGGGAAGAAATATCTAAAGCATGGGTATTATTTTCCCAACACAACAAAGGAAAATAAGATGTACAAATCATGTAAATCAAATTAATTCCAAATAGGCACATGATCAAATTAACTTCTGAAGGTCAAGTGAATTGTTCATGAACATGGCATGATCTTCTAGAGATCACATAGACCCCCTTTATCAATCCTCCTAGTTCTTGAGAAGGCATCCAAGACACTTACTGATCATGTAGAGGTTTCCAGATGAGTTCCTCTGACTCAAGTGACTTTTCAACTAGAGAGAACCTGGAAATCATCCAAAACCCTTGTAAAATAAAGGATGAAAATATAAAAAGGTAGACACCTTATTAGGTCATTGATATTGATGAGACATGATCATAATATGATGAATACACTATAGAGCCCTGACATCATGTCCACCTTGTCATGTAGAAGCACATGGTCATGTCACCTTCATCCTGAGAAGGGTCTCAAACATGTCCACTCGATTATGAGCAGACCCTTTGAATCAGTTATAAAAGAAGAGGAGGGTCCATGACTATTCTCACACGTTGGTGAAAGATCCAACATTGATCACATGATTCACCATGGATAGGATGATCTTTTGATTAAGACAAGGTTCATAACCATCACAATAGCATGTATTGATCATGCAGCTCCCTCATGGGAAGCCAATGAGAAAGGGTCAAAAAACCTTGTAAAAAATATTAAAATAAGGAAAAGGTAGCGACCATATGTGATAATTTATATTCATGATATGCACTCATGTGGTTATCAAGATATCATATAGACTTGTAGACATGTATTCATTGTCTTACAAGAGAATATT
Source organism: Viscum album (assembly GCA_963277665.1). Classification (NCBI taxonomy): domain Eukaryota; kingdom Viridiplantae; phylum Streptophyta; class Magnoliopsida; order Santalales; family Viscaceae; genus Viscum; species Viscum album. Next base: position 459,296,659 of record OY728135.1, read on the forward strand.
GACATTTCCCATTAATACAAAGGGTATTGAGAATGTTAATTTGATTATGTTCTACCACCTTACATCACATAAAAACAAAGGGGTTTTCCATAACAATGTTCATGCACCACTAGGGTGCCTTCGTGGCCAAGAGGCTGATTACTGATAATGAAATTGTGGCCCATGAAGTGTTCCACTCTATGAAAACACGCTCTACTGTGAAAAGAGGAACCATGGCCTGGAAACTAGATATAACCAAAGCCTATGATAAAGTGGAATGGTAGTTCCTTAGAGCTGTGATGATGAGAATGGGATTCTGCACTAAATGGATAGAAATTGTCATGCACTACATCTTGACCATCTCCTTCAGAATCAAGGTCAATGGGGAGCTTACCAGAAGATTCACCCTAACTCGTGGCCTACACCAGGGAGATACTCTATCCCCTTTTCTCTTCATTTTGGTGCCTGATGTTTTCTCTAACCTCATTTCTAGGGATGCATCCTCTAAGTCTAAGCATGGGGAAATGGTCTGCCGTGAGAGCCCAAAAGTGTCACATCTCTTCTTCGCGGACGACTGCCTCCTTTTCTCCAGAGCCACTGTTAATGAATGCTGGGTGATCAGCCAAGCAATCTGTCAATATGAGCGGGCGTCTGGACAGTCTGTTAATCACAGAAAATCAGAAATCACCTTCAGCGCAGGGGTGCCTCCTAATAAGAGAGATGAGCTTTGTGCATCTTCAGGCATCCATTTGGTCGAAAAACACCAGAATTATCTTGGCCCCCCTACGGTGATTGGTCGGTCCAAAAAAGAAATCTTTGCAGCTTTTGTGGACAGGATTGAGAAAAAAATTCAAGGCCGTACCCCAAAAAAGAATCTCCAAAACTGGAAAGGGAACCCTCATCAAAGATATCATTCAGTCTATCCCAAGATACATTATATCTATTTTTAAGCTCCTAGCAGCCATCGTTAACCTGATCCATTCACATACTTCCAACTTCTGGTGGGGGAAAACTGATGGAATAAATTGACCCCACTGGTTGGCCTGGGAGAAGCTCTGCAAACCCAGTTCGGAGGGAGGGATGGGATTTCGAAATCTTATTCTGTTCAATGATGCTCTGTTGTCCAAACAAGTATGGAACCTCATTAACCGTCCATCATCTTTATGTGCATGAATTATCTGGGCCAATTATTTTCCCCACACGGACTTCCGCGGTTCCTCTCTCGGCCCCCACCCTAGCTTCCTCTAGAGAAGTGTTTGGGGGGCCTGAACTCTCTTGGAAAAAGGACTGGGCTGGAGGATTGGAAATGGATCTTCTATCAACATCTGGACCGATCCCTGGCTTTTCGATAAGGATGGTATGCGGGCCACATCCCCTGCCCAACCTGGTCTGGAAGATGCCACAGTCAACTGCCTCTTTTCAGACCAGGGCCCAGGATGGTGTGTGTAAAAGATCCAGGAATGGTTTAATGAAAGAGACCAAAGAATTATTTTGAGCATCCCCTGGGTCCCTGATGCAGGCCCCGACCATATTTTTTGGACCAATGATTCTTCAGGTGAGTACATGGTGAGATCCGGGTACAGACTGGCTCTTGGCATTCACTCTCGTGACTATGAGGAGGTACCATGGAAAGTGCTTTGGAAGCTCAACATCCCCCAAAAAATATTCCAATTTTAGTGGTAGGTGTGCATGATCACCCTTCCTACCATGAGCCTCCTTGTTTTCCGACATATGGACAATGCTGATTCATCCCCTTCTGCCCAAATATTCCTGAAACTCCTTGGCAAGCCATCATGCACTGCCCAGGAGTCAAGGAAATTTGGAATAAATGGGGTTCGACTTCGGATACTTCACCAGACATTGCCTCTGACCTCCCCGATCTTCTGATGCGCTGGTTCTCCTCTATTTCATCAGCTAATGCAAGTGCTAGTTGCACCCTGTCCTGCAACATTTGGGTTTAGAACAACGATTTGATTTTCCACCATGTCCATCAGCCCCCGAATTCTTGATTGAACGAGCCACTTCTTGGATTATGGGTTGGAAGGACTTCAATGGACACCTCTTGCCAGGAATTACCCCCTCCTTCCCCCCTTATTGGACCCCCCTAAAAGAAGGGAATCTCAAGCTCAACGTGGATGCTTCTCTCCCCAAGGATGGGCCTGTTGCTCTTAGCCTCCTGGCCTGAAATCATCTAGGGCAGATCATTGCAGAAAAATATGAACCACATCATTCCTTATGGGAACCTGCAGTGGCTGAGCCCTTTTCCATTCTTGCAGGGATGATGCTTGTTGTGGAATGTGGATGGGATGATATCATCATCAAGTTGGACTGCCTTCCAGTTATCAATTCCATTCACTATAATGACGCTGGACTTCAGGCCTTTGTCTTCACCGTCAGGAGAATCCGCTTGTTGCACCAAAGCTTCACTTGCTTCCCCTTCTCCTTTACCAAAAGGGAAGGAAATAATGCGACCCATCAGCTGGCGGCCTCAGGCCCCTTAGATGTCAACCAGCTATGGCTGGATAACTTCCCTCCTTGGCTCTACATATGTACTGCTACTGATATTTGTCATTAATTTTATCCTTCTTTCTTCTCAAAAGTAATGAGAGTGATTGTATTCAACCACAGTCACACAACTTCTCGATATCCCTAGCCCTTGTAAAATAAAGATAGAAATATAAGGGAATTTTTTTTAGCTTTCTATAGAGTTAGGATACACTATAATTCATGATAAAGGTTTTATATACCCAAGGTGATCATCATTTATCAAGTGAGCCCCTGGTTTAAAATTCAAGGTGATCTCGCAAAGGCACTTAGACATATCCGATTGATCTTGTAAAGGCCCCTGAGAAAGACACCTTTGTCTCATGGATGACCACATACGGGAAATCTTTGATCAAACAAAGACCTTCCCATATGAATATTGATCTCTCAAAGACACCTAGACATGTCATCCTAACCTTATAGAAACTTTTGGACATTAACACATGGTTAGTAAAAATCCCTTTGGTCAACCTATGTCCAAAGAAAATAGAGAAGGAAGAACCTTATCATAGACTCTAAATATCACACAACACCATAGATGAAACATGAAAGGATCATTAAAAGAAAATGACACCAGATCACCTCACTAACTCCATACCAACTCCATAAGATATAAGCCACATATGTAGTTTTATAATCAGGGTGTCAAGGCCTATAAATTCCCCCCTTAGTACAAAAAAATACCAATTAGATATCCATTGAACATGGGAGTGTAGAAGCATACTATTCAGAGTGTCTAGTCACATGATCAGAAGGTGTTATACTTGGTAAAAATATAGTAAATGGCATAAGGGATAATGAAACATGCATAGAATATTTGGTTGATCACTTATAGATCACACCGAGGACTTCTGTAATATTATTCAGATTATGCGAAGGATGTCATGCATGTCGGATAAGTTATATGAAACCTAAAATAAGATAATAATAGAAAAAACATTATTCAAATATGAAATAAATGTTGGAATAATGAAAAAAAAGATGGAAAAATTATGGAAATAATATGTAAATTGATCCTTATGCAATCCAATTGATCCTATAAGATCATCCAAAAACACTAAGACATGTCTCTAAAATCATATAATGCTCCCATGACATACTATTTAGATCATGATAAGTTCCTTAGATATTTCAAAGAAAATCGCATGATTCCATCCAAGAATACCACCCAAGTCTTTCTAAATCAACTAGGATTTACATAAAACTCTTTCGATGTCCTCCATACATTTCTCCCATGATATGTGGTGACATGAGGAAAAGTTCTCTAGGTCTCAAAATGACACAGAGACATGCCATTTGGGATCATTCAATTCCCTCTGGACAAGTTAGCCTAGATCATGTGGAATAATATGGAAAATACATCCTAGATCTTATGATGTCCTTTATACATATCACCAATGTTTTGTGTAAAATCTATAATATGTCAGATAGGTCTCATGACAAAACTAGGAAAAGTCAGTCTGGTCACATGATGTACTCCGAACATGTCAGCCTAGATCATGCGATTGTCTCCAAACATGTCCTCTAGAAAACAAGACGTATATAAAAATATTTGGGCTGGTATTATTACACCCACTAGATATCCTTCTCTAGGTCTTACGACACACTCTAGACATGTCATCCAGGCCTTGCAATGATACTAAGTCATGTCGGTCTACACAATGCGATGCCCTCTAGACAAGTCCTCCAGATAACAAAAACCCTCTATAAATATCAACCTTGATCATATGAAACACTCAAGACAAGTCATCCCTGATCATGAAATGCACTATAGACATGTTATCCATGATCACGAAACACCCTCCTTACATTTCAACTGGGATCATGTGATGTTATCTAAACATGTCATTTAGATTATGCAACATCATTAAGATAACTCAACAAGATTAAATGATTGTCTTTAGAAGTTTTCATTAAAGAAACTTTGATATATCTAGATATCATCAGTAATATTAGGTAGACAATAAGAACATGAAAGGAATAAAATAATCCATGTTAGGAAGATAATCAAAACATATTAGGTAGAGAGTCAAGACTTATCAATCAGGTGTCCTAAGACATGGTAACCTATTCCAATGTATATAATAGGGAATCGTTATTATGTAATCCCCAATTAGTGGGATAACATGACTGGACCCCCATACTAGGGAAACATTTGGTGTAATCCTTGATCAAAATAAACTATGAGAACACTGATTCCTGCATTAACCAGGATATGTAGGAAGCCTTTCTAAGGTTTGATATCTATATCAAGCATACAAGGTAATCCTCATTGTGTAAGCCTTGATCAGAACTAAATGATGAGAAATATTATTCCTTCCATAACCATGATACGTAGGATTCATTCCTATGTCCTGAGATAAAATAGTAATCTCCCTCAGTGTAATCCCCTCATGTCTCTAAAATTACAACCATTGTAACCTAATTTCTCTCATGGTTTGATCATTATTCCTCATCCACCAGTGGATTGAGAGGGAAACCTTAGTGTGTAAGCCCTAATAAAATTGCATTATAATGAATCTTATTTCTACTATAACCTAGATATATAGGATTTCTTTATAAGGTCTTAGATCCATATTAAATATAGAAGGGAAACCTCAATGTGTAATCCACAATCAGAACTGAACTATAAAAACTCTAATTCATGCTATAACCAGGATACGAAGTACACATTTCTAAGGACTATGATCTATATAAAATATCCAAAGGGAAACCTCAGTGTTTAAAACCTTATTATAATTGAACTATGAGAACTTTGATTCCAACTATAACTAGGATACGTATGATTCCTTTCAAATTCTCGAGATCTATATCAAATATCAAAAAGGAAACCTTAGTGTGTAAGACTCTATCAAATTGAACTACAAGAAATTTGATTTATTAAATAACTAGGATACGTAGGATGGCTTCCTAAGGCCTGATATAAAATGGGTATCCACCTTAGCATATGTCCTGCCATGTATCCGACATTCCAACCATCGGGACGCAATCTCTCTCATGGGATGACCATTCTTCCTCATCCACCAACATATTAATATTGCAACTAAACTACAAGAAATTTTATTCCTGACATAACTGAGATATATAGGATGCCTTCATATAGACCAATATCCATATCAAACATCCAAAGGGATATCCCACCACATAAGTCTCACATCCATATGTAGTGAGACTGATTATTTTCGATCTCCTATTTCTCACACTGAGCATGACTCATGTGGGTTTATGGATTTTCATTGTTCATATCATTTCCAAGAAAAATATCCAACATCCAGGGAAACCTTGTGTAAGCCCTAGTTATTGGCATGATATAACTACTCCTGTATAAGGGAATCTTCCTTAATGAAAGTCCCAAGGGAAATATCAAACTATGATAACATTGATTCCTATCATAACTAGGATACATAGGATACCTCCTTAAGGTTCGAGCTCAATACATAGTGTTTAAGTTCCCTCATATATGTACTTCCCACATGATGCTAAAATACATGTTTTTAATGAACTAAATTGGTTTTTATTCCTATTATAATAAATACACATAGTATACCTCATAAAGGATCAATCCCATATTTAAATTATTAATTGAAAACTTGGATGATAACACATTAAGAAGTGTCTGGTTATATGATTTTAAAGTATAAACAGCTACCTATTAATGCAAAATGGATGAAAAACCTCTGATACATATAGATGGACTAATTAATATACCCCCTCTTTACAAGAAAAGGTGTAAAAAAAATGATCATTTTTTATAGTAACCGGTCAAGTATTATGATTTGGAAGATATTCTAAAACATATCTTAAATTTATTAGAGAGTCCTAGTGTAGGAAGTAATTTCCCCCAAAAGGGTGTGATGAGCCTGACCTCACCTGCTCTCGATCAATGTGAGTTCCTAAGTGTCATTGGATTTGAAACCCCAAAGGACCACCTGCCTTTGGAAAGAAGGTCTATACTCATTTATGGATGTGGGAGCCATTGGGATTTTCTGTTAGAGATAAAAATGGTCATCCCAACTTGAATGATTGTACAAGACATGGAACCCCCCAAAATCAAAACATAGAGCCAATCCATCCACATATTTCCAAATAAACAAAAACATAAAAGAACTTGTTGAATAATGCAATTTTTAAAATTAAATTATTTTATTCATAAATCTTTAATATTGATTATTTATTAAATAAAAATTAATTTATTTTTTTCAATACATTTGTTTTAAACAAAATCTTTCTTATTTAATTAAATTTATTCTATAAAATTAAATCTTATAAAAAACCTTAATGTAAAAAAATATACAATATAATGAATATATATATATATATATATGAAATTTATTACATTGATAATTATATATCTATGTCATCTTAACATATAATTAAAAATCCTCTAATAACCTCAACATAAGATATAAGTGTGATATTAATAATAGTATAAATTTTGGGTGGTGATTCAACTAAAATATAACTCTTATTAATTTCTATAAGACTGAAAATATCATGTGGATGATTTCCCTCAAATAATACTTATTGAAGTTCAAATTGGGATTAGTTTTGAGAAAACCCAAGTGATTCCAACTTCCTTAAAATACCATACAAATGATCCTAATTATAAGGAATTCTATTAATTAAACAATTTCTTTTAATTTACATATAGATTTCATAATGTGCTTGCTTCTATTTATACCTGTTAATTTAATGGTTATGTTACAACAGTTCTATTTTTAATGAAACACTACTTATAATTTGTCTCATTAATTTTTCATATATCTAATAATGTTATTGGTAGCCATATAATCCCAATTTCTATATAAGAGAAACACCATATAAGCCCAATATTTAAGTTATATTCCTATATAAAACATCACACACTTCATCAAAATAACAAATCTCATTCACTCATTCCTCTTCTTGGTAGGATTTTCATCTTGGTAGATTGTTTTATTATTTCCATATTTTTTATTGGTGGTATGATCCTTAAGGTATATTTTGATGAGGAATATTTCAATATTATTATATTTTTATTTACTTGTGGTTTTATTACTTTTGATTTTTTTAATTATGTTTCATTTAAAAATATTTTCTTGTATACATTTTGTATTGTTATTTTATACCTTAATTAAATAATGTAGTACACATTTTAGTCTTATGTTTCATGTAATAAAATAAATCATATATTTAAAGAAAATTTATCACTGTAAGTTTGGGGTATTATATCCTATACCCTTAAAATAATTTATCCCACAAAAGTTTATTTCTTAGATGAAATAAATGTGGGTAGTTTTTTGTCATTAAATATTCATGTTACCACATAGATTCCTTAAACATACAATTTTTCTATAGAATGTTGACCAAGTAGGTGATATTGTGTTTCAACACTTTATCTCTATGTTTCACGATATTCACAGTTTATTCCTAATAAGAGAGATCATTTTACGATTTCATAACTTTTGAGTTTAGTAAATGTGATGTATCTAGTATATACTTCCTCAAAAAGAATACATATAACACCTAATTCAATTTTATAGGTATATATGGAGTTCTTAGTGATTTTTTAAAGTCCCTACATAATCAATAATTTGTAAGGAAATTATGTATCAAAATCTCAACATTCCCTTATTATTGAATCTCATAACACTCTTCCAAGGTTATATTCAAAGGAATAATTTTTATAGAAAAGATTAAAACTTGTTGAAATTGGTATAAAATTTATCATTTCATAAGGTTTTTGCACAATCCTTAAATGATATCCATGTTATTTCTATACCTTGGAATATATGAGAATATAATCTATAAATAATACCAAATTTTTTTCAAGGTAATATTTAAAGACACTATTCCCTAGATTCATGAAGATAAAAAGATAATTTATAATTATGAATGGAATCACTTTGAATTTATAGAGTTTATATATTTTATGAAAGGCTATATTGGGTATATCATCATTATTTATCCTTAATTGATTGTATCTGGATCAATGATCCACCATATAAAACTATGAATACCCTCTAAGTTGATCAAAAAAATCATCAATATGTTGTAGGGGATAATTTTTCTTAATAATGATTTTATTATGTTCATGATAATCAAATACAAAGGTAAATTGAGAATTCCTTACTCTTGAAAAAGATAACTTGTTCACCCTATAGTGAAAAATGTGGGTGTATAAAATCCTTGTCCAAATTTTTATGAAGTATCTTCTTCATTTATTTTAATTCAATGAGATCTTATTGTATAATGACTTGTCAATATAGGAATAAAACCAAGTATGATGAAATAACCTGACCGAAGATGAGGCTCTAGCCGCAACTACCCCAATCCCACCTCTATAGGCACGACGTTGGTGACTAGAACCAAAGGAAAAACTAACATAGGGAGTCATTTTCATGAAACCCTTACACACACACAACCATATCATTGAAGAAGTGTATAGGGAGTAAAAGTAAAAGAAACAAAATACTAAGGGAACAAACCTACATGTAAAACCTACAGGTAGTACAAAAGTATTGTAGTGTAAATTAAATAGTAAAGGGGAAAATACACGCCCAACCAAAAATAGATCCCAACCTGAACAAAACTGGAATGTTAACTATTGAGAGAGATATTATCTCTTTATCTACAAGATGTGACCACTATACATGTTCCAAATAACCAGGTATCCCTAAGATCCTCTAAAGTCACAACGGACCTGCCTATCATCTGTATAAGACACAACACAATCGGGAATATCCCATGCATGGGTGAGTATACCCATTAGGACACCCAAAAATATGAGGGGAGAGTAGTAAGACATATGAAAAGAGTAGTAATACTGTAGATAATAAATATGATGCAGAAAGTAGTATAAGAGAAAAAATCAACCCAAACCTAGAGAGATTAACCTCATTCAAAAACAGGGGACTCAACATGGTGTGTAGATAAACTACACATCGGGTATTTACCACATATAACAGGAGATTATACTTATACAACTACAAGAAGCTAAACACAGAAAGCATGTGGAATACCCTAAATGTATTTTCAACCCATGTAAGGGGAGTAACAAAATCCAAAGGTATGGATAAAGATGAATATATATATATACACATGTAAATTCTTAGTGAAATAATTATAAATGAGAGAGTTAAGGGATATCCATATCATAGATCATCCCAAGAAGAAGAGTCACCAATAGTTCCAAAAGTCCATCAATGATGGCCAACATTCCACACATCTTCTCAAAAGTAACAATAAAATTCAATCCATGCTTGAACACTATGTCACACATTTGATTGGACAAAATATCTAGGTAGAGGACCCATGCCCTAGAGTAATAGGAGGGTTCCACTCTGATAGTCAATAGAGGAACCATGCCCTACCCAATAGAAGGTTTCCACTCCAATAGTCAATGGAGGACCCATGTCATTCCTAGTAGGAAATTTCTACTCCGATAGTCAATAGAGGACCCATGCCCTAACCAATAGGAGGGTTCCACTTCATTGGTAGTGAACCCATGCTCTGCCCAACTGGAGGGTTCCACTTTAGATGTCATTGAGGACCTATACCCAGATCGACTGGAGGGTTCTATTTGGGAATTCTGTGGAGGAACCATTCCCTATGCTGATAGGAAGGTTCCATTATAGTCATCAAGGATGCATACCCAGCCCGAATGGAGGGTTCCACTTGAAAATTTTTCAAGGAACCATTCATAGATTAACCAGAGGGTTCCACTTGGGAAGTCTATAGAGGACCCATGCCATGTTCTGATAGGATGGTTCCACTCTAGCATTTGGTAGAGAACCCATGTCGAGCTCTACTGAATGGTTACACTCTAAAATCTGTCGAGGACCCATGCCCAACCTAGCTAGAGGGTTTCACTTAGAAAGCCATTGGTGATCCTTTATGGTCACTACCATCTTCGAGCATTGCCTAACCAAAATTTGTGACTAGAAAATTCCACATCGTATCCCAAAATCCACAACCGAGGGTAGCATCACATTTTATGTGGAAAGACACACATGATAAGATAATAATGGGCCAAAACACAATTCCAAATGAAGGATATAAAAAACCTTGAATTTTTTCTCCAAAAGAACCAAGTAGTACATGACATGTGAGGGGACCCATATGATGTGTAGTCCAACTCCATTGCTTGGATGTGTAATAGGAAAACACATGGATCCCAATCCATATATAAGTACATGAAATTTAGGTAGACTAAATGATGTTTCCAAATTATCCAGGACCAGGACATGTGCTTCTGGCTGTGTTTTTGTACACAATCTATGTCTATTTACTTTGGTACATAACATGTTACTTCACATAAGGAGACATCCTTGTGCTATGTCCATGTCTGTATACTCAAGAACATGTCTTGTGCTTGGCCATGTGTTTAATCACATGGATCGTCCACATGGATAAGGTGGTACTTGACATGTATGAGGGATACATGCTATTCCATCCTCATAATTCCCAATCTCTAACTGCCATAGCCAAGGGGTAACACATCATGTGTTTGTCACAGTACATGATGTGTAGTTGAATTTTTCATAGTTTTCCAAATCTTCTTCCCATGCACCAAATATGATCTTTAACTTTTATTTTGGCTATATTTCCACTCATAATCATCATATCTTGGCTATATCTGTTGTTTTTGTCCATCTAGTGGCTGGAAATCCAATCCCATCATTCATTAGAGGTCGACCACACTTCCCGCATGCCCTGATCCTTCCTTCATTGATAATTCAATCTTTGATTGTCAAAATGATCATCCACAACCCACAACCATCCGAGATATATGCCCAATTCATTGATTCATCTCTCTTATGTGAATTTTTTGTGATTATGAAGGTCTGATATGGCTAGGTACCACCAAAAAATGCCAAAACAGGACATCAGGGCCCTTCTGGTGAATAACATGAAGCAATTGACGGATAAAGGCATAAGAAAAAAGTTTTAACCATCATTGGGTAAGATTTCTTGTTCAATGATAAAGAAAGGGGGGGTGGTATTTAAGTTTGAAAACATTGAAATAATAAATTTAATTAATACATGGGTGCATGAAAATATGTTATTGGAACCGATCCAATAAAGGAATCAATATTCTCAAATTATTTAATCAAAATGGCTGGAATAAAAGAATTGATTATTTTTTACTAGAAATTGGATTGTTCATTACCAAATAACATGCTCACCAATGATATAAAGAAGTCAATGCATTCATTTCATCTCGATCTACTTTGATTCGAATTTTCATCATCACCTAATGTTATTCACCAATGGAAGGAGGAAGAGAAGCTCTCAATAGATCCCACAATTATGAGGAAAACATGGGAAATTATCCCTGGTAGTATACTTGTAATAATTTCATTTAGGTTAAATTTAATGAATAAATGAATTAAATAAATTATTAATGCACTGAACGTACCACCAATGAGTGAGATGCCTGAACACCCCATACCAAACTATTTTAGGTCATGCATAGGGTAAAAACCATGTTCAAGACTCAATCGTGGTCTCGAATTTCTGTTCCAAGCATTTGTTTAATATGTACCTTTTGTATTTAAAAAACCATATGCAAACAATATAAATTCATTTTAATATTTTTATAAAAATAATTTCGGTCACACCAGGACTCATAATCGCATGTTGAATTAGTTCCTAGCTTTGGAAATATGCATATAAATGTTATAAGTCTTACAAGGAAAAATTTGTGTCTCTAAATCATTACCTCCTTCAATATTATCTTCCCTAAAGAGAAAAAATAAACAAACAACTTAGTATACTATGCCCGAACATGGATCTCCCACTCCAAGGAGCTCTCCTGCACATTCTCGTACTGCCACAACACATGAACCAAGGGGATGGTTTTTCCACATATGGTCCTCTCCTATCAATCCTTGATCTCCATATAGTGTGGGTAGGGAGAGGCAGTATTCAACCATGTGAACCCTCTACAAGATCTAGAATGGCCAGATGAACCTCCGGGACAACTTGACTCCCCATCCAAACCTTCTTAATCCCCATTATGGGAATACTTTTAGGAAAATTTGGTGTGACTAATCAAACTCCAAGGTCCCATGATGGAGATCTGTGTAGGATTTATACCAGCTCTGAGCAATTCTCCTCTATTTACAGACGACATGGACCTTCTCCATCAACACCCGAACCATTTCTGGGCCCATAAGAGATGTCTCACCAATCTATGTCTATAAAAATGGTCACTTGTAGGGTCTCCCATATATGGTCTAAAAAGGTCCCAATATGATTTTAGAGTGGTAGATATTGTTGTACGAAAACTCTACTATGGGAAAGTGATCCTTCCAGCTCTGGAAAAAGTCTAACATAGAAGTCCTCAATGTATTCTCCAATACCTAGATAGTGCACTCGGTCTGCCCATTAGTGTGGGCGTAAAAGGTTATAATCATCCTCATTTGGGTCTCCAATTCCTCCTACAAGTTTTTCCACAATTGTCATGTAAATCATACATCACAATCAGAGACAATCATCAAGGGAAACCCATGAAGTCGAATGATCTCCCATACGTAAAAGTTCCCCAAAATCTATACCAAACTCTACTCCATGATATAAAGTAATCATGATGAATTTATAAGTTGGTCAAATAACACATAGATGAATTCATTACCCTTTACTATGAAAAGAATCCTTATCACAAAGTCCATTGATATGCTATCTCATTTCCACTCTGGGATCTCAAGGGGTTGAAAAAACCCTTCAGAATATGGTACTCATATTTCACCTATAGATAGGTGAGTCTATAAGCCATGAACTCATATATGATCTATCTCATTCCAAATCACTAAATCTTCTATCAAAGGTCTCAGTAAATCTTCCCCACAACAGGATGTATAGTTAGGGGAGAAGTGTGGAACTCTCACATCCCCACCTCCCGCATCGTGTCTAGAACCACCATACTCCCCTAGAAAAATATGACATGATTACATCATTCAAAATACACATATGGTGAATCCATCATGGATATCTAGTCATGAAATACCAAAGAGTTGATGTATCCTAGCTGGGTATCTCTCACATGCTCGAGGAGCGGAAGATTCAACACCAACGACTGTAGAAAAGTTTTACCCTCCTACTCCACCTGGTTCAGCTATAGGTAGGACTACTAATCAGAAGAATATTTAAGAAAGTGAGCCTAGGAATTCCTACTAATGGAATATGCTAATAAATTTCCCTTCCATGGAGTATTGACTATCTTTAAGTCATAGTCCTATATGAATTCCAACCAGTGATACTATATCAAGTTAAAGTATCTATGTTGGAAGACATACCTGAGGCTATGATGGTCTAAGTAAACCAAAAATCACTCTCTTAGAAGGTATTGTCTCCAAATCCTTAGGGTGAAGACTAACACTACTATATATAGTTCTTGATTCATGTAGTTCTTCTTGTGGGGTCTCAACTAACTCGACTCGTATGTGATAACTACCGACCACTACATCAACTTACAATTAATCCTAGATCCTAAGTCATCATAATACACTATGTACTTTATACACTCCTATGGTAGTCTCATAACATGATCACTTATCATCCTTAACCTCAAATCATTTAAGAACTTATAGAACAACTCATAATAGGTAAATGGATTCCCCTTCCACACTAGGGTGGTCAAAGGGGATGTAATTATAGAGATGTATGTCACATACCTCTTGTAGTACCCTGCCAAGATAAGAAATATCTAACCCTCTGACACACTCTTTGGTGGATCCAAATTAAGCATTGCATCTATCTTCACTAGGTCCATGGCTAAACCATTCTCAAAAATGACATTCCCCAAAAAGTGATCCTTATGAATCGAGAATAGTCACTTCGAGATATTTCCATAAAGATGGTGCTCTTGAATGAAATCTAGAACCATCCTGAAGTTCTCTACATGTTCCTCATCCGATGAAGAGTAGATGAGTTTTACATTGATGAGGATGACCAAAAAATGATATAAGTTATACTGGAATACATGGTTTATCAAATCAATAAAAACAGAGGGGGTGTCTTTCACACCAAAGGGTATCACTAGGAACTCATAGTGTCTGTAGAGAAATTAGAATGACATTGTTAGAATTTTATCATTGAAAACCCTCAAATATTGGTAACTAGACCGAAGATCAATATTTGAGAACCATCTTGTGCCTCACAATATGTCTAATGGGTACTCAATCCTTGGAAAGGGGTACTTGTTATTTATCATGTCCTAGTTCAGGAAATGATAATCCATGAAAAACTACAATCTCTAGTGTGAAATTTTCACAAAGAACACTAGAGATTCCTAGGGGGACACACTGGGCCTGATGAAGACTTTCTCTTGAAGGTCCTATAACTGAAACCACAACTCTTAGATCTAGTTAGGGGCCTTCCGATATTCCATAGAAGATATCTAAGAGGTTACTGGATGTAATTCAATATAAAACTCCATATCCTTCCATAGAGGTAGTCATAGAATATCCTTGGGGAAGACATCTATATAATAATCCAAAGATGAAAACATATATATATAGCTGAAGATCCCAATTAACCAAGGGATAAACCCTCCAACTGATGGGTTATGGTATGCAACCACTTACTCACATAACCCACTCATTCGGCCATGATATCTCTCTCGGCCATAAAGGTGAATCTCTTCCCACCAATGTGTTGGAATCTAACTCATCTACAGTGATAATAAATTAGGGGTCGGACCATAGATAACCAATACATACCCAATATGAAATCATAGGGTTTCATAATGATGACTAAAAGGTCCCACATGAATATCTCTCCACTAAGAGATAGCTCGCACTCCTGGAAGATAGAATATATAGAATAAGAATTCCCTATAGGAACCTCAAGATGAAGCTTCTAGGCTAGTGTCTAAACTAGGAGCTCCATTCCTCACACCAAGGTTATAGAGAAGAAGGAATGACTAGAAAATAAATAAAATAATACTAAGGGAAGAGTATAATAAACAAAAATCACACCTCTAATCATTTCGTGCACTACAGAGTCATAAACCTCCAAACCCAGCTGTTGTCCATGACCTTGCCCGCCAACACCATGAGCCTAACGTGGTCTGCCTAGTGGTGGTGGTGGAAGGATATCATAGAGTCGTCCACCACCCGTAGAACCTACCTATCCTATACAATCTCTATCTCCATGGGGACCACCCTACCTTTCCCTGGGAGATACTTGATCACAATTCTTCCTCTGTTGTGGCAGTCTATCAACTATCTGCATGCACTCCATAGCATATTTGGTCGAACAGTATCGTGGTATGTGACCTCTCCCATCACAAGAATAACACCAACCCTCTTTGGGATACCTTCGTGGTATTTTATATCCTATTAACACATGACCACACACCTAAGTCTGATAAAAAAAGGATCTCATGTGTCGAGATCCCACTGACTGGAACATAGTAGCTGCTACAAATGACTCAGCTCTATGAAGCCCACTTCTAGATCTAGCTCCATGGAATCCCTCTGAAAAAAATATTTCTATCAGTAGTTCCCACTCTACCACACCAACATAGTTTGGGATACACAAGGTAACCACGCTGGAATGGATCTCTTTGTGGAATCCCTGCTCATTTTTTTTCAAAAGTAGAAATTGTGGATCATCTAAAGGGAGTACCAAGTAAGGTCTATGAATATAACATCACACTCATACACTATCATCCATCCATGATATAACTCAGAAGTTCATGGATTTAAACCAAGTGCAATTAGAAGGGGTAATACTCCTCACAAAATAGTTTCTGAAAGTCGGGACATGAGAGTGTTGAATCCTCATGCATTTGTGTAACAAGGATCCACCAGAATCTGAATGCTCCATGGGAAAGGCTAGATTTCAGTGAAACCACCTGATCTATAGGGGTTAGAATAATTTTGAAGACACAGAATATTGACTCTAGCCAATATTCTACTACCTAAGGATCTGGATCACCACGAAACCTCAACGACCTATGGTGCTAGAAGTCGTAGAGTGTGCTAAGACAATGTTCATATTAATCATACTCTGTTGGGATGATCTACTGCTAAATAGGTGGACATGGTGCTACCTATTCATGTAGAGGAGGAAGATCATGGGTTGGACCCTAAACTAAGGCCTCATCTCTCATCAGATCAAATTCATGATCCAGAACTGGTATCTGGGATGGCTATCATCACAGAGGCATCCTGAATTTCTAATCAAGAGGTACCATGGTTAGATGAGAATATATATACATATATGTATATATAACAATGGGGATATGAATCAAGAAGGAAAATAAATTTCTAAATCTTATATGAATCACGTACCATTAATCCATGCAACCAATGTCTTTGTATGACGAGTAGATGAGCAGGTAGTCAAGGTCCTAGTGAATGGATATATCGACTACTCATACCATCACTAGACTTCCAGGCCTAATAGTCAAAATTGATACACTTTTTTAATGTTTATCTAATCCCAAAAAAATCCCCATAAGTGGACTACTCTAAACACCATCCCAATGATCAAACCAGCTCTGATACAAATCTATCATGACCTGACCCAAGTTAAGGATCGAGCCCCAACTACCCCAAGCCCACCTCCATAGGCCAGGGCTTGGAGACTATCACCGAAGGAACAACTAACAAGAGGATACATTTTCCTAGAAACTTGTACAAATACAGACATGAAACAATCTCAATAAAAAGTGAAGAGGGAGTAAAAGTAAAAGAAGAAAAATACTAAGGGAACAACCATGCATGTAAAACTTATAGATAGTGAAAATTTATAGTAGTATGAAAATAAAAGATGAAAAAACACACAACCAACTTGAAATAGGTCGAAAAATGAGGAAAAATAGAATGTAAACTGTTTAGAGAGATCCCATCTCCAGATCTCCAAGCTGTGACAACCACCTACGGTCCAATGTACCAGGTATACCTAAGCTCCTCTAAAGTCACTTTCGCTTGTCCATCATCTGTATAAGACATGAAAAATGCATGAAAATACCACATAGGTTTGAGTATGTACATACCTAATAGGACACCCAAAAATCTAAAGGGTATAAGTAAGAGATATAATAAGAGTAGTAAGACTGTAGATAAAAAACATAATGTAGAAAGCAATGAAAGATAAAAACTCCACCAAAACAAAGAGAGAGTAACCTCATTAAAAAAAGTTCTCAATAGGTGTGTAGATAAACTACACGTCAAGTATTTTCCACCTATATAAGGAGAGTAGACCCATACAACTATGAGAATTGAATAACATAAAGCACGTGGCATACCCCAAGTGTATTCACAACCCATGGATAGAGAGTTATTAAGTACAAATGTATGGATACAGATGAATATGTATATATATATATATGTTTAATACAAGAATCCCAAATGAGAGTATGGGGATATCCACCTCATAGATCAACCCAAGAAGAAGTTCCCCAAACAGTTCAAAATGTTTTTCAATAATTCCCATTATCCCTTGCATCTTCCCATAATTAAGCATCCAATTCAAACCATGCCTCCACAGTGTTCCACATAGTCGAGGGGCCATAATATTTAGGTAGAGGACCCATGCACTAGCACAACAGGAGGGTTACACTCTGATAGTCAATGGGGGGCCCATTCCTTACCCAATGAGAGGGTTCCACTCTGATAGTCACTGGAGGACCCATACCCTGCCCCGTAAGAGGTTTCTTCTCTAATGGTTAATGGAGGACAAATGACCTACCTAGTATGAGGGTTCCAATCTGGTGTTAGAGGACCAATTCCATCCCAGCTAGAAGGTTCCACTCAAGAAGTCATTGAGGTCCCAGGACCTACTTGACTAAAGGTTTCCATTCAGAAATTCTATGGAGGACCAATGCCTTGTGCGGACAGGAGGGTCCCATTATAGTAATCAAGGTCCCATTACCATCTCGACTAGAATGTTCCACTCGAAAATCCATAGAGGAAAAATACCTGGATCGACTGGAGGGTTTTTCTTGGGAAGCTTGTAGAGGACCCATTCCACGTGATGAAAGGAGGGTTTCACTATTGGAGTCGGTAGAGGAACCATGCCTTGATCGACTAAAGGGCTACACTATAAAAGTCACCAAGGACCCATGCCCAACTCAACTAGAGGGTTCCACTCGGGAATCCACTAGGGATCATGTGTGATCACTACCATCATTGAGTATCGCCTAAACAAGCATCATGTTTAGAACATTATATATAATATACCAAAAGACACAATTAAGGGAACCATCAAATTTTATGTGGAAAAATACTCAGGAAATGCTATTCATGGGACATGATCTGTGTTCAAATTAATGAGATTCAAAAAATTGAATTTTCATCCTAAGGAACCAAGTAGTACGTGGCATGTGAGGGGACCCACACAACGTGATGTCCTACTACACCACCTAGCCATTTCCCTAAACAACACACAACTCCCAATCCATATAGTAGTACACACTGTACAAGTGGAATTGAAGGTTTGTCCAAAATATCTGGGATAAAGTCATGTCCTTTTGTAAGTGTACATGAACTGAAGTTGTGTCCCTATACTTTGGTACATGATGTGTTACTTTACACGATATTCTTACCCTATCCTCTGACCATGTCTGCGTTCTCAGGCACATGGCATGTTCCTGTCCATACGCTTAGTTACATGGATCTTCTACATGGGGAATGTAGTACATCACATGTAAGAGGGCTACACATTGTGCCATACTTATAATTCACAAAAACCCTAGCTACCACAACCAAGGGGATACACACCGTGTGTTCAACATAGTACATGGCCTGTTTTTGTGTTTTTCATAGTTTTCCATATTTTATTACTATGAACTAAATGTAATATTTTCCTTTGATTTTTTCCTTTTTTCTACCAAAAATCATAAGATCTAGGCTAGATCTCTCTTTTCCAACCATATGGTGGGTGGAAAACCAATACCATCATTCATTATAGGTTTTTCGCATGTCCTGTAGATGCCTAATCCTTCTTCCATTGATGATTCAATATTCAATCATTAAAAAGATCATCCAAAACTCGAAACTATTGCAGATATGTGCATGATTCATTTATTTTTCCCTCACATGTGATTGTGTTACGATTCCGGGGGTTCGATCAGGATCAGTACAACCCAACAATGTCAAGCCGAGAACACAGGTTCCTATCGGGGAAGAAAAAAAAAGAAATTGAGGGGAAAAGGAATAAGAATGGAGGTTTAACCATCATTCTCCATGTGTTCCTATCCAATGATCAAGAACAGAGGATATTCGGGTTAAAAAACATTGAAATTATCAATTTAGTCGATTCATGGGTGCATGTAAATGCTCCAATTGGAACAGATCCAAGAAAGGGATCGATCTGCAAAAATGATTTAATAAAAAAGGGCATAAAATGAAAATTGATGATTCCTACCTATAGATTGGATCATTATTTGTTGAAGAACATGACTACTAATGAACAAATAAATTCATTGCATTTTTTGCATCCTGGTCTGCTCCGAACTAGAGTTTTATCATCTTCCAATTTGATTCACCAATGAAAGGAGGAAGAGAAGCTCTCAGAAAATCCCAGGATTTTGAGGATAACCCTGGGAAATTACCCATGAAATTATTCTCATAACCATTTTCTTAGGTTAAAATGAAGTAGTCAATTAATTAAAAATTAATTAATCTGATGAATGTACCACCAACGAGAGAGATGTGTAAACACCCCAAACAACCAATTTTAGGTCACACCTAAGGTAGACACTACTTTTTAGACTCATCCATGGTCTCAGATTTTCAATCCGAGCTTTGGTTTAATATTCACCCCATTTTATTTAAGAAAAAATGCACATTAAATATAAAATCTATTCAATATTTATATAAAATTAATTCCGAGCACGTCGGGCCTTAGAATCACATGTTGTCTCAATGCCTAGGATTGGAAATGTATATAGAAATATGTCAAAGGATTATAAGAAAAAACTAGGTGTTGATATATGGGTTAAATTGAAAACTCAACCTCATGTTGTGGAGGAATACCAATATTTTCTTTTGAAACTACATCAATATATTCCCATATAATTTTAATTATTCAATATAGATTTCCTATACAACCATTTGAGTTAAGTAAACCTTATTTATAGTATCAAGAAACATATTCAAGAAATAGATTCCAAAGGGGGTTCATCATAATATTTACATCAATATTTGATCATGGTTTGATTTGGTATATGGAATAATAATTCCCTATATCAGTAGTAGATATTATCTTTATTTAGGGAGAGGCAATCCATGAAAAAAATCACATAAAATTCTACCAAGGTATGAATAACTTTATTTTCAAGAAGTATCTTCACACAAACCTTAATCGGAGAGGAGTTATATACATTGGATTCTATCATCAAACAAGTAAGTTTTTCACTGATAATTCAATACCCAATTCTTGAGGTGGTGAATCAATATTATTAAAAAAAATTAATGATATGAATGAATGAGAAGAACTAGAATAAATTAAGAAATTCACAATTCTTTAGTGGAGAATAAGTGTACATTTCACTACTTTATTATCATGATCAACTTTAGTGGTAGTGATTTCATAGGACCTTTATTTTTACCTTCATTTTATAGATTTATAATTTATATTATCCTTGTTATCCCTTGGATTGGGAAGTTTATTTTCATAATTACCAAATTCATTACATGAAGAATTCATGTTTATGTGATGAATTAGTTGTGACCTTTTTATCTACCATTTTATTGACCATATTTTTCATTTAAAAATTATGATCTTGATAGAAAAACCTTCCACACATGAAGAATTTTATTGTTCCTTTCAGTCAATTCCCTAGAGGCTTCTTCCCACATTTTTGGCATGTATGCAGGTGAATTTTCTTTCCTCTATGTGATATCATTCAAGTTTACATGAAACTCAATTTTTATTTTTTATCACCAAATTTATGAACATATTGAGAGTATCTAGTTCTCATTTCTACATTATGTTAACATTGAAAATTTTATTTAAATCTACTAAAATAATTTAAGGCCAGTGTCCTTTAAAGTCTTGGATTTTTCCCCTAAAAAAATTATTGATCTTTATTTCAGTGTCAATAATGAAATCGAAGGTGTATATTGTGATTATCATGAAGTACTATTCATAGAAACCAATGTATATATCATAATTTTGTTTCATTTCTTGGAATTGTCTCTCAATTTTAGTTTTAAGAATATAGGGAAAATATTTAGAGAAGAATATTTTCATAAAATCCTCCCATTCCATGTAGTCAAATTCCTCATTTGGCCTCATGTTCTTTGTTAAAGTGTACCATTGGTCTAAATCAAATTATAACTAATAAAAAACAAAAATTACTTCTTCTCACTCCAAGAATTGAAGAAAGGAAAATGTCCTTTCTATCATGTTAATTTATTTCTCAATAATTAGTAGATTGGAAGATCTACTAAAGGTAAATAGTCATTGATTCACAAAAGAAACAATATGATGGTGTTCCTTCTTTGGTTCCTTAAAATGATCAAAATGGTTTAGGTTATTTATCATAATCTAAGATAGAATTCTCATGAATGTTTTTACTATATATCCCTTCCCATGAGGCTCTTAGTTTGGACAATCGCCACATTTTCCATCAAACCTATTGTTTACTCAACTCCTCTTAGTTATATCCTTTTATTAAAACAAAAAGGGTGTTAATGTGTGTAAAAAATAATAATATATAATAAAATAAGTGTAAATAACCATATGAAATTTCAACCTCATGAATAATTACTCTATGTAACCATAATTTAATCTAATTATACTTTTGGTACAACTATGAAATAATCGGACTAACTTATAACACTTCTAGTTAAACCTATATTTCCAAAAGTTTATCTTATGAATATCAATAACCTAATCCCAAAAATAACTAAACTCCACATTGAAACCAACTTATAAATTACATGCATTAAGAACATATATTTTACAGAAATTACATAACATAAACATTTCATCTCAAAAATAAACACATAATCCAAAACCCAAAGGTTTAGTGTGTTTGGAGATTAAATATATATATATTATTTAATACACATTATTTATTCAACATATCCTACAAAATTATCCAAACCAGACTTCCATCAATACATATTTCTCCATGAAATTCTGTAGGTAAATTATAAAAATAATAAGGATTGATCTCAAATGCATAGTATAGGGAAAAAGGTATTAGTGATCCATAAAGGATTAAAACAAAATAATATGCTAAAACATTAATATGAGGTAAATATTTGATAAAAATGAACATAGAATCATGTAGTTGTTAAAAATTCGTGACAGAATGGAATAAAACTCTAAAGGATCATACATATACCATGGTGTAAAAATATAGAGATATGAGGTAACAATCATAATATGTGGATAATAACATAAAGATGTTGCATAACATAGACATGTGGAATAACATAGAAATGTGTCATAAGTATAAAAATTGTAAATCATAATATTTTGAGCAAAGATAAGAAAAATAAATTCAAAAAATAATGTTGTGAACTTGAAATTAGTTGCACATTTATAATTTTGAACATGTCTAAACAAGTCTATGAAGAGAGTTTTGAACATGAAATCTGGTCCACACATATAATTTATAACATGAAACCAGGTTCACACATAACATAATTTTATCATGAGATATAATGATTTACCCAATTCATTTGGGGGATATATCAAAACCACCCATCATATAATGATTAACTATATTATGTGTTCCATATAAAGTCAAGCATACATCTAATCATTAAAACCCCATGGAAAGTAAATGTGTTACATAAAATTTTCAAATAGAATCATAGAAAATTACATTAAGAATTAGATAAGTTGATACAAAAAAATCAATCTCACAAAGTAGTATACCATAAGGCTATTTAGAGTGTGATAATAAAAATAACTCCATAGGAGTCAAATATTTTACATATATATAGTAAAATTTAAGTGAATACATATAAATAGTTCTCATATTTTTTTTAATATTGTTGTTAATAGGTGAAGTTACAAATAAATTTTTTTAAAAAACATTTTCAAGAAGATGACTATGGGGTTTTTTGAAATAAATATTTTAAAGGTGTCCCTAATAATGATACCCTAAAAATAAATAATGTTTATTTATTGAAATTTTTGTTGTAATATATTAAATTTAAAATAAATTTCTATGATGAATTTTAATCACTTTTAGAGAAAACCCGCATCGATGAAATAGTTATAAAATTTTCTTCTGAATAGATATAAAGAGAAATATAAAGATTATAAAAGATAAAATGTATTTTTATTTCAAAATATTAAAATAAAATATTTATCTAAAGAAATAATATGGGTATAGATGAGAAAGATATAATAGAGAGATGTGGGTTATTCTTACCAATGTCGTATTTTTATGAAGAAAGAAATTGATCAAAGAAGAATATTTTTGACATGGAAATGTAATATTCATAGATATAAAGAGAAAATAACATATTTAATTGAGAAATGGAAGAGTATAAAAACCATAAAATAATATATTCAAAGAAGAAATATTATGACACATCAAAGTGGAAGTTGAGTCAACAAAACCCTTACCTTGGATTTCTACTTAGTTGGATGTGATCTAATATTTTATATAATAAATTTAATTTTATTATTCATCTCTATATAAAACATATCTTTATTTATTTTATTTTACATTATACATTTATAATTTCATATTACCCATTTATTAATCATTTTTTAAAATTAAAATTCCAATATTAATTGTCTTGTTTGTTTTATGCTAGATTTGGTATGAGGATTCTATTACATGATCCTTATTTATCTATTAATCACATCCAAAATGGTAATGGAGGTCACTTTGGTGTGTTTTATATAGTTCTAAAGTCTTGTGGTTATTTTATAGAATTTATGGTGTTAGTTCATAAAGAGTGGTTAAAGTCTCGTTTTTTATGAATTTCAATTTAATAAAAAGAGTTGATTTTATTATGGAATATACTTATATATATTACAATTTAAAGGTTGTTTAAAAATACCAAATTATGTTTTATTAAATAACATTAAAAATATTATGTTATCTTAATAATTCAGGATGGTAATGTTATATCATCATTCATGTAACTATTAAAAGTGACCCAAACAAGATCTCATTGTAACTAACGAATGAGTAAGATAATCGATTTATATTTTGTAAAAATATTTTTTCAAGGATCATAATGATTTTAATATAAAATAATTATAATGTTTAATGATATTTAAAAATATTG
The DNA here is from genome assembly GCA_963277665.1 of Viscum album. NCBI lineage: Eukaryota > Viridiplantae > Streptophyta > Magnoliopsida > Santalales > Viscaceae > Viscum > Viscum album. The sequence continues at coordinate 459,321,387 of OY728135.1, forward strand.
TGTATGAGAAATTAAATTAACAGAATGAATAATAACTTGTTACTTTGACAAAATAACTCCTCACAATGTTTTCCCTCGGAATGAACGACTTAGGCCTCCTTCTTAAATCCAAAGCTACCAGATTTGGTATAGAAATTTAGGAGATGAAAAATGGATACGTATTTAAGAGATAATTTATGTATATGAGTTTTTTAATGGGTGGAATTGAGATTATATTATATGTAAAAATTATTGACATTTCTTTGGAAACTTAAGTTAGGTGAATGGTAAAGATGGAATCACATGGTAGTTAGGTGAGCTAGGTAAGTAAATGTTGGAGAGAAATGTATTTTTTACTCGAAAACCTAAAAAATAACATAAATGGTGAGTTTATATTATTTTAATTTTCCAAATTAAATTTATTTCATTTTTATCCTCCTTTACATCTTTTTACCTTGTTTAATTATTTACCATCATATTTTTTTATTAAAAATAAATGAAGAAACATATTTAAAAATTTATATGTGATGATTCTAAATTTAGATTCCAATTTACTATATTAAATTTTTAAATGTGACAAAAATTAGATTTAATATAAGAATACAAGACGTATAAAAACAATTTGTTTTGAATAATGTATTTATAAGTATACAAATGCATTTATTTTTTTTATTGAAAAGTAAAAATATTTAGGTGAAAGTTAATTATTTTTTATATATAATAAATTAAATTAAATTAAAATAATTCTTTTAATGTGATCAAATTAATTTATTATCATAAAATTACCTTAAACACATAAAAACAATTCTTTAAAAAATATATCCTTTAACGTTAAGTTTTTTTATTCATAATTCTTTAAAATTAACAGTTAATTTTTTAAGAATTAATTTAATTTTATTAATAAATTTTATCAAAATTAACCATTCTTATTTAATTAAATTCATTAAATAAGAGTAAATTTTATAATAATTTTGAATATATAAAAATATTCATAAAAATATATATATATATATAATTTATTACAATAATAATTACATGTTTATATCAACCTAAATTATACATAAAAACCCACTCAAGTTATCCAAATGAGTTTTAATAGTGAGATAATTAATTGTGGTAGTCACATGTGGTTATTCAACTTGCATGGATCTCATAGTGATTTGTATGTGTTGGAACTACTCCTAGTGATAATTTCTCTCACGACATAATTATTGAAGTTCAACTTGGTATTGATCTTGGGAAAACAATAGTGATCTTACCTCCTTCCCAATCACAAACAAATGATCCTCATAAATAATAATTGTACAAATTTATTTCATTTTTTATACTTTATATATAAATTTTATAATGTGTCTACTTCTATTTATACCCCCAAATTCAATGACTATGTCACAATGACTATATTTTAATAAAATACTACTTATAATTCATCTCATGAATTTTTCTTAAATTCATTGATTATATCAATATCCATATAATCCCAATAGTTATATCATGTAAATGACCATATAATCTTAAAGATCATATAATCCAAACAGTCATATATGTTTGACAATAACATTACATTTCTATATATAACCCAACACACTTCATAAAATAGCACTTAACGTTCTATCATATCTATTATAAGTATTATTATCATCTTTCTATCATGTTGTATTGTTTTCATAGTTATCATAGACCGTATGATCCTTATGGAAGATTAGCTTAACAATTTTTTATATCTTTTTGTAGTTGTATTTACTTGGGTTTTTATTAATTTTTTATTTTTTCAAAATTTGTTTCATTTAGTCATAGTTTAATGTATTTAATTTTTTATTATAATTTTATAACTTAATAAAATAATGTAATGTGAATTTTAGTCTAATATTTCATGTAGGATAAGTTATCAAAACTTTAAAGGAAATTTAGCATTATAAGTTTAGGGTGTTACAATATATAATCTAGGAGCACCACTAGAGACACAATTAGTCCTTTCATGTGAATTGTGTGGAGGCACACATCTATTAGAAGACTATTAAGTATGAGGTAAAGATAATATGATAGGAAAGTTAAGTTTTATTTCTTAAAACCAACAAAAACAATATTTTCAAAACTAATATGAGCATCAAGTGAGACTAAATACTCAAAGTCAAGGCTAGAGATAATGAGGCATGGAGATGAAAATAATGACCAAGGTATTCTGTGTTATCCCAAAGGAAACAAGAATGAAGAATTTTAGGGAAATATTTCCAAGAACCAAGAAAACCATATGTGTGAAATCTATGATAGTAATTTATGCCAAAATCCATGGGAATTAGAACATTATTATAAAGAGTTAATGATTAAGTGTACCAATAAAAAATATAAACATCACTCTTAAGCAGAGATCAACCTTTATAAACATGATAATTACCGAGATAATCACTAAGTCTCACTCCATAAAATAAAGCTTAAATTGGTATAGATTTCATAGAAATTTATTGAGATACCACTCTATGCTTTACTGGGTAACATAGAGTTGAAAATAGAAGAATAAAATGATGTCAAGTAACAAAGAATATGAGAGATAAATGAGAGAGATATTTTCCTAATAACAAAAATGCTGATATAGAAAAACAATTGGAAGAAAATATGGATACTAAAAATGAAAAATAACCAATAAAATAGGTGAGGAGAGGAATTTTTTATTTAGTGACGATGGATAAAGATACCCTAAATAAACCCAAAGTGAAATCATAAAACCACCTATTCCATTTTCAAATAGGACTCTCTAAGGGAAGATGGAAAATTAGTTTCAAGAAATAATGGAGATGTTTAAATAACATTGTATCAACATTCCATTCATTGAGGAAATTTATCAAATGAAAACATATACCAAGTTCTTAAATGAACTTCTCTCAAATAATATGTTAGGTCCACAGGGATAGATACCCTGAGCGGGGGGGGGGGGGGGGGGGGTGGTGAATCAGGGTATGAAAGATTAAAATGACTTCCCCTTTTGATCTTGTTTTTCTATTAGACAAAACCATCTTCTCTCTCCTTCTCGATGCATATTACGAACAAACCTTAAAGCATGCACATTATACAAAGATTTTTACTTGGTTCACCCTCACTGGGCTACATCCAAGGAGAATACACCAGCAGTGTGCTGATGTACCAATTCCACTATAAGCACACTACTATTTACAAGTTCAAAGCGGACTCACTATCCCTCTAGATTTACAACCACTCACAATTTGAGAACTCACTGCTCTCTCAATTGAAGTGAGCTCACTGCTTCTTCAGAAGATCCACTCACTGTTTATAGACCTGTAGGTCTCTTCATTACCACTAATTAATGCATCCTCCACTGTACGTAGATTCTCTATTGAAGTTCAAAGTTCATCCACTAATGAATACCCCTTTTCCCTATAACACTAGGCAACTCACTTTGGAAACACCTTCGCAAAGAACCTTACTTCACGAGGATCCCAATTTCGCGAAGCTCAAACAAGAATTCTCGAAGCTCCTACCTTTTCGCAAAGCACTCTTGAAAATATCAACCCATCACAGAGTTACTTCCCTTACAAAGCTCACTAAGCCAAAACAGAGATCACACCTTTCGCGGAGCTAGATTAGCCACAATGAAGCTCTTCTTTTGCGAAGCACGCTGCCTTCACGAACCACCTTCACGAGCCGAGAGAAAATAATTTTCTTTGAAAACTCTATCTTCTCTCTGTGCTTTGATCGAGGGGGTTGAGGTCTATTTATAGGTGATTCCACCAACCCTTGAACCTTCCACACGAAGTCAACACCACGTCATCTCAAATTGCAAAGCTCTAAAATTTTCCCCGAAATTCTTTCAAAATCATGAAGTTCCACAGCAATTTTCCAATCACGGAGCTCATCGTAATTGCAGAGCATTAGGTCATTTACTTCATGACTTCTCCATGAAGCTCAACTCACACGCTGTGAAGCTCCACTCGCAATACCCTTCACCGCCGCAATTCTCTTTGTCTCTACCATTCGCGAAGCTCATCGTAATCATGAAGCATCATCATCAACATTCTTATTGTCTTCGTGAAATCCAATCCATGAAGCCTATATTCACGAAATTCATGAATTTTCTGTATTTTGATGAGATATTCAAGGATATCCACTTTTCCCAATGCTCACCAAACTCCAAATTTTGGACCCCAAAAAATTGGCAAACACTGGAAAACGACACCGCCATGTATATGTTCTTTTAGTACCACCTCTAGACCGTCCATTCCTTTGTCATGGTTCTTTTTCAACATGGATTGTCAAAAAAATCTATTGAACTTGACAAATTACCATTGAAACCTTCTTTTTCAACAAACACAATCAACCCAAAAAATGCTGCAATGTTAACTTGAGGGGTTTTTTCCCAACATAATAAGAAATTGGAGGACTTGTGAATGATTTCTCACAGTGATTAGTTGTGAAATGAAAACTCCCACTAAATATTTGAGATCTATTATGTTTTTTCATCCCATGTATAATTGGTTCATGTAATTTCATAATAGACCTATGTGATCTAAGGGATAGTGTTTACTTGATTCCATTGAATGTTTTCAAAAATTTTGGTCAGAGTTATATAAATCCAATGATAATTTCTCTTTAAATTGTGGATAGATATTTTAAGTACCTAATTGGAATTCTTGAAGTTTTTTGCTAAATATGTAGAGCCCAAGGACTGGTAAGATACAACTAAGAGGTGGGGTGTGGGAAATCAATAGTACATGCTTTTTATTAATTATTATTTTTAATTCAACCTTTGATGCTGATTAAATAATTAATACACTCTATTTTTTTAAAACTAAACCTCACCTGACTGTAGTGGTAAATAAATAGTACATAAACATAAAATTTACAAGGTTCATATGAACATTAGTTATCCTTTCCATGTTGGGAAAATACACCAATATTAATTCTCTATTAAATTCAAGAAGTTACACTAAAACAATTGTTAATACACACCAAACACAAATTATCTCTTGTAATTGGTCATATTTTTCACTTTTCTATAGAAGAAATTGGTTTTACACCCCAATTACCTAACTGTACCTACAACAGGTCATACACCCTAGTCAAAATATCTATCTAGTTTTTATCTACTAGTAAAAAACTACTACCTTATTGCACTAAGATAATTTAGATACTTTAGAGAGTGAACTTTTTCCATAAATAGAGTGGATCAACAAGTTTGGACATGTAAAACTCTACATTATCTTCAATAACTGATAATATTGATCAGAACTGCTGGTCTCAAAAATCTCACTAGATCTTTAGCAATCTTATTCTTTCTCAATCTTCTAATACTTTGGAAACATCCAACTCTTTATCCCTTCTCAATAAAAATGTATATATCTTTCTCTCATAAATCCCCCTCATAGTTTCTATGAGTTATCTTAGAGATTAGTCTCAAATTTACTCTTTGATACCTAAATATTTATATACAAAATATTGTGAATAAAAATTTCAGTTATTTCTTAATATTATTTCATATTAAATTTTCAAAAATCTCAACAAGATATCATCCTCCTTCTTATGGAATCAAATATTATGTTGTTATAGTTTTAAGTCACCTCAATAATGGGTTGATGAAATTCACATGGTATTTGAGTAACATTGATGTAAGAACCCAGATCTTCATTTTAGGTATGTTTTCCTTTTTTGGTTGTTTTTGAGAAAAAGAGGAAAATCTGTAAATTTCCGAAGTACACACCATGTACTTTATAAGTAAACGCCATGTACTTTGATGTTGTGTAAGGCCGTTTGTTGGCCGTGTCCGGGCCACACACACAGTGTGTAGGGGCGATGTGGAGGCCGCTTAAAGTGGAGTACGGAAAGGCCAAGTACACGCCGTGTACCTTAGAAGTACACGTCGTATACTTGTTATTTTCATTAAACGGACTGGGGTCACGCCTAATCGACAGGAACACCTTCTTCTCCCAGTTCTTTGACCGGGAGCATCTGTATGGATACGAACATCCTTCATGCCCCCAATCCTCCGTCTGTTTTCCAAATCGACTGTTGTTGATTGTGTTGGAACCGTAGAGGTGAGCTCTTCCTTCTTCTTGAGTATCATTCCATGATTTTACCTCTTTCTTGAGATACCGTGGGTTGAAAGTTTTGTGTATTTTCATAAATATACACCATTCTAAGGAGAGTCAAGCCTTGTGGTTCAAGTATATTGATCTCCTAGCACCAAGGTAGGTGGTTTATGACTTACCTTTCAAAGTCTTTGAGTTTTATGTGCAAATTTCCACAAATACCCATGAACGGGGTATTGTGTGTTTACCGTTTTCCCCCTATTGTTTTCCTTCCTTGCTTGTATGCTTGTGTAGAGGTAATTTGATCATGTTTGAGGATAATTACTACGCTTGGATATTTTTCCCATGCCTTGTTCTTGTTATAACCTTTGGGTTTTGTTAGCATTTGGCCGTTATACCAGTTTTTCATGCCTTGTGACCATAGGATGGAATGATATTCTTGACATGCTTGTTGTTCCGTAGAATGGTTAGCCAAGTAGTTCTATAGGTTTAATTTGGCCTTATAGTATTTTTATGCATTGACTGGCACGGGACTTTGAGAACCTGATGTTATAGACTATAGGAGGGTAGATCGAGTGAGCTTCCATAGAGAGTCATGGACATTATAGACTACATGGGATAGAGTGAGTGATATTCCCAGAGAGTCTTGGATATTATAGACTACAATGGATAGACCGAGTGAGCTTTACAGAGAGTCTTTTTTTTTGTTTTAATTTCTTTAAAACCTTTCCAGTCTAGAGAAGTAATTCACTGAGTGAGCTTCCTTAGAGAGTCTGTGATAGACCTAATACTATAGGAGGTATTGACCGAGTGAGCTTCCTCAGAGAGTTTCTAGACCTTAGGGCTATGAGAGGGTTAGACCGCGTGATCTTCCTCAGAGAGTCCCTGACTACCCTAGACTGTAAGGGGAATTGACCGAGCGAGCTTCCCCAAAGAGTCTTATATCTTCATATGACCAAACCAGAAGGGTTAGGCTGAGTGCACTGCCTAGAGGGTTGTTGGTACTTCTTGGATAGGACCAGAGCGGTTGGCTGCGAGTACTTCCCAGAGGGGTTCCTATTATGGTTAGCTGTTGCTTCACTACTGCTTATTGTTCTGTGGATTGATTACTGTTGTATATCATCCTGTTACTGATTTCTGATTACTTCCTAATATTTACTATTACTATTTACTACTTAATGTACTATTACCTTCCATATGCTCACTGACTATTAGGCATGGATCTTCGGGCGGTTGCCTACTGGGATTTAGTCTCACACTTTTTTTGGGTCATTCTTTTGGGCCCAACAGACTATGTTGTTATAGGTATAGACAAGGGAAATCGCCCTTCGACTTCTGGTACTTGATTGCTTTGGAGCAGGAGAGCGTGGAAACAAGCTTAGGCTTGCGATGCTGAGGAGTTTTTTATTTTTTCTTTTGTACTTTCTTTGGTAATGTTTGTATTTTCAACATTGTGACCTGTTTGGCTATTTTCCTAGATATGTATCATGCATCATTTCATATATACATATGTGCTCCAGTGGTTTATTGTTCTAGTCTTCCTCTGTTTACTTGTTCATTGTTGTTGGATATTTACTGCTTCCGCTATTGCATGTTTTTTTACTTCTGTTGTGTACTCTGCCAATGAGGGAATAGTTTCACCACTATCACACCCAAGGCCCTCGCTGCTAGTAGGCAGCCTCTGGCGTTTAGGGAAATTTGCTTGAGGCCATGTGACCTACTGGGTACGAGGCACCTCTGGGTGGCTTCTTGGATCCTTTAGCTAGGGATATGACAGATTTGGTAATTGGTAATAAGCTGTGCTTGAGAGTAGATAACCCATGTACATGGAAAAGCCAATTTACCTACTTTATTGCAGTTTTCTGGTTTTGAGATTTTATGGTTGATATGATTTCACCTAGAGAGATTCACATGACTTGTGTTGTTGTTGTTGTTTCTAGTGCGATTCTATTTCTGTCGCAACCTGATGAGATGAGGGTATGCCATCTCATGCATCATATAGGCACTTGTTAGAAATCACATGCCACACATTCTTTCCATGCCATCTAGGGTGCATTAGAGATTGCATGTTGTTGTGATAGAAGTTATGTAGATTATGCATGTTGTTGTGATAGGTGCATTGATAGAATCCATGCAGTTTGATAGATGAATTTTTGGTATTGTGACTTGACTAAATGAACGCCAAATTTTGGTTCTTGAGGTGTTATGGGACCTCATGAATTGGAACTTGGTGGATCATTGACTTGTTTCCCTTGTATATGAAATGTAGGAGATGCCAATATTTTGTTCTCGGGGAGTATGGGCCCTCACGGATCAGAATTTGGCACCTTCATGTTTTTTTTAGTGTTTTCTAGGCTTTAGTGCAGTTTTTGAGCTACTGCCCAGGAAAACCTAGAATACATGTTGTGTACTTGACTACACGCTGTGTAGATTTAAACCATGTCACTAACTGTGTGAGAAGAAACACAGAGTCATGAATTTTTTTTTAGAAACATGTTGTGTACAGTCGTTACATTCCATGTAGTAGTGAGCCGTGTACCTGACCGTGTCACTAACAACACGGGTCGGGAAAGCTCATGTGGTACACGCTGTGTTGGGTATGAAAACGCCGTGTAATCTTGTTCTAGGTACCCATCCGTGTCACGAATAACACAGGATGGTGTTATCTCTCCTATACACGCCATGTTTGTTCGGAACACGCAATGTAAGGGTCAGCTATGTAGCCGGCCGTGTAACTAACAACACGGGTCACCGAAACCATGACTAGTACACTCCGTGTATTCTAGGGTTAAGAGGACCATGTGAGTTAGCCATGTAAAGTGACTCAGGCATGGGAATTGAGATTAAGTACATGTCGTGTGTGGGGACAACACGCCGTGTAGTATGGGGTGTTACACGACCAAAGGTAGCAGAAGTACACGCCCATGTGTATGGCCTTAAGGAACACTCCGTGTAGTTATTATACACATTGTGTAGTCGTGTTTAGTAAACTTGAGTGTTTCTTTATCCTGTTCCCATTTTTTACTCTTGTGTTCTCTGTCCTTGATAATCCTGATCTAAGGTTTGCTTTTGATCTTTCAGAGCTATGCCTCCGAGACGTCCTCCGGTTGTACATCAGCTTCCAGATGGTGATCAGACACCGGATATGGCCGATTAGGGACCTCCTGTAGATCCTCCAACTGTGCTATCCTTGGCACCAACAGTTATACCCGTTGCAGGCGCCGATGCGTAGTTTAGGGAGGGCTTCCTGAGGATAATGCAGACCTTTCAGGGAGCGCCGCCTACTACCCTGTCGATGGATGAGTTGACATGGGTTTTCCAGCAGTAGTATCCTCCTACTTTCTTAGGGGATGTAGGACCCCAGGCTGCAGAGTTGTGGCTAGAGGCCACACTGACGATCTTCGAGCATCTAGAGATACCTTCAGATAAAAGGGTAAAGATGGCTACTTATATGCTCTGAGACACCATCAAGAGGTGGTGGGAGGTGATCTCATAGTCAGGATGCCAACAGGGTATGACTTGGGAAGAGTTTCAGTGCATCTTCTACGATTACTTATATCGAGAGACCTTGAGGCCCGACCGAGGACGATATTTTATGAGTCACGAGCAGTATACTCTTTCTATTATGGAGTACTCGTCTCATTTTACTAAGCTGCAGTGCTTCATGCCGATTCCAGCAGGTGATGAGTTGTTCCTTGCTAGGAATTTTGAGGACGGTCTCAGGCAAGAGATTCGTTCCCAGGTGAATATCTTCAGGTTGACTTCGATATCCTCTATCGTCAACCAGGCGCTGATCACTGAGCACAATCTGAGAGATTCTGGAGCAGTGAGCCAGGGCGGTTCGACATCCAGAGTCAGTGTTCCTCCTACTGATAGTAGGAAGTGCCATAGGGATCTTTCTCGAGGAGATCAGGGTAGGAAGAATGTATCTTCAAGTAGCCAGGTTGTATTCTACCAGTGTGGTAGGAGCGGGAATACTAGGCCTCAGTGTCAGAGAGACTCGATGGAGTTCCGATCTTGAGGCAAGATGGGCCATCTTCAGCATTTTTTTCAGATCTTCTCGCCTACATCTGGTGGTAGGGGTTCTTCTATAACCCCACGTATAGAAGACGTATCGCCAGTTTCTCACTAGTCTGGGAACTAGAGTTCTTCCAGCCGTTTGGGCTGAGGTGGAGGTCACGGCCATGGTGGTCAGTCACCAGGTCACCAGTGACAACATAGTGGATCATCTTAGAGTGGTCAGCTAGGGGCACAGGGCCACGATACCGGCTAGACTTTCACCGTGGAGCAGACCTATCAGGAGAAGGATCCTGACCCTTCTACAGTTTGAGGTACAATCTTAGTAGCCTCAGTTTTATCTTCAGCTCTTTTCGATACTGGTGCTTCGCATAGCTTTATCTCTATTACTTTTGTGGAGAGCCTTGGGTTATGTTTCTTTTCGTCTGCCGATATGTTGACTCTTGATACACCATTGGGAACAAGGACGTCTAGCGTACATCAGTGCAGAGAGTTACCTCTTGAGTTTGTAGGGTGTCACTTCTTATGGGACCTCTATGTGCCAGAGATGATAGGCTATGATGTCATTCTCAGTATGGACTGGTTAGTTCCCTTCCAAGAAGTTGTTGATTATTATCACCACAGGGTGAGTTTTGTATCTCCAGAGGGTGGATATTTTCTCCATACAGGTGAGTGGGATGTCCAGGTGGGTAGATGTAGAACAGAGCATCATGGTCTAGGAGGAGTTACAAACTAGATTGCCAGTCTTTATCTGGATGACCAGGGGAATTCATAGTTAGACTTTCCTCTAGTGGTGGATCGTTTTAGGGATGTCTTTCCAAAGGACTTTTCAGGTTTTCCTCCAGAGCGTGAGGTAGAATTTTCTATTGAGCTCATACCAGGAGTGGAATCGGTGTCCATTCCACCTTATATGATGGCTACACCTGAGTTGTAGGAGCTCAAGAAGCAGTTGGAGGAGTTGCAAGAAAAAGGTTTCATTCGACCCAGTACTTCTCCTTAGGGTTCGCCTGTCCTGTTTGCGAAGAAGGCAGATGACACCCTTAGGCTTTGTGTGGATTATTGGAAAATGAACCAGTTGACGATAAAGAACAGATATCCCTTGCCGAGTATCGACGAACTCTTTGATTAGATTCGAGGATCTCGGGTGTTCTCGAAGATCGATTTGAGGTCTGGTTATCATCAGTTGTGCATTAGACCATCAGATATACCTCTTACAGCCTTCAGGAGCAGGTATGGTCTATACGAGTATATGGTTATGTCGTTCGGTCTCATGAACACGCCTATAGTTTTCATGGCGCTGATGAATTTAGTTTTCCATCCATACTTGGATTCCATCGTGGTGGTGTTTGTGGACGATATCTTGGTGTACTCTCACACTCGACACGACCATGATACATATCTTGAGATCATTTTGAGTATACTAAGAGAGCATCAACTTTATGCTAAACTCTCAAAGTGCCACTTTTGGATGGATCAGATTCACTTCTTGGGTCACGTCATCTTGAAGTCAGGAGTATGAGTGGACCTAGAGAAAGTGAGGCCGGTAGTTTCTTGGGAGCAGATGAAGAACATATTTGAGGTGTAGAGTTTTCTAGGGATGGATGGATACTACATATGCTTTATTCAGGACTTCTCACACCTAGAATCACCATTGAAAGGTATAACCAAGAAAGGGGAGAAGTTCTTATGGTCAGATTCTTGTGAGTAAGCCTTTCAGGAGCTGAAAGGGAGGTTGACGTCAGCACCGATACTAGTCTTTCCAGAGCCGGGCGAGAGCTACACCGTTTACTGTGATGCTTCAGGTATTGGACTGAGAGATGTGCTTATGCAGGAAGATGAAGTTGTTGTGTACGGGTCTTGGTAGTTGAGGCCACATGAGAGGAAATACCCGATGCATGAGCTGGAGTTAGTAGTCGTTGTTCATGCCTTACGCTGTTGGAGACACTATCTTTTGGGAGGGAAATTTGTGGTTTTAACTAACCACAAGAGTCTCAAATACATCTTCACTCAGTGGGACCTGAATCTGAGACATCGCATGTGGGTCGAGTATCTTCAGTCCTTCGACTTTGAGCTTTCCTATACGCCTAGGAAGGGCAATGAAGTTGCTAATGCGCTGAGTAGGAGAACTCAGATATATGCAGTTTAGGAGGCCAGTAGTGAGTGGCAGCTTATGGCTATGTTCTCTGAGATTCATTTGGAGGTGCACGACATACAAGGATATAATTTCCTATCTTATGTAGTTGTTACCTCTATACTTCTTGATCGGGTATGGATGAGGCAACTATCAGACTTAGAAGGCCAAGTCCTGCAGGAGAGTGTGTCAGGAGAGGACCCTCCTCCTGAATGGATAGTGGGTGAGGATGAGATATTGCGTTTCTAGGGACGCGTATGGGTGCCAAAAATACATACGCGAGGAGATGATGCGGGATTTTCATTCCTCTGTTTGGGCAGTTCATCCTGGTGTCACCAAGATGTATCAGGATCTTCATCTCTAGTATTGGTGGCCAGGTATGAAGAGAGATGTTGCTGGTTTCGTTATGAGATGTTCTTCTTGTCAGCAGGTGAAAGCGGAGCATCAGCGACCAGAAGTTCTTTTGCAGTAGCTACCCATTCTTGAGTGGAAATGGAATGATTTCATGATGGACTTCGTGACCGGGTTACCGAGGTCACCTCGAGGGAGTGATGCTATTTGGGTTGTCGTCGACAGGCTTACGAAGGTTGCTCACTTCTTGCCGATCAAGGATACCTTCAGTTATGATAATCTGGGGTGGTTGTACATCCAAGAGATTGTACGTCTGTATAGAGTTCCACAATCCATTGTTTCAGATAGTGATGCACGTTTTACTTCTCGGTTTTGGTAGGGGCTTAATAAGGCTTTGGGTACACAGGTACTTTTGAGTACAACATACCATCCCCAGACAGATGGCCAGTCCGAGCGTACGATCCAGGTGCTTGAGGATATGCTCCGAGCTTTCATTCTAGACTTTGGCGGTTCTTGGGAGAAGCATATTCCTATTGTGTAGTTTGCCTATAACAACAGTTTTCAGGTGACTATTCAGAAGGAAACTTACGAGGCTTTGTACGGTAAGCCATACTGATAACCTTTGTGCTGGCTAGAGGCAGGAGAGGTAGCTTTTCTAGGACCTTGTCTTGTTCAGGAGACCTTAGAGCAGATAGAGTTGATTCAGAAGAGGATGGCTAAAACACAGTATTGACAGAAATCTTATGCTGATCAGCGGGGACGACCTCGGGAGATCAAGGTTGGGGATCAGGTTTTCTTGTGTGTCGCACTGAGGTCGGGACACAAGAGGATTCAGAGATAGGGTAAGCTTTCACCATGGTACGTCGGGCTGTTTGAGGTGTTGGAGAAAGTTGGGTTGGTTGCCTATCAGTTGCAGTTACCTCATAAGTACCAGTCTATGCGCGACGTCTTCCACGTCTCTCAGCTCCGACGTTACTTTTTAGACTCGTCTCATGTATTTCAACCCAAGGAGCATGAGCTCGAAGTGGATGTGTCGTTTGAGGAGAATCCTATCCGGATTTTCGATCGCATTACAAATGTTCTATGTGGGCAGTTTGTTCTTCTCGTATGGGTGCTATGGCAGCACGGGTGAGTACAAGACGAGACCTGGGAGAGGGAGGCCAATGTACGATCACAGTGGCCGGAGCTGTTCGAGCTATCTTCTTCTGCGCCTCACTAGGGAAATTCTGGAACAAATTTCTTTAAGGGGGGAAGTTTGTAAGAACCCAGATCTTGGTTTTAGGTATGTTTTTCCTTTTCTGGTCATTTTTGAGAAAAATAGAAAAATCTGAAAATTTCCAAAGTACACGCCGTGTACTTTATAAGTACACGCCATGTACTTTGATGTCGCGTAAGGCCATGTGCTGGCCATGTCTGGGCCACACACATGGTGTGTAGGGGCGATGTGGAGGCTTCTTAAATCGGAGTATGGAAAGGCCAAGCACACTCCGTGTACCCCATAAGTACACATCGTGTACTTTTTTTTTCATTAAATGGACAGAGGTCACGCCTAATCGACATAAGAACATTCTTCTCCAGGTTCATCAACCGGGAGCGTCCGTACGACCGCGAACATCCTTCGTGCCCCCGAACCTCTGTCTGTTTTCCGAATCGACCATCGTCGATTGCGTTGGAACCGCACAGGTGAGCTATTCCTTCTTCTTGAGTTTCATTCCATGATTTTCCCTCTTTCTTGAGATATCGTGGGTTGAAGGTTTTGTGCATTTTCGTAGATCTACACTGTTCTAAGGAGAATCAAGCCTCGTGGTTCAAGTATATTGATCTTCGAGAACCAAGGTAGGTGGTTTGTGCCTTACCTTTCGAAGTCTTTTAGTTTTATGTGAAAATTTACACAAATACCCGTGAACAGGGTATTGTGTGTTTATGGTTTTTCCCCTATTGTTTTCCTGACTTTCTTGTATGCTTGTGTAGAGGTAATTTGATCATGTTTGAGGATAATTTCTATGCTTGGATTTTTTCCCCATGCCTTGTTCTTTTTATAACCTTTGGTTTTTGTCAGCCTTTGGCCGTTATACCTGTTTTCCATACCTTGTAACCATAGGATGGAATGATATTCTTGGCATGCTTGTTGTTCCGTAGAATGGTTATCCAAGTAGCTCTATAGGTGTACTTTGGAATTATAGAATTATTATGCACTGACTGGAACGGGACTATGAGAACCTGGTGTTATAGACTACATGAGGGTAGACCGAGTGAGCTTCCTCAGAGAGTCGTGGACATTATAGACTATAGAGGATAGACTGAGTGAGCTTCCTAGAGAGTCTTGGATATTATAGACTACATGGGATAGACCGAGTGAACTTTCTAGAGAGTCTTTATTTTGTTTGAATTTCTTTAAAACCTTTCCAGGATAGAGAGGGAATTCACTGAGTGAGCTTCGTTAGAGAGTCTGTGGTAGACCTGAGACTATAGAAGGAATTGACCGAGTGAGATTACTTAAATAGTTTCTAGACCTTGGGGCTATGAGAGGGTTATACCGCGTGACCTTCCTCGGAGAGTCCCTAACTACCCTAGACTATAAGGGGAATTGACTGAGTGAGCTTCCCCAGAGAGTCTTATATTTTCGTATGACCAAACCAGAGGGGTTAGGCTAAGTGCACTTCCCAAAGGGTTGTTGGTACTTCTTAGATAGGACCAGAGTGGTTTGACTGCGAGTACTTACCAGAGGGTTCCTATTGTGGTTTGTTTTTTCTTCACTACTTCTTGTTGTTCTGTGGATTGATTACTATTGTATATCATCATGTTACTGCTTGCTGATTACTCCCTACTGTTTACTGTTACTATTTATTTCTTACTGTACTATTACCTGCCATATGCTCACTAACTATTAGGCATAGATCTTCGGGTGGTTGCCTAATGGGATTTAGTCTCACACCTTGTTTGTGTCATGCTTTGGGTCCCAAACAGACTATGTTGTTGCAGGTATAGACAAGGGCAATCACCCTTTGACTTCTGGTACATGATTGATTTGGAGTAGGAGATCATGAGACCAAGATTAGGCTTTTGATGCTGAGGTGCTGTTTATTTTTTCTTTTGTACTTGCTTTGGTACTGTTTGTATTTCCAGCATTGTGACCTATTTGGCTGTTTTCCTAGATATGTATCATGCAACATTTTATATATACATATGTGCTCCAGTGGTTTATTTTTCTAGTCTTCCACTTTTTACTTGTGCATTGTTGGTGGATATTTACTACTTCTAATATTTCATGTTTATTTACTTTCGCTGTATACTCTGCCAATGAGGGCATATTTTCCCCACTATAACACCCAAGGCCCTCGCTGTTAGTTAGCAGCCTCTGAAGTTTGGGGAAATGCGCTTCAGGCCATGTGACCAACCAGGCATGAGGCACCTCTGGGTGGCTTCCGGAACCAGGAAGTTACAATTTACCTCATCATATTCTCAAATCATGCTACGTTTAAATTGTTCCATGTATACATGAGTTAATGAAAGACCACAATATTGACTTTGGCAGATCACACCCTGTGTTTCATATTGATGATGATAACTTCTCAAAAAAACCACCCTGAACAAACTATGACATGGTCTATTCCATTTTTATTCTTACTCATTCTTCTCTCATTTGACACACCACAATAATGAAAATAGCAACTAGAAATTCCCTATATCATGGTGGCATCATTATTTCCTAGTACCTACTATGTGGTCTCTATCTCTTTGGTGTGGTGCATCTCAGTCATACAAGATTCAATTATAGCTATAAATTCATTAATATCAAGGAATAACCTTTTTTTTGATATATTTATTATCAAAATTTAGCATACCAATCCATTTAATAAATTATTATAATTGAAACCATTGATAGTATCATAATAATCATAATATATAAATTTCTTTAGAATATACTAATTCCGGAAAGTCATATTTTTACCCAGTAGATTGACTGTGAAGATCAACCATGTAAATCTGAAAAGTGAACATATAAAGTGACCATCAAGATCAACTTCATATACAACATTTTTATCACAAAGACTGACCATTGGGTTAACAAGAAAACATGTAAAGATTCATCATTTGGATTGACTACATGTTTAACCTTATGACTATTAAGATTAGCCACGTGGGAGAAAAGTGATCATTTGTTTTTTAGTTAGAGTTATATTTCTATATCTCAAGGATTACCTTTATAAAAATCAATATAATTTTGGATAAACATTATGCAGCGCACTAATATTCCACAATTATTTTAGACAACTTCAAAATTTTTCTCATTACCATTATAAAAATCAGGAAATTCTTGGATTATATTTATGTAGGTATTAAATTTCCCCCTTTACTATGATGAATCAACTCCTTACCTTTGCACAATGCTTGGAATTAGTGTTATCATTATGTAACTATAAAAATATACTTCTACCATTATATAGGTAATTTAATAATCAATTTACCCTTGAATGAGAAACAATTCCAAATACAAAACATTATAGGTATTTCTCAATCACTATTGAGACCTCAAAACATCCCAAAACACATATTGACATATTGAAAAAATTTAGACCAACACGTTGGGTATAATAAACCCCCTTAATTTTTCTTAATTCCTATAAAAAAATATCAATATGAGATCTTATCTTTGTTCCCTTAATGATAATAAATGCAAAGAAATATGGGGACTCCCCATCTCATAAATATGTTTTTGATAATTTCAAGAAATCACCTTATCCTATTTTTCATTAAAGATTAATTATGATCCAATTGAGATAGAAGGATGATATCAGGTGGTTCTCATAGAAAAGATACTTTAGTTAATATACTATAAGTATACATGGGGAAACTATGTGTAGAAAATAAGATAAAAATCATTGAGGTTATCAATGTTGTCTTTAAAATACCATACATGTTATACCATTCTCAAAATCTCAACTTAGGTGTTGTTTAACATTAATTTATAATGAAACTTTTAATCATTCACAAAACATAACAAACACTTCAATATTTTGAGGTGAAATAAATTTAAGTCCCCCATTTTCTCATGTTTTTATGAACCAATAGTTCCCCTTAATAAGAGAGTTTAATATAATCATAACAGAGTGTTTTAAGTGTTTTTTCATATATAAATCTATTATAAATTTTAAAATTCTCTAGATTTTTTTTAAAATGAAATATTATCCTCAAGTTTTCTCCCACTCAAGTGATTCCCTTAATTATGATCTCCATAGTCGATGAAATACACCATGAATAATGATTTATTTATAGTCTGGTGTGCACTTCATTAATTATAATCCTTCAATTCCCTACATGTTATCATAAATAAACAAGAATAATATAAAATATGGATTGAAAAAATTATTCATTATAAGAAACATTCAGGCAAAGAGTTTCCTCTTACCCTTGAATTCTCATTTATTTTAACCTCAGTACTCATTTATACTTCCTCCATTTGTTAATCCTTTTACAATTAGTCATTCAAAAATGTGAATCACTCTTTCTTGACACTCTCATTTTCCTTATGATTCTCACTTACGTTATTGGTATAATTTGTATCACAATATTTCCATTTTTAATCATAAGAACTCTCCCCATGATTCCTAGTCATGCATACATAATCCGTATGTCCTTAAATTCCATATATTCCACAAAATTATTATAATCACCCTAATATATTTTGGATTGAGAGATTTGGTGAAGATATGATTGCAATGGATCATGTCTTGAAATATGTTCTCATTTTTTCACCAAAGCTCCCCATTAGTTCTTACCTCTTACATCACAAAGATATATTATTCTATCTAGAATAGCCTTTTTATCTATACCTTCCATAATAGAAAATAACCTCTGAATTGTGATCTCCTACCTTGATAACACATTTATCCACAATTCTTTTGGGGTTATTTTTAATATCGTTTAATCTTTATTTTTATAGGGTGTAGTTGTATTATTATAATGTTCGTCCTTTTCTATTATGTGGAAAATTTTATCTAAATTTTATTCTTAATCCAAATAGATACAGGTTGATATTTAATACCTGTACTATTAGAAATAGCAGATATATTTTTTAGAAATATCAAGAATTGATTTACCTTGACTTTTGGGGTTGTTCGTCTCATTTTCATGTAAATATTCACCCTTATATTTAGTATACCTTGTGATCTATTATCTACTCTCCTTTTAACTCATTTTGAGATTCTAGACTGATAATTTGAGTCTCAGAAAACTCTTCCTCCTTTTCAGCTAGTTTCTCATCAAGATCACTCACTATCTTCTCAAGATCAACCAACTTCAAATGTTTGTTTTTATCTCATAAATTTATGTGACATCTCTCTTGAAATAATCTTTCTTCTCAATAGAAAACTTCTTGTTCTCTTTCATAAGATTCCACTTTTTATTCTTCAGTTGTTTTATCTGCTCCATATAGGATTCTAATTTTTATTTCAACTACCACTAAATCTCAGTCCTATCTTATCCATCATTACTTCTAGATCTAAAAAATCTCATCTCAACCTAAGCTATGAAGTTGACTCCATCATATATGAACTCCAATATAAGTCCCATTTATCTTTATTTTACAAAATACTTCTTATTTTTCTTTCAGAATGCATCTTCTTTTTTCATATACCTTTTTTTCATATTTTTGTGTCCTCTTATCCTCCTCTTATAATTCTAATTCCTCAACCTAATTATTTGGGAAATATTTCAAAATATTAAAAATATTATTACAATTATATCACCTTAAGAATTTATTACTTTTTCCTATCTATTTTCTATTTTGAACCATTTTGAAATTAAAGTAATGATTTCACTAAGATCATCATCACCCTCAATATCTAAATCACTTAATTCAGAAACCTCTACATCCTTTCATTTTCCTTTTCTCATAGATTCAAAGGTCATCATATATTCTTCCATCCTTTTAAGGTTGGTTCCTTTCTCATCACATAAGCAATGAGTATGTTGTATATCTCATCTATTATCAAATATTATCCTTCTTTTAGGGAAGATATTTTTGGATCAAACTGATCCAGAAAGTTCCTTATAAGATTTTTGAAAATGATAGAGTCTTGTATATTCTCACCAAATCCATGAATATTGTGGACTATCTCTTTTAATTAGAATAAATATAAAAAAATATCATTAATACCATCTATTTTAATGTGCTAAGACCTGCTCCTCCTAACTTGAAGTTTATTTTTCTTGACTTTGAATTTACCTTTATAGTTTCTTATCAATTTATTCTAACATTCTATAGTAGTATGTAGTACCATAATTTTTTTTATATATTTCTATAGAGAGGCATAAAAATTTAATTATGTGATTTTCAATTAGTCTCTAGGTTTCTTTTAATATTGAATGTCATTTCACCTTCCACAAAAAATGTTGAAAAAACAACTACGGGAATATCTCTCACTTTATGGAAAAGTTACAAGAGGTAGGAAAAAAATCATTCTCATCTAACTATGGTAGTTATTATCATAAAATGTCAGAAAACTCCAACTGTATATAGAATTAATATTTTATATCCCTAGAATTTTGTGGGTATTTCATAGGGAATCCTTCACTAATACCTCTTATAGAGTCCAAGTACTAGTATGGTACCACTAATAGGGGTTTGAATCAGTGTTACACTTACTTTATGATTTATTCTTTTCAATTAAACCTCTGATATCATTTAAAACATCAATCCACTATCTCTTATTAAAATCAACCTCACCCAATTGTATTTGTAACTAAAGTCCATAGAAACAAATTCATTTAGAAGGTTTTTATGAAAGGCATACTTATTCCCATGTTTTTTTGATGACTTGACATATATTTTTCACTAAATTTAATTTGTTACACCAAATTTATTGGTTATACACACTAAACACAACTTATCTGTAATAAATGGTTATACTACCCAATTACACTTTTCCATAGTAGCAAATGGTTCTATACCCTAATCACCCAACAACACTTGAAATTAATTATACTCCCCCAAAACCACTTATCTCTTGTTTTGACCAACATGTATAAATTCCATGGTTTTTACTAAAGTTTGTTTTAGTACATATAAATAATGATATTAATCTATAAAAATATTAGATTAACAGATCTGAATGCATACAACTCTTTAATATCTTCAAAAACCAAAAATCCTAATTAGGATATCTAGTATCAAAACTCTCAGCAGATCATGAGAAATGTGGTTCTTCCTTAGTCTTCGTATGCGTGGAAAAATAGGTTTCTTACTCCTTGTTTATCTCCCATCTTCAAGATCTTTATTTTTAATCAATACATATGTGTGTATTATTCTCTTATAAATCTCTCTCACAATGTTTGTTGGTTCTCTCAAATATTAATCTCAAATTTCTTATTTCATAGATGAGTTTTTATATTCATAATATCCTAAATAGTAATTTAATTTATTTCTAGATATTATTTCACATTTAATATTCTATAAATATCAACTAGATCTCCATCTTTGGTCTTTAAATATCTTAGTTTTTTCTATTTTAAATCATTTGAAGACTCGATTGATTAACCCCATGAAAAATTTGAATAATCGTGACCTTATAATCTCTTAAAATCATGCTACTTTTAAAATATATCATATATGCATGAATATATGAAATAAAGCATCATAAACTATGCTGTAGCACACAAAATGTTTCACTTTTTAGGATGAGGAATTCTCAAAATGACCGCATTGAATGATCTACAATATGGTCCATGCCATTTTGATCCATACTCATTATTATCAAATTTAGAAAACCATAGCCTCAAAACATGCCAATTGATAGTTCACTACTACATGGTAGAATCCTTATTTCACAACACCTGTGGCATAGTTTTCGACTCTTCAATATGGTGCATCTCAGCTATACTGGCTTTAATCATGGATGAAACTTCTTTAATCCTAAAGAGTGACCATTTATTTAATGCTTTGATTATCAGTAGCTAGGATCACAGTCTATTTGATAAATCATGATACTTTAAACCATGAAGAGTATCATTAAAATATTATAATTTAAATAAATTTAGAATATAAAAATTATGTAAACTCATATTTTCACCAAGAAGACTGACCATGAATATTGACCATGTGAAGTAGACAAGTGACTGTATAAAGTGATCTTCTAGATTGACAGATTGTACAACCTTATAATAATGAAAATCAACCATGATATCAAGAAGTGACTATATGAAGATCAAAAATATGGATGAAACACATGTACAACCTTTTAACCCTAAATATCGACTATGAGGCAAAAAATATGACTGTATCAAAAAGGCTCAGGTGCCGAGTGTGCTTGACCCAAAAAAATTATTTTAATAAAAGTAAAGTGCTAGAAGAACCTGAAAATATGCAGCACATAAAGCAACAAACAAACCATGAAAGTGGAAAATAACTCCACTCAAACGCACAAAAACCCAATCCCACACACCATGGATCAAGACCCGCTTATTTAGTATCCCCACAAACCCACATCATGAAACCATGACAGCCCAGACCCAACTCCACACCCAAATTCAAACAAAGAACACTTATGAAAGCCCAAACTAATGGATCATAGGACAATATCCATAATTTAACCCATTGACACTAACAAAGTACTCTTTAATAATCCATCAAGGATCTAGCCCTGAATCGTACATGTGATTCACTAGACAAAAATTCGCCTCAGCCCTTGCCTCGAGGTCTCTTGAACACCTAAAGTAATCACAACCCCTGAGGTTATCACCATCTTTCACGTCATCAGCAGATTTTTCCGGTTCATTGAGATCTTCACTATATTATCACCATCAGTTGATTTTATCCTGAAATATTTTTCACCATCACTGGTAGAACCCACTAAGGTCCGAAACCATCGCTTGTCACTGATGATGCATCAGATCACCACTTTGTCCCAGGGTCACCCATGTCACGAGGGCTACTGCACTCAGTAGAAGTAGTCACCATATATTCATCACATCCCCCTCTAAGGATTTAATGCCCGATATCCACATCAGCTGTATGTAACCTCTCCAGTTGCCCACATCCCTTCGTCTCCATTACCCCAAAACTTGAGGTCTCCAAATATGTAATATTCATACCCTCTGTTAAATAAATCTCTCTACTTCCATTAAACAGTTCTACCCTTTTATGTGGGCTACAAAGGGAAAATAGCTCATAGTTCCCTACAATATTGAGATGATCTCGATCATTCTTAGAGATGATCCGAATTGAGGGATCCCCAAAAAGATAACCAAAGGATTTTAGTGATATAGAATCTCCATTCTATTCATATATACCCTCCATCTCCTAGACACATGACCATATCTTATGAACATAGAGTTTTCATTCTGTATCTCATGGTCCACCTTTATGCATATTTATCTAGTTTAAATTAACCTTTATATAATGAATTTATATTCCATAGATATTCCATAATAACTTTATGTATTTTCACAATTTTCCTCATTAGCTTTAAAAAACTCAAGAAATTCCTGACTTTCATTTATGTAGTTATTTCATTTGAAACATTACCTTGGCATATTGAAAACTTAACTCCGCACAACACCTAGACTCAGTTTTACCCTTATGTAACTATAACAATATGATACTATAATTAAAAAGGAAATTTAATTTTCAATTTACCCTTAAAAAGTAACAATTCTAACTCAAAATCATTTTAGGACTTTCTCAATCACTTCAGAGACATTCCAACATCAGTCAAGACCTTGCAACTTCACCAAACAAAAATTTACATATTGAAAAAATGAAATCAAACACTTTGGGTTCACGAAAAAGTTTTTAAATTCATCTTCATTATTTATTTTCTAGTTTTAGAGATAGAGTAATACTTAGAGGTCATAATCATTCCTGGTCACCCTTTTATAGAAATTGGGAAAGATATAATCGATGTTAAAAAAGGTTGTCTGATTTTCTAAGATGGAGAAGAGAAATTTCAATTTGATCTCATGAATGTAGTGAAACATGGAGATAAGGAATAGGATTACCATTCCATTACTTATGGTAAAGAAATATACAGATCACTATAAATGAAAGATAAAGGGGTTAAATCCACATTAGAAATAATTTATGAATAAGTTGACCAGATAAATGAGGAAAACTCTAAGGAGCTATAAAATGTAGAAGGATGTGAGGAAATAGAGAAATTTTTTAGGGGGATATTATTCAGAATAAATCCCCCTAATCATAAAGGCACAAATAATATAGTTTAAAAATATCCCATGAAACATTCTATTTTCATTTTTGATAGAAGGTGAAGCTATTACTATTATTATGAGTAAAACACTTACAAAATATAAAGTGAATCGATTGATTAATGTGCTCAAATAAAGGAGGAAGGTTATTTTGTGGAGCATTGATGACATAAATTAAATATTTACTTCACTATTTATAGACATGGATGGTCTTAATGATGGTAAGAAGTGAATTTGATATCATCAAGGGAGAATAACTACCCCTATAAAAGAAGTGGTGAATAAGGAGGTGCTAAATATATTGGATGCTAAAAATTTATACCCCATTTTTGAATAAAAATGGGTTCAACCCCAATTCATGACAAATAAAAAAGGAATGAATATTGTGAAAAGGGTGATGACCAGATTTACACTTGAATAATGTGAGGGTAGTGAATTTATTTAAATTATTGGGAAAATAGAAATAGAATAAGGTAGGATAATTTTCCTCATCCCTTCATCGACAAAATGTTAGAGAGACTACCTAGGAATGAATACTATTTCTTTTTTATGGATACTCCTAGTATAACCAAATCCTTATGGAACCCAAAGATATAGCCAATAAAAAATTCACATGATCCTAAAAAACCTTCACCTATCAACACATTTTATTATATGTGAGTATTGAAGCTACATCCTTTTAGTAATTCTTGAATCATATCATTCATGAGATGAAAAATTAATTTTTGGAAGTTTTCATTGATGATAATTTTGTCTATAGGTATTCATTTGAGGTGTGCCTAAAAAATTTATATTTGGTGTTAAAAATATTTTAAGAGATATTTATTGGTATCAATTAGGAAAAGTAACCCTTCATGATGGTGGATGACACTATACCAGGGAATCAAATTTATACAGACAGGATAGAGGTCACGTTGGATGTGCACTAAAAATTGATATCATGTTGTATGATGCCCACATATATTATAGCCTTCGATAAAAATATGACATGTATCAGGCTAGAGAATATAGGATTTTTATGTATGAAAATGTATGCTTGCATGTGATGTAGTAGCTGGACATAGTTATAGAGATAAGACTGCATTTGACACTCTTATAATTACAAATATATTCATTAAATGAAGAGTGGTTATAAAAGGGATTAGATCCCTCCCATATAATTTAACATAAATACATTCAATCCTACCCAAAATTTCCCTCATCCAAAAATAATCATTTTTATTTGGAAGATGGTACTAACACCCCTTTAGTGATTTAGGATTCTCTATATATTAGCTTTGATCCACTGGTCGGTGTATCACTTATGGTGGGAAGGTCCATTTGATTGTTTCGTTAGTGATATCTATCATGATTATTGTTCTAGAGAGTAAAATGTGGAATACAATATGATAATGGTATGTAATATTTATTTTTTATTTTTTAATATTTAATGTTGGTCCAGTTGAAGATATATTTTGAATTTATGGATTCTTTTCCACTTAAAAATTTCATATGAAAAAACACCCAAATCCCATAAGTGGTATCAAAACTAGGCATTCTGATGGATTAACATGGTTTTCCTACTATTTTTTAAAAAACATTCCTTTTGTAAGGTGTTTGGGGTCAAATCATAATGTATTATAGGTTGAATTTCTTATGTTTTTCTTAGTCATGTTATATAAATTCTATATATCATAAGGTATTATATGATCGAAACCCATGAATTTATTATATTCAATAAAATATGATATGATATATCATAATACATTATAGAGTCCTATGTTTTCAAAAAATAGAGAATCGTAACGTATTATTAATATACCTGATATTGTAAAATATAATAGGAGAATTATGATTATACTTATCTAAATATGTGATATATATCATGAATTATGACTAATAATCCTATCATTTTTTTTAATATGATATAGGTATTTTTTTAAAAACATTTATATTTTTTTATATTTGATTTTGATTTTTAAAATGTTTATAAATGATAAGTGTAGTCTATGTAAAATGATATTTTTTATGCCTAAATTCAATATAAAAAGTTACTATTTGTATCTCATGTTTTGAAAAAAAAATAATGTTTTTATTTATTTGTTAATTACTTTAGAATATTCACGTTTATAAAATGTTTCTAAAGTGTTAATATTATGTCTGAATAATTTATGAGATAAATTACTTCTAATAGACTGTTATTCCATGAATTACATGATAGGTAAGGCAATATAATATTTTTTTATCATCTACCTTTACTTCAATTAGTAATTAATGTTATTAACTTGAGTATAGTTATTGGATATAGTTTTTATATAATAGTTTTTAAAATTATTTTAAATTAAATTATTCCTTTGGTAAAGTATCCCCTAGTAGAGGGACTTTGGGTTAGACTTACCATAAGCCTAGATGCTTATTCCATATTCTAGAAAGGTGGAGAATGTGTATCCATCACTTTAGGATTACTCATATAGAGATTATGGATCTCTTATAATTATAAACCTTTACATGAAGAGTTCATGTAGTTTTCATTTGAATATATATTAATATGTTTTGCTTTTATATTTTAGTGAGTAACATATACAATCTTTTATGTAAAGAGATAAACATTAATATACCATGAACATATAAATTATGTGGATATAATTGGGATTCTAAAATAAAATCATTATAAGGATATATAAGAAAATGACTAAAACATGAGATAATAATGATTTAATATGATGTAATGGTTATAAGTTTAATATAAATTTGATGTATATTCAAATAGTGAGTGTTTTAAAAGAAAATTACTCAAATAATAAGTGTGAGATAGCTTCTAAAGCTATAAATTCTAATACCTCACTCATTTAGCCATGTATTTACAAAGAAAAGTGGGGTTCCCATGGATTATATTATGTAAGGTACTGTGGGTGTTGTTAATCCTAAGGGTTTTATAACCCCATCACATTGTGATCATTGGGAGACACTTATTGTAATCATTGGGAGACACTTACTCGAAAACACTATAGGTTAATAAATGAGAGGAATATAGTTATTTATTATTCATATGGTGGATTTGGATAATGATTTATCCACTTAACTATCTAAAAATAAAAATATTAATTATTAGCATGATGTCCCACCAAAATAACTAAATTCATGAGTTTCATTCCAGAAAAGGTTCATTATTTAGTGAAATATGGATCTTATCTCATTAAATGGTTAGGATTTATGATATCAACATTTTAGTGGTAGAACATTCATTATAATTCCTTGATGAAATGATATAAAACATAATACTCAAACATATATATATTGTAGATTATTAATTACATTAGGATAATCATTTAGAGATATCTTTTGTATGAGATCTAAAACAGTTAAAAATTGGTATATATGGTTGAGAATTTCTCTCAAAGAGAATAATTCTAAGTATTTAAATGTGAATTTTATATAGATCAATATCACCAACTCTGACTCATAGGTATTGGTTACTAGGTTTGAATCACACATTTTATTAATAAACATGAAATTAGAGATAAGAGGGAATTGATAAGGGTATATTTATATCTTTATATCAGTAATGGGGAAAGAGTTACTGTATTAGAATTAAACATTTATAATCTATGTATACCCAACATACCAGTTATAGAATTGGAGAACTATTATTATTTTGTCTCCATAAACAGAAGTTTGAATTATGTATCTTGTTTGTACAAGATGATATTTTCATTAATTATTAATAATAAAAGTTATTATATACGTAATAATGAAATATTTTATGGAATTATGAATATGGTAAATGTTTTATACATTCTCAATATTGACAATCCTATCTATACCATTTAGAATAAAAAGATCAGGTTTGATTTTAATCCCACCAATATTTAGCATTATCACCTTAGACACATAAATTAAAAACACATCCAAAGACTCCATAGAGATATATATTTTATACTCATTCAATTATGAATCATTTTATAAAAAGGAATATTTTTTATTAGGAAATATGACCAAAATACCTTTTAGTTGAAATTGTAAAAGGTCTAGTGGATTGGTGAATCTCATACATGCTGATGTATATGGATCAATGAGTATACTAGAAATTAGTTATTTTAGGTACTTCATTAATTATACTGATTACTTTAGTCGGTATGATTATGTATTTATGATGAGATACAAGTATGAGAAATTTGAAAAGTTTAAAGAGATATAAAATGAAGTACAAAATCAACTGGGAAAATGTATTAAGATTTTATGATAAAATCCTGGTGGTAAATACTTGAGACATCGATTTACTAATCATCTACGAGATTGTGGAATTGTTCCATAACTCACTCCTCCTAAAAAACTATTGTATAATATTGTATCTTCATGGAGGAATCATACATTGTTGGACATGGTTCGATTAATGAAGAGTTAGTTTGACCTTCCTATTACATTTTGGGGTCATACTTTGGAGTCTATTGTATTCATACTGAATTTAATTCTATATAAATCACTCATAAAGACACCATATAAGATATGAACTGAGAAACTTCTCATTATATATTTAATATAGATTTGGGGTTGTAATGTACACAACAATGATTAAATTTTGAGAAGCTTATCCCCAATTCATAAAAATGATTATTTTTTGGTTATCCCAAGGAAAAAATGGGTACTATTTTTAATAATTAAAATAAAAAGTGTTTTTGGATGCATATGGTATTTTCCTTGAGAGAAAACACATAAATCTACAAGTATTTGGGAGAAATATTGAACTTAGATAATATGAGGACCAAAAAACAAGAAGTATTCATTATATGGAAGATGAAAAGGTTCTAAAAAGAGATATGTCATATGAATTGACTCAAGTAATATAATAACCTTAGAGGTTTGGTAGGATTCATCAAGAGACTTATATATATGGTTTTATTATTTAAAACGTTTATTATGTAATTTTTATAGGATTTAAACATACTACCTACTAGGTGGCCACTCATAGTTTTAATTTTGAGAAATAGTCAACATCCATAGAATCTAAAATAGACTTCATGCACACTAATCATGTTTGGGACTTTGTGGATGCACCTGAATGGGAAAGAACCATTGGTTGTAAGTGAGTTTTCCATAATAAAATAACATGGATTGTATCATGTCTACCTATAAATAATGAATGGTGGAAAAGTTTTACAATTAAATTTACCATATTGACTATAAATAAACCTTTTCACATATTATGATGATAATGTTCATTCAGATATTGCTTTACAAAATAGATAATTTTAATTATAAGATGTATATAATGGATATTAAAATCGATTTCATTAATAGGAATTTAGTTGAGGATTTGTATATTATATATCCTAAAGGTTTAAATATTCCAAAAAAGCCTGATAAGGTATGAAAGTTACAATTTTCTATCTAGGATTAAAGAAATCCTCTCAGAGTTATAATATATGATTTTATGATATAATTAGAGTGTTAAGAACACATATAATTCATTTTTATTCAAGAAGGTTAAGGAATGTGTTGTAGTGATTTTGATATTGTGTGTGGATAATGTAACATTTATTAGAAATGATATCCTAATTTTATATTTTATAAAGATATAGTTGGTGAAAATTATTCTCTATGATGTACATGGGTGAAGTATCCTATATACTAGATTTAAAGATCTGTAGAGAATAAATTTATAGGTTTCTTTGAGGAAGTATGGACACATAAATTGGTAAATAGATAACATAGTTTAGTTTGGATAACTCTAAAAAGGTATCTAATAGTGTTTCATGACATGAATCTTAAGTAGATTCAATATCCATCTAAGGAGTTGTAAAGGATGATTATAATTTCTTATGTATCAACCATCAAATCTATCTCATATTCTATATTTTATAATCAAACTAATGTTTCCTTTTCCTAGTATAACCATTAGATGCCAATACAATGCCATTGAAACTCATGAGATTACTATGAACAACATCTGAAATCACTTAATATGGAATAATGATATGTTCTTAGTATTTGGAGTAAATAATGTTCTCTCTATAAAGGGTTACACTGACACAAGTTTTCAATCCAAAAAAGATGACATGAGAACAAAATCAATATTCATGTTTTTTCTAAATTATGGATCTATCAATGGAAGGATTTCCACAAAATACACCATGGTGGACTAAAATATATATTAATAGTGCATTGCTACATTATATATTTTAAAGTATGCTGAATTGATTAAATAGTTTCTTATAAAACTTGGGGTGGTGCCAAGCATCAACCAAGATATTATGCATTACTTTGGAAATAATGGAGAAACTTCTTAGGTTAAGGAACCCAAGTATGAAAAAAATACCAAAAACATCCTTAAGAAATACCATTTCATACAAGTGATCATTGAGAGAGCAAATATTAGGACATATTTGGTGGATATTGAGGACAATTAAATATATTTGTTGATGAATCCATTAGAACAACAAGCACATGAGGGTCATGTTATGTTTCCTGGTATAGGGTATATAAGATATTTAATGTAATGAGTGTAAATTTATCATGATTTTATAATAAAAGGTCGTATCCATTTATTTTTCATTCATGTGTTTTGCAATTTATTTTATATAAAAAGTTGAATGATAATATCCCCTAAAGTATAACTTGGAGTTCTCCCTAATCAATTATTGTCACAAAGTATTATGGATTGTGATTACATGTTAAGGTTAACATTAGAAGAATATTGTAATTGAGAAAAGAGTTGTATTTCATATTTCTAGAATAGGATCTTAAGGTAAATAGTTGGTACTTTTTTCTTGGACTGGCCTACCAAATAATATCTAATAGAATATCATGAAGTCAATGATATACTTAAAGGTTATAATTATTGTAAATCCCCATTAAATGAGGTTGGAAAGATACCTTTCATGTGAACCTTTATATTTGTATACCATTATTATGAAATCCTTTAGGATTATCTAATCAAGATGTGTTTGAGTATGTTGTTGGTCATTTAACTTTCTAAAGATTAACCGAGATGGGATTTGTACAATCATTTGATGAGAATAGACATCCAAACCCATAATTGAATTATAATTATGTAACACATGACCACAAATATCTAAGTCACATATGATGTGTTCGGTTACTTGAATGATGGAAATGTGATGTGTTCATATACTAGATGAATGACATGTTATGTACTCATTGACTTAGTCAGTCTATTTTGAAGAGTCATGAATAGATGAGATGAAAAATACTAGATTGAGATTTTCTATGTCTAGGGATCAATTTAAGTCCTAGAAAAAGGGATCATATAGTTATATATATAATATATATGATACATCATATGGTGGAAATGTTCATATATAGATATTATTATATTTTATTGGGATCACACGAGAACCTTTAGTAGCACGAGCAGTTTTGATGATTTTTAAAGGCCACTCTCTGCTTACATTTATGTAGTCAATATTTCATATTTATTTTCAATGATACTAAGCCACAATAAGTCAGAAAATTAGTCCTTTAGAAAAGTATTAGGTTTTGGATAAAGTGTTTCCTTCAAAATTAAGTGAGTTTTATAAACCATATCTAAAATATTTTTGAATGTATTTATAACGAGTTGTAAATTTTGGCATAAAGTCCTTATGGATTTTTTTTGTGAAAGTGGGAGATTCTTGGATATTAACTAAAAATGGATATCATATTTTATGATAACCCCTTTATCATAGTCAGTGATACAAATATAATATGTATCATTGTTGAGAAGATATTATATATAATGTTGCATTAAGAAGAAGATTAAGCATATATTTTCACAAATATAATGCCAAATGCCTGAGATGCATATCTTGATATTATGTTGTCACAATGAATTATGAGATTATATCTTAGAGTAATTTTCATTAAAATATCCCACTCAAAATGTTTCTTAATTGATGATTCAATAATATTAATTAATCAAATTTCTAAAAATTCATAATAATTATTTGGGTTCAAACAATTATAAATATTTATTAAAGAGTTAAATAAATGGAAGCATCAAGATTAAGTAACGCATAAACATCCATGAAATGAGAGATGATTCTCCAAGAATAATGAATCTCTTCATTAAATTAATAGAGTTTATAAAAAGTATCATATCCCTCCTATTGAATATGACCATGATTCATAAAATCCAATCCAAAAAACTGTTTGTTCTTGAATCATATTTTATCATTTTAAGAAGGTGTTATTACCCCTTCAATGATTTAGGATCCTATCAATATGATCATGTATATATTGGGTAGTGTACCTCCCATGGAGGTATGATCATTTTGGTTGTTTCATGGAGGATATCTAACAAGATTACTACATCAAAGAATAAATGATGAAATACACTATGATGATGGTATGTTCTTTTTTATTTTTCTTAGTATTCTTTTAAGTTTCTTAGATTAAAGATAGATAAAGAATTTATGGGGGTTTTCCAGTACCGAAGTTCATATGGTGAACTCATTAATAACATAATATCAAACCCATTAAAATAAAGTTGATAAAGAAGCTACCAGAACCCATAATAGAAAACGAGATTCTACGATTCCTAGAACATTATTATTTATAAAATACATTTTAAAGGACTTATCATAGATTATTAGACCCCATACCCACCTATTATAAAAATATATAGAGTTAAAATTTGATATATGATGAAAGTAATCATTCAATTATATGGAGAAATTTATGAATACCTATCCAATAGTTATACCATTTAATTAGGGAGGACCATTTGAGTTGATGAGGGATGCCATAAGCTATATGTTTGGAGTAGTGCTTGGAAAAAGGGTGGAAAATATTTTAAAATCCATGTAATATGATAGAAGGACCCTGATAGAATCACAATTCAATTACACCATAATGTATAAGGATTTATTAGAATTTGTATTTTTCTTTGACATGTTTATACCTTACCTTGAGCTCTGTAATGTGGTTGTTCATACAGATCTTGTGACATTAAAGTACATGTTTATGATGATGGATGAAAACCCACTTGATTAAGTGAATTATTTTTTAAAATAGTTTGATATATAGATTAATTATTATAAGGGCTTAAATAATTTCATTTATGATCATCTTTAAAGGCGAAATTTTCCCTCTTAGTAAGATAATTAATGGTTAATATCTGAGGTGATTTTCCAAATGAAAATCTATTTTTGGTTGATCTCACAACACATACATGGTAAAAATACATTGTAAATTACATGGAAATTGGAATAATTTGCAAAAAATTTACATACCAATAGAGGAAGATGTTTCTAGATAAAGTTCAAAAATAATTTTTGGATGATCCTATCATATTCAAACACTGTAGAGATGTGCTAATTTGTTAAAATGCTATTAAGAGTAATGTTTAAAGAATTTTGTATTTTTTCACTCCTCATCAATGAGAGTACACTATGAGATAAAAAAAACATTGGACAATATTTTTGAACGTGGATTTTTTTAAAAAAATATTTTAAGGATGAAATGATATTTGTTGAAGCTTTTGATCACTGCTATTACACTAAAAATATTAAAAGTAGAGATGAAATGACACAACACCACATAGTAGTGGTTTATTTCTTTAACATTTTAGGGATAAACTTATTAGGTCATTTCCTTAACTTTTTTGGACACACATACATCTTGGTGTGTGCTGAAAACATCTCTACATGGGATAAAACAAAATTTACCATCATGATAAAAGTTGTTACTCAATTTTTAATGAAAAATATATTTTACAGGTTTGGAATGATAAATATTTTGATCAGTGATTAAGGAATTTTTTTATAACTACCTATTAAGAGAAGTATTAAACATATATAGGTTCCATTAAAACATGAGTTTCACATATCATACCTAAAAAGTGGGCAAGTTAAGATTTCAAATAGGGAGATAGAGTAGATTCTAGAGAATCTGTCAATATATGTTGGAAATACTGGTCAAGAAATATTGATGATTCTTTGTGTATTTTTAATTGAGTAAAAGACAACATTAAGAATTTATCCATTATATTTAGTGTATGGGAAACTATGAAACCTTCCAATAGAGCTCACCCACAAACCATATTTGGTAGTATGTTCTATGAACTGGATGGAGGATGAAGTTGGATAAAAAAAGATATTGTAAATGGATGTACATGAAGATATCAAGAGGTATTACTATCATAATTATGCCATATTATATAAAAAAACAAGGAAATATCATGAATGATACATCCATAGAAAAGAGATACACATGATAAAAAATGTAATCTTGTTTAATTCATGATTGTTCTTGTACATATGTAAACTTAGATTAAAATTGTAGGGTCTATTAATGATTACACAATATTTTTTATATGAAAATTTTGATATTCATAATATTTAAGAACCTATATTCATGGTGAATTGGGATCACCTTAATCCATACATTTATAATTCTCAAGTGGGATGTGTCTTTTAACATTTTTTGGATAAATAGCACCAATTACATCGAGATTTAAACTTTAAATAAAGTAATTAATGGGAGGAAACAAAAGAAGGTCTTCATTTCATATTTTTATTCTTAATTTTAAATTTTATGTTATATGTTATTTAAGAGTAGTTTTATTTGAGTGAATACAAATAATTCTCCTCAAAATCTCCAATTTTAGAACATTAAGTCTCTTCATAATATGAGTAGGTTGTGTTGGTGGAGATATTCAATTATGAAATTTCTTGGATGAGGGAAGTGGGGAATCCATTTAAATAATGGAGTAACA
Organism: Viscum album; assembly: GCA_963277665.1. NCBI lineage: Eukaryota > Viridiplantae > Streptophyta > Magnoliopsida > Santalales > Viscaceae > Viscum > Viscum album. Next base: position 459,355,801 of record OY728135.1, read on the forward strand.
TAGAATCCATGCCATTCTGATGGAAAATCATAACTTGTATAGAATGGAACATAATGTGGTACTGATGGATCTTGGTAATTTGAAGCATACATAAATTTATGACCTATAATAATGTAGGAGGTAAGAAAAAGTACAATGTATAACCTTCCATAATATTATAGTATTTCCATGGAACAATAGAGAACCACCATTCCACAAATATAAGAGTATATTAAATGTGGTAATTTTTAATTTCTAGAACTTTTTGGGTCACCATTTCAAAAATCTAAGGCAATTACACAATCCATTATCCTAAAAATTCTCTAAAACTAATCAAAATTTAGAATCCAATAATATATATAAAATCTCCATTCAGTAAAAATTTAAAAATTTATCCCTTATAAAGAACTTGATATCATACATTTGTGTTTAATAAAATACAATGCAATCTATATATTAAATAAGTATTGATAACCCATGGCTAGAAAACCATGCTATGATCATACCTCTCAAATCCTATGTAATAACTCAAACCATGTAAATCATGCTGAATTTTGGACTATAATTCCATGAATGGACATGATCTTGAAAAATTCTAAATCTATCCTCTTTGGATACATTTACCATAGGATAACATGGGTTTTCTATCATATCACAATGAAAAACCAAGAATAAAATATGAAACTGGATAGTTATATGAAGGAATATACCATGATGGAAATAATGTAACTTCTATAAATAAAAATTTAATGGGTTTGGAAAATGTTATTCCTCCATTACAAAAATTTCCAAGTCACAAAAATTATTAAATACTCTATAAATACCCATTGGAAAACCTTGGGGCTCCACCATGACTGTTATATTCGCCTCACTTAGTTCTCTTAAAATTATTCTTCCCATCCTTTATAATCTTCTAAAACAAAATTATTTTGACTAGGTAAGGCATATTAATATTCAATTTATCTATTGAAACCACTCCCATTACCTTTTATATACCTTTTTTCTATTATTATATTGCTGAGTGGACACCCCGACCCCTGAAATCTATTAAAACACAATATTTCTTTTGAAATATCCCGAAAAAACCTTTATAAAACCTATTTACCCCTTTGAAATACATTAACCATAATAAAATATAGATTTTACCAATAAATATGACCACTATCAAATCCCAACCTAAACTAAAAACCAAAGGGAAAACCTCCCCAAAAACTTGGAAAGATGCTAACTAAAAGGACAAAAACCCATAATATAAATAAACCTACAGCATCACTAGATCCTCAAACCTCCCTAAAAATAGATCATACTTATCTTAATCTTATACTATGAGTGATAATGACCCCTTAATCCTTAATCTCACCCACCATCAGTTGCCTACTAATCCTAAGACCATCTTCACCACTGCCTTCATTTCACCAACCCAACCCACTACCTAAGGTTGTAGAAGATGTAATAGATGAACATCAAGATAAAAGAGTTGATTTAAATTTAGTTTATGCGGAATTTTATCACTAACAAAAATTTGATAGAGGAAAATGAAGTATTTTATTTGGTTCACATCATACGGGTGTGTGAAAATTCATTCAAAGTGCTAAAATTAGAATTTGTGAAAATGATAGAGATGAAATTGTAAAATATTTTATTTATATTAGGAATTATAATTAAGACTTTTCATTGTATGAGTTTATCATATGTATCAGTATTTAAAATTACTATATTATAAAGACATGAACTAATGCTAATTTATAACTAGATCCCACTCAGGACCATTTACACAAGGTGTTGAAGTTGTTGGTAGTCGACCACATGATTAGGCTTGATACAATAGAGACCATGATCACATATCTCAAGTAAAACCTCTTTATCATAATTCACTAGAATATTACCCTTACCTGGTTGGAAAATAGTGATTCATATGGATCATTTAGTATGTAATATGGGATTATTATTCATTTGATGAGGTTTACAAGGTATTTAAACATGTAATGGCCCTTTGGACTATATTTTTTTGGGTAGAGGAAGAATAATAATAATAAGTTGATGGGTTTGAATTTCATCTATGTATTAGTGAATAACATAAGAGTATATCATTCATTACTACTACATAACAATATTGGTATGATCAAGATGATTCACCTCTATCTTCTTGAAAAGATGGGACTATTGTGAAAGGATGACAACTGGTATGAGTAGACTGAGGAGTATGACTACTTCACAAAAGAGGATAAGATTGATGAAAACTAGTCACATGATACCTACCACTATCGAGATCCCACCAAAATAAGATATAGATAAATGGGAGTTATAGATAAAGTTCCACAACCATCCATTCTATTAAATTATTTGAATTGATATTTCTACACTACTATTCAATATCTCTTTGTGATGCAACAACACATATACTTGGGTATGGGAATTCAATTTTATCCACCCTGATTCTTCCATTGAAACCATCACCATTTCCACCTGATTAATACCCATACCTATATATGATCCTATTTTTCCCTCAACATGTACTACTCAGTGGATTCTATGGATTGTATATTTTGGGAACACATTTCAGGGGACATCTCATTAGATTATTCCCCCAGAGATAAATGAATCTCCCATTGTTCTTGTGACATGAAGATAGATAAATTTATATTTTTAAATAAAGGGAATGGGAAAATAAGGTGATTCCTCTATTTAGGTCCAATATTTGGACCCATCAACTCACTATACCAACTCTCTCTCAATCAGGGGACAACATGAGGCACTGAAGAATTAAGACCCTCCTATTTAAATACAACACCAACAACACCAGAACCTATAGAGGAATATTAATTAGACACATTGACCACCATTTTTGGAACTAATCATATTTTATTTATATCTATTGAGATAGATTCCACAATAGTGTACTTAACATCCACTACTACCATTATCGAGAAACTAGTGACCACCAAATTTTCTATTTCTTCACAAATTGTTCATATTCATCTTGAGACATAGGGTCTTTAGTAAGACCATCATATTTAGGATAAATTGAGAGTAAAAATGGACTCACACATAGATTATATCCACTCCCCACCTAATGATAACATTCCACCACTAGTCTCTAAGGATTCATATTATACCAATATTTTCTTAGTTGAGTTTGTTTCACAACAACATCAAGTATCTACCATGGATACCATTTGGTCATCATAAAGATACCTTTAGAGAAGGGGTACCAATGAGGAAATTAGAGAGATCAGGGTGTATAATGAGAAGTCTTAAGAAAATATACCTCTCCTAATTTTGAGTTTATGATCATCACATTTTACACTCATTGATTTTTTTCTCATATTTTGTATCATTCCATGTATTTGTTATCATTCTTTAGGTCACTCATAATAATGATTTTACTCACATGATGATATTTTTAGAACCATTTTGAGAAGAAATTTCCCCTATAATTTCATTTAATATTCAATTTTGTCGCTCAAACTGGTTAATTTTCACAATTTTACTTTGTAGGAGTTGCACCACCAAATTAAATACAAGGATATCAATGAAAATTGTTTAACCAAGTGACTATGAAAAAAATCATCAATAAAGTATTTTTTATCAATCATTATAATTTTTACCAACTATGTTTTATTTATAAATTATTCTCCATCTCTTTCACCATATTTAAACATTTGGTAAATTGTTTAATTTAAGTTTGGGGAGAGATATTTGGGGCCACATTGACTTCAACCCCATGAGGGAGTCAGGAGACATCATCATTTAAGAGAACTATTTTACATATTAAAATAATTTGATTGATAAATCTCACAAATTATGGATGCATAATTGAGAATTTTAAAAAGTTTCATACACACTCTAATTTTTAGTTTTTTTAATATAATAAATGGTATGATTTCAATTCCTGATTATAATTATTGGAGATTTTCATTAAATTGATTTATCATTTTTATCTAGGCCATGACTTGATTAACTAAAACATTTTTTATTCCCATTCCTAAAAGGTACTCTAAATTTTTCCCCATATTATTTATTATATCCCCTATATTGGTAAATTTTTAGGATATTCCTAAATACTAGAAATTTATTATTGATCTTATCAATAATTATGATTCTAAACTATATTAATATTACTAAGCCAATTGATTGAAATTTTCTAGCTCATTTGATATGGGGAACTACCCTATATTTGATCCTTTGAGAAACCAATAGAGACTATGAATTTATTTAAAGGGAGACTCATTATAAGAAAATTTTCCTTTTTACCCTAATTTATAGATATAATTTCATGATTTTAATTGAACTTAAATTGGAGTTGTGTGATTTCAGGGTGTTACTATAATTTTTTGATGAAATAAAGAATTAGGGGGGGGGGGTTGATCACATGAATTTTGGGAGTTTCAGTTTACAGATTGATTTTTGAGTATTCTTACATTTATTCCTCTACATTTTGAAAGGAATAGAATAAAAAGGAAGAAAAAATAATGAATAGGGTTCCATGGATTGGCCATTTTCTAGCCATCTCCCCCTTCTTATACCAGCTATTACAATTAGTGTTGATAGAATATTAAGAGTGGGGTGCTAGTTTGGTTTTACATATAAGGGCACGAGACCAATTTTTTTAGACATTCCATTGAAAAATGGAAGGAAAATAGTAAATGTAAGAGGTAAAGAAGAAATTATTCATAGTTTTTAATACAAAAATTGTGGTCCATTAAGGAAGAGGATGAAAGGAAAGTGGTGTTTGATGCCATTTTATGGAGAAGAAGTATATGTATTAGTCATTAATCTTGGATGAATATCATGCATCATACTTTTAGGATTCAACCGTAATAATTAAGTCTTATGTTTTTACAACATAACCTACACACCTTATTACTAAATTAAATTATTTCTAGTATTAACATTACTCTTTATTTTTTTGGTTTGATTTATAAAGGAGATTTTGAGATCACTTCCAAGCATAGGAATAGAGTTCATAAATATAAGATTGATCATAACTCTAATTAAATGATCTTGATTGATAAGAGAATTTATTTACAATAAAGGTAGATCATAATTGGAATTGATGAGTGTGAGAAGTTTAATAATGTGACTAAAATGTGAGATGGGTCTTAAGTAGGAATTTTATAGGAGAAATGATTATATCACGCTTTATTGTATGGGTTGTAAGAATTTGAATATGTTATATCATGAATTAATTTTTATGAGTATCAATAATTGAATCATTCCATTAATGTGGTTTATATATTATTTTTATTTTATATTGTGTCTCTTCTTAGGGACAAAAAAATGTTCATGTTTTTGGGAATTTGATAACTCAAAAAATTATAACAACTATTTCTCTAGTTTGAGTGCTAAATTTCATAAATTACTACCTAATGTTTTTATTTTCCAAATTTTTTAATAGAAATAAAATAATAAAATAATTTTAGAGAAGCTGTGAACAATTCAAGAAATTTTATATTTCATGTTGCAACTAACCCCTATGTGGCATGATTCTGGTTAGAAAGGATTTTTTAAAGATAAAGGTCTAAAACCTATCAAAACATAATTCATTTGAACACTCCAAAAATGAGATATTCATGAATGATAAAGTTGATAAATCAATGAAGAATAAGTCTAAGTGAAAACCAAGATACAACATGTGCATTATACAATAATGAGTAGAAGGATTAAAGTTACATTATAACTTGATGAAATTTTTTGAAACACAACGAAGAATGATGGATAATCAGAGTAGAGGTGAAGAAACATAGTGTGGGGTGACATATTGAGAGAAATACAATGTAATACTGGAGCATCCATAGTTATATAGCGAGGAAAATTTATAGAACATTTTTGATGTAGAATAAAGATGTGTACCCTACATACCATGATTGGACATCCTTTGTCCTGAATAAGGGATACATGAGATTAAATTGAGGAAGAATCCCAAGGATAATTTGAGTCAAGGACCATTTTCATCATACCATAGAATCTATAAATATAATTAATTTTTAGAGGAGATGAGGAGAATGATCTGTAGATATTTCACCATTCCAGGTAGAGTCACAAAAAGGTAGAATCCCAATAATTACACCAATCTATGATCATGGAATATAACATCTACTATCCTGAAACATACTTTATGGGATGTAAGATGATATTACAACTATGACTAAGTATTTTATAGAATAAAAAATTATCTCTATGATGCTCCAGATTTTGAATAAATATTTTGTTTCATTACACTATAATACAAGCCTATACACCATGAATATGATCAACCAATGTGGAAAACCAATAACTTTTAATGAGTCTTACCACAACCACTTCCCTTCTCGATGATGATATTAAGGATTATAAATATTTTCTTTGGAAAATTTTTATGGGATAAAAATGACTAGAGTGAAAACACAACTAAATAGAGACTTTTTGGTGACTTTGAACTCTTTTGTGAAGAATTAAATATGTGGATTCATGTTTATAAATTTGAATTACTAAATATTGAATGATAGTTAAGTTCGTTTTCTTATTTATAATTGATACTGTCAGAGGTCATCCTGTCCCTCAAAATTATATTTATTACTCTTATACTAGTACAATGGTGTAGGGACGAACCATAGAGAAGAAAGGTGATTTATTATAAGGTTTTAAGAATTAAAATCCACTATTGTCAGTAGTAGAGGGTATTTTTTTAAAACTTTTTACCTTTTTTATATTTTCATGAGAAGGTGAAAATAAGATGGAAAAATTTGAAAGTTTCCTATTTATTCACTGGATGTGAAACATTTAAAAGAAATAGTGAAAACTAATGTTAACAGTAGATAAAAACAGGAGTGTTGAGGGTTGATCAAAATGATTACTCAAGAGATATAAAATATACTGGTTTAAAATTATGTTCTTCATTTTATTGAATTCACACCTTAAAATTTATCTTGTTGAAAGTTTATGAAGATATTAAATAGAATTGAAAGTTTGATGGATTGGCTCGATGATCCATCGTGCCAAAATATCATTGAGTTTTAAATTAAGTTAAAAAAGGTGTGGATTCAATTTAAAATTTGAGAATTATATTTAATCTCGCCAAAAGAATCATATTCTTGTTGAAAGAAATAAAATGATGAAAAAGAAAATATAAACCAGTAAAAAGTCAAAACTCTCAAACACACAAAGTTATTCTAAGATAATATTCAATATAACAACAGAAATACTATGTAAAAAATTAAAAAGAAGAGGAAGAAGGTTCCTACCACTAATAATAAAGATCGTGTACTGCTTCTTGCTCCTTTGCAACTCCAGTTCTCCAGTACTGCTCTGCTATCTCCAAGGAGTCTCTGCTCTCAAAAAGTGTGGAGTGGAATTGCTGAATGAGCATACCCCAAATTCTATTGCTTCTCTTCCTTTAAAAACCACTATCATCTACTACACAAAACCACCACTTTCACCGACTTCAAGTGTTCTTCACTTATGCACCGCACACATGCATTTTTTTACGAACCACACATCGCCCTAAATTTTCCCTTATAACAAACGTCCAATGAGTTAGATAAGATGAATCTAGACGGGTATACATTTCCTGCATGAACCCACAAAAGAGAGGATGCAAATACAGAGTTAAAGATAAATTAAACAAATATAATTTATTTATTTAAAAAATAGTATTATTACTTTTAATTTATATTTAAAAAATTAGTAAATATTTTAATAAATCATTTTATTTATTAGATTATTTGCACTGTTAAAAGTTATTATTTAAAAATTATTAATTTTATAATTTAATATTTATTTATATAATTAATTTTATTAGTAAATAGTTATTATATATTTTTTATTAGATTATTAATTAATTAAATTAATTGAATTATTTTATTTATTACTTTTAGAATTATAATTAAAGAGTTAAATTGTAATTTAAGTATTTTATTTAAATTTATTAATTATTTTATTTTATTTTTATTTAAAATATATTAAAAACATTTTAGTTTTTTATAAAAAAGTTTTATAACTAATTTTATTATTATTTTCAATTAACTTAAAATTAATTATTATTATTTACTGATTTTATTATATTTTTTTATCATTATTTTTTTATCTTATTTATTATTATTATTATTATTATTTGAAAAATTATGTCTTCTCCTCCCCTAAATTTTGGCACAACAAAGTTGGGGAGTTCGTCTTCTTCCGAGCAGAAAACCCACAGCAGACTGGTTGATAATGGATTCTTTGGCGGCTCCACTGGTGTCGACTCATCCTCCTAGCTCGATAATGACCTCTTCTACTACTCCCAGCATTTGACTTGGTCCTCCTGTGGCTCGATTTCTCATCCATGGCTCAATTGCAGCAGGTCTCCTTAGGTGGGTGCGGTAAGTCTCCAATCACGGTGGGAGCTCGAGTTCGCGGGGTCTCAACGGAAGGCAGTAGCTGCTTAGTGGTCGGTTAAAACACCTCATGATCTGCGTGAATAGGATTTAGATATGTGTTATTTGATTTTTCTTAGGTCTGAATCTAGTTTTCATTTGTGTCTATGGGTGAAAAGTGAGGATTGAGTCTAGATTTGTAGGTGTTGTGAAAGAATGGAGGTGCTGCGTTGTGTGATGAGGGAGATGGTTTGTTGTTGCGGTGAAGAACAGGGAAGTGACGGTAGATGAAGAGAGTTTCGGTATGACTGAGGGATGAAATGAGGTGATGCATTGGTGAGATTAGGTGTGCTGTGTTGGTAGGAAAGGTAGAGGGTGGGCATCGTTGTCGGTATCAGCGGATGGAAATCAGTAGGCTGAGGGGTAAGACAGACACCGTTCAACAGTGATAAGATGTGAGACCAACAATGTTAGTGTATAGTCCAAAGGGAGCTGCATTAGTGGCACAATGGATCTATAGGAAGATTCATGGGAGAACAACATTGAAAATTTGTAGTAGGGTGATAAACCAACACCGACAGAACGAGGAAATAAAATTGAACTATCGGCGTCAGTATGTGGTGAGGAAATTTTAGATGTACTACGATGCATTAGTGAGATGAAAATTATAATGAAAAACAAAAAATTAAATCAGTTTACAAATTTAAATAATACTAAAAATAATTACTTGAATTAATTAAAATAATTAATTTTTTAATTAATAAAAACATAAAACTAAAAAAATAAAACTTAAACTAAAAATAAAATAATTTAACTAATAAACAAATACTAGGTTATTAATTAAATTAAAATTAAACTTTTAAACTTACAAATTTAAATTATTAAAGGTAAATATATTAATTAGTAAACTGAATTATTATTAAACTAAATTTATAAAATATTTAAGAAAAATATTTAAAATTTAAATTTGTTAAATAATATGATTAGTGAAAAAGAACTATATTGGTGACTTAAGTGTCACCGATAGTAGAAAAATAATGTTGGGGAGAAGAAGGGTGGCACCGATGAGGAATGATGGCACCGATGAAGAATAGTGGAACCAATGAAGTACAGTGGCACCAATGAATTAAAATTTAATCTTCAATATAAACTTAATCCATTAAGAAAATAAAGATTAAAAAAACTAAACTAATTAATTATTTAACAAGATAAAGAAAAAAATTGAAAAACACTTTATTTAATTAAGTTAAAACATAATTTCTTAACATATGTTAAAACAAATTGCACTGTTTAATAGAAAAAGTAATAATGTTAATTTATTTAAATCAACCTAAATTAAAAGATATAATATAAAATTAAAAACTAAATTAATTAATTTGAAAATAAAATGTTTAATTGGTTATTTAATAAAAATTTCATACTAATAAAAAGTCAAGTAGATTAATATTTCTAAACTAATTGGTAAATTATTAAACTAAAAAAGTAAAGTAATATTAAATTAATCATTTTGAAAACTAAAATTACATAATTGGTAATAAAAGTTAATAAATTAATATAATTAATTATATAAATACACAAGTGTGATTATTTACTAAAAAGTGTAAAAATAAATAATTAATTAATTAAAAATTAATTAAAAAGATCTGGAAAATTGTGTAAAAATAAGGCCACATCAAATTCATCCACACTTAAGCATTTTTTGTTCTCAAACAATTCCATGTTTTATTAACTTTGAAAAAAATAATTTTTTATGATTAACTCAAATTGAAACATGTCATATAGTTTCAAACAGAGGAATGAACAAGATAAACAATAGGATTTTCAAAATATGTCTTCAAATGAAGTCTTTCCTAGAACATACACTCAAAGGGTAATCAAGAGAGCAATACATCATCTATCAATGAAGATGTACTACCTCATATATGATTCTGCTTAGTGAATCACTTCAATCCAAGATTAATTTCTAATTCCCAGATTGACAACCAGTTAGATATTTATGGAATTAAAAACTTAATAGTAGGAACCCTTCACATTGACTCTTTCCTAGGTTCCAAAAATTAATAATTTTTTTTTGGAATCAACTTATTGGTACAACCTAAATGACTATCATATAAACCAATTGTCCCCTTCTTCATTTGATGTTCATAATTACCCTCACCTTAATGAACTACTTTTTACCCTAGACACTTTACTTTATTTTTCCCAAGCCAGGTAATATTGTTTTGATCATTATGAAATGCACTTAGTCAAAGTGTACATAGGGCTTATAGTAAACAGAAACACACCCAACATACATTGTCTCAGAGATTCACCATGGGATCCCAAATGCCCAAATTACTCCAAATTCAATAGATTTATATGAAAAACATTTAACTTGGATCACTAAGGTGATTAGTTTTTATAAATTAAATAAAGAAGTGAGTCCCCTAGAATCAAGTTCAAACTTCCAGTTCTAAGGGCTATGATTTCAATTCCACAAAAATGTAACCCAAATCACTCTCAAAAGTATTTCCTAAACAAAATTTTCCTAAAATCACTAAACATGTTCACTCAGAAATCATCCACCCATATTGATTTTAGATTCAAAGAAAGTCTTAAATACCAGCAAGGCACTATCCTTAGGCAAGACTCAATTGAGTACAGTGTACAACCTAAACTTGTAAAATAAATTTTGAAATTTTTTAATTATTTTTGATTTTTTTTAAAGTATTGGAATTTTGATGGGCTTTCATTTAAGCACAATTTATCATAGTCAAGAATTGACCCCCTATCCCACACTTAAAACCCAAATTTGTCCCCAAAGTTGAATTCAAATATGGGGAAGAATAATGTATCAAATAAAGTTTAAAACATATTTTCAATTAATTAGATTAATGACATGTTGATGGGTCTCATTAAATTTTAGAGGAATATGTTTTCCAAAAAGGTTGATTTACATTAGGTTCACATACAAATTCTTGCATTAACATTTGATTTAGTGATAAAGATTTTCATTAATGTTAAAACTATTTCATGTAACTTATGGGTGTACAGTGAATCGGAGTGAAGGAAAGTACAACATATTTGTTTCAATAATATGTTCAATATAGTCAAATAATTCATGCTAAAACACCCCAAAAAAAGCAAGAAGAATTATTAAATTTTTTGCCTACATATACCCCCCACACTTAAGTTCAAAAAATTGAAGATATTAAACCATTGAAACTCCATTTTCAACTAGGAGGAACTTACAATATTTTTTAATCAAATTAGTGTCATGTAGCAAAAACATCCAATACAATAAAACATGCAGTAGATATTTCTAGAAAAATGAAAAGCATAAAATTTTTTAAACATCAAAAGTAATGCAGTAGAATTTTTAGTACAAGAAGAATTTTTTTTACAACCAAGAAGAATTTTTTCAAAATAAACATTCATTGATTTGCCTCTAGCAATTTATCAGCAATTCACCATTGAGATGACTCACCGTTAGCAGTGGAACAATGGATCAAGAACAATTTCAGGTTAATGACTCACTGTTGATCTAAGTAACAGTGACTTATCAGTGAATTTTTACTGTGAAAGTAACAAGGAGAATAAATAAATATAGAGATAAAAAAGAAATAAATTTTATGACTAAATTTGTTAATATTCAGCATGGGAATTCCACTCCTCCATTGACACCAGTAACAATATCCTAAAAACAAAGAGCATGTAAACCAAAACCAAATATCCATCTGAGATAGAGAATACAGAAGACAACAAAGCAACACTCTATTCAAAGAAAAAACAATAAAGAAATGAAGAAAATGAAAGGGCATGGGTTGAATCCCATGAAGCACTTAATTTAAAGTATTCAGTTATACTTTATTTAATTAAAATATTTTTACTAAAGAAAATAGTAAAAACATGGGTTGCCTCCCATGCAACACTAGATTTATACTCCCCATCCAGAATCACCTAGAACTAACCGTAATCACTAGGTGGATGTTGTTTCCTCAGTTGGAACCATCACATGTGCTCGACCCACTTTTTTTTAATAGAGAAAAAAATTTGTGGGCACCAAGACTATAAACAAAAAATAATAAACTCTCATAGATTGAAACTACCCTTAGGTAGCACCCTTTAACTATCATGGGCATGATGCTGTCAACTTCCAGATTATATCCATATTTATCAAAATTTGATTTCACATGAAGAGAAAAAATTTAACTAGGTGATTCTAAGGGTGTGACATTGTTCTTAGAGTAATCTTTATCAACTTCAACATTAACTTATTCAAATTCAAGGGTGCTTGTTGGTAAATTATGATTAGAAGGTTCATGAAAGAGATCAATTAAGTGCTGAACAGAATCATGTACATTAGAGATCAAGTGTAATCCCCCCTCTAAAATACTATCGGCTTCAAGGAAAGATTCAATGCCCGACTCAGTTGAGGATTGAAGTGGAAGATAGGGAAGATAATTAACTTTAACACTAATAGATTTATGTTTAACAATTTTATAAATCTCTTCTAAAAGTTTCTCATCAGTAAACTTACACTCATCATATACTACGTCTAACAAATCAATTCTACCAATATCAAGTTCTAGTGTGTGTTCAACTTCTTTTTTAAAGTTCACTATAAGAATTTTTATTCTCTAAAATAATGTCGATTGAGTGTTCTAGAAAGTTTAGTTTAGTGGATGATAATTATAATTCATCTTCAATAAATTAATTTTCCAAAGTATTCAAATTTAAACAGTTTTCCTCAGATATGAAAACACTACATTCCATTTGAAAGAGGAAAGTTATAGAAAAATGATTACTATGTAAACAAGGCAGTGAATGTTCATCAATCAACTTTTCTTCAAAACACATAACCTTAACTTATTCATCCAAAAATATTTTTGAAATTATTAGGTTCACAGTTTCAAAACATGGAAGAGTGGTTTTCAACACAAGCTAAAAAAATTCGGATTCCATGTTTTCATGTTTATTATTCTCTTCCAGATTATATCCAATTTCATACTTTAGGTTCAGTGTTCATGATTTCAGAAATGTTGGGTGAAGAGTTCTTGACATTCAAATTTTCAATTTCTAAGTTCTCTTCAACTCGAGTGAATTAATTTTCAAAACACCTAAAAAAAATGATTTTTCTCTAATGTAGGAACCATTAAGAGAACTGGGATTTATTTTCCAATCTTTTTCAGTTCATTTTGAAAATTTTCCAACTCATATTAATTAAAGTTCATTTTTTTATCTTTAATGTTTTTTTCTTGATTTAGTGAGTTGGTTATTTCAATCTTTGGTTTAATAGAATCTGATTCTTTAAAGTAAAAGTGAAGTTTCCCAATTTTAGAATCACCATCCTCTTAAACTTGATTTTTAAATCTTTTATAAACACTTTCCTTTTCATTCAGTTCAAATTATTCCTGTTCTTTAATCCTTACATGTATTTCCAAGAGTATATTTCCCAATATTTTGATTCTTTTTTCTTGATCTTGATAATCTATATGTTGAATTTCATGGTTTTTATTAAATGAATAATTCTAAAAAATCTCCCTAGAATCCAATTTGGTTTCAATTAATTCAATTTTATCTTGGAATTTTGGATTAGATTTAGTATTTTTCCCATTCTCTTCAATGTAATCAATATGTTGTGGATGGTTATAGACACATTTCCAGGTAGTATGCTTATAACAGTCACAACAATCATAGTGTGGTCTATATTGATTCCAGTTATCAGGTACTTCAATTTTTTTATAACTAAAATAGGTTAAACACACATTCAATTTCAGATATATATATATATTTTGAAGTTCAAAACAAGTAGCAGATTCATGTTCATAGATTTTTTTAAAGCATTTTTTTTTGTTTTTTTATGTGTTGTTTATGTTTTTTTATTAAAACCCTTTACTATAAGTGTGTTCCTTCCAAGTCAATGGCTCCAAAAAAATGACACAACCATCGTTAAAATTGGGTAAAAGTGTAAAATTTATGTTTTCCTACAAACTATTGTCTAGTGGCAAGTAGGGTTAAACTCACAAGGAAGGCTTGGGACCACTTTTCTTAATAAAAAAATCTTGAAAACACCCCACTGTTCTCATGAGTAGAGAGACTTTTAAAAATCTTCTATTTTTTTCTATTTGTTTTAGAAAATTAAATCTTTACTAAACTATGATGAAGTAAAAGATAATAAAACTAAACACAACAGCAAAGAACAACACGACAACAGATTCTATAATGAAAAAGCAAGAGAAATGTCCAAGGAAAAGTCTGTTATACTAGTTTGAAAATATTCTTGTCCACTCAAATATTGACGCAACATACCACTGAAAAAGTAATGACTTATCTCCCTACTCATCATAAATTATTACAGGCAAAGTGGAATTCTCACCAAAAAAATGAGTATTTCAAATGAGTAGGGAGTTTTTTAAGTTCAAGAGTGGGTGGTTCTACACATGAATGAAGTCTCTTATGACTAGGAGGTCTAAGGTCTTAAACATTACTATTAAAAGGATTATTAACAAAATGAAGATTTATAATTTATAGCTCAGATTCAAAATTTACAGTGCTGCTGTCCAAAGTGGATAACTCACTATCCAGATTTTTTAGATTAAAACTTAACAGATTTATTAAATCCAAATCATTAAATTGTCTCAAAAGCTCTCCCTCAAAATCATCAAAGTGTTCAGCAGTGTTTGTGTTAATATAAAAACCCTCAATTTCACTCAAAAATCTCCTAAGCTTAGAAATAGAGGATTCTCCTACAGATAAAACTATATAGTTTTCCAGTTCAGGAATATTTTCCAGGATCATTGTTTGATAAGAATTTTCAACTTTTGAGACATTTAAATCATGATTTTCAACTTCCAAATTAATATCTTTAACAAATGATTGATTTTTAGATTCTTTATATTTTTAAGTTGGGTTTTCATCTTCTAAGTACTCTAAAATTGAAAAGTTATTATAAAAATTTGGTCCTTTGACATTTTTAAACACATTAAAATTTGCTTGTTGTTATCCTATTTTAAAGATAAGTTGACCCTTAGAAACATCAATTAAAGCACCACAAGTGGATAAGAAGGGCCTACCCAATATGGTGGGAACCTCTTGATCACAATCCATATCTAAGAATTACAAAGTCAGTAGAAAAAAGATTTTCAATCCAACTAGAAAGTCATCTACCCTACCCACAAGATGAGTGAAAGATTTATCAGCTAACTAGAGTATGACTGTGGTGGGTTGAAGATCACCCAACCTCAAATGTTGAAACAGTGAGTATGAGAGTAGGTTAATACTGGCACATAATTCATACAAACAATTGAGCTGATTAGAATTTCCTAAGGTACAAATGATAACAAAGCAACCCGAATATTTCAGTTTTGGTGGGATATTCTTTTGGAGTACAACACTACACTCTTCAGTGAGGCTGTAAGTAGAAAATTCTTCAAGGGTATTTTCATATAAAAAAATTTATCAAGAGATTTTAGATAACATGGGATTTGAATTAAATCTAGAATAAATGGAATGTTCACTTGCAATTTGGTAAGGAGACCAAGGAAATGAATAAGTTCAACCTTGGTGTTACTTTGAGGTCTCAGCTTCTCCGAGAAAGGGATGGGTGGGGAAATTTTTTTCAGAACAATAGGTATTTCCTCACCTCTTCATCAAAATTTTATTTTCCTCTATTATTTTGTTTTTTAGAAGAATTTTTATCATGAGTTTGAGGTGAAACATTTAGATTCTATTCATTTTCAAGACTTTTTTGTGAATTTCTAGAATGTGTAAAAAGAAAATTTTTATTACCAGTTTCATGAATATTTTTATTTTGGGCATTTTAAAAAAAATTGCAGTAGTTTGAGTATTCATCCCACTCATAGTGACTATAACCATGATGTTCTCACTATGATTCAGTTCAGTTGTACTATGCAACCTACCTTTTCCCCTATAAGTCAAATATCTAGCTAATTGGACCAACTGTGTTTCCATATTCTTCATTCTAAAATCATTTTTCATTTTATCAGATTCATATTTGGTTTTTTGTTTATTCAGTTGATTCTTGAATATTTCTTCTTGATAGTTCATTTTATTCAAAATTAGATCCATCTAGGGAGACATTTCATTATCATTGTTTCCCTATGAGTTTGAATATTCACCCCTTTGTTGATTTTGAATGTTTTTTCTTCGTTGGTTTGATTAATTAAAGGTAGTGTATTTCTTAATTAAACCTTGATCTTTCCAAGACAAGTTTGGATGGTTCCTATAGCCTTGGTTGTAATTGTTAGAGAAAGGATCTTCTTTTGGAGGAATTCTAGGACTATAATTGACAAAATTTGAGTTTTCTTGTTTTTGGAATGACATGTTAAAGTTAGGATAACTGTTTTTATTAATTAAAAACATTCCTCATTGTGAACATTGTTCTCTAAGTGATTGGTTGGTATTTTGATATCCCAGTTGATTAACAGATTTTTTTAGTTTTAGTTCATTAATTTTTAATGTTTGTTGGTGATTTTAGTAAGTTGAGCTTGAGTTTCATTCATTTAACCAGTGTTTGGGTTTCTATTAACTCTTTTTCATCTTGAATTTTAATGTTGAGAGTTCAATGAAAGATTATTAAAGATTTGTATCAACTCCTCGTCTGTCTTTTCATTATAATTACCCCCAGAAGCTTGATCAACTATGTTCTTTCCAGAAGAGGACAGCCCTTCATAGAAGGTATCCATGAGAAGGTGGGATGGGAGTTGATGATGGGGACATTGCCTAAGCAGGTCCCTGAATCTATCCCAATCTTTATGGAAAGATTCTACATCCTCTTGGTAAAACTAGTTATTTTTGTTATTAGTTATCCTTTTAGTCTTTGGGGATAAAATTTCATAATTAATGAATTATAGACTTGGTCCCAATTCTCAAAAATATTCTCATCTAGGATAAAAACCAATTCCTAACATTCCCTTTAAGGAAAAAAGGGAAATACTCTCATTCTTAGCCTATTATCTGAAAGTACTAAAAGTGGTAAATACTACACAGTATTATATAAGTCTCTAATGAATGCCAGAGAGTCCTCATTAGAGATCCCATTGAATACATGGAGCATGGAAATATGGGACTGCTTAAGCTCATAGTTTATGGCTCTAGGACTAAATCTAATGGAAGAAGGGTTCCTTGAAACTAGAGGGAGTTGAAATTACATCATCACAGGCCTCTCATTTTCCTCTAAGAGTTATAGATTATTTTGAAAGTTATTATTTGGGACTCTATCATACATGTTCTCCATTTCAATTTTGTTATTCTTTCTTAGAGCAGTGAGATGTTTGTCTATTTTGAAATTCAGGGGCTCTAGACTAACAACAGATGCTATTGTGCTCATGCAAAGTGCAAAAATAATGGAATTCAGAACAACTATTCCAAAAATAAAAAAATAAAACTAAATAGGAACAAAAGTAATAGTTAATTGAAATACAATATCAGAAAAAACACAGTAATGCATAGAAATCTTCAGAACTGATTTTTTTAACAGTTTTCAAATTTTTCATTTTTGTTTTAATTTTTTAGGAGTTTTTTTATTGATTTTTTTAGAAATGGAACGGATCATTCCTTCCCCAGTAATGGAGCCAATTTTTATTCGGTCAAAGGTCATCAAAACCCTAAAAATATATATTTATTACTCCTACACTAGTATAGTAGGGAAGGGTCGAACCATAGAGAAGGCATGTGAGTTATTCTATGGTTTTTTGAACTAAAAAACCCACTGTTGTCAGCAGTAGAGAATACATCTTCTTAATTTTTATATCTTTTTATTATATTTATGATGTAGTGAAAACAAGATTATTTTTTTCTAAATTTTCCTATTTTCTAAATGGATGTGCAACATTTAAAAGCAATAGTGAAAATTAATGTTAACAGTAGATACAAACATGAGTGTTGGGGGTTGATTAAAATGATTTCTCAATAGATTTGAAATATACTAATTTAAAAGTATGTTCTTCATTTTATTGATTTCACACCTTAAAATGATTAGTTAATTATTCCTCACCATAATATTAACAAGATACTCTGGAAGTTTTGAAATTATCAACTTCAAATACTTTTAGTAAGCAATTGATTAAAAGATAAAAATGGAAATTTATCTCACTAAAAGTTTTTAAAGATGTCGAATTGAATTGAATGTTTGATGGATATGCTCGATGATCGATCTCGCTAAAAGATCATTGAGTTTGAAATTAAGTTAAAAAAGGTTTGGATTCAATTAAATATTTGAGAATTAGATTCAATATCTCCGAAAGAATCAGATTCTCATTGAAATAAATAAAATGAAGTAAAAGAAAATATAAACCAGTAAAAAGTCAAAACACCCAAACACAAAAAGTTATTCTAAGATCATATTCAATATAAAAGAAGCAATAAGAAGTAAACAAATTAAAAAGTAGAGGAAGAAGGTTCCTACCTCTAATAATGAAGATCGTGTACTGTTGCTTGCACCTTTACGACTCCAGTTCTCAAGTAATGGTATACTATCTCCAGGGAGTCTCTGCTCTCAAAAAGTGTGTCGTGGAATTTCCGAATGGGAGTCCCCCAAATTCTGCTAATGCTCTGCCTTTAAAATCCACTATCATCTACTGCATGTCACCGCTAATTTTCACCGACTTCATGTGTTCTTTACCTATGCATCACACACATGCATTTTTTTGTGAACCACACGTCGCACTAACTTTTCCCTTGTAACTAACTTCTGATGAGTTAGTTGAGATGAATCTGGATGGGTTTATATTTCTCACATGAACCTGCAAAATAGAGGATGAAAATACACAGTTAAAGATAAAATAAACAAATCTAATTTGTTTATTTAAATAATAGTATTATTGGTTTTAATGTCTAGCTAAATAATTAGTAAATATTTTAATAAATCCCTATATTTATTGTATTATTACCACTATAAAAAGTTATTATTTGAAAATTATTAATATAATTATTAAGTTTATAATTTAATATTTATTTATATTATTGATTTTCTTAGTAAATAGTTATTATATATATTTTTAATAGATTATTATTTAATTAAATTAATTTCATTATTTTATTTATTACTTTTAGTGTCATAATTAAAAAGTTAAATTTTAATTTAAGTATTTTATTTAAATTTATTAATAAGTTCATTTAAATTTTATTTAAAAGTTATTACAAATATTTTAGTTTTTTAAAAAAAGGTTTATAACTAATTTTATTATTATTATTTATTAACTTAAGATTTATTATTATGATTACTTACTTATTATATTTTATTATCATTATATTTTTATCTTATTTAATTTATTATTCATTTTACATATTAGGTCTTCTTCCCCCCAGATTTAGGAGTAGAAGGGGGTGGAGTTCATCTTCTTTAGAGCAGAAAGCCCACGATGGACAGGTTGACAACTACTTCTTCGGCGCCACCATTGACGTCGACTCATCCTCTTGGCTTGACACTGGGTTCAGCACCTCCTCTCAACATCTGACTTGGTCCTCCGGCAGCTCGATTCCTCATTTGCGGCTCAATAGTAGTAGGTCTCCTTGGTTTCATGCGACAAGTATCCAATCACAACGACGACTCGAGTTCGCAGGGTCTTGACAGAAGGTAGCGAAATCTCAGTGGTCGGCGAAAACACCTTGTGATCTGTGTGAAGAGGATTCTGATCTATGTTATTTAATTTTTCTTGGATCTAAATCTGGTTTTCATTTGTGTCTGTGGGTGAAAAGTGTGGATTGAGTCTGGATTTGCAGGTGTTGAAAAAGAATTGAGGTGCTGCATTGTGTGAAGAGGGAGATGGTTTGATTTTGCAGTGAAGAACAGGTAAGTAGTAGTAGATGAAGAGAGCATCGGTATGACTAAGGGATGAAATGAGGTGATGCATCAGTGAGATGAGGTGAGTTGTGTCAATAGAAAAGGTGGAGGGTGGGCATCGATGTTGGTATCAGTAGATGGAAATCAGTAGGTTGATGGGTGAGACCGAATCCATTCAATAGTGAGAATATGTGAGACCATCTGTGTCGGTGTGTAGTACGAAGGGATCTGTGTCAGTGGCACAAGGGATCAGTAGGAAGATTAATGGGATACAGACAGGATGATCGGTAGCAGGGTGATAAACTAAAACTGATGGAATGAGGAAATAAAATTGAATTATCGATGTTGGTATGTGGAGAATCAAGGCCGGATGTACTGCGATATGAAAATTATACTGCAAACGAAAAATTAAATCAGTTTACAAATTTAAATAAAACTAAAACTAATTACTTGAATTAATTAAAATAATTAATTGATTAATTAATAAAATCATAAAACTTAAAAAATAAAACTTAAACTAATACTAAAATAAGTTAACTAATAAATTGAAACTGGGTAATTAATTAAATTAAAATTAAAATTTTAAAATTACAAATTGAAATTATTAAATGTAAATAGTTTAATTAGTAAACTGAATTAATATTAAACTAAATTGATAAAATATTCAAGTAAAATATTTAAAATTGAAATTTTCTAAATAAGATTATCACTGTAACAGAACTATATCGGTGACTCAAGTGTCATTAATAGTAGAAAAATAAAGCAGGGGAGAAGAATGATGACACCAATGAGGAACAGTGGCACCAATGAACAAAGGTGGCACCAATGACTTAAAATTTAATCTGAAACATAAAAAAAAATCATTAAGAAAATAAATATTAAAAAAACTAAAATAATTAATAATTTAACAAGATAAAGAATAAAAATGAAAAAAAAATTATTTAATTGAGTCAAAACTTAATTTCTTAACATATGTTAAAACTAATTGAATTATTTAATAAAAATTTAATAATGTTAATTTATTTAAATTTATCTAAATTAAAAGATATAATATAAAATTAAAAACTATATTAATTAATTTGAAAATTAAATGTAATTGATTATTTAATTAAAATTTCATACTAATAAAAAGTCATGCAGATTAAGATTTCTAAACTAATTGATAAATTATTAAACTAGAAAATTAAAGTAAGATTAAATTAATCATTTTAAAAATAAAGTGAAATAATTGGTTAAAAAAGTAGATAAATTAATATAATTAATTATATAAATACAAAATTGTGATTATTTACTAAAAAGTGTAAAAATAAATAATTAAATCAATAAAAATTAATTAAAAAGATGTGGAAAACTGTGTAAAACTAAGGCCACATCAATAATGTTTTTTGGGTTCTTTCTACCATGTTAATATCAATTCTATCTCTTTATAATATTTTTTCACTTTGTAATGGATGGTCATTTCATCATGAGTGAGTAGTCTCTCAAGGGATTTTGTATAAAGAGTTGAAATATGGTTCCAAAATTTAGATGATTAAATGATCTTCTGGATTTCATGCATTGAATTTGTATCAAATTGATATTAAATCCTTATCTCATTCCTCAATTTCTTATCTAGAGTATTAAAACTAAAGTATGAAAACCAATCTTTTAGGGAAGGATGGTATTTTGAGAAATTTATTTGTACTTATTTCTCTTTTGAGATTGGATTGTAATAAACCTATGTTTAATTATACTTCTTTGACCATATATAATATAATACATTTAGGTTGTAGTGATTGTGACCAAACATGTAAGATTACTTACCCAAAGTGAGTCTCATAGCTAATTAACTATGATATTCCAAAATAGAATGTGATCATGATTCTTTGAAACTGCATCCTCTAAAATCAATCCAATACCTCTATTTTTTAGAGGTTCTTTTGTTACCACAAGTTTTTTCCTTTATTGCTATTTTATCTTTCCGCTTTTTCTGAAATCAATTTTAAATTATATTTACTCAAATTTAGTAATCTTATATTGAATAATTGTCAAGTATATTAGGATATAACTTCCATTTCTAGTGGGTCGACCTCAGTACTTTCCATTTTTGTACTATACTTTTGTAATTCTAGTGATTTGGGATCCCCAAAATAAATTATAAACTCATACCAACTCCCTTGGGAGGTTATTCCACTTGAGGTTGAATCACTCACTGAAATATATATCTTATTATAGATTAGGTCTAGCATCATGATCATCATTTGGATATCTATTAAAGGTGTTTAATATTTTTTAATCTATTGGTATCTAAGTATGAGAATTGTTTTAAATGTGAATTATTTTTAGAATAAGGAATTGAATGTTACAAAAATAAAGTTCTCTAATTTTAAATCATTGGTATTGGATACAAGGTGTATATTAAAATTTTGTGTATATGTTCATAGATTCATAAATATGATAAAATTGATTGAATTTGAGCCTCACTTTGGGATTTGTTAGAGTTTTTGTTGTATTTGTTGTCAATGTATTCATGTTTAGATTTCAATGTCATTTTTTCAGAATAATGGGTGATGAATTGAGAATCCACCCATTAAATGAATATTTGAGATGATTTCTATGAAGTAATTATAAATAATAAAATATAGATAACATTGGATAATTGAATGGAGATTTATATGTTTTAAATGGTGTTTAAAAGAGATGGGTTAGTGGTATTAATCCACAAACATTGGCCAATTTTTTTAGTTGTCTTTCATGTAGATGATAATTTTTGAGACTTATAACACTATCTACAATAATGATAATGGAATTGAAGGATCTGTGTTTCGTCTAGAGCTTTAAAATATATCATTAATGATGTTCAAAGATAGATAATTAAGGGGATAAATGGCTCCATATGTTTGAGAAAACAACCTTGTTTCACTAAGCATGAACTCTGTTGATTTTGATGTTAATGAAAACATGGATGAAAGTTTTGATGAATAATTTTAATGTATGAATTATAATGAAGTGGGGATTATGGAAAAACTCTAACTTGAGTATATTATGTGTTACAAGGGTTTTTATTTGAATGAAAATGTTTTAGAATTATTCACACAACTTAAAAATTTATTAGTAGTATTTCAGTTGAGTTTTAAGTGATTAAGAAGGCTGGAGATTCTTTGATGGTTCCCTAGATTTATATTGAATAATTTCAAAAAATTTAGGCAAACCAAAAAAATTAAAAATTTCATGAATATGTATGTATGGATCCCTACTGTGTCAATACATCAATTTGTGCTACATAAAATTGAATGTAAATTTTTGTAATAATCTTCTATAGTATACATAAATATTATCCTACATTATATAACCATTATGCTGATCTGCGTAACTATGAATTCCACTACATATGCATGCGACACTAAATTTCAAACATATGAGGTACTTCATAAGAATGAATCACCTCCATGTAAGATTGAATTTTCCCAATTTAAAAACCATTTTTGAATTAGTATAAGCATTATCTACATAGAAATTAATCTATGTAAGAATGAAGATAGCCTATATGACCATCAAAACATAGTAAATAATTTAGAAAGATATTGATTAAAAAATGTGAGCATTTACAGAATTCGTTGATTATAAAGGAATTTTACTATGATGATGATAGAGCTATTCTTAATGGATTAAAACATCAGAAAAACTCAATATGGTTTGTGATTCAAGAAAAATAATAATATAACATGATAATTAAATTGTGAAAAGTTAATATTAAACCAAGAAAAATTTGTAGAGACTTATTATGTATGAAAAAAGTGAGTCCATAACTTTTTAATTATTATGAAAATAATATATAAAGTTATTTAATAAGTTCATTCATGTTAAAAATATCGTGAATATATATTGATCTTTGATTAAATGTAGTTGTTTCAGAAATATTAGATCAAAGGAAAATTTGATAAAAGAGGTTAACTGATCTATTTATACAATTATATTCAAATGGAATATCAAAAAATATTAATCTATGATCAATGGTTAAATTAAATATGAATATTAAAATTATTTATTTCAATGTTTAAATTATCACAAATTAGTGATGATTCCATCTTATGGGTGAAGCTGTGAAGTGCTTCGGTATGATTAAAATAGAAGAAGAATATGAACTGGAGAAACTTTAAAAAGAAGAAGATGGGCCTTCTTGAATGGATAGAAGGCCTTTATTTTTCATTAATTTTTGACAATACCCCTTTTAAGGTTTTAAGGGGAACCCTAACATTACATTTCATGTAGGCTTCATGAAATTACAGGACCTGAAGGTCTTAAAAGAATACATCCCAGACTATGACTACTTGAAACTTCCCCTCCCCAGCATCTACATCATGATCAGCTATCAACCTTTGCATGACTGTTCAGCTAGTTATCATGTGCAAGAATGCACAGGCTTGGTATCGATGGAAAGTGTCATACCCTCTCAATCTTTAAAATCTGATAGATCTACTTTGGTTAATGTGACTGCTATGAATTATCCTCTAGATCTTGTTCCTTATAGATTTTTTCTGGTTTGAATCTTCACATCAGGTGGACTGAAGGCCTTGAGGTGGCCCAAAGGCCTTGGTGTGTCCCGACATCTTTGAGGTGGTCCTAAGGCCTTAAGTTGGACCAAATTCCAATAAAAAGAAGATGGGTATTTTTGGAATTCATAAGTATTTTTATATAAAAATACCTTTTCATTGTGAAAATTTCATATTGATACTATAAAGATATTTTTAGATGAGGAAGAAAGTAAAAAAATTGATCCTTTTATAGAAATAATCTGAAATCACTTCTGGTTGATAAAATTGCATAGAAAATTGATGGGTACTCCTAAAAATACATAGGAAACAATTGTTGAGGGTAAAAAAAGAAAATGAGATCGTGTGAAATTCCCATGTAAGAAAAATGTGTGAGAAAAATTGAATAGGTAACATAGAACCAAATACAATGAAAATTTTCTATATATTAAATATATAGAATACTATTTTATTTTGACCTATGTATACAAACAAAAAATTGAAATAGAGTTAGGGGTTCCAAATTATAAATTGAGATATTTAAATGAGGAAGAAGAACGTAGAACTATCAAAGGAGAATAATGAGTATAGAATATTGATCATGTCATAAGGAGAAGATCATTTGTCCATCAAATAATAAGGAGAACCTAAGATGGATATATTGTGTAATTCTAGATAAATATGAAGAAGAACAATTCTAAGGAGAGAACAAACTTCTTCTAAAATTCTGATATATGGGTCAATCCACTTAGTGACTAATAAGTGAGTTAATTAGGACATGTGATCTATTGAAGAGTTGTAAAAATGATCTAGAATAGATACCGACCAGTAGGTATTATTCCAAAAGAATATATTTGAATTTTAAGACTCTACTATGAGAGTAAATAGATATATTCTTTGATGTAGTGGAATCCTTCTGCTAGTAATAGATCTACTTTTGAGAGGACCTAAAAGAGACACTTTAATATATATAGTGTAAATTTATAGAAACTATGGGACTTTGATTATGCAGGTATATAAAAGCCTAAAAATTTGATTAAACTGAGAAGATATTATGAGGAAGTATTTTGGGATGCTGGAAAATGTAGGTTTGAGATACCCCAAGCCCATTATAATATGATATTGATTATAGTTTAGAATCCTTGATTGGAGAGAATAACCAATCAAGGTAAGGATTGGGTCTTTCATTAAACCTTTTAAATCATTTTGTTGTTGCACCATTATTTATTGAATTATCTAGGTGAGGAAATGAGAAAAAATGGATGGGATTAAGACTATAAGTTGTATTTCAGGCTTAATTTAAGAAAATAATTCATAAAATATTAAGAGAATATTGATTCACCTCTTCATACTTAGTAGTCTACCATTCCCTAGGTACTACATCTGATATTATAGAGAATCAATGTTACCTATGAATAGAACAAAATAAAGTAAGGATCTGATATTTTTAAAGAGAAATATGAGATTAAGAGTTCTATCTATATTCTTACTGAATCAGAAATTGCCACTTTAGACAAAAAACTAAAAAATTGGAAAAATAAAGAGTCATGTAAAGTGATAAAAAATATGAATAAAGGAAAGGATCAACCACTAATTTAATATCTTCAGAATGAATTGTGTTATTCTAAAAATACTATAAATAAAGATCACTTTTTTTATTCTTTTATAATATGTGGAGTGTGTCAAGAGAGTTAGATAATCAAAATACTTGAAGACTTCTACTCTCATGTTAGAGATTACTTGAAGAAGGTTCTTTTGACATTTTAGCTTATATACTTGTGTTTATTAAGGAACTATTTTATGAAAAATCACATATAGGGATGGAATATAATACCATGTAAGATGCATTGGCTAACATAGTTAGAAAATGAATGACTCACATAAAACTAGTGAAATATAGGGGAGAAATATTTTCACTTTGCAATGATAACATTTCTTTAGTTGATGAAAATTTTTAATGAATAGTTTTTGATAAGGATGTGGTGAATGAATATTTTAAAAAATCATTCCATGCATCAAAAAATATATCGAACCTCACTTTTCCTACATTAAAATCAAATAAAATTCACAGAATACTTAAAAAATTATATAACAGATTCCCAAAGACCATACTATTAAAGTGCCTTTGGTAACATGGAAACATGAACACTGATACAAAAGTGAGCTACATTATCTCCCACTAGGTTCTCCAAGAATAGAACCCCTCTTAGACATACCATACAAGAAATAAATCTTCATAAACATGGGAAGGAAATATAAAAGGGGTGAACTTAGATACTCAGTAATGGTAAAAAAGGGAGACATGTAAGCATAATCATGAGCATAAGTGTATGTGAACATGATCATGAAAATAAAATATCATACAATACATATCAAATATCATATACATGAATGATGACATAAATATTTAAAGTTAATAAAACATGGATTATAATGAAATAAATAACATAACACATGAAATAGAAACATTGAAATAAAATATATAATTTTGGCAGACACATAATCATATATAATTACTTCCATAGTAGTCCTGGCGTTGCTGCCGAGACCATATTAGGGTAAAAATTCCTTTACTGAACTTGGTTCACACCCCATTCTAGCCTTGTATTACTAAAACAAGTTCACTCCCCTTCCATCCCTTTAATATTAAACTAAGTACATTTTCTATTTTAGCCCTATAATACTGAACCAAATACATTTCTTGTTTAATCCATGTCTTTCTTATGAGATATATATCTTTACCAAATGCATTGGAGGGAGATATAGGTCCAACCCATCTCATAATTTAATAATACATAAATGTGCCACAAAATCATAAACAATCACATATTAACCCATGAAATGAAATGGGTATCATAAACATTAAATCATTTCAGAACCCATGCAATAAAGATATGGGTTTCATAATTATTTCATCAAAATAATAACCCATGAAAGAGAAACTACTTTCATAAATATAAAACCAATGAATGAGAAATGGGTTTTATAAAGACCATAACATTAAGCATAACCATTTAGAGAAATAATATGAATGGAACCTTTAGATCATTTCTTAGAAAGACATGAGTAACATCAATATATGTCATCTTAGATGGAAAGTAATTTTGAAATATCTCTGAAAAAACATTTCTTTAGGAAAATATACTTTCTTCTTTGAGAAATGATTTTTAATGCATCAAACCATTAAAAAAATAAATTTCCTTGAAAATACTAGGGAAAATTATAAACAATACTTGATATAATTTTGAAAACTTTTTTCCTCTAAAACTTATATAATAAACTTCAAAAAAAATTTAAAAATATTTTTCTTTGAAAAATATCTGAAAACTTTAAAAGAAGGCATGAAAACATCTTGAAAACGATTTCATTTAAAATACTTTGAAAAATTATAAAAAAGTTTGAAAATGTTGTAAAAACCTTTTTAATTGAAATCATATTAATGAAGCTTGAAATTATTTTTGAAAACCATTTTCCTTGAAAGCTTATAAAATAAGTTTGAAACCTTTTGACAAACTATTTTCCTTCAAAACATATAGAAGAAGTTTCAAAAACATTTATAAAACGATTTTCCTTGAAAATTTATAAAATAAACTTCTAAAATTATTAAAAACATTTTTACTTTGAAATCAATATTAAATTTTATAAATAATTATTGATTTTTTTTAAAACCATTCTAAAAAACATTGTTTTGAAAGAACATAGATTTCCGACCGAAGAGAGTTTAAAGTCAGTATTTTTTTTCAAAACATTCTTAACTATATTATGTAAAAAAGAGTTTAGAAATGATACCAATACCTGAATATATTATGAATAAACATTGTATTATAAACGTCATGAGTTTTATTGAGATATGTATCATAAGATTTCATTAATAAAAGCATAAACATAAACAATCTTGAAAAGTGATGAGATTGTTTCAACAAACTATTATAAATTGGTAACTTGGGATAATATTCTCCATGTAAGAAAATGAAGTTAGGTTTAGCTTAAAATATCATGAAAATAAGTATATTCATGACATAACATGTAAAATTTAAGTATATACACATCAAAAATAATTTAGGTTTATAACAAAACATGAGCCCCAAAGAATGAAAAATTGAGACAAAACTATTTTACCTAATTGGTAACTTTTGAAAATTAAACCCCATGAAGTAAAGATAATAGAATAGATATATAAATACCCATAAATTTTATTATAAGAATCATAGAATACATCCATGGGTAGCATACACACCACACAAAAGGAGTGGGTGGTGAATAAAATATGTATCTCATAGAAATAAAATGTGAAATGAAATCCCCTTACCTTGTGTCTTGACTCTCATCGTACTCATCAAAAAATCCTGTATAATAAATATAAGTTTATTATAAATCTTTTATAAAACCAAATTATTACATTTAATACCAAATATGGTTTTGTTATGACCTTATAATACCCGCATGTTAACAATACAATGTTAAGGTTTCACTTCGGGAAATATTCGCTTTGTTCTTCGCTTGTGTCTTAATTTGTTATATATTTTGTCCTTATACTTATATAAAAATTTACATATTTTTAATCATGATATAAATATCATTTATATTTAGTATATGTGTATTATAATAATTTATATAATATATAATTTTTAAATGGAATACACCATTCACGGAGAGGGTAAGCCGTACGTACGCATGAACACTGTATCCATCTCTATTTTCGTATTGAAAGAAAAAAGGTAAATGAAATATGTATATATATATGTATATATATATATATTATTACCGTAGAATTATTATATCATATATATCATATATTTTCACTGAACCTATCCTTAATACATACTATGTAGTGTGTGAATGAATCATATTGCTTTGGGGGGGCGGTAGTCCACACTTCCTCAAATGAAATTATCATATTTACACCAGAGGAAAATATAAAAATATATATTTTAAAAGAATTAAATATAACTAAATATAGAATAAATATAATATATAATACATATAAACAAAATTTATATCATAATGTCCACCATGAGGGGTGGTAAGGAAAAATGAATAATCATCATTTTGTGAAGCGGCAGTTCACCATACACATAAAAATTATTTTCATTACCCATTAAACGGAGGTTTTTGTAAGTGTAGTTAGAAATATTAGAATTAAAACATCATAGTATATTGGATATACTGGTCATGTTATATAATTAGTAATAAAGAGAGTGTAGGGGGTGGATGAAGAAAATAAAAGAAAGGAGCTGAGAGAAGCCGTTACCTCTTAATCGAGTAACTCATTTTGGTTTGTCCCAAAAGACTTCTTTTGATTTATTTATTACAAAGGAGAGTATTATAATAGGAATGTATGGATTTTGTTAAGTGCATTGGGTAGATATTTTCAAAACCTAAGTGGTTTGAGAAGTGTAGAGAAGAGGGAGAGTGCTTTCCTTTTTATAGTGGAATGGGAGTAAGACTCTTGTAAATACCAATAGAAATTCATTAATGGGAGATATAACTTACCATATGTGCCTATAAAATGGAAAAATAATTAAGTAAAGGGAAATTATGGTTGAGAAAAATCTCCAACCCATAAAAATATGTGCATTTTAATAATATGGTTCGTTAACTTCTAAGATTCCCCAATTTTATCATTTTTGTTTTTATTAAAGAAACTATTTTTATAACCTAAGTAATTTAATAAGTAAGACTAAAATAAAGATATATTTATTAGAAAATATGTAGCCACTTATTTTTTATTATGATTTATAATTTTTAAAATAAAAAATATCAAGTGTTTTTCAAATTTATTTTGAAACAAGCACATGTGATGTGTAGAAACACTACAAACCAGACCATGCTAAAAAATGTTTTTATAGTCTATGGGTAAATATTAATTCATAATGATAAATTGTTCCATTAGTATTTCATATTTAATATTTATTAACACTCACAATTCACTTAGAAGAATATAATATTTTTGTTAATTTTAAATCATTTAATAAAATATCATTTATTATCATATAACATTAACATCATGTTTGATATTTTTTATTTTAACAGGATATATGAATCTAAAAAAATAATTATAGACATTAATTAAATCAATTTTCTTCACTTTAAAAATTTATAGTATCATTTATTTTATTTTATTATTTACTAAATAATCACTATGTTGGAGTTTTGTAAGCATTTTAAGTAACTAAATCATACTTGAAAATTATTGATAAATTATTATAACAAAAATACCCATTTATATTTCAAAAGTATATTTATAACCAAACATAAGCTGATTTTTACATATCTCAAAGTTTTATAAATGTTAAAACTAAGAAAAGTCCCCTTTTTGTTATTTTCCTTAAATAACATTTTATATAAGAAATTTAAATTTAATAATATCAAAATAACCCATAACATAAGAACCAATATGGGATATGGTCTAATTATTGGAATCCAATGTCTTTTGGACAAGTTTCCATGTCATTTTGGTCCTTATGGTTAAGGTTTAGTCCTTAATTATCAATAATTTTATCTTAATCGCTGTGATTAATTTTAATCACATACACTAATATTTTTGGTCAAAAATGAAGTTGATATTATTAGAAAAAAATATTACATTGATTACAACCATGTACGCCAATTTTTTAGAAATTGAAATCATAGAAGTGGGAAAATTATGTTTAACACTAATCTCGCAGATGTGATGAGAAAGCAGGTTTTTAAAGTAAAAAGATCAAAATTAAATGAGTGTTAATATATAATTTTAATATAAAAATTATTCTAATCACCTACATTGGATTAATATATTTATAATTTATCTATTGTGACTTTATAAATTAATTTAAAATATATATTAACATTATAATTTAAACAAAGAGGTAGTTTTTAACTAAAATACAATATTTTTCATTATTCATCTCAAAATGAAGTTTCTATAAAAAATAAAAAAATTCACTAAAACCTAATTTTGAAAATTTTAATTTAAAAATTAATTTTATTTTGATAAATAAGATTTATAAAACTATGAAAAATTAGTTTAAAATAGGTGCTCCATTAGAAGGTAGTCAAAAATCGGTCTTGCATGTTACATAACCTCAATGTTTTATGTAAGAAATCTAAAATGTATATTGCATGTAGTGAACGATTAACATTTTTTCTGCTTATAATAGAAGAAATATATAGTTATTTAATATAAAATAAATTATTTTTAGTATTTAATGAAATAAAAAATATCAAAAAGATTAAATTAAATTGGAAAAAATATTTCACAAATTCTTGGGGTGTTACATTATAGCCCCCTTAAAATAAATTTCTCCCTCAAAATTCATGTTGGTTATCAAAGGTTTAATACTAGGAAGTTTTATTCATAGAAACCCACATTGAAAAAATTAATACTAAAAATTCCTTTAAAAAAAAGAAATCTAAAACCGTAACAAATACCCAAAGTAACTCATAACATGATTCTTATATAAGAGATCATAGTTGGGAGGTGAAAACATGGACATTGAAGAGAAATATATCCATCAAGTTTTGATGAATGGTGAGAGAGAATAAGTTTAGGAGAAAGTTAACAATCACAAATCCAAAAATATACATTGACCTAAGGACCATCTCATTCATCAAGAAAAAAGGTACTTGGATAAAATTTTATTTATAGATCATTTTCCTAAAGTTGAAGAATTTTCATGGAATGATATACTTGAATGATTTCAAGAAAATTTCACCCTTTATTGTTACTTGATCAACATCACATATTTCTCAAAGAAGGAAGTTCAATTTTTCATTTCTAAAGGACTAACAAATCATGAGATCCATTGTAAGTCATCCCATCTCTCTTCAGTTACCATCAACCAAAAATTATTAGATGAGGTTATCCAATATTCATGAATCCTCAAGTGGTGAGATAATAATTTAATCTCCCAAACTTCATATCAAGTTTAAATTAAACATCCCATAAATGGTTAACCTTATAACCCTTATGAATAAAGAAAATAAAAAACATTATAAAAAATGTCACAAAATCATCATAACATTATCCATCACATATCAAAAATTAGTTCTTGGTTGTCACATTCCAAACATGTGGATACCCTCATTATATATTCCCTTAATCATGGTAATAATATTAATTACCATAAATACTTATAGAAAACATGCAATCTTATTTATTCCTTAGATTACTAGATATATTCATTAAATCCAAGAATTTGTAAACTTCATCCATGTTAACATAAACTACTTGTGAACAAGCCCTTAATTAGTTCCAAGGTAATAAGTACTATCCAATTTACTTATATCCAACATATCTTTATCCAAAAAACATTATCTCAATGATAGAAAATAATTAAGGTTTTTTTCCCCTAATCAAAATATCACCTTTATATGAAATCATATTTCTATGTCTTCAGTACCATTCAGCATGTACTTTCAATATGTAATGAAAAATTATACTAAAAATGATTATATATTTCATGATTCATATAGCATAATTTTTGAATTCCAAAACATAAATACTTCATTAATCCAACCTTATTCTTAAATAATTACTTAGGATTCATCAACTTATTACTTAATACCTCTTTCCTAGAATATAAATTATTAATCATTATTATGTTTCCTCAACCTTAATATAATAATTATTCTAATATTTATTATAAAAAATACTGGAAGAACATCACATACATTTCACATGTCATTGGTGGACTCATTATCTTCTGAAGTATAACAAATACTCGTACCACCTTTCCAATTCTATTTATGATATTTACACTAGGGAAATGGATTCACATAATAGACATACATTCCATATTTGAATAATTAAATTTTAACCATGTTACATTGAGTTTTCTCCATTGACTAAAACTTGAATTCATAGTGTGAGAAACATTTATCATATTGGGATACCATATAATAATTAAAAATTAATTATAGGGTGCCTAAATCTTGAATGGTACTTCTTAAATCTATGAAACCTTAGGTTTATCCTAGGTTATTCATAGTCATCCTCTATTTAAATCCTTCATGATGGTTTATAAATGGGTTGTGAATTCCCAAATCATGTCCCACATGAGTGTCAAACCAGGTGTATAGAACGGCCTATTGGCGTGTACCATATTACCCCGATCCATGACAAATACATCTTGTCAGAGTTGTTATCCCTAGATACATCTATTCCAAAGCCACATCCACTTGTAATATGGAGACATGGATGTATTTTTAGGAAACCACTCAAAATATCCTTCACCAAAATTTTAGGACATTTTTCTAAATGTTGACTCATACATATACTTATCTTTAGAAACATCACTAGATGTATCCTTATAAATATTCATAGGGATCTCAATAAATTTTTATCATCCTAGTTTCCAATGGTTAACTAAACCTTTTCTCTAATAACAACAATAGAGACCCTCTCTTTTCCTACATTAAAATTACATAAAATTTGCAGAATACTTAAAAAATTATACAAACATATTCCCAAACACTATACTAATCTAGTGCCTTTGGAAACATTGAAACATAAACATTGATACATAAGTGAGATATATTATCTCCCACTAGGTTCTCCAATACTGGAACCACTCGTATAAATATCATACAAGAAATATATCTTCATAACTTGGGGAATGAAATATAAAAAGGGGTGAGATCAGATGCTCAGTTAGGGTAAACAAGAGAGATATGTAAGAACAATCATAAGAAAAAGGATATGTGAACATGATCATGAAAATAGAAGATCAAACCTTGCGTATCAACTATCATATAAATGAATCACAACATAAATCTTGGTAGTTCAAAATACATTATTCATAAGGAAATAAAGAACATAAGCCATGAAAGAAAAACATAGGAATAAAACATGGAATTATAGTAAACACATAATCATATATAATTAATTACATTTTAGTCAAGGAATTTTTTCTAAGACCATCTTATTGGAAAAATTAATTTAGTAAACCAAGTTCACACCCCATTCTTGCCCTATAATACTGAACCGGTTTCACTCCCCATTTTGGCCCTGTAATACTAAATTGAATTCATTTCCTATTCCAAACTTGTAATACTGAACTAATTTTTGTTCTCATTCTAGCCATTTCTATCTCATGAGATATAAATATTTACCTAATGTATTATAGGGAGATATAGGTCCAAACCATATAATAATTAAATCCCACATACCTATTGTAAAAAAATCATAAACAATCATATCTTAACCCCTGAAATAAAATGGGTATCATAAACCTGTAATCATATCATAATATGTAGAAATATATACAAGTTTTATAATCATTTCATCAAAATCACAACCCTTTAAGGAGAAATGGATTTTTTAAACATATTACCCATGAAAGAGAAATAAGCTTCAGAAATAACACGGCATTAAGCACAACCATTCAGAGAAAAGTATGAATGGATCCCTTAGATATTTTTCTATATAGGCATGAGTAACATTAATAGATGTCATCTTATATGGAAAATAATTTTGAAATATATTTCAAAAACCATTTATTGAGGAAAATATCCTTTCTTCTTTGAAAACAGATTTTTAATTCCTAAAACCATTTTAAAATAATTTTCTTAGAAAATACATTGATTTTTTTAAAAAATATTGGAAATAATTTTGAAAATTGTTTCCTTGATAACTTTTAGAGTAATCTTAAAAACAATTTAAAAACATTTTTATTTGAAAAAACTCTTGAAACATTAAAACAAATCTTGAAAATGTTTTGAAAACCATTTCACTGTAAATACATTGAAATCTTATAAACAAATATTAAAAAAAAATTGAATACCTTTTTACTCAAAAAGATATTAAATAATCTTGAAAACTTTTTAAAAACTTTTTCCCTTGAAAACATATAAAATAAATTTTAAAACCTTTTGAAAAACTGTTTTCCTTGAAAACATATAGAAGAAGTTTGAAAACATTTTGAAAAAATATTTTCCTTGGAAAATTATAAAATAAGTTACAAAACAATTTAAAAACATTTTTCTTATAATAAACTTTTAATTTTTATAAATAATTCTTTTAATCATTTTGAACACCTTTTTAGAAAACATGGTTTTGAAAGAAGACATATTTTTTACTGAAGAGAGGGTAAAGTCGAGATTTTTTAAAAAAACTTTATTAACTATATTATGTACCAAAGAGTGAAAAATGGTACCAATACATGAATATATTTTTAATAACAAAAGGATAAGAAAATTAATTTGTTTTACTCTGATATGGATGATAATATTTCTTCAAAGGAAGCATAAATATAAACAATCTTGAAATGCATTGAGATTGTTTCAATGAACGCGTATAACTTGGTAACTTGGGATCATATTCTCCATGTAAGGAAAAGAAATTAAATTTATATTTAAATATCATGAGGATATTTAGATTAATTATATAAAATATAAAATGGAATTATATAAACCTTGAAAAGAATTTAGGTGCATAAGAAAACATGAGTCCCAAAGAAGGAAAATTGAGACAAAACTATTTTACCGAATTGGTATCTTTTAAAACATAAACCGCATGAAATAAATATCATATAATTTTTATCAAAATACCAATAAATTTAATTATATGAATCATATTATACATACATTTTTAGTATACACACCACATAGAAGTAATGGGTTGTGAATAAAGAAAGTATATCACGAAAATAAAAAGTGAGATAATATTCCCTTACATTATGTCCTGAATCTCATAGTAATCATTAAAAAATCCTATATAATAAATATAGGTTTATTATTAATATTTTAAATAATCATATTATTATATATAATACTATATATTAGTTTACTATGACCTTATATTACTCGTCTGTTAACAATAAAATGTTAAGGTTTCATTTCTTGTAATATTCACTTTGTTCTTCACATGTGTATTAATTTGTTATATATTTGGTCATTATACATATATTATGATTTAAAGAATGTAAATAATGATATAAATATCATTTATATTCATTATATTTTTATTATAATAATTTATATAATATATAATTATGTAATGGAATACACCGTTCATGGAGACAGTAAGTCATACGTATGCAAGAATGTTGTTTCCCTCTTTAATGTCTTATTTAAGGAAAAAGGTAAATTAAATATGTATATATATATATAGATATAATTTTTATAGTATAATTTTTATATAATATATATCATATAATTTCACTAAACCCATCCTTAATCAACTACATGTAGTGTGTGAACAAATCACATCGCTTTGAGGGGGAAGTGGTCCACACTTCCTCAAACAAAATTATCATATTGAAACCAAATAGAAATTATAAATTTATGTTTTGTAAAAGGATTAAATAATCTTAAATAAATAATAAATATAATATATAACATATATAAATAATTTTTCTGTCATAATTTCCACCATGAGAGGCAGTAAGGAAAAATAAACAATCATCATTTTGTGAGACAGTAGTTCATTATACACATAAAAAATTTGTACTTTACCCATTTTATATAGGTGTGTGTAAGTGTAGGATGAAATATTAGAATAAAAACATCCTAATATATTTTATATACTGTTTTTTATAAAACCATGGAATAAAGAGAGTTTAAGGAGTGGAGCAAGAAAATAAAAGATATGAGCTTGAGAGAAGTAGTTAACTCTTAATGGGGTAACTCCTTTTAGTTTGTGCCAAAAGGAATCCCTGGATTTTTTATGACCAAGTAGAGGCTTATAAGATAAATGTAGTTATTTTAGGATGTTTATTGGGATGATATTTTTAGAGCCTATGTGGTTTGAGAGGTGTGAAGAAGTGGGAGAGTGCTTTCATTTTTATAGTGGAAGGGGAGTGACACTCTTGAAAATATCGAAAGGAATTCATTAATGGGACATAAAACATACCTAATGTGCCTAAAAAATAAAAAAATAATGGATTAAAGGGGAATAATGTTAGGTAAAAACCTCCATCATAAGAGGTAGGTTTATTTTAATAATTTGGTTCCTTAACATCTATGATTCCCCAATTTTATCATTTTGGTTTTTATTAAAGCATCAAGTTTTATACTTAAATAATTTAACCATTAAGACTAAATAAAGATATATTTGTTAGAAAATAAAGAGACACTTATTTTTTAATATTATTTATAATTTATAAAATAAAAATCAAATGTTTTTTTCAAATTAATTTTAAAACGAGCGCATGTGACGTGCAGAAACATTGCTTAAACCCAGACTATGCTAAAAAATGTTTATACAATATATTGGTCAATATTTTCCTTAAAAAAGATAAATTGGTCCATTAATAGACTATATTTAAGATTTATTAATACTTACAAGTCACTTAGAATAATATAGAATTTTTTTTAATTTTAAATCACTTAATAAAATATCATTTATTGTAAAATAACATTAACATCACTTTTGACGTTTTTTATTTAATTTTAATTTTAAAATATAAAATAAATATTGTAATTAAAATATATTGAATTCAATTTTTTTAACAATATATATTAATCTAAAAAAATTATTATAAACAATAATTCAATCAATTTAATTCACTTTTAGAATTTATAGTATCATTTATTTTAGTTAATAATTAACTAAATAATCAATATATTTTCATTTAATAAGCATTTTAATCAAATAAATAATATTTGAAAATTATTATCAAATTATTATGAAAAAATAAACCATATATATATTTCAAAAGGATATGTATAACTATAAATATGATTTTTTGTATATATCTCATTGTTTTATAAATGTTAAAGGTAAGGAAAATTCTCCTTTTGTCCATTTCCTTACTTAATCTTTTATACAGGGAATTTCCATTTAATAAGACAAAAATAAACCATAAAATTAAAACTAAGATTAGATGTGGTCGAATTATTGGGTGACAATTTACTTTGGACAAGTGTCCATGTCATTTTTGTCCTTATGGTTAATGTTTAGTCCTTAATTATGTTTAATCTTACCCTAATCGCTGTGATTAATTTGAAACACTTTCACTAATATTTTTGGTCAAAATTACTTTGATCTTATTAGAACAAAAATACTATTCTGATTAAAACATTTTAGGTCAATTTTTAAAAATTCAAATCACATAAGTGGAAAAATTAAGATTAACGCTAATCTCGTAGACGTGACGAGAAAACGAGTTTTTAAAGTAAAATGTTCAATATTTCAATAAGTGTTTATATATATTTTCAATATAAAAATGATTCAAATGACCTAAATTGGATAAATATATGTATAATTGATCTATTTTGACTTTATTAACCAATTGAAAAAATAATTTAATATTATAATTTAATCAAAGATGCGGTTTTTAACTAAAATATAGTATTTTTCACTATTCATCAAAAAAATGAAGCTTTTAAGAATAATAAAAAAATTTCACCCACTGATATTTTTGATATTTTCAATTCAAAAATTATTATTTTTAAATAAAATTTATAAAATTTTCAATATTTATTTTTAAAATAGATGCGCTATTAAAAGATGATAAAAATTCAGTCTTGCAGGTAATCTGACCTCAGTGTTCCATGTAGAGAGAGGTAAGATTTATATTTCCTGTAGTGAAAAATTAATATGTTTTTGCATATCAAAAAATATAAAAATAGTTCTTTAATATAAAATAAACTATTTTGGTGTTTCATGAAATGGAAAATATCAAAAAGATTAAATTAATTTGAAAAAAATATTTCATGAAATATCAGTGTGTTATAGAGATGCTTTAAAAAGTAACTATAATTATAATAGATAAATAGTTATATGTGAAATATAAAATGGTTAGAGAGCCTGTTATTTCACTATAAGAGTTTAAAAATATGCATGATGAATAGATTCTGAAGCTAATAAATAATTTTTAAGGAAAGTTTAAATCTATTGAGGTTGTTCAATATTCCTTCAACATAAAGTTATTAGAGATTGTATTTGAGTTAAAAAAATCTAAAATCAACCCAAGTTATACTTTCATAAAGAAATGACAAGACATATATTTCCATTCAAGTGTAAAAGATTCATTTTACCTCAAAAGGGACTCTTAATTGTGGTAAATTGAGATTGAGGAAATGTGAAGAAGAATCCACCTCTACTCAAGAGGAAAATTTCCCCAAATACCTTGATAAATATATGTTTGATAAATATGGTTTATCTAGAATATTAGCTAAAACAATTTTTTTACAAATGTGAGTTATTTAAAATACTATAAAACTCACCAATAATCCAAGGGTGGATGTAAGAAATTATGAGAATAGATGTTCCCCAAATGGACCATAAATGAATGATGAATATACACAACAAAAAAGGGTGGTAAATTTGAGTAGAGTATATAAATAAGAAATATAATTAGTTTTTTTGAATTTATTGGTTGAAAATACCCATTCATTATTAGTTTTTAATTTTAAAGTGAATTTGAATATTTTGAATTATAAAGTCTGTGTAATTCTATGAATTGTGACTCAGATAAGAATTCAAAGTTTTTGAATGTATTAAATATATTTTTTGGATTTCAATTGATGATTTAGAAGTGTCCTAGGTGATGAAGTGAAAACCATGATCTTTGGGCTGGAGTTATTGTTTTGGGAAGGGTTCTTACCCTATTTCACGGTTTAATGTTCACAATTTGAGACACATCATGTTGAACCATGAGTGTGTGGGTCTTTCTAATTCATTGTTTTCATGGATGGTCAGTTTTCACATTTACTGTATGGTTATGGGTAAAATGTGTGAATTCTAGCAGAAATAATGTGGTGTGGTTTTTTCTAGGTCATGCCACATATTTATAGAGAAACCACAAAAATAACAATTATTAATATTTAATGGTGTTTTTAATTGTAGGAATATGATTTTGAAAACCATATATCCAAATATGGTGATAGGTATGTCTTAGATAGAATTAGACACATGGTTGGAACATGGTTAGGAAAATCATGGCGCTAAACCATGAGAGGTGGTGTAGCCTTGGATAGTGAAGGAAGAATAATTGGCACATGGTTTGGAAAATCATGTGGCCAAATTGTGTCTCTTCTCCAATTTATTAGAAGTTGAATAATTAAGATTTTTCCTTTTCAAATTATGACCGCCACGCCATGCTCTTTTTCTCTCTCAGGCACATGGACAAAAGAAGATCCTTTTAACTTCATTTTCTTTGGTTTCCATCAGTTTGGTGTGGTTTCATCTGTGATTCCTCTAGAGTTTGAGGTACAATTATCTCCTTCTTCCTTTGTTTTCCCCC
Organism: Viscum album; assembly: GCA_963277665.1. Classification (NCBI taxonomy): domain Eukaryota; kingdom Viridiplantae; phylum Streptophyta; class Magnoliopsida; order Santalales; family Viscaceae; genus Viscum; species Viscum album. The sequence goes on from OY728135.1 coordinate 459,396,578, forward strand.
TCCATGTATATCTTTTTTATTTTCATTATCTATGATATGGATTTGAGTGATTATTCCACAAGAGTATGGAAGAATCATCTCATAATGATGGGGATTTTTAATGATATAGGTATAGGACATACCAAGATGGTGTCTGCAATTTATTACATTACTTTTAAGTGAAGGTACATTTCTTAGTGAATTTTTAGCATTTTAATTTAAATTTGATTAAATTTTTCATCATTTAATTTAATTAAAATACAGATTTTTATGGATTTGGTTTATATTCATGTTGGGAGCAGACCAAACATTTTTCTCATGGTTTTAGTAAATAGATGACACTTCATGTGTTTTTAAGAATTATTCCTATTTAATTAAAAGTTGTTTAATTAATTATAAATGGACATATTTAATTTATTTAAATTGTATTGAATGATTTAGGTCCTCGTATAAGTTGGTGATGGAAGGTTGGATATAAATAATCTTGAGTGAGAGATTCCATGATGATTTAATGGAAATTAAATTGAAATGAGGTATATGATCCCTCGAGAATACTCCTTATTTTGTGTTTTTTATTATATGGAATTTAATATATGGTTTCACCATTTAGGTCCATATAATTTATTAAATTATATAAATTGTTTAATTAAACTTTAATTCCTATGGATGGACTGGAAAAATGTCACCGACTACGATAGAACCTTGAAAAATAACATTGTTTTTTAGTCACAGATGGTTGAGGCCTTGCTATAAACTTTATCCTCGAGACATATAGACCCCAAAGGGGTGTAAAATGAAATAAAATATCATAGTGAATATAGTATACCTATATAAGTTCCATTAGATCCCTTGATTAGGGGTGTGAAATGAGTTGTAATTGGATTTCTAGAGTAGGCTATGATAGAACCATGAGATGCCTTAGATAATTTGGGATAATTGATTTGAGCATGGGGAAAACTATCCTCATCCTATTGAGATGTGAGTTCCTATGTAGGTATACCTTGGGTAAGCCTTGATGTAAGGCTGTGTGAGTGGTATAACTTATGTATTAGGATGTGAGATGAGTTTTTTACATATATCGAGAGTGATACCCATTAGGATTACATTATAAGTATTGAGGGGAAATGATATGATTATGATAATGTTGATGGATGTTATTCCCTCTAAGTGATGGACATGGTCCAGTGATAAAATATTGATATTGAGGAGCCTATGGGGTGTTCATGTGAATGTGTGAACTTGGGGACCCTAGTGTGTGATGAAATATGACATTGTCCATATAGAGTGGTAATGGTGTTAGGAATATAGTGATGATTTTTGGTGTCACTTTAGAACCAAAGTCCATGGTCTGATCCTGATGATATTACAATGATAGTGAAATGGGATATTATGGGAGGGGCACACTTACCTTGAGACTTGTGAATGAAATTCCTTATTCTAGTTTTCTATGATTCAACCATTAAGAATTTTATGTTTTGTTGTTATCCTGTGGATATATAATTACCTTGATGATTATATGTTATGATTCTAGGGAGAGATCATTCCCCTATGTCAATATTATCATGCTCAATAGTCTGATCCAAAGATCACCAAGGTCTATTTACTTAGTAATATTCCTATAGGTCTACATAAAATTACCAAGACACTAGGAATCATCCTTCATGTATATATGAATTTCATGGTTGGTCAACCAACAATTATACTATGACTAATAAATTTACTCAATCTCGACACCAATGAATTAAATTTCTAATCTACATGGATTTCCTAGATCTCATCACTAAAGAATTTTTTCAAAGATTGATATTTCTATATTTTCTAATAATTTCTCCTAGTAATATATTGTGTGCATGATATTGGTTTTCATGGTATGTCACATACTCACATTCATTCCAACACTAAACAAATTAGGCATAGTTGATCTTGGTTTTAATTTTAAAACCTGAATATCAATGATTGATTAATTATTTATGATTTTCCTAGTTATTTATTTATTTAGTTGAGTATATCACATGTTCATAAAATTCATTTTTGGGAACATTTGGGGATACATTGGTTGTTCCTTACTATGTTTTACTCACACCTTATATGGGAAGGTATGCCACTTGGGTGCCTAAGGAGACATCACTGATCATTGGTTCTGGTTGGTCAGAGGCCCAAAGTAGTTTGATCAAGTAATATATCTTAGAGATTATTAGAGACTGGGATGAGGAGTTTTAGGGATATTAGTAGAGTATTAGTGTACTCTAGTTATTTATTTAATTTTTTATATCTGATTGGCCAATGGGTGAAAGGTGTATTATACTAACATGTTTGTGAGTCTGTATGATTGTATAATTTTGCATTATTTGTTTGTAAAACTATTTTATTTATATTTATATACACTACAATCCTTTGATATGGAGTGTTTTTGTTTATTTATGGTATTTTGTTTTAAATAAATTGACATGAAATAGTCACCCAATTTATGTCTGAAGAACTTTATTAAAACCTATAGTTAAATAGCAGAAACCACGAGGTGTAATTCACTTACACCAGCATAGAATTACAGATAAACAAAAGAATTTAAGGCTCAAACAAGAGGAATCACACCTGCAACACCAACATTAAAGGAGGTCACATGTCTTCCTATTCCAGTGCAGAAAAATGAGGAGCATTGGAAGACTACAACTGTCCATAGGATAGACCTAGAAAAATCTGGAGTAGCTTGTCATGATAGAGAGTGTCCTGTATCAAAGTAAAAAACCAGGAAAATGATAGAGAAAATCATTGGCATGCATGATTCTTTCTGGTGTATGAGGATGTGTTCCTTGTGTCACATAGAAACCATAAGTTTAGACACCAGTTGAGTGGTCTAGGGTGAAGTGACATTATAATGGGGTATAAATGAATCCTTTTATTTTTTATTCTTATTTTTGATATTATAGTATGAGATTAGGGATGTGTCAGATAAACTGATGGACCTTGAACTAGTTTATATTAAATACCTTTTCTGATGTGAGGTCCATGATACTAGAAATATGGGATTTTTTTCTTGGTTCCTAATTTTAGGATTATACAATTTCACATAGTGTTACACACTTGAGTTTTAGATTTTTTACTTATGATTTATTTTTTTTCTCTTGGTTTATCTATAAGAGGCTTGTGTATATTCATAATTCTTACAATATATGTCTCACATAACTTTCATGAGTGAGTTTGTGATTTTTATGACGAATGATAGAGGTTTTAACTATTTAAAGTATTAATACAATTTATAAGGTGTTTTTCCATATAATTTGTTAGAAAAATTAAACTCAACTTGGAAAAAAAATAGTTTTTGATGATAGGTCATGTGGATTCTATGGAGCAATGCTAATAAATTAAAAATAGAAAGTCCCTCAGTGTAATGGATGTATAAATTTTCCTGGTGTGTCAGTATAGGCACGTGGTGTATGGTGTTGGTTTTGAAATAAAATAGGTTTAGTTATTTAAAATTTTCATCACAAACCTATATGTTGTTTTACCATATAGATTCTTAGTGGAATTATATTTAACTAGACTATATGGAAATGGAATAGTTGACAAAAATTGATATGGAAGGATCCTCATATATGCATGGATGAGATCATAGTCCCCGATGGGGTTAGTCACATATGTAGATTCTTGGTGAGGATTGGTTCAATATAAGAGGCATATGATATTGAAATTTGATGCTTGATATGTATATTTATCTATGTGAGAACCCAAGAGTGGGTGTTTGGGTACTTTATTTACTGGGTGATAGTTTCGACAAGAACATAAGAATTTCCCTATGAGTATAGATAATGATAGATTAAGTTTATGGGCTAGGTGGGAGAGTAATGTGACCTTTTTAGATATGATATACTATCTGTTTTATTCAGTGTGTTATAAGTTATGGGGTTAACTCGATAGAAGGGTTAACCTATTTTATGATTTCATTGGAGATGATAAATAAGGGTAGATTCTTCCTATTATAATAAAAGTTCATGTGACTTTCTACCAGGCATATGATACAAACACAATGATACCTTAGATGTTATAAATGTGGAAACATTGGAGGTTCTTGTTTCATGGAAGCTATCACATGTGTGGAAGGGATGGAAAGTTGGGTATGGTCTTATGAGATGACTTCAATTGCATGATGAAAAGCACTCAAGGTGATTTCAGTATCAAGGATGGTTTTAGGCTGAAGGATTAGTAGGATGTAATCATCAATTGATTTTAATTGTTGCTCTTGATAGGAGTTTGGATCATGATCATAGATAGCTGAATCTAAGATGGTTAAAGCATGGGTGGTTGCTTCTAGTTTACCAACTACACCCATTTTTTAAGGAAATCATATTATTACCCTTAACATGAGTGATATTTTAGGCTTGTTGGAAAACAAGAACCGAGGTTCTTCTTGATAGATGACTCTAGAATGAAGGTTGATCATGTTTAGTGGTTTAGGCATGTGAATATAGGTTTAATGATGTGAAATTGATTGGATATTGAGTCAGATTTTGTGTTTGGGTTTTAAGAGTGATACACCCATTGAGTTAGAATTGGATTGAGTTGGTATATGTAAGATATGTATAGTATCTGTTTGAGTTATGGATCAATAAGTTATTGTGTGTGAGTTGAGGGATAATATATTTAACGAGATTATTTCAATCACAATTTCATGGGATTTTGATGAAGGTGAGAAATATACCAATGTGGTGAGTGTTGACATTGGAAATTTATCAGGGCACCAAGGTATGGTCAACCTGAGGTTTTTATTTTACACAGATTTTTAGGTAGGCATGCTATTGGAAACCTTTTGTACTCCATTAGTGATATACAGGATGTCATGTAGTGGGGAGCACACCATAGATTGTTGGAAGGTATAATCCTCATTATAGATGGAATTTTTATTGATGTTTAGGATGATGTTCCTAGTGAGTCAAGAATGGTTATAATTTAACATTTCAGTTTGGAAATAAATTATTAGAAGTATATTCAATTCTAGTCATTGCATGCTGGAATAGGTGGAACATTGGAATGGAGGAATGAACCTCATGTTGGTAGGGTCATGGGTGTGTTAGGACATGTCACTTTACAGTCAATATAACACTAGAAAATGAGTTACCATATATAACCAATGTGATTTGGTTCCTTGATGAATATTATTTTTGAAGTTTAGATGTGATAATGGTTGGAGTTAGTGATTTGGAATAAGGCTTAGGAAGGATTTGATGTGATCTAAGGGTGTGTCATCTCGATGGGGGTGTCAGTGCATGGGGTGAGTGCATGACAATTGATTTTCTTGGTCAAGGATCCACATGTGTAATTACATCAAGTTTAGGTTTGGAATTTTTTGTGGTCGAATAGAAAATATCATTATACCTTTAAGGATTTAGGAATTGTGATCAAGTGGTAATGAGGTTGTGAATTGAAAGATGCATCTAATCATTTTTTAGAATGGTAATCCATTGGTGGAACTACCAATGTTTTCATGTCTCATTGGGTGTATTGGGATGGAATATTTTTTGAATGGGTTATTGGAATATTGGAAATGTGTTTGAAGGAGAGATCCTAATTTTGGGGAGCAATGTGTCTTATAATTGGTCACTATGAGTTGATTCTTTTGGTGGATAGTGACATAATCATAGAGATGAATTTGTTGATGAAATTATGGATTTTTAGGATATATATATTCTTAGGAGTGCCTTCTTAGTGTTTCATTGATGGTGATGAGTGGTGGATTGGGATTTGATGAATGGTGAACCTCCTATTTGGAGTTATACAGTGGAATATTATTCAAAATTCTGGGATATAACATGATAAATTTATTATGAGTCAATGACCATGGTATATTGAGAATTTTTGTATGATATACCACCAATGCTTCTTTCAGTTGGGAAGGCCTATGGTGTAATGTTTGTAAAGTCCTGCTACATTATTATTTGTGAATTTTAGAGGGAATTTTAATTTTTTGAATTCTAGTACAAGGGATATTCTAATAATTAATATTTAGATCAGAATTATTAGGTTTTTAAAATATTAAAAAGGTTTTTGGATGTGGATTGAGTCTCAAGAGGAGTCTCAGGTTCTCATGTGAATCTCAACTGAAATAGATTAGAGTTAGATATTTTGGAAGGTTTTTTTACCCAATTTCATGTTTTGATGTGTACAGTTATGGGAAAACCATGTAGCACCCTCATTATGTGGATGTTTCTAGATCATTTTATTCTTTAATGTTTGGGTTTCAACGTTAGTACATAGTTTACAGTTAACTGTCTGAATTTCAGGGAAATCTATACCTTTTGGTTTTGATCAGGGGTATGGTCCACAGTTGGCTCATGGTTATAGAGAAATTGTAAAAAATATACAATTTTGATAAAATGGTATTTTAATGTTTGATTCATGGTTTTTAAAACCTTTTGTAGAAACCATACTATAGGTATGGATTTAGAGAGTCTCAACCATATATTTGGAACATTGTTTAGAAAACCATATATCCAACCCATGAAAGGTGTTTGGCCATGGAAAATGATATCTACATGGTTGGTGCATAGTTTGGAAAACCATATTACCAAACCATATAATTGCCCAAAATTCATTAAAAGGGGTAAAATTAAAATTTTCTCATGTTGAATTATAATCCTCACCCCTCTTCTTTATATACCTTTTACATGCGGACCTTGGGATACCGTCTCCCATTCATTTTCTTTAGTTCCCCTAAATTTGAGGTGGTTTTTTATGAAATTAATCTGAATTTTGTAGAATAATACTATCATTTATCCTTTATTACTCCAACTCGTTATTTATATTTATATTTTGATTTTCTTTTCTAGGGATTTAATATATTATTATATTAGAGTATAGTTGAATCATCATATAATGACGAGAATTTCATTTGGTGTAGCTTGAGGACATCCTAAAATGATGTTTGAATGTTGTTCTACACTATTTTAGTGGAGGTGCATCACCCAATGATTATTATTATTATTTTTTAAATATAATGAAATCGATTATCATTTAATGTAATCAAATTATGGATTTTGTATGGATTTGGTCTGGGTGCATCCCAGGAGTGGACCACACCCTTTTGCTTATAGATTCTACGTCTAGAAGACTCCCAATGAGTTTTTGGTCATTATTCCTATTTAATTAATTTTGTTTAATTAATTATAAATTGTGATAATTAATTAATTTAAATGTTATGGGATTATTTAGGGTCTTATATGAGATTTTGATAACCAATTGGGCCTTTAATATATTAGGTGGGTACCATTGATCTACTTTAAAGGAAATGATTTTGAAATGAGGTCTGTGGTCCCTTTAGCATATCGCGTAGTTTATGTTTTTTATTAAATGGATTGTGATATATGGTCTATCCACTAAGGTATATTCAATTGTATAAATTATATAAATTGTTTAATTAAAATTGAATTCCTCGGATTGGAATAGACAAAGTGTTAGTGACCACACAATAACCTTGGAGACTAGGTTGGTGCCTTGGCCATTGATGTCCATGGTATTGGTTATAAACTCGATCCTTGTGACATAATGACCCTATAAGGGTGAAAATAGAATTAAATATGTATACTAAACCTTTTTAAATTGGATAATTTCCATTATATCCCTTGAGTAGGGGTGTGTGATGAATTGGAAATGGTTAGCATGATTAGGCCATGATAGAACCTTAAGATAACCTAAAACCTTTGGGAATGTTGAGATGAGAATGGGGCGATCCTTCCTTCACTCACACATATGTGAGTTCCTAGGTGGGTATAACTTGGTAAGGCCTTTATGTTAGTTTTTTTGGTGAATGTGCTGACATATTACTTGGGATGCAAGATAGATATTTTTCTATCTCTTAAGGGTGATGCCGGTGAGGCTTGCCTTATATGACCAGTGGCGACATGATTTGACATTGATGATATTGAGGGATGTTAGGACACCTAAGTGATGGGTGTGGGACCATTATATTATATTCATATTTAGAATCCCATATGGGGGTGTCATTGTTATGGTGTGAACCAGGGAGCCCCAGTGGGTGACCCAATATGACATTGACCCCAGAGAGGGGTAGTGCTAGTAGGCGGATGGTGTTGATTTTGGGTGTCACATGAGAATATGAATCAGTGGTGTGGGATTTATAAGGATATAATGATAGTGATGTGGGTTATAATAGGAGGAATAAACTTATATCATGTATTATGAAATGAATTTATAGTGCTATTCATCTAGGATTTAACTGTTGATCATGTTACATTTTGATGGGATATCAAAGAGGGAGCATGATATAAATGAATATGTAGTATGTCATTAAGAGAGAGAATGACCCTAATAACTATATAGTGTGATCCCTAGGAGAGATTATTCCCTCGATGGCTATTTGATTTCTTATTACATGATCCAAGGAATCAACTATTGATAATGATTTTATTGGATGCATAGGACATTCTTTGAGGATTTGGAATTTTAGCCTGATATTGTTGACTACCTTGGTATAATCACTTGGGAATTGACTTATGGGTCTAAAGGGAATTCCTAGGATGGTGATATTTGTCCTTGGATTTATATAGATTTTCTGAGTGGTTACCTAAAAATTGACTTACGGGGTTTCCTTAGTCTTAACACCAGGGAATTGACATGTGGTTATATATTGATTGACTAGGTTTAATTGCCTTGGAATTTAATTTGAGCTTGATATTAATGTATTTACTAGGAATTTCTCAGAGGAAAAATACATGGTCATAATATTGTTTGTAATTTTATGTCCCGTGTTTAGAGAAACTCTCATATTTTCAAAAGTAGGTATAGTCAATCCTAGGTGTCACATTAGAACCTATGGTCGACAAAGGTTTATTTATTTACTCTTCCTCATAATTTTTTTATTCAGGCGAGAATATAACTTGTGTATAAATTATGTTTACTAGTTATGTTTATGACCACATTGATGGTTCCATACTAAGTTATACTCAAACCCTTCTTACGTTACCATGAAACGTGGTTACCTAAGCATACATAACTAATTGTAGGTTTAGGTTGGGTAGAATCCTAGAGTATATTAATAGAGTGAGATTAATCTGATGGGACTAGAGACTAGGATAAAGAGGCTCAGGTATGGTAGTATAGTCTTAGAGTTCATTATTTGTTTATTTTATTTTTTATATGTTTTCATTTGATGGTGAATCACGTTTTTTAGGCTAGAATGATCATGATTCCATATAAGTATATGATTCAAAATGATTTTTTATATAACTATTATATTTCAAATTCCATGTACTTTGATCATTTTATATGGAATATGTTTTTATTTACATTTTGTTTACTATTATATGAGGTTATATTCTTCTTGTGGTAACACCTTAAACCATTGTTTTAATTTTTAAGACTCTGGCATATGGGGAGGCATGGCTGAGGTTATGTGGAAACTATTGGTTCAGACACTAGTTGAGTGTTCCTATGTGAAATAATTTTATATTGGTATTTCATGTGGTTTGATAATAGTGCCATTGATTTTTGGAAAAAATATCTCAACTCATACAACTGGTAGAAGTACAAAATAATGGGGGAATAGATCAAATGTTTAGAAAAATCCTACTATACCAATTAGTTTTCATAGATGAAGTGGAATTAGTTTATTTGAAACATGTTTGAATGCGTTAAATTTTTCTATAAATATTTTGTAAGGGATCAAATTTTTCTAAAGGTAATTTTTTTATGGTTTATGTTATCTTTTAATCCTGATGAGGGTTCCCTACAACCACATGAAGGTATCAGGAGCATCTGAGTCTTGCTTGGAGCTCGAACCTCTAGAAATTAGAGAAACATGCCAAGACGCATGGTTAGTACATGGTTAGTGATAACCATGAATCTAAACTGTGAGAGGTACCCGATGAAAAGTAAGAGGCCACACATTTTTTCTTTAACAATTCATGATAACATGGACACATGTGAGAGTGTTTTAGAGGTTTTTACAGTGTATTTTCACATGGATTTCACAAGGTTAGGATAACTGTGTGCCTAGCCTATACGAGTGTGGTTCTTGGGTAGTGGCTAGTGTACACTTGTTGTACGACTTGGCCAACCATGTGAAAAAACCACGAGACCCATTTTAAGGGGTAAATTACATTTTTCCCCATCTTATTATTTTAATAACCACCCATATTTTCACCTTTCTCACCAGAAGAAAAAATCCCATTTCTCCAGCCGTGGAGCTCACAAAAGCCTAATATTGGCATCTTGATAACTCCTGTGCCCAATCTCTATTTTCATCATCATCAGAAGCATTAGATCCACAATGGTAAGATCCTTAATCATCTTGATTCCTATCATAGTTTATCTTCCCATATATTTCACTATTTTATTGCAAGATCATTTTCTCCATTTTCAAGGAATTTGACTATTTCAATGATTTCTTCCATTATTATTTTAATTAATAGAAGGAACTAGAAGAATGGTCATCCATGGAACTAAAGTAGGTGGTCTCGAAATTTTACATAATATTCAAGGTGTTTTCGTAGTATTTTCCATTGTATCACATTTTGGACATTTTCCGCGTGTTACCTTAAAATAAAGATGCCTCTTTTATTAATTTCACCATGTTATGAAACTCCCCTAGACCCATATTAAATTGTTAGAGGCTTCCAACCTTTTAGATACCACCACTTTAGGTGTGTTAAATTAATTTTTATCCATATTTAAATAATTAATGGATCAACCACCTCCTAAGTGGTTTGTATTGACATTTAATTATAATTTCCTTGCCTTATTAATCGAATGAATCATTTTAATTAAATGGAAGTGGGTGGAAAGGCCACACAACATGATTTATATTTATAATCATTGATTATATGAATTTTTCACCCCTAGATAAAGCGTTTTAAATATTTATAAATTCATTGAGGCAATCCATCATGTTCATTATTGTTTTTATTACTTTTATTTGACCGTGGTTCTTGGTCTTTGGAAAATAGTTAAGGTTCCTGTTGAGAAAGCCATTTTATGATCCCTTACATTGGGTGATGGGTATCACATCTCACACAGTTTAATATTTTCTGGATGATGGGTATGATGTTCCACATTCCATGCATTGGGTGTGTGGGCTTGATGACTCACCCCATTCTCTTGAGTCATGAGCATGTCATTTTGTATTCATATAAAATTCAGACCTTATACTATTTTTAGAGCCTAGGGCTCATTATACATGTCATTGAAACTTGAGTTATTCCTCAAGTCCATCTAGCACCTAGTATCCACATATATGCCTGTATGTGTCACCATATATAATATATATATAAATTTATACATATTATATATGATTAATTATATATATATTAATACACATGGTTACCAAGTTCAGACTCAATTAGAAAATTTTTAAAGTAGGTAGAGTCAACAAGGTATCCTATAGGAAAATAAGAGGACTAGTATTTATTTTTCCAACATTTATTATTATTCATTTTTCTTGCACACTAGTATTATATATACACTAGTTGAATTATTTATAGACATAGTTGGTGGTGGAATACTAATTTTATCTCACAACCTACTCGGGCCACCTCTGGTACCTAAGTAGAATTCATGATTGCAATTATGGATAAGTGTAAGTTCCCTATCATTGATGATTGATCTGTTATGCTTATAGCTTGGATTATGGGAGTAGAGGACCGAGAATATGATCAAAACACTAGTGGAGTAGTCTTTTGGTATTTTTATACTTTTTAGAATGTTTTATATGTATGCATTCGGTATCCATTACATACCCTCTTTTTTACATCATCATGACATGAAATCATTTTTAATATGACTCAACCTATGGTATTTTTCTTAAAATTACAGTTTCTTTTTTGTTTTTTCTTTTGTAGTTTTTTAGTTTAATTTTTTGTACTATTATATCAATTATGTTATGATTTCTCTATTTCTATTTATTTATCATTAACATTATTATTCTTTGATATGAGGGTATTGTATCTCCATTATACCACCTTGAAACCTCACTACTAGTCAATATACTATGGCATATGGGGAGGCATTCTTGAGGCCATGTGCCCCACCATATTGGACACATTTTTATAGGATCCAAAGATAGGATTTTACAAAGTGGTATTAGAGATATTATTTTCCATTTGTCTTAATTTTTGGGTGTTAGGCATGAGACTAGGATTTAATGGAATTTGGTAATAATCATATGTTTGTAAGTAGCTAACCCATATATAGGGGAAACCCAAATTACATAGGATGGGTTACTGTTATTATTGGATTAACACTTCTATAATTGATTCAATTTCACCATTGGGTAACACACATGTTTTCTAACATTATCATTATTGATATAAATTTATTTATGATGGATTATCTTTTCCTTATCCTTTTAGGGAAAGGATTTATCATCTCATGCATCGTTATAGGCACATTTTTACTAATATGCAATTCATTTTTCCATGTCACATTTACATTATGTGCAAATTTTCCTTCTACATATAGTTAACTCCAAGATAATTATATATAGATATGTGATAATTTTTCATTCTAGGATAAATAATTTAATTAATTAATGTTACTACGTCAATCTAAATAGTGTTTTCCCATATACATTGGTGATAAATTATTAATTGTCCAATTATACCACGTTTTGGGTTCTGTATGTACATTTTATATAGACTAAAACTATGTCAGTTGATGGGGTTACATGAATACCAAAGGTGATTTTTGGAGGAAGTACTTATATAAATCCAAAATGGTGATTCATCCAATCAAATCATTATATATGACCTATTATATCCTAATTCCAAATTTAAATTTTTAGTGTTAGTGAAATGAAGTTCCAATTAAAATTTAAAAAAAGTATGAATTTTATAAATTGGGAATGGTGATGCATTTAATTGTACTGTTATATATATATAAATAATATGTCCTATAATGAAACAAGACTTTTACACAAAATGTTTATGGATAAATAGGGATTCCAATTGAAAATTAAAGGGCGTTTTCCTCTATACCTTGCAACTGAAACTCTATATACAGGATCCAATATTTTTTGATATGAGACCTTGAACTGAACTCAGACTTAATAATAGGTATTTGGGGGTGTCTCTTACATTATTATGGTCTGTTATGGTCTTTCCTTATCATATATACCTGGTTGTTGAAGCCGAAAGAGAGGTGTGACCATTTTTATAGGAAGGTTGTGTACCTATCTCATTATCTATATGAAATATTTTCAAATGATAAATTCTTTTACAAGGCATGTGTTTGGCATTGTAGAATCATTCCACCATGACGGCCTCGAGTCATATACTAGGAAGGTGGTGATAACCATGATCCAAATTTGGTGGGCCCTGATCAACCAGTGATACCTTTCATAGTACAAAAAATGGCACCACCTACTATTCCTAATATGGAAAATTATGCTTAGTTTTTAGAGGTATTTATTCATATAATGCAGTATATGCAAGTAGTTTCTCGACCTAACCTGACTATGGAAGAGTTGACTTGAAAATTCTAGTAGCAGCATCCTCCCACCTTTTCTGGGGGTGGCAGACCACATGTTGTTGAGTCATGGATAAAGGATATTCTCTCCATATTTCATCATATAGAGATTCCACAAGAGTGGAGGTCCAAATCACTGCCTATATGATACACGGTTCAGATAAGAGATGGTGGGACATCCATGAGTTTTAAGTTTTACCTGAGTAGTAGGGGTTGGATAGAGTGACAACCCAGATTGAGAGTCTCTTCTTGGATGACCATAGGATGAAAAATTCTTTTTCCCTCCCATAGTGAATTTTTTTAGGGTCATCTTCTATGGTTGATTTTTTAGTCTAGATCCAGTGAGTGGGGAAGAATTAACCCCCGAGAAGGTTCTAGGAGCAGCACCAGTGTCCATTCCTCCATACAGGATGGCACCTATAGAGCTTTTGGAGATGAAGAAATAGTTTTTGTACTTGGAAGATAATGGTTTTATCTGAACACGTACCTATCCATGGGGTTCACATGTCCTTTTTTCCAAGAAGTCTGATGGTACCCTTATGCTTTTTGTGGATTAATGATGGTTGAACCAACTTTAAAAAAATAACCAATATCCACTTCCTCGATTAGATGGCCTATTTGATCAGCTATGAGGAGAAAGGGTTTTTTCAAAGATTGATTTGAGGTCAGAATAACATTACAAAGAAGGTATGGTAATTATAGGTAACTAGTTATTCCATTTAGTCCGATGAATGCAACATCCTTTTTCATGTATTTGATGAATTTTATTTTCCACCCGTATCAGGATTAAATAATTGTTGTTTTATGAAATATATATTGGTGTAATATTTCACTTATCACAACCATGAAAAAATATTTATATCATGTTGATTATAGTAAGAGATAACCATCTTTACAAAAATCTCAGTAAATTCAACTTTTGGATCAAGAAAGTCCACTTCCTAGGTCACATCTTCTAAGAGTAAGAAATATCAACAGTCTAGATAAACTAAGATTTGGGGTTTCCTAGGAGTATCGAAAGAAAATATATGATATGAATAATTTTATGGGGATACCTGAATATTAAAGACACTTCATCCAGGATTTATCACCCCTAGTATCACCTCTTACAGGCTTGAATAAAAAAGGTGTGAAATTTGTATGTTCAAAATCATATGAGTTATCCTTACAGGATTTTAAGGGATAGTAGACTTCAATGCTGATCCTAATTATACTTAAGTGAGGTAGGAGGTACATGGTTTATTGTGACACATGAGGTATTATTCTAGGACTTGATTGATGTAGGATAGCTAGTTTATAGCAGATAGGTGTCATCAGTTGAGGCCTTGTGAGTAGAATTACCAAATGCATGATCTCGAGATAGCTGTGGTAGTTTATGGTCTATGATTTCAAAGGAATTATCTATTTGGGAAGAATTTTTTAGAATTAACCAATCCAAAAATACTCAAGTATATTTTTATGTAGGGTGATCTGAATCTCAGGCAGCTTAAATGGGTTGAATACTTGAAGTCCATTGATTTCCACCTTGACTATATTCCATGAAATGGAAATGAATTAGATGATGAAATAAGCTAGAAGTCTCAGAAACATGTGGTTCAGGAGTCCAGTGGTGAGTGGAAACTCATGTCCTTGTTTTTAGATATGCATGTTTAGGTTTAGGAGGAACACAAGTAGACTATTGTCTCATCTTTAACAGTGTCATCTTCCCTTTTAAAATGCGTAATAATGAGGTGAAATTATGATCCCGAGGGCCTAGTCTAGAGGGAATGTATCTCAGATGATGATGATTCATCTGGTTGGACCATGGATGTGGATGACTCCTTATTCATATGGGGATCTGTTTGGGTTCTAGAAAACATCCAGGTTGAGTTGATGTTGAAATCATATTCCTCATCTTAGGAAGTACACGACATTTTAACCAAGATGTATCAAGACTTACATTTCTAGTAATGGTGGCCTTATATGAAATGGTATATTACTAACATTATTACTTAGTGTTTTACTTATTAGTAGGTGAAGGAAAAATATGAACAATTGACCAGACTTACAACCATTTTTCATTACAAAGTGGAAATATGATGATATCTCCATAAACTTCATGATAGTTTTGACATGATCACCTTGATGAAATGATAAATTTTGAGTAGTTTTTTATTATTTGATAAAGGTCACACACTTATTTACCATTTTAGAGATCTTTCCAATAAATTGTCTAGGGTGGAAATATGTTAGTGAGGTCATAAGTCTTCATGTAGCTCCACATTGTATCATATCTGACATGGATTCTTGTTTCTAATGTTGGTTATAGAATGGGTTACATAATACCTTGGACAAATAGGTTCTCCTGATCATGGCCTAGAACCCTCATACTAAAGGAAAGATGGAGCACATGATTCTGGTTTTAGAGGAAATGTGATGGGCATGTTTCCTTGACTTCAGGGGTTCTTGGGAGAAACACATACACCTAGCTGAGTTCCATTATAATAACATCTTTCATTATTCCATACTAATTGATCCCTATGATGCATTATTTGGAAGTCCATTCTGATCAACTCTATGTTGGATATATGTAGGGGAGGAAACTTTTCTTATACCACATATTGTTTAGGAGACTTCATATTAGGTACAAAAAATCAGGAAGTGCATATTGACATCTTAGTCCAAATAGTATTCCTATTCCAACCGCCACCAACAACATCTTGATTTTGAGGTCAATGATCAAGTTTTATTGTGAGTTTTTCCTAGGTTGTGCCATTGAAAAATTATGAGGTAGGGTCATATTTCACCATTTTTGGATCTGAATCTACAGATTATACACAAGAGGGGGGTGAATTGTGTCTTTTGCAATTTTTCGATAACTCTTTTCTTGAACGAGTTCTGTCCTTTATATTTTATCAGATTTGACCATGCAGTGGAATAAGTAAAATCAAGAACACAAAGATGTATAGTGTTTCGGGGAACAGAAGACCCCTAGTCCACTCCACCAATGCTCAACTCCACGAGCTTGGTGATTTTCACTATCTGGTCCTCTTTTCCACAGACCGATTCACAACTGAGTATAGGCAGTTGACACCTTTACAATCCAAGGAAAAACAAAGCCTTCTTGTTCTAACACGAACCTACACAGCTTAGAACAAGAAACTGGTTACTCAATAATAAAAAGAATTTCAGAAAGAAATTTTCCAGTTGATCTTCACAATTGCAACAGAATGCAATTGACAACAGATGGATCAAAGTCTCTAGAAATGTTGATCTTCAAGATGAAGCAGTTCTGCGTTGATCCAGTTGTAGTGGATATAGAGATATAGTTCACAACTTTAAAAGTAGTAGATCCACAGTAGATATTCGATGTAGGACATGATAATCTTCTATCGAGTTCCTTCTTCTTGAACAAACAGAGCTTTGACGCTCCTCCTGAATCAGCAGATCAACGCGAATAGTTGCAATCTCTGTTTTCCACCTTTTTCAATAATAGACCGATCACCATACACACTATTTTTTTTGGTGTTTCAGAGAGAACATATATATTAATGCTAAGCATATCTCCTGCACATTTATATCCACAAAAGTCAGCTTTTGATTTGTGATATTCAAAATTTTGAATTTACAGAGAAGTCGTAACTTCCCTTAAGACTCAGAATAAAAATATCCTTTTAATTCAATCTTAAAACCATTAATAAAACGGATTTGAATCAGTCAAAGTCGTACTTTAAAAAACGACTTTAAATCTGGCTTGAAATCCGCCCAGAAATCAGCTTACTGATCGTTGCACATAAATATCGTCTGTCAAAATTTCCGATGCCAAACGTAAGGTTGATGACGTGGCCTTAAAATGTAGGGTTAATAACATAGTCTTCAAACGTAAGATTAACAACGTAAGGTTGAACACAAACGTAGGGTTGACAACTTAAGATTGAACACAAACATAGGGTTGATCATCCATAATTTTTCTTCAACACTCAAACGTACAGTAAAAGATCCATACTTTTACTTGATCCATACTTTTCCAAGAACGTATGGTTGTTTACAAAATTAAGATTGATGAACCATACTTTTGAGAAACAAATGTAACGTTTAGAATTTATGTACGGTTCTCCTTCCATACTTTGCTGATAACCAAAACATAAGGTTCCTTCCTAACGTAAGGTTCTCCTTCCATACTTTTCTGAAAACGTATGGTTTTTTAACCATACTTTTCTCTTATCTAAAAAAGTATACACACTTTTCATCCTTACGTTACGTTTATCCATGTAGGGTATGAATAGTGATTCCAGAACGCGCTAAAGTAGATTCCGAATAAGTAATAAATTCTCATTATTTAAAGAGTAAAATAAATCAATAAATTCCTGCAAAATACTAAATAAAATCATTAGAAAATAACTAAGGGTATTTGTGAGCATAAAAATTATCATAAAGAGATAGATTATTATTTTCAATAAATTCCCCCTTTAAATAACATTAACATGTATTGTTGAAAACAATAATTTTCTCAATAATCTCCCCCATTTTGATGATCAAAAAACCCATAAAATTATTAAAATTATTTAAAAAAAATTAACTTTCAAAATTATTTATAAAGTGTTAAATAAAAACTTCTCCACCAAAAAGATAATTATAAAACCAAATTTCTCATTTAATTATCCCCCTAAATAAAATGTTGAGGTTTTGATGTTGTGTTTTCCCCCTAAATAAAATGTTGAGGTTTTGATGTTGTGTTTATCCAAATTCTCCCCCTTTTTGTGATATCAAAAAGAATGAAAAATCATGGATTTTAACACTTTTAATATTGAATTGAACTGTTAATAAATGCTATTATGAACTATTTACCAATAATTAAATCTGGAGTACTTGAATATCAAAAATAAAGTCAGTAAAACAAATAAATAAAGAAACAAATACACAATGAAGGAAATTTTCATTCAAAAAACAGCAGTATATGCATGACAATGATATACACAGGAATCAAGGTTTGGGTAAGATAGGCAATAGGTTCTATCTCCTATGAATTGAAGACTTGATTTCTGTAAACTGTTCCTAAAGTCTCTTCATCATCCCATCTCCAAGATTGGTAATGATCTCTCTGTTCTCTTGAGTCATATGAATATCCTCAATTAAATTGAATTGAAAAAACTCATGCATCCTTTCATCTTTTTCAACAAATACTGACAGCTTCTCTGATAACTGATTTAACAGAATTCTGATCGATGGCTCACTAAAATTCAGTTGATCCACTAAGAACTTCTGATTGTCCAACAACACTGAAAAAGGAGAACCGTTACATTGAAGATCTTGTATCCTGTCATTCATGTTGCTCATCACAACTGTGATATCCTTAAACCTTCTGATTAAATCAGGTGAAGTACCTGATCCACTAACAACATTATTTGCAACTGATGTAAATTGATTCTCCATAACAACTTCAGATCTGGTAAATATGACTTCATAACCATTTCATATTTCAATTGTGTAACAACATTCAACATATACTCTTTAAAAATTTCAACTTATTTCCTTGAAACCGTACACTCCTTCAGCTTTTGAAACTTTAAATGTTCTAAATCTAAGGCATTTCTCAGAGAAACATTCTCAGATTCTAACTGAGATACCTTTCTGTATAGTTCATCAACTTCTTCTTTCCTTGAATCAGACACACCATGTGCTTGATTCACAGTCTCAGGTTGATGCAGTAGTACCAAAGTCAATGATTCAGCATCAGATTTTTCTTTTTCTCTGTCCTGAGAGGGTTGGTCCACATATTTTTCCTTAGAGTTTTCAAACTCCTCCACAGAAAAATACTCTTGAAGTACCTCTGTTTGAGCTTCAGAAGCATGCTCATCACATTCATCTGCATCTTTGTCTTCCAATATAATTTCAAGAACAATATTTTCAGTAGTTTCCTGAGGTATGGACACTTCTTCACCAGGCACTTCCTCCATATCTTGTTCCTGTTGAAGTAAAACTTCGACATCAGCTACAATCTGTTCCTGATTCTCCCTTTAAGCTTTTTCTGGAACTTCTGATCCCTCTAATGGTGTTGTTATTTCAGTAACATCTTCCATGTTCTTATCAACAACTGTTTCCCTTACAAAATAATAATAAAATAAAGCCTATGTGGTTGTTTCCAGAGCAGGGGAAGTGACTTCCTCATTTACTGGTCCTTTTATTTTTGATTGAAGTCCCTCCTGAATTCTGTCTTCCTCAACATCCGCCACTTCAAATAGAATCCTTCTTCCTACATTGTTGACTCTGGATTCATCTTGTCCCTCCTTGGACTTAGCAGGTTGAGCTTGAGAACTCTCTGAGTGTTCCTCAGCTCCTACTATTAAAATTTTTCCTTTAATTGTGCTCCAGAAATATCCAACTTTCCTCAAGGTTCCAGCATTAAACATATTATTGTGATGACAGTTAACTCGAGCATCCACTAATCTCACCATGTCTTTCTTAAACAATAGTTTAGAAATAAATCGACCATAATGGTAGAAATTCATCCAGGCCTCGCTTTAACAGCATTAAGTGAGATACCTTATCATTTATCTTGGAAAGTTTAACTTAATATCGCTTAATAAAAGAAACATTATATACATATCTGGGTACAAAATCTTTTCCATTTCTGCCATCTGTGGAGCTATTCTAGTCTGAATAAATTTGACCACAACCTTCCGATGAGGCTCCAAATCCTTGAAAAACATTTTCTTTATTGTCTTAGTACCAAAAATAAAAGACATGATGTCTTCGGATTTATGCACAGAATCTCCAATATTTTTCAAATCGAAATGAAAAACACCATCATGAGGGCAGTTGAGAATCTGACTAATATCTACTGAAGAGATTAAGAAATCCCTATCCTCTATCTTAGCCAACATACTGTCCTCAGTATATCCCATACTAAACTATACAGATTTGAAGAAGTATCTATGTTCTACTTCATACAGAAATTCCGTATTTTCACTATTGAACATTGGTTCAATATTCTGAAATGACAGCGCTTGCTTCAACAATAGATTTGTCTGAAATAACTAGTCGAGATCAATTAACTTTCCCTGTAAGATTTTTCTTCCCTCAGTGCGTTGTCTCCTGGAATTGCTTGGCTCGGCTTCACTGGCTCTTTTAGTCCTTACCATTTCTGTGAGAGTCTCTGAAGGTTTGAAGGTTAGGGTTTCAGAGGTTCGAAGGTTAGGGTTTAGGAGAGGAAGTGTGATTTTCGGATTTCGAAAGGGTTTCGATAGAAGTGAAAGGGTTTAGAAGTCAAAAAGGCTCTGACGGCCTTGATTCCCGTGTAATCACTAATCATTACATATATTTAAAACAAATAAAATTTGAATATGGATAAAGAAATAAAATCTTAAACAATATTCAATAAAAAAATAAAATTTACATAAATAAATAAAAGAAAATTAAAAATAAAAATTATTTAAAATTAAATACACATAGCTCCCCCTTAATAAAATCAAACCTTGCAGTGGGAAGTGGTTTAGTAAAAATATCTTCTAATTGAATTTCAGTATTTATAAATTCTAAAAATATATCTTTTTTAATAACATGATCTCTTAAAAAGTGATGCCTTATATCAATGTGCTTAGTTCAAGAATGACTAATAGGATTTTTTGAAATATTAATTGCACTTGTATTATCACATAAAATAGGTGTATTATTAAAATTCAATCCAAAGTCCATAAGAGTGTTTTTCATCCACAACACTTGTGCACATCAACTGCCAACAGAAACATATTCTGCCTCAGCTGTTGATAGGGCAACTGAATGTTGTTTCTTACTAGGCCATGATACTAAAGACTTTCCTAAAAAGTGACATGTACCTAATGTACTTTTTCTATTTAATCTATAACATCCAAAGTCAGCATCTGAATATGAAATCAAATTGAAATCATAAGTTTTTGGATAAAGAAGAGATTGAAAAACAGTTCCTTTTAAATATCTAAAAATTCTTTTAACAGTAGTTAGATGAGATTCTTTAGGATTTGATTGAAATCTTGCCCAAAGACGTACTGAATACATTATATCTGTCCTGCTCGTAGTAAGATATAAAAAACTACCAATCATACCAATATATAACTTGTTTTCAACTAATTTCCCAGTTTCATCCAAATCAAGTTTTATATTAGTATACATAGGAGTTGTAAATGGCTTGTTGTTTTCAAGTCCAAATTTCTTAAGTAAATCAGTAATTTATTTTATTTGATTTAAAACATTTCCAAAATATTTTTGAAATATTTGAAGACCCAAAAAGAAATTTAATTCTCCCACCATACTCATTTCAAATTATTCTTGCATTAATTTTGAAAATTCATGACAAAGAGTTTTATTAGTTGATCTAAAGATTACATCATCAACATAAATTTGAAAAAATAAAACATTATTTTTCACAGTTTTCTTAAAAAGTATTGGGTCTTCCATTCCAACAGTAAAATCAGTTTTCAAAAGAAAAGAACCTAATCTTTCATACCAAGATCTAGGTGCTTGTTTAAGGCCATAAATAGAGTTAGTAAGTTTAAAAACAGAATCAGATTTTTGAGAGTTTTCAAAACCAGGAGGTTACTCAACATAAACTTCCTCCATTAAATAACCATTTAAAAAGGCAGATTTAACATCCATCTGAAATAATTTAAATTTCATATAAGATGCATAGGCTAAAAGGATTCTAATGGCTTATAACCTAGCTACAGGTGCAAAAGTATCATCATAATCTATTCCTTCTTCTTGATTATATCCTTTAGCTACTAATCTTTCTTTATTTCTAGTTATTGTACCTTGGTCATCCTGTTTATTTCTAAAGACCCATTTGATTCCTATTATAGGATAATTCTTAGGACTTTCCACTAATTGCCAAACTTCATTTCTTTTAAACTGGTTTAATTCATCTTTCATTACTATTGCCCAGCTTTCATCATCTAAAGATTATTTTATAGTCTTGGGTTCTTGTTGAGATAAGAAGGCAAAGAATTCCACTAGATTTCCTAAGTTTCTTCTAGTTAGAAGACCAGTTTCTAGGTCACATATTACAGTTTCTAAAGGGTGATTCTTTAGGGTTCTAGACTGTCTAGGTAATATATTTAAAGGTTCTTCAGTATCATGTTCCTATGAACTGGACTGAATTTCTTTTATATCATTTTCAAAATTATTCTTTAAATTCTCAAGTCTCATGTTATTATTAGAGTCAAGTTCATCCATTTGTTCTGTCCTTTTCTCAAAGGGATCAGATTCATCAAATTTCACATGAACTGATTCTTCAACAATCCTTGACTTCTTATTATAAACTCTATAAGCTTTGGAGGTAGCAGAATATCCTAAGAAAATACCTTTATTAGATTTTGGATCGAACTTACCAAGATTATCCTTGGTGTTTAATATGTAAACCTTGCATCCAAAAACTTTAAAGTAATTTACTTTAGGTTTTTTATTATTCCATAGTTCATAGGGTTTCTTTTTCAAAATAGGTCTAATTAAAACTCTATTAATTATATAATAAGCTGTATTCACAGCTTCTGCCCAGAAACATATAGGTAGGCTATATTCACTTAACATAGTTCTAGCCATTTCTTGAATCATTCTATTTATTCTTTCTACAATCCCATTTTTTGAGGTGTTCTTGGTGCAGATAAGGTGTGTTTAATACCCATATTTGAGCAAAAGGAATTAAATTACAGATTCTCAAATTCCTTACCATGATCACTTCTCAATGAGATTATATTGAACCCTTTTTCATTTTGAACAGATTTGCAGAAACTTTCAAATAACGTAAAAGCTTCATTTTTAAATTTCAAAAAGAAAATCCATGTAAATCTTGAATAGTCATCAACTAAAACATATACATATAATTTACCATCTAGGCTTGCTACTCTTTAAGGTCCAAACAAATCCATATGAATACGTTCTAGAGGTTTAGACGTAGAAACTATATTAACAGATTTGAAAGATGATTTGTGTTGCTTGCCAAGTTGACATGCATCACAAAATCTGTCACTTTCAAATTTGAGACTCGGTAAATCAGAAACTAAATATTTCTTAGATAACTTATGTAAAACATATACATTTCAATGACCAAGTCTTCCACGCCAGATCCAAGATTCACTTACTTTATCAGTCAAGTAGTTTACTTGTTGTATACACAAGGAATTTAAATCTAAAGTATAGACATTTTCAGTTCTTGGTGCTTTAAATTTAAACAGTTTATCTTTAGAAATAGTACAACAATTTTTAGTAAAATCAACAGTATATCCATCATCACAAATTTTAGAGATACTTATAATATTGTGTTTTAGTCCTTGTACATAAAGTACTTTATTGATTGAGACTATTTTTGGATCTCCAACAGTTCCAATACCAATGATTTTTCCTTTGTCATTGTCACCAAATGTGACAAGTCCTCCTTCCTTTTGAGTGAGTGAATCAAAATTCAATGAGTTTCCACTCATATGTCTTGAGCAGCCACTCTCCATGTACCATATATCTTTCTTCTCGGTGGCCTGCTACCTACAGAGACATTCAAACAAATTGCTTTGGTACCCATATTTTGTTGGGTTCAGGGGTGTTAGCTAGCAATGATTTGGGTATCCAGATTTGCTTTGTTCTTTTAAAATTAGCTGAATCATATAAGTCTTTTGAAACATAGGATTTCTTAATACCACAAATTTGAGGTTGTCTTAAGAAACAGTTTTTAGCTACATGTCCCTTTGTCCCACAAAATTACAATTAACTTTTTTAGATCTAGGATCAAAATAATTTTTATATAGCTTTGGTTTTTCTCCTTTACTGCCATTTCCAAATCTCTCCTTTTTTAATGACAGTTTTTCCAAGAATTTCATTTAATGAATTCTATCCTTTTGTAAAAACCAATGCTGCTTGTTTGTAAGATTCTACTTCATCCTGCAGTGTTTTTATTCTTGATTCAAAATTAATATAGTTAGTGTTAATCGAATTGTATTTATCATTTAATTCCTTATGTTGTTTCAGAATTGTATCTCTTTCATCTGAAACGTCTTTATGTATATTTTTTTGTGACTTATGTTTCTTAAATAGTGAGTCATATCTTTCTTCAAGCATATTGCTATAGGCTGCAAGTTTTTCATTTGTGTAGCTTGATTCATAATTTGATTCAGAGGAGTAATATGAGTGTACCTCATCAATTTCTGCCATAAAACACATGTTTGCTTTTAGATTGACTTCTTCATTCTCTGATCTTGATTCAAAAGAGCTACTGGAGTCTTTAGATACACTCTAAGTGGCTTTCATAGCTTTCTTGTCTTTCTACTCAAAATAATTTCTTTTGAAGAATTTCTTCTTCTTTGCCTCCTTCAATTTTGGGAAATCTAGTCTGATATGCCCCATCTTTTTTCATTCATAAAATCTTACTTCCTTATTATCTCCCTTAAAGGATTTTTTATGCCTCTTTTCTTGCTGTATAATTTTCTAAATTTTCTGGCTAGTTGAGCTAGTTCTTCATCTGAGTTGGATGAGTCAAAGCTTTCTGATTTATCTTTGACTTCTTTGTTCTTCGTCTTTCTATTCTTTTGTTGTGAACTTACCTTAAAGGTAGTATCTTCTATTTTGATAAGCACTTTATGTTCATTATCCTTATCTTGAATTTCAGCTTCATACATCATCAATGTACCAATCAGCTCTCTCATAGTTATATCTTTGACAGGTGTGGATTGTATGATTGCATAAAAGATACCATTCCATCGAGTAGGAATTACTCTCAGTACTTTTAATGATTGATCAGCCTATTTGATAGGTTCTCCTAAATCTGTTATGTTATTGACAATTTCTGTCAATATCCCATTCATTTGGGTAATGATCTCACCTTCAGCCATTCTAAAAGTATCAAATTTCAATTTGGAAGTTGCATATCTCATTTTCATCACATTGTATGTTCATTCATATGTCACAACTATTGTTTTCCACATCTCATGTGCTGTCGGGCACTGAGATACTCTGTTAAATTAATCTGGTCCTAGACCGCAGATAATTGCATTCATAGCCTTTGAGTTCATATCGTACTCTGCCTCTATAGTATCACTCCATGTCTCAGGATTTTCAGGAATTTCATACGGAGTCATAATCTTTGAATAGACTCTATATCCGAGGTTTTTCAGATATATTATCATGCGCGATTTTCAGCAACCATAGTTGTCTCCATTAATATATGGTGCTCTGACCATCGACATCCCTTCTCTTGTATCAGTCATGATGCTCTGTTGTATAATCCTTAAATGATTCTAGCTTTCTAAGGCTCTATCAGAAGCTCCTCCTCTAATACCAATTTTTGGATCTGAATCTACAGATTATACACAAGAGGGGGTGAATTGTGTCTTTTGCAATTTTTCGATAAATCTTTTCTTGAACGAGTTCTGTCCTTTATATTTTATCATATTTGAACATGCAGCAGAATAAGTAAAATCAAGAACACAAAGATGTATAGTGGTTCAGGGAACCGAAGGCCCCTATTCTACTCCACCAATGCTCAACTCCACGAGCTTGGTGATTTTCACTATCTGGTCGTCTTTTCCACAGACTGATTCCCAACTGATTATAGGTAGTTGACACCTTTACAATCCAAGGCAAAAAAAATCCTTCTGGTTCAAAAACGAACCAACACAGCATAGAACGAGAAGCTGGTTACTCAAGAATAAAAAGAATTTCAGAAAGAAATTTTCCAGTTGATCTTCACAATTGCAACGGAATGTAATTGACAGAAGATTGATCGAAGTCTCTAGAAATATTGATCTTCAAGATGAAGCAGTTCTGAGTTGATCCAGTTGTAGTGGATATAGAGATATAGTTCACAACATCATCAGTAGTATATCCACAGTAGATATTCAATGTAGAACAAGTGAATCTTCTATCGAGTTCCTTCTTCTTGAACAAATAGAGCTTTGACGCTCCTCTTGAATCAGCAGATCAACATGAATAGTTGCAATCTCTGTTTTCCACCTTTTTCAATAATAGATCAATCACCATACACACTATTTTTTTGGTGTTTCAGAGAGAACATATATATTAAATCTAAGCATATCTCCTGCACATATAGATTAATAAAATTCTCCTTCTGATTCGCGATATTCAGAATTTTGAATTTACAGAGAAGTCGTAACTTCCCTTAAGACTCGGCATTAAAATCTCCTTTTAATTCGATCTTAAAAACATTAATAAAATGGCTTTGAATCAGTCAAAGTCGTACTTTAAAAAATGACTTTAAATCCGTCTTGAAATCCGCCCAGAAATCAGCTTACTGATCATTTCACATAAATATCATCTGTCAAAATTTCTGATGCCAAACGTAAGGTTGATGACATGGCCTCAAAACGTAGGGTTAATAACATAGTCTTCAAACGTAAGATTAACAACATAAGGTTGAACACAAACGTAGGGTTGACAATGTAAGATTGAACACAAACGTAGGGTTGATTATCCATACTTTTTCTTCAACACTCAAACGTACAGTAAAAGATCCATACTTTTACTTGATCCATACTTTTCTAAGAACGTATGGTTGTTTAAAAAAGTAAGGTTGATGAACCATACTTTTGAGAAACAAACGTAACGTTTAGAATTTACGTACGGTTCTCCTTCCATACTTTTCTGATAACCAAAACTTAAGGTTCCTTCCTAACGTAAGGTTCTCCTTCCATACTTTGCTGAAAACGTATGGTTGTTTAACCATACTTTTCTCTTATCTCAAAAAGTATACACGCTTTTCATCCTTACACTATGTTTATCCACGTAGGGTATGAACAGTGATTCCAGAACACGCTAAAGCAGATTCCGCGCTATATTTATCTATGTAAGGTATGAACAGTTATTCCAGAATGCGCTAAAGCAGATTCTGAATAAGTAATAAATTCTCGTTATTTCAAGAGTAAAATAAACTAATAAATTCCTGGAAAATACTAAATAAAATCATTAAAAAATAACTAAGGGTATTTGTGAGCATCAAAATTATCATAAAAAGACAGAGTATTATTTTCAATAAATTCCCCCTTTAAATAACATTAACATGTATTGTTGAAAACAATACTTTTCTCAACAACCATGATTCATTGGACCCTTTTAGGTTTTGGAATGAATCAGACTAGTGTCTTACCAAATAGAAATTCCTCAAAGATACTGGTCTATGAAAAAAAATTACATGTCTAAGATCTGGAAGAATTATCTATATCCATCACATGTTTAATAGCCTAACGAGGTTGACTTAGATATGGATACTTATTTTGAGAGTACCAAGTGCATGTCATAGATTAGAGTGTGAATACTCTTCGAGGTAGGTTAGTTCCTTTAGTATAAGTGGTTTTCATAATGTATGGATACATGATTAGACCTAGGAGAAAGAAGATGATATACATTCCTAGTGGCCAGATCTTTTCTCAGATGACCCCACTTTACCCTTATAATTCTATCTTGGGGATGATTTTCTTTAAGGAAAAGAGGTTGTAATGCCCTGACTTTTTCTGGAGGTACATATTGTTTTTTGTGGGTCTAATTTTTTTATCCTAATGAGGGAACCATATGGCCTAAGAAAGGTATATGGAGTCTTCAACACTTATTCAGATCTTGGAGATATGGAAATCAAAGAAATATGATGAGCCACACTATTAGGGAATGGATAGTGCTAACCATGCGACTCAACTATGTGAGGCACCCAATACACAACAGGAGGCCACATGGTTTTTCTAAAACTATGTGAGCCAGGACAAATTCCCATATGGGTTATGAAATGGTTCAAACATAGGATTTTTACATGGCTTATGCATTCTTAGGTGAACCATGTGCCTAGGCCATGCAAGTGGGGTTATTGGGCATTGGTTGGCTCATGGTTGGCACCCGGTTTATATAACAGTGTGGCCAAACTTTCCAACTTATTTTTATGGGGGAATTTACTATTTCCCCCTATTATATTTTTAAACCCCATACCTCTTTTCTCCTTTCTATCTAGTGGATATAACACCATTTCACAACCCGTGGATCTATCCCATGGTTAATCTTGACATCTTTATAACTCCCATGTTCAGTCTCTATTTTCATTGAAATTTGAAGCATTAGATCCACAATGGTAAGCTGTCAAATCATCTTTCTTACTATAATAGTTAATATTCCCATCTATTTCATTATTTTGATATGATCTAGTTTTCCCTATTTTCAGGGAATTTTTCTATTTTGATGATTTTTTTCCGTTCTTCTTCAAATCAAAGGTAGACACTTGATTAGTGGTCATCCATTAACCTAATATCAATAGTCTAGAAAATTTCCTGAAACTTAATATATTTTCATAGTATTTTATTGTGCTTCACTCCTAAAATTTTATATATGTTTTCTTAAAATAAGGCTGACTCTTATATTAATTGTATTATGTAATGACACTCCAATAGACCCATTTTAAATTGTTAAAGGTTTCTTACCTCTTGGATACTAACCCTTCAGGTCTGTTAAATTAATTTCCATCCATATGTAAATAATTAATTGACTGACCACCTATTAAGTGGTTTGGATTAAAATGTAATTATAATTTCCTTGCCTTATAAATTAAATGACTCAGTTTAATAAAATAGAAGTTAGTTACTAGGAAATGCCACATGAATTATATTTATAAAACTAGATTATATAAATTTATCACCCTTGGATAAATTTCATTAAATGTTTATAAATTATTAGAGGTAATCCATTATGTTTATTTTTATTATTATTACTATTATTAGACCACAATTGATGGTCATTGGAAAATAGTTAAGGCTTTTTTGAGAATTTAATTTCACAATCCATTATGTTGGATGATGGGAATGATGTATCATACCATTTACTTTTATCTATATGATGGTCATGATGTTCCACATTCCTTGAATCATCTATTTGGGATAATGAATACCCCACTATCTCGAGTGATAGGCACAATTTCTTATATTAATATGAGATTCATGGATTATTGGATTACTGGAGACAATGGCTTATTAAACTAGTCATAGACACCTGAGTTATCCTCCAGGTCCACTTAGCACCTAGTATCCATGTATATGCCTATATTTTTTCTCATATATATAATTTATATACATGTATACAAATTTTATATGATTAATAATATGTATATATATATATATATAGATACACATGTTTACAAAGTTTAGACTCATTCTAGAATTTTTAAAAGTAGGTAGAGTCATCCAGGTGTCCAATAAAAACATAAGTCGACTATTATTTATTTTTCTAACATTTATTATTATTCATTTACCTACACACTACTATGTCATGTACACTATAGAGATCGTTTATAGACAATGTTGGTGGTAGCCTAATGAGTTTATATCATGCCCTTTTAAGGCCTCCTTTGGTACCTGAGTAAACATCATGAATATAGGTGTGGAAAAGTGGGAGTGCTATACCATTGACACATGATTTTTTTTATGATTATAGCTTATAGCATGGGAATATAGGAATTAACATTTTCTCAAGATTATAGTTCAGTAGTATTTTTTTTTAAATTTTTTTTCGCATGTTGTCTATACCTATCCCATATATAAATTAAATCCCCTCTTTTTTAACATTATTCCATGGAATCATTTTTTATAAGACTTATACTATGGGATTCTAATTACTATTACAATTGCTTGGTTGTTTATGCTTATGCAATTGATTATTATACTTGATTCCTGTGTGCCATATATTATGTTATGACTATGATATTTATATTTATTTATTATTTCTACTCTGCCACTCCGATATTAGGGTATAGTATCCCCACCATACCACTTTGTATACTCACTTCTAGTTAGAAACCTCTGGAATATATAGAGGCACGCTTGAGGCCATATGACCCACTAACTCAGGCACCTCTTTAGTAGATCCAAGATCAGGACATTACATATTACAATGTAAATTATCTATTATGATGAATTTTTATATGTAAAAACCCAACATGACTCATATTATGACATGAAGTGAAGGATACACTTTAATAATCATGTAACAAAAAAATGAGTTTTCCTTTGGAAAGAATCTTGTAATGTTTTTTTCAAAACAAATGAAACCCAAGAATCCAATAATGAAAGATAAGAAAATTTTAACACAAAAAAGGATAAGATGATTCTAATATGGTAGAAAAGGAAATATTATGGGAAATTAAAAAATGTCTACGAAGATCTAAAAAATATAAAGGGGAAAGTTGGATAAAAACATAAGTCAATCAAGGAGATATACAATTAGATCGACATGGTGGAAGACATCTGTGATGAAGAATTTGAGAATTCACCTGTGAAAGGAAACTCAAAGGATAATAATGAGGTGTTTGGATGTTGTAAATAGGTTTTTTATAGAACTTTAATACATATAACACTAATTTTGGGTTAAAAAAATTAATTAGTGACAATGGGAAAATATCATTTGTTTCGTGTTCCAAATATAATACAATAAATAAGAATTCAAAAAATATATAATGGAATATCATTTCACTAAATTGTATTTGATCATATGTAATGATGATATAGAAATGGTTAAAAAATTATAAATATAAGTACAATGAGAGTTATCTCATTTTTCATGTGAATAAGCCATTTGCAGATAAAGAGAAATTCAAGAAAGAAGGAAAATCCATGATTCTTCAATATGAACATAATTATAAAAAAATCAATAAATAGGATAACATCATTAGTTATCAAATAAGTTACACCATAAGTAAAATATTTCCAAGGTTGAGAAAGTGGTCTTAGATCTAGTGCTACAACTGAGTTTTTATCGATAAACTACCATATTCAATATTTTTAAAAGAGGGGATTATAGGTGAAGTAAGAAAAGAAGACAATGAAGGATATGATGTCAAAATATATAAATGAATCCTTCCTCATGTAAAATTTTAATTCTTATTCATTTTAAATTGATATAAAACATCACTTTCAATCAAAACTACTTGGAATATGTTTTTCACTGCCATTATGAAGTCTATAAATAAATCTCATTAGGTGGAGCTACCAAAATGAGTGAAAAATTTCATATTTTATCTGTTTTATATCATATCGATAATTCTAGGAATCCCATGCAAAAATAGTGTTTAAGGTATGATTTTAACTCTTGTAACTATATTTTCATTTTTTTGAATATCTTATAAAGGGGGAGTGACTATCTAACAAAATATGGATACAAAAAACATTCTCTAGATTGCTTTCCCATGTTTTGTGGAGTTAATTTTAGTATATTAAAACATATAAAAAATATATTTATATAAGACAAAAATAGTTTAATTTTATAGTTGGTAACTCATTGATTAATTTATTTGGATAAATTTTATTCTTTTATAAACTCACTGGAATTTTCTACAATAGGTTATCTCAAGTAGAATTATGAAGATTTACATAAGGATCACTACTAAAAAACTATTGGTTCCATAATTCTCTAAATAAAGTGATATATAAATGGGTATAAGAATATAAATTGATACAAAGAGGAATGAAATATGTTCTCCTTTTTGTTCCCTTACACTAAGGGGAAGAAAAGATTTTTCCCATTTCACATTTATTGGAAAGAATGAGAGTAGTATGATATTGACCTTTAATGTTGTTGGGTATTGAAAGAATTTCAAAGGGTGTATTAATGTGTACTTAAGGGTATAATGGAGTTATTATTATTATTATTATTATTATTATTATTATTTAAATGCATTAAATATTATTTGTAAATGTCATTATGTTAAGGATAATGGGTGATGGATTGAGAATCCACCCCTTACAGGAGGATTGGAGGTGTTTCTTATGATATATGGGTAAATGGAAAAGTATATATTCCATTATATATTCAAAGGGAGTTTCATATATTAAAAATTGTGTTTTTAAGATCTAGATTCTTTGAATACATCAATAAACCACAATCAATTGTCTCATTTGTTCTTCATGTGAATGAAAATTATTTAAACCTAGAGTATTGTCTATAATAGTGTTAATAGTGTTGAAAGAGTTGAAAAAATGTATATATTTGAAAGTTATTATTGATGGTATTAAAATTTAATTAATCGGGATATATAATAATTAAAATACAGGGGAAACCATCCTTGAGTCACTAATCATTAAGGTTACTAATTTCAGTGTTAATAAATACTTGGATAAAGGTTTTGAATTGTGATTTTGATGGTAGAATTGATATGTAGTGAAACTTATGGAAATAATCTAACTTGATTATGTCATGTGATAAAAGGGTTAGAATTTGAATAAAAGTGATTTAAAATTAGTATCATAATTTAAAAATTAATTTTAATCTATTTTTTAATTTTTAAGTGATTCATAAGGGTAAATACACGTTGAAGGATCATCAGATTTAAGTTGAATAATTCTGAAGAATTCAAGAAAACCTAAAAATTTACCAAAGGAATGGATCCCTATTTTTTTGTAAAAATAAATATATATGATGTAATAAAGAATTTATATGTGAATAAAAATCATATAGAGTTTTCCTAAACATCATCTTACCTTATGCGACCATCATGTTGATCTGTGTAACCATAAATTACACCGTATATGTCTGTGACACTAAAATTTACAGGGATGGGGTACTTTATATGCATGAATAACCTATTTATAAGAATGAATCCTACACAATTAAAAATAAATCATGAATCTTAAAATAATCATTATCATAGACATAAATATCAATAATAATGAATTTAGTATATATAACCATCATCAGCTAGTCAAACATTGAAAAAGTTTTAGAGTGAAAGATGTGAGGATTTCCAGAAACCATATATTTTTATAGAATTGGATTATTACTTTTCAAGAGATATTCACAATGTATTTAAATATAAAAAACAATCAATTGTGTTTTTTATTCAATTTATACAATCCAGAGAAGGGGATCTTGAAATTGAGAATAGAGAAGATAAAATCATGAGAGATTTTGAGAGACTTCATAAGTATGAAAAATGCGATTTTCTAGAATTTTTTAAATATAATGAAAAAATATATGAAGGTGCTTAAGAATTTAATTCATGTTCAAAATATCTTGAATCCATGTTAAACTTGGATTTAAACTAGTTTTATGTGGAAAATAAGATTAAAGGATGTTGAGACGAAGGGTGATCAATGATCTATTTATATATGGATTTTAAAATAAAATATTTGAAAACCATAAATATATGATCAATGATGAAATTGGAAATGAAGATGAAAAATTTAGATTTTAATTTTTAAATTATAAAAAATTATTCGTGATTCAAGCTGTTGAGTTGGGATTTGATGTGTTGTTGTGTGATTCGAACAGAAAAAGAAAATGAATATGAGATGCTTCAGTGAGTAAGAGAAGATGATTATTTCTATAATTCATATGTATTTTTATTAATGAATTATTCTATTATGGTGAGTTTTTAATGAAACTATTTAAATGAGTTTTTATATGAAGAAGAAATAATGAAACTTGATCCTACTTGAAGAAAAATTTAAAAGAACAACTAGTCGATAAAAGTGAGAAGAAAAGAGATGGGTACTCTTATAAATACACAAAATACAATGGTTGGGGAGAGAAAAAGAAAATGATATCCGGAGAAAATAACAAATATGTAATAGGTGAGAGAAAAATTAAATGGAGTTCATGGAAATGAACGTGAAAATTAATTTTTATGTTTTAAATATAAATAATATTATTTTATGGAGACCTATGTATAAAAAATAGGTGAAAGAGACTAAGGGGTTCAAAACTAGGAATTGAGAGTTTGGGATGAGGAAGAATAACTGTACCATCTTAGGTAAATAAAGAATATGAAAATTTCATATTTATTAATGATTTTTAATTAAATATTAATTTTACTTAAAAGGGGACGCTATGCCCGATAGTGTACTCAACACGCAATAACTGATTTCTCTGAAATCTTACGTTGCACACAATGTTGATTTATACCGTAAAATAATATTGTAATATTATTATTTAAAATGGAAGTTAATTCCTAGCCATTTTATTGAAGAGAATTAACAAAAAAAACTAAAATATGATTATACATATTTCTTAAATGTATTTAAATTTATCCAATAAATTTTATAAGCTTAAAATTAGAATGAATTCAATTTTAAGCAAGAAATACTCTAATATTCTTTAAAAGGTTGTCTTACCGCCTTTTGATGGAGAACAATTTTTAAATATGATTTTTGTAACTTTTATATGTTTTATTTGACAAAATAAAATTATTATTTAAAATCAGGACAT
Organism: Viscum album; assembly: GCA_963277665.1. Lineage (NCBI taxonomy): Eukaryota > Viridiplantae > Streptophyta > Magnoliopsida > Santalales > Viscaceae > Viscum > Viscum album. The sequence continues at coordinate 459,431,207 of OY728135.1, forward strand.
AAAAATTTACTTTGGCTAAATTTTTTGTATTTTTCTGATAAAGTTCATTTTTTAATGAATAGTGAAAAATACTGCATTTTAAGTTAAAACTGTCTTTTCATATGATTTATTTATATGATTATATTATCTTTTTAAATGGTTTTAAAGTGTAATTGAATTATATTTTTACCATTTAATATAATTTTGGTCATTCTAAGTAATTTTAATTTGAAATTGGACATAAACACATGTCACACTTTTTGTAGTTTTTTCTTCTTAAAAACACACTTTCTAGTTTTGACAACACAAATTATTTTTAAATTAATTAATGAAACTTATATATTTTGGGTTTGGTAAAATAGACATGATTTTTTAATTTGGAATATCAAATTTATCTTAGGGGTGATTTTTTGGTATTTTTCTTAAAATGTTCAATTTCTAATGAATAGTGAAAAACACTACATTGTAGTTAAAAAACTGAATTTTTCATTTAAATGAAATTTTACCACTTATGTGAATTATATTTCAAAGATTTGACATACATGGTTGTCATCAGTAAGTAAAACATGGTTAAATAGGATGAAAATAATTTTTGGTGAATAGTAACTTTTGATTTTATTTTATTACGGTTAATGATAAATAAGATAATTCAAGGTAAAAATAATATTATAATAATATACAATTAACATAAAACATGTCCTAGCCTTATTTTATGAGTTAGGGATGACCCATACAGTCTTTAGGTAGAACTTGTGGCCTTTTAAATCCACTTGGGTAAGATAATGTCATTAATAACGTTTTATTTAAAGTAAAAATAAAAAATATCATAAACATGAATATTTTTAATCAAACAATTTTAAAGTGGGGTTTTATAACTGATATGTTTTACTATAAATAGTCATTAGAAACCTAAGAATATTTACTACATCATGGTATTTTATTTATAAATTTTAGACATCAAATAAATAAAATTATTTTTGACACAATCATGATGTAGTGTTTACCATATTAATGAATGTTTTAAATAAATGAGGTTATAAAAATTAAAATAAATTTATTTTTAACCTTTTTATTCCATCCACGAATTTTAGGGATGATTATGACTTGTTAAATTTATATTAATTGAGTTTTTTTGAAATAATCAAGTTGTTTTGGATTTTTTAAAATGTCATGATATGAATAGTATTTAAATTGACAAAAATGGGCTTTTAAAGAAAATATTTTTTTAATAAATGAAATAATAATCATAAAAATATAAGACTTGTTTTAATGACTTAGATAAGGTTTAAAATTTAATTAATGAACCACTTGTGGCTTTATTGTCATTTTATGTTAACTATATTAGCCATATAGTGTGAGCACACTTGAAGACATGGTAAGAGTAAAATTAGTTAACAAAGGGTTAAATCTAAATGATAAGGTTAACTTTGAAACCAAAAATTGTCTAAAACTTATTGGTTGATAGGATTTCGAATAATAGTCATCATATCTTAAAATTTAATGAGTTATGGACCCTCTAAAACCGAAATTCATTTTATAATAAAATAATACTTTCAAACTTTCCTAAAGAGTCCCCTATAAAAGGACATCACCTCTAAACCTTACTTGCACCTCTAAAGACCCCTTGGCTCATCAAAGCTCTGAAAAAATAATCTCCCAAAATAACTCTCTTCCTCATATAATCCTTCTTTTAGGAAGAAGGAAATTCAAGAAAAACTTGTAGTTCTAACCAAAGGGAGTTAAAATATTTAAAGACAATGTCTCCTCTCAAGTTATTTTCTTTTATTTTCCTTCTACACTACCTATTATATTATTATTTAATTACATAAAAACATAAATATTTTCAATATACTAGTTTTTTATGATATGTATTATAATTAAACTTACACACACCTCTATTTAATGGGTATAGAACATACTGTTTTTCTGGATGGCGAACTACTGCCTCATGAAATGATGATTGTTCAATCTTCTCCTACCACCTCTTATGGTGGTAATTATGTTGTAACAGTTATTATATATTATATTTATTATATTTATTTTATCCCTATGATTCTTTAATTACATTTTAGAGCATACCTTTATGCTTTTCATGTTGTATAAATACAATAAATTCATTTGAGGAAGTGCGAACTACCGCCCCCTCAAAGTGATATGAATCGTTCATGCTATACATGGAACATATAAAGGATGAAATTAATGAAATTATTTAACATATATAAAATATATATTAAAATTCAATTATATTATACCTATGTATAATTTAATTTTAATTCCTTTAAAAATGAAAAAGAATTTAAAGTAGCGTTCATGCGTACGTACGACTTATCATCTCCATGAATGGTGCATTTCATTTATTATATCCAAATGTTATGGAATATTCTAAATACATATATACTAGATAGATATTATATATATGATATATAAATCATTAATATAATTCTGGAGATAATGTAATTTTGATCACATGGACAATTTGTAATTATAATAAGTTTATTTTTTTTTTCTCAAGTTCCGAACATTGACAAAATGTCTGTTATAAACTCAAAAAACTAACTAATTTTCATATAAAGGTAATAAGTTATATAAAAGGAATAATAAAATTGAAAAAGTTTCTTAATAAATAAGATATTAAATTGAGTTTATTATTTAGGAAGAACAAGGAACATACAAGACAAGTCAGACTTGAGATAAGGGACTTCGTCTCAATCTCCTTTTATTGAGGAATGTTTTGATAATATACATCTACTTATTTTACATGGTGTATAATAAAAACCTTTTAATTTTACTTTCATTCAAATGGAATATTTTTCTATGAAGAATTTTACTAAATGAAGAAAAATGTTTTTAACATATGCGGCAACAACGACCTCTCCACCGCCATAATATTTATTTGATATTTCGATTCCTCTATAAGCCTTAATGTTTTTAAAAGGAAAAAAGATCCCTTATTTCCAATTTTGGGTGTTTTCATATTGAAAATTGTTTTTGATATATATTTATTATTTTAAATTATTTCTTGTGATTGAAAATAAATATTTATTAGTGAAATTTTGAAATTTTCAATATTTTATGTATTATGATTATATAATGGTTCTTGGAAATTTGAAGGGTGGTTATGTGATAAACCAAATGATAGGTGGTTCTATGATAAAACAAGGATGGGGGGTTATGTTATAACCTCCAATTCATTGGGTATGGAAGTCAACCGTATGACTATTCCATTTAGTGATATGTGTGTAAGTCGACCATATGATTATTCCATTTAAGTATGTTTATGCCCCAAATTACCTTTATATGTTATTTGTGATTTCTATGAGTTTTATAGTAATCGTTTGGTTAAAAAATGTTAAGAAATGAGATTTTATTTAGTAAAGAGTATTTAATACTTCATAAAAGTGAAAATTATTACTTAGGATAAAGTATTCATAATTTACTTATTGTTTTGAAAAATTAACAGTTTTTCTTCTTTGTGTATCCCATACTAAGATTTTTATTTTCATAAAAAGTTTTTGAAATGTTTTTCACAATGTATAAGGTAGGGTAATAGAAAGGAAGAATTCAAGAAGATTTATATCAAGAAAATAATTCTTGTTTTCTTTTAAGAGTTTTTATTTTATGAAAAAATGGATACTGAGTAGAAGTGTCTACTTTGTAATATTGGAGATGTAAGGTAATAGTTATGACCTAATTATATAAAAATATAAACCTAAAAATATCCTCAATGTGAATTATTAACTTAATTCAAGATTATGTAATGTTTAAGGACATGTCCTTACAATAACTTGGAACAATTAATAGAGAATAACTAGAAGAGAATGTTGTCTCTTTAATGAAGGGAAGATCATTTTGTAATATAAAGAGAAGAAGAATATGATATGAATCTATTATTTAGTTCTAGAAAAATCTGAATAATAAAGAAGATAAGGAGGGTACAACCTACTACTTCTACTATAATACATGTTTAGATCTTATCAGTGATTTATTAGTTGGTTGATAATGATAAATGAGTAGTTTATATTAAAGATATTTAGATATCAATTAGAACATATATAGAGTTAAAGTTATTCTTCAAAAAGTATATGTTTTAAATTTATAACTTTTATTTAAGAGGAAGGAGATATCTTCTTGGATGAATTGGAATACCTATACTAATTATCAATATAATTCAGAAATTATATGAAAGAAACACTTGTATAGATATGGTGTGATTACATAGAACCAGTGGGAATATTTTTAAGTTGGTAGATCACAGTGAAACTCTATGACTATAGTGGGATGATATTATGAATAAGTCTAGTGAGATTATGTAATGTGTAGATGGGAGATGAACCAAACCCATTGTAATTTTTGATTTGTTATAGTTAATAATACTTGATATTTGAAAATAACCAACCATGGCAAGGATTATGTATTTTTGACTTAAGTATTTAAATATTTGTGTTCTTATGCCTTTATTTATTGTATTATCTTTCTAATAATATGAGACAAAAAATAGAGAGGATTAATATTGGAAACAACCTATGAGGTTTAATTTAAGATTATAATTAATAAAAGAAAAAGTGAAAATTGTTTTACCACTCCCATTTCAATAGTCCAATAATCACTGGGAACTATATAAATAAGAGTAGATCTATATGTTAGAAGTATGGTATGCATTTTTGTATCATTAGTAGACACTTATGATCTATATCTTCCTAATATAAAAAAATATATAATTAGAAAAACATTTATATGTTTCATAAAAAAAAATTAAATTTTATTTCAATATCATGTTTATAAGAGAATGGAGTTTTATTTATGACTAAGAACAAAAGTTTTTTTATATAGGAATAATTTTTTTATATCTTTAAAAATATGCATAATGGTTTCTACATTTTAGATTTTATTAATCCAATATATAACACTAAATATAAGAAGGTTGAGGTTGTTGATTTAAACACTAGTTATCTATGAAATTATCACCTTGAGAACTTAAACGAGAAATGAAAGAATCCATAAATATAGATTATTTGAACCATTAAATTATTAATTTATTGATAAATTGTTTTTTAATAAAAAAATGATGAAATGACCTTTTAGTTGAAAAGTGAGGTGTCTAATTGGCTATTAGACCTAATACATATTATATAGCTATACTAACGAGAACAGAAGAAAGGGTTGGTTATAATTACTTCATAAAATTTACTATTTACTTAACTATGGGTATAAGTTTCTTATGTTACAAAATATTATATCATTTCTAAATATAATAGTGTTAAAAAATGATGAAAACAATCAACTATATGAATTTAATAAGATCATTTGATTTGATTGGGGTGGTGAATACTTGATCTAAGAGTTTTCTGATCATCTAAGAAAATATTAAGTAGTTTTACAACTCACTAATGTTAAAATAAAATAACATAATGAAATATCTAATAGGTTGAATTTTACATAGTTATACACGGTTCAATAATTGATGATTCTATGTGAAATTATTATATCATTAGGAGGGTTTTACATAAAAGTGGTAAACTTTATACTAAATACTATTCTATTTAAAATATACATAAAGACGCAATATTGTTAATAGGTTATGTGGAATATTGATTTATTTTTATATAGATTTTGGGATGTGAGGCATATTCATGACATTATTATTTAGGTAAAATCATAATTAAATTAAAAAAATACTTTTTATTGGTATCTCAAAGAAACCATTGTATCTTGTTTTTATAAACTGACTTAACATAAAATTCTTGTGAAACTAGATGTTATTTTTTTTTATAAAAGGGCCACACTTCTTAAGTATTCTATGGGAGGACGTTTAATCCTGGAAAAGTTGAAGGCTAATAAAAAATATTTCCTAAGAATTGAAAGATGGTCAGTTATATAACTGATTGTAAAAATAGAACTAACTCTGGTTAAACAATAAACATATAGGTCTCATAGTATGTTTCAATAAATTGAGATATATATATTTCATGTGGTGAGTAATGTTGAACTAAAATTAATTTTTTGTAACCTACTACCTATTGAGAGTATATTGGGAGTTTTAATTCCAAATAAATTTTGAATCAATGAGATATGAGATGGATTCTATGTATACTAACAAATTTTGTAACTTGGTATTCCCACCTAAAATGATGATAAACATATGGGTTAAGTGATTTTACAAAATGAAACTGACATTAATGGTAGAGTTTCTAGCTATAATTCTCTCTTATTAAAAAAATGGTATAACATAATTAATGATATTGACAATAGAGATACCTTTTCACTTTTAGTGTTGATAATTTCTATTTGAATATTTACTACAACAACAAATCATTATGATTATAAGATATATAAAATAGATTCCAAAACTACAACCCTTAATGGAATTTTAGTCAAGAGCATGTATAGGATAAAACACAAAATATTTGACTATCTTTAAGGTGCTTCTAAGATATGAAATTTATACTGATTTATTTGTACATTGAATAATGGTTTTTAGAGTTTGATTCACTAATAATGTGAATGAAATACTATTCATTGGGAATAATATCCCAAATCTATATTCTATAAATGTATGGTTAGGAAAAATAATCCTAATGAATGGCATGTGGAAATAAGCATACACATCTAGTATTAATATATACCTATATGGATCCAATATGTTGTTTGGTTTGAGTCCGAACACATGAACTGATAATGTTCTAGGGAGGTTTAGCATAGATAATGCAACACCATGAGAGTTTGGAATATATTTTTTAATAAATTAAAATAATGTTTGATATCCTTTTTTACATGCAAAACCAATCTAAAATAGTTCTCAAAGTATTAGATGAATATTACTTAAAAAATATATGAATAATAAAATATCTAGTATATAAAAAGATGTTACTCAACTAAAATTACTTAAATTTAGTGGATAAATAATTAATATTATTTAAAATAAGTGATTATTGTTATTTTCGTAAATAAATATTTTTAAATGATGAATATTTTATAAAAATTAATTAAATTGACCACTTTTAAAATATTCTTATATACGAACTAATATATTAACTATCTTTTAATTAAAAATTGATAGGAAAATATATCAAGAACACTTAGAAACATCATTTTTCATCAATAATAGTTTTTTAAATCTTTTATTTTCAGTTGAAAACTATATTTATAAAATTTAGAATTATATTTTTATATTATAGAATTATTTTTTGATTTGTTTTTAAAAAATTATATTTTGATGTTTAATTGTGATTTTTCTAAAAAGGCTAAATTTTGGGAAAATAGTAAAAAATATAGATTTTTCAACTACTATCACTTTTATGAAATTATCATAATAAAAGAATTATTTTAATATTCATGAATCAATTTTTATAAAAATAATATATATTTATATAGTAAAATAAATCATTTAAAAGTACAATGTGGAATTCATATATCTAATATTTAATATTTTAAAAACAAAAGTAATATTTTACTTTAATAAAAACTATTTTTGTATGTTTCTTTTACTAAGTATCTAGAATGTGTAATTTAGTTTGGATTGTTTTTAATTCCACATAAATCCAATTTTTTATAAATAAACCAATTAAGTTTTAAAAATAAAAAACATTGATAATTTTATCTAAATCATAATTTCTCTGCATAGAAAAAATAGTGTTTTTAAATGGTTCTAACACTTTATCTTCACTAATAATAAAATTAAAATTTATCACCTATAAAAATTTTATTTGAAAAAAGTTACTTCAAATTTTTAATTATTATTTACAAATTATTTAATAATGAACAATTTATTTTAGGCATTAATAGTAAATCACATAACTAAAAATTACTTACCAATGTAAAAAAATGATAAAATTTAAAAAAGGGGTAAAATACTTAAACCATGTTAAAATAATTAATGAAAATGTATAGTTCAAGGTTTATAAACCTTACCTCTTCTTCATTAATTCCTAATTTAGGATCGATTTTCTAAAAAAATTCACTCCTCACATTGGAAAAAGGAGCCATAAACACTCCACTTTTCTTCACACCCCATGCCTCTTATAATCAAACAAAATCATTCAAAATAACTCCCCAACAATCCTACACACACCATATAGGTTATTTTATTCTCAAAAGACCACCCCTTAAAGGATTAATCCATTTCATGAAGGAGTTATCCAAATGGGTAAGAAAAATTCTCAATTACTCTATTTTAATTTATTATCCTTGATATAATTTTAAATATGGAATATACAGGTTGGGAGTATTTTTCTCTAGGGAAATAGATATTATTTGCAATCTTTGTGATTAAAATGATCTAGAATTATTATTTTTATCAAATGAAAGTATTCGTTGGTCTCTCAAAGAAGGTGGATTTTTTATCCAGCTTGAAGCACCTTGATTTTTTAGCTAGGGAACTGAAGAATAGAAATCATATACCTTCATTATGTTATAAGATGGAAGGACATGATAATTTGAAGGAGAATGTGTAATGGGAAAGGAATGTTTCCTTTGATATATTCTTCTCCAACCCTTAGAGTGACACTACCACTGCTTATAATTGAATTTTGAGGAATGGTGCACTCGCTATTGTTGAAGTGAACCCTAGAATTTTTGAAGAGCGAATCGAATCTTGTGATAATTCTATTATCACTTGAATCACCTCAAAAATAAGAAATTATTGGAAAATTTATGACCTAAGGAAATAGATATTATATATTTGAGGTTTCAATGACTGACGCATTGTTTCCATCGATATGAGTTTCAACCATATTATTTTTCATTCACATGAGTTGAAATTAAAGGCTAGGATATATGGTTTTTTTCAATCACAATTCAGGGGTTCTAATATTCCATGATTTGGATCCCTAGTTTGAGCCATTTTAGGCCAAGAACTCTATTGAAAAATCATGGATTCATATCAAAGTGATGAACTGGTTTTTTTGGTACCCAAGTATCCTCTAGGATATTTCCTTGGTTGTAGGCACCCCAATTAAATTTAAAAAATAGACTGAGATGGTAAGGTATGGTCACTTTCCTCGAATTTTGATTGAGTTTATATATTTCTTAAACATTTTGAGTGTGTGTATTTGATTGTTTGTGATTTTAAGTTTGAACGTGTAGTTGAATTTGATCATATTCCTTGTTTCCATTTCAATTGATCATGAATCAGGATTGTAAAGGAAAATTTTCATAGAGGCTTGAGATGACTTAATTGAAAAAATCATGGACACACAATTGAGAAATGTAAGTTCAAATTACCAATTTATAGTGGAACTAAATCTTCAATGACCTTGAACTCTGTGCCTATGTCCGTGAATAAGGGTTACCCAGAAGTGAAATGAGTGATGGATGCTGCTCCAATTTCAATTATTAAGGAGAACCTTGTGGATAATAATATCTAAAGGATAGTGAATGGTATTTTTGGAGTATCCTCCTTTATTTATTTTTTCATCGGTGCAATGAAAAAATATATTGGTAGCCATTTTTATGGTGATGGCAGAGAGGGTGTGCTACCTGATCCTCTAGGTGAACACACATTCTATACTCAAAATATGCATACTATTGACTCTTTAATCTAAGAGGGGGCTTCTATTTCAAAGTGGGGGGTGAGTAATGAACTAATATTCAGTGAAATGATATTGAATTAAATTATACAATCATATTGAAGGACCTATTTCTATCAAAAGGTAAGCTGGATATTGTTTCTTTCCATTGCAAAGGAGCTTCCTCTCCCACTACTAAGAAGCTTATTCTACATGTAAATGATAACATGGTTCCAAAACCTGGTCAACATGAGGTGTCTTCTAATCTTCAAAAGCATGAGACTATGTTGGATGCATCTGCATCTACTCCTATATCAAATGGCATAGAAAAAGGTAAGGTTGCAATATAGGATATTATACATGTCGTTGAGAGTCCCAAAAATGGTGTTGCACAAACAAAATTTTTGTTCCATAATTTTATGCACTGTACCTAGAGAGACATGAGAGGAAATATACCATTAACTTGAAAAATTCTATTTAGAATGCATCCCCTTCTCCCTTGTTGATTTCACATGATTCCAAAAAGGATTTACATAATCATTATTGTAGGATGTTCTAAAATTAGGTGTTGTTGGAAGATAGAACTAAAGGTAAGGAAGACAAGGAGGATGTGGAGGCTCAGAATGATCCTAAGATAATTTCGAAAATTGATCACGTTGGAAGCTAAACAAATGACGAGGTTTATGAACCCTCGTACATGGATGATTAGGGTGGTGTATGTAAGACTCTGATGTAGTATAGGATAGGAATACACCCAAGGGGCTGAGGTGGAAACTTTGGAAGGGGTGGAATAAATATATGATGAATTTTATTATTTGTTACTTTGTTTTGGTGGTTTTTTGGTCACTTTTATCTAAGAATTCTCATGTTTCCATGTTTATTCCCTCTTTTATACTTAATTTTTTGGGGCCATGGATTTTATCCATAGTTCACACTATTTTGGAAAATTTCATTTCCTTCATTTACTCTTATACTTCCTTAGAATCTAATAGAACCTTGGGGAAATAATTAAATCCATATCATAAGGATTGTGAAATATTATAATATTTATTTTATTAGAATTTTCTAATTCTTTATAACCAATTTAAAAAACAAAAACATCAATTCTATTATGTGCGGACTACTGCCACCATAAGCAATGTGACCGATTTTTCAGAACCACCTTAGATAGGGAATGCAATCGCTTTATTAATTGTAATCACCCATTGATTATAACATGTTCTTATGTGGTTAAGTTTAACCATCTACATGAAAGATTCTATAAATTTAAATCATGGATGACTATGGGATTGTAAATACATCCATTAAAAGATGTAAATGGGAAAAAATTTTGTTTAAGGATCTATAAGATTTACATAAATATTTAACATATTATCAATATCCCAATACTTTTTCATTAAACATTTACAAAAAAAGCATGTTATGAATTTCATCTCTAAGAAATATAACTAAGACCAACATGTAATGTAATTTAAAGTTTTTAAATAATTAGAAAAATCTATTATAATACCTTAAATAATATATTAATGATATACTTAGTATCAAATAGTGGAGATCAACATCAAAAATACTATATTTGTGAAAAATAATAAAAATTACAAACATCTGGTGCTAAAAAAACAATAACTAATAATTTTTTAATAAATAATTATAATTTAAAAGTATACAAGGTAATATATATGAATAAGTTTCTAAAATAATTTATTAAGAATATATTTTTATACATGAATTTAGAGTGTGTTCAAATAAGCGGGAATACAAGGTAAGAGATTCTCATATCAATTATTGGTCTTTGAGATTTATACAATATTCAACACTATTTAAATTTTGTGTGGTGTATATACTACCCATGTTTGTATTTTTTATCAATTTATTCATAAAATTAAATGTATTGTTTTATACATTTCATGGGTTTACGATTTGAATTTTAATGAAGTTGTAAGGTATTTTGTTATCTCAAACCCTCTTTCTTTGAGTTAAAATGTTTCATCTTACATACATTACTTCTATGATCGATTTATTCCACCTAATATTTTATATTATAATTTATCTTTATGTCAAGGAAAAATGAAATTTTGGATTCAAATATTCCTCCTTTATTAATTTCTTCCCTATAAAAGTAATACATTGTTAATGATGATTTGTATTGCATGTGAATAGTTTATATTCCCACCAATTTTAATTTTTTTGTAAACCAAAATATATTTTTACATTATGTTTCCTTCATATTTGCATTTTCCTATTTTTAAAATCATGTTTTACTACTCTTTTTATGATGTGAGTTTTATAAAATGTATTAAAAAATATGAAAAATATTTTCCATCATTTTGTAATAAAATGTTTTATCTTCCATTCCACATTCCCTTCAGATAACCTTTTTATATTTCTAAGGTTATATTATTGAATATTATATATTTTTTTATTTTTTTCAAAATTTTTGTCTTTACATTTTTAAAATTATTTATTAAAGTGATCTATAAGTTATTTTATAAAAATTTAATTTATTTATAAAAACAATTTTAAGAATTATTTTGAATATTCATTTTTATCTTAAAAGGATTTAATACTTGGAAATTATTCTCATAATATTTCATATAGATTCAATTATACTATTTTTATTTTTAGGGAATTAATATTTGGTAACAAAATTTACAGCTTTTGATCCATTCTTATATGATACCATTTTATGTGATCTTCTTATGAAAGTATTTTTCATTTTTTTCAATATAATTAAAAGAATATTTTGTTTCCTTGGGGGTTTTTACTTATGAAACAACCAAAATTATTTCTATTAAGGGATTATGAAATATTCTTGGGTTGTTTTCTTGAAAACCCATCAGTTTTCTATGGGTTAATTTTTTGATGTTTAAATATGAATATTATCCTGATTTTTTTGCACATGTATGGATTATTATTATGATAATGGGAGGATTCTTATATCACCCTATAATGAATTCATTAAGGTTTAATATCAAATTAGATGAATATTTTTTGCATGAACATGATTCAAGTATATTATTTTAAAGTTTTTTTTTCTATGAACATGATATTGGTAGTTTTTTTCAATGGTTTGTTTTTGTGTGAATGTGATATGATTGGATTTTATCACATGTTTTTGATGTGAATGTGAGGCAAGTATCTTTTTTCATAGTTTTTTTTGTGGGAATATGATAGGAGTAACTTTTCTCACATTTTTTTTGAACGTGATATGGGTATCTATATTCAATAGTTTTTGCATGAATGAGATATAGATGGATTTTTTGATAAGTTTGTTACATGAATATTATGTTGGTAGCTTTGTTTAGAATATTTTCTATGCTTATGTTATGACATTAACCCTTTTTTGGAAATTTTAAAGTGACGTGGAATATTTCTATGTAATATTTCTATGATTACACCCCATGTATCCTTTTTTTATCTCACATTATTATGACATGGTACAAAATTTTTTATTTTAGATTACATGTCCTGTTCTAATGACTTATGGATAACTCTTATTATTCAATGTCCATTTAATAAGATATTTATCCCATGATCATGTTTTCTCATATGATTATGATCTAACCCTTTATGGCACCTTTTATATTTTTGATAATTTTAGCTCACACCTTTCCTATGATTCAATTCCCTAGGTTATAAATATGAGTATACAGTATGACAAGTCTATAAGGGAGTCTTGTGTAGTTTGATTAATGAGAAGTGCTCAAAAGAATCTGAGAATAAATTTCTTCAGCTGTTGATCCTCAAAGACACTAAACGTTGAATTATTATGATTATTTTATTATTGTGAGATATAATGTTTAAATTATTGAAATATATTTATTTTTATCTTGAGAAATCTCAATTTTTTATCAATAATGTTCAAAGAATGTTTTTTTAGGACTAAACGTATGAGTACAGGTTTGTGGAAACTAATTTTTCATAAAATCATGGTTTAATTATTTTTGGGTATTATTTTAGTCATTTTTTGGATTGAAATAATATAAATTTAGTGGATACCCTAGTGACTAGTCAAATTATAAGATATCATCCTAAAATTTGGGTAAATTATAGAGTTTTTGGATTCTAGGAAATAAAATTTCTATCTAGAAACTAATAATGGATACGGGAACTAGATTAATTGTTACTAGGGTTAAGAGCCCTAAAAATTAGGGTTGAGTATTTACTCAATCTCTACCTAGTGCATAACAAAGATAACTAACTTTATACCTAGTTTGACACTCAAAAAGGATATGATCTGTTGATTTACATACTATTTAAAAACCATTATGAAGGATTCAAATTGAAGTTTATGATTTAATATAAAACTATTTAGGTTAATGAAACTAATAGGAATATGAACATAAACAACCTATGATAAATTTAAGGAAAAGTACATTAATCCAATTATATGACAGATAAACTGAATGTATCAAAGGTTGAAGTGATGATTTTGTTAGAGAAGACATCATATGGTAATGTTTTGATATCAATAAGTTAATTTATTCTATTTTATTTGATAACATCATAACCATTTTGGATTTATTATTTGGCAGGGAACAAGATCATGAAAATGAATCAATAAATAGTATGTCTCTAGAAACTCCAAAAGAACCATATTATTCAAAAAAGATTCTATGTCACACATAAGATGGTTATATTTATATCTTATTAAAAATAATATATTGAGTCATTTACATATTTTAGATACCCTTAAAATTTTTTATTAGTGAGTGATCAATAAAACCATGATGACACATTTTTTTTACAGGGGGGGGGTGCCGAATTTAACACCTTAGGATTTTAGAATATATATTTCTCAAAATTTATACTTTGTTTTATAGCTCATTTCAAAAGTAAAATTGAAATAAAATTATCCATGAAATATTAGATTAAAAATATTAATAAAATTATAAGAATAAGAAAACCTTAATTAGATTATAAATTCCACTCAACTAAAATTGCTCACATTTATATGATAAATAGAAAATATGAATATATATTAATAATAATCCCTCTTTATCAAATAAATAATTTTTATGTGTTTTATATTTTATACAAATATATAAAACTGAATAATTTTAAAATATTATTATATATGAACTTATAACACCCCGAGCTTCCACGATACACTTCTCTTTCAATAATGCAATAACTTGCATTGTACACAAGTTCGAGATTCTAACACACCGCGACTAATCAAAATAGCCATTATGAATAGTAATACCCACCTTTTGAAATTATAGATATTTTATATTTCAAAATGAACTTCATTTTTGGATTAGGAATATCTAAATTAGCCTATGTTGAATTTTTGGTATTTTTCTGAGAACTATGAATAGTGAAAAATACTTAAAAACAACTTTTTAAATAAAAATAATTTATAGTGATAAATTATACCATTGAGTGGTTTTAAAGTATAATTAGAATATATTTTTACCATTTTATCCAATGGTGGTCATTAAAATTAATTTCACTTTGAAATTGGACATAAACAATTGTCACTCATTTGATATATATCGTTTCTTAAAAACACGCTATTTGTTCTGACAACGGTAACTAATTATAAAATTAATTAATGAAACTTATATGCTTGGAATTTTGTAAAATAGACATCATTTTCGAATTCTCAATATCAATTATAGCTTAGGGTGAATTTTTGGCAGTGTTCTGAAAAACATCAATTTTTGATGAATAGTGAAACCACTAAGTGGTAGTTAAAAAAACTGATTTTCCATTTAAATGAAACATTACCACTGCTATGAATTGAATTTAAAAAATCCAACAGACATGGTTGTCATTAGGATGTAAAATTTGGTTCAATGGGATTAAAATAATTTTTTGGTGAATAGTAACTTTTAAGTTCTATTAATCGGGATTAAAGGTAATTAGTGAAATTTAAGGTAAAAATGATATTATAAAAATATGAAAATACCCTTAAACTTGTCCTACCATTATTTTATGAGTCATGTCCGACCAAGAAAATAAATGGGTCAACTTGGGGACCCCATGAAGCCACTTGGGTAAGAAAATGACATTAATCACTTTTTATTTAAAGTAAAAATAAAATTTTCACAAACATGTGTTGTTTTACTAAAACAATTATTACATGGGGTTATATAAGTTAAAGTTTTGACTATAAATATTCATTGGAAATATAAAAATATTTCCTACATCATGGTTATTTTATTTATAATTTTTATACATTAAATAAATTAAATTGTTTATTACACAATGATGATGCAGCGATTACCTCATTAATTAACGATTTAAATAAAATGAAAAGATAATGTAAACTCTAAGACATACACTTGTAAAAAACCTATTGGAGGAGTATATTTCGAACCCTTATCACCTTATCCTCTAAATACATAATTTTGGGACCTTTGGAATCAAAAAAGTAATTCATAATAATGTAACATTTCATGAGTTTCCAAGAGTGCCCCTCCTCTCCTCTTATAAAAGGCCCCCACCTCTACCACCTTATTCACACCATAAAAGCCATTTGGCTCGGCCCAAATCTGCCCAAATACTCTCTAAACTTCCCTCTCTTACTCTTAGATGCCTCACTTTGGGTATAAGCCTTCCCAAGGAAGCCTTTGGCTCAAATCAAAAAGAGTTACCCGATTTTAAGGTAATGTCTTCTCTTGTGTTCCTTTGTTTTATTTTGCTTCTCCAACCCCCTAAAATATTTTTATTACTTTATTTTATAACAACACCAGTATCCTCAATATACTTTTATGTTTTTATGAGAAGAATTTTATTTACACTTACACACACCTTCGTCTAATGGTTAAATAACATACTGTTTCTGTGGGTGGCGAATTACTGCCTCACGAAACGATGATTGTTCAATCTTCTTTTAACACCTCTCATGGTGGCCATTATGATGAAAATATTTTTATATATGATATATATTATTTTTTTGTTTTCCTTATGATTCTTTATTTTTTATTTATTTCATACCATTATGATTTCCATTATGGGTAAACACAATAATTTCATTTTAGGGAGTGCGGACTACCGCCCCCTCAAAGTGATTTGAATCGTTAATGCCATATGTGGGATGTATAAAGGATGGAGTAAATGATATTATATATTATATTATACTGGAATTATAATATAACATTATATCATTATTATTTCATTCCATTAAATATGAAATAGAAATGAAAGTAGCGTTCATGCGTACGTACAACTTACCGTCTCCATGAACGGTGCATTTCATTTCTTACCTCTAAATGTTATGTAATATTATAAATGCATGTATATACTGGATATATATGATATATATGATATATAAATCATGAATATAATTCTAGATGTAATGGATATTTCACCACATGAACAACTTGTAATTATAAGAAGTTTATTTTTGACTCAAGTACCAAAGATCCACAGAATGGCCGTTATTAACGTAAATAATTACATAATGTTCGTAACATGGTAATAAGTTATATAAAAGGAATAATGAACATGAAAAAGGTTCTTAATAAAGTAGAAATTAACTCTAGTTTATTATTTAGGAGGTTAAAGAATGATCGAGTCAAGTCATACACGAGGTAAGGGAACTTCTTAACCCAATTTCCATTCTTTGGGTTAATCTCCTACTTTAAAATTATGTCCTGATATTATTATGTCCTATATTGTATTTTTACTTTCTTTATGTGTAATTATATTAAATACACATAATAGATCTATTTTATTTAAAAAAAAGATCTTGGTAAGAACTTCGTCTCAATCTCCTTTCATTGAGGCATATTTTATTTTATACACAACTTTCTTTTATACGGTGTATAAACCCCTTTGACTTTTACATTTATTCAAAAAGAATCTTTTTTATACGAAGCGTTTTACTAAAAGAAAAAAGGGAATGTTTATTTTTTTCTGTACCTATGCGACGACAATGACTTCTCTGCCACCGTGGCCATTATTTGAGTTTCGGCTTCCTCTACAAGCCATAACTTTTTTTAAAATGAAAAATAAATACAAAGTTTTAATTTTCTTTTATTTTGGTATTGAAAATGGTTTTGAAAGTGTTTCTATTATATCAATGTGTTGTATTGATATCTTGTGATTGAAATGTGGAAATGTTATGTTTCCTTTATGCATGTTTTATGTGATACAATTATGTTATGGTTTATGATATGTTTAAACCTATTCCTATGAGGAATGCATTAGACTTAATAAGTGAGGGGTGGTGCCCGCTATAGCTCCTCGATGCATCAGCAAGTCTAATAAGACAAACTAGTGTCTTGGCACGAGGCCTTGACAAAATATTATTTGTATTCTTGGCACGAGGCCTTGGCTACGTGGTTATGATAGTCTAACATTATGCATTCCATCATTATGAAAGTGGTTATTGATATTGCATGTGATTATTCGACCAGTAGAATATCCATGTCAATAAGTAAATGGAATTATCTCATTTTACTTTTTCCATATTATGTTGAAGTTCAAGTTTAAAAGGCTTTTGTTTTAGTCATACATTTCCTTAAATGTTTATGTTTATTTATGAAAGCTTCCGCTATATTGTTATCCTTACTGAGCATCTGAGCTCACCCCTTTCAATGTATTATTTTTTCCAGGATGTGAAGAAATATTTTATGACTGATCTATAGGGACAGTCTGAAGGGGATAAAAGTGTGGACTATGGAGACAATGTTATTGTGATTTTTCACTTTATGATGTAATGTAACATTTATGAATGTATCTAGTGTTTCAAAGGATTCTAAACTAATCGGTATTTCGAGACTTGATCTTTTGTGATAATGAAAATGTTACGAAGTAATGCACCGACTCTGGGTAACTAGGGTCAGGGCATTATAGTTGGTATCAGAGGCAGTTTAGTACTAACCTTGGAAGGTAGATTTAGATAAACTCTTATTAGAGCACATAGCCCTAAGATAGACTTTGAGGATTAGTATAGATGAACTTCCTAGAATTTTGGTATTATAGAGATTTTGTGAGTTTTCTGAGCAATACATCCTTGTCTGGATACAAGCAGGTAGAGGTGGTTCTGGCACAGATGTACCTAGGGGTAAAACCCGAAAACACCGCTTTCAGCTAGACTCGAACGGGAACTGGTGCACGACAACGGGCCTTACTGCACTCTTGGTTACGACACTCCCGGGGGATATGCTTAGGATAATTCTCATTTTCTTTACAAACCATTATGAAGGGTTTATGAGTAAATACTTCCTCAAAGAAAACATTTCTTTTTATGATTATGGAATATATCCATAAATAGTTTAATTTATGTTAAGTGTTTTACAAGTATAGAATTATGTATTTTGAATCATAATCTAATCTAGTTTATTCCATTGTTTAGAAATGTCGCCTAGTGGGAGGAATGGAAACCGTATAAATGCACGCACTCCATGTAAGGATTTACCTCCTGCTCAAGATAATTATAGTGGAGCTGGTGATACAACTGGTTCTAATCATCTTATCACCATACTGGAAAAACTCGCTCAGGTTATGAATAATAACCTTACTCGTATGGAGCACCCTGATCTACAACATGATGGATCAATGTTAGATCGTTTCATGAGGAAACAACCACCAACATTTAATGGGGGTAAAAATCCATTAGTAGCTGAGAAATGGATAAACTCTTTAGAAAAAATATTCCACGCCTTGGGGAGTAGCGAAAGGGAGAAGGTTGTCATGGAAGTGTACCGGCTCACTAGAGATGCTGATCAATGGTGGTCGCTGATTCAAAACACAAAAGAAGATGAAGAATTACCTAATATGAAATGGAGGGAGTTTAAATAGCTTTTATTAGAAAAATACTTCCCTCGTGACCATAGGGCAGATATGGAAATGCAATTTCCGAGTCTGAGGCAGAAGGAGGATGAGGATGTCGCAAAGTATGAGGCTTACTTTACAAGGTTAACGAGGCATGATCCAGATTATATGCGTAACCCAAGAAGTAAGATCGATCGTTTCTTTGATGGGCTAAAACCGTTTCTCCGTTGAGCATTAGTCTCACAAACCTTCTTGTCGTACGAAGATATTGTCTCATGTGCTATCAAGATAGAAAAGGAATTCTCTAAATCTTATGACAATAAAGTAAAGAAAGAGAAGAAGAGAACGGTGGAACAAGAGATAGATAAAGGGAAAAATCAAAAGAAGGATTTTCAATTATGCGATAATTGTGGGAATAATCACCCTGGTACTTGCCTAAAAGGAATGAAAGTTTGTTATAATGGTGGAGAAAAAGGCCACCAGGCTCGTGATTGCAAGGGAAAGAAAGAGGCTATCAATGTTGAATTCTACAATTGTAGAGAAATGCGGCATTATGAAAATGAATTTCCTAAGTGCCAAGGAAACTTACCTCAGAAAAGGCCAAGGGATCAAGGCCAAGCTTATGTTGTTGCTACAGATGAAGTTGAATAATTAATATATTTGTGTTTTTGGAATCAAGGATTATATTCTGGTTATAAGAATAATGTGATATATAAGGATTGTACTTCAGTACCTGTTGTTTTAATTAAGGTTTTAATATGATGAAGGTAATCATATTTTTAGCATGTGACAATAAGAGAAACTTTACCTTGTTTGGGGAATCTGATGTTACAATTGATTTTGGAATTTAGAGAGCTTTTAGAGAAAGTCTGGATAGAGGTATTTTGGGTAACTATAAAGGTTGGAATGGATTAAGTTTAACCTTTGATATTATTGTTTAAGGTTAAAAAGTTTCTGAAGATTATTATTTGAATATTATAATACTATAGTTTTAGGAAAAGGACAACCTGCAGGTTGGGGGATAACCCGTCGCGTCGAACAAAGCTGCAGGAATCGAACCCACAACCATAGTGCGACACGACTTTATTACCTACCACTATCCTACATGAAGTCCATGGTTATTACAAAAAAGTTTTCCTAATCTAAATGGTATGTGTTAATATTTTGAACCTTGTACAATTTGGATAAATATAATATTTTTGAGTTCTATTATCTTTTTGAGTGAAAGATGATTTTGTGGTAGAAATTAGTTGAAGGTTGAAACTCTACTTTTCAAGAATAAATATATATATATAACTATCTCTTATTCTATGAATAAATTAATTCTTAAAAATTAGTAAAGGGATATTAAAACAAAAAATGTGTTATCCTAATACCTTATGTCTTGTTGAACTGATAATATTTTAAATCAACATAGATTAAAGGCTTTGAGGCCCTCAATTTTACACTTCCCTATGATTGATGACCTCAATCACTCCCTACAAATATTTAAGTTTTTCCTCCAATTATATGTCTCTAATTGCCACCAATGTTCTCCTTATCGAGATCATAATTTGGTGGTGACTTTTTCATTTCCTTTTCCCTCTTATTAAGGCTAAATTTTATTAACCTTATTTCTGACGTGGGTTTTCCAAAAAGGTATTTTCTATTTTCATCCTTTTATTTTCAAAGAAAATTTTCAAATTACGAGGACGCAATTTATTGAAGGATAGGAGAATGTAACACCCCGAGTTTCCATGATACACTTCTCTTTCAATAATGCAATAACTTGCATTGTACACATGTTCGAGATTCTAACACACCACGACTAATAAAAATAGTCATTATGAATAGTAATACCCACTTTTTGAAATTATATATATTTTATATTTCAAAATGGACTTCATTTTTGGATTATGAATATCAAAATTAGCCTATGTTAAATTTTTGGTATTTTTCTGAGAACTTCCAATTTTTTTATGAATAGTGAAAATACTTAAAAACAACTTTTTTAATCAAAATAATTTATAGTGATAAATTATACTATTGAGTGGTTTTAAAGTATAATTAGAAAATCTTTTTACCATTTTATCCAATGGTGGTCATTAGAATTAATTTCTCTTTGAAATTGGACATAAACAATTGTCAATCTTTTGATATATATCGTTTCTTAAAAACATGCTATTTGTTGTGACAACGGTAATTAATTATAAAATTAATTAATGAAACTTATATGCTTGTAATTTTATAAAATAGAAATCATTTTTGAATTCAGAATATCAATTATAGCTTAGGGTGAAATTTTGGCATTGTTCTGAAAAACATCAATTTTTGATGAATAGTGAAACCACTAAGTGGTAGTTAAAAAAACTGATTTTTCATTTAAATGAAACATTACCACTGCTATGAATTTAATTTCAAAATTCCAACATATATGGTTTTCATTAAGATGTAAAATTTGGTTCAATGGGATTAAAATAATTTTTTGGTGAATAGTAACTTTTAAGTTCTATTAATCGCGATTGAAGGTAATTAGTGAAATTTAAGGTACAAATGATATTATAAAAATATGAAAATACCCTTAAACTTTTACTACCCTTATTGGACGAGTCATGGACGGACAATAAAATACATGGGTCAACTTGGAGACCACATGGAGCCACTTGGGTAAGAAAATGACATTAATAACTTTTTATTTAAAGTAAAAATAAAATTGTCACAAACATGTGTTGTTTTACTAAAACAATTATTACATGGGGTTATATAAGTTAACTTTTTGACTATAAATATTCATTGAAAATATAAAAATATTTCATACATCATGGTAATTTTTTTATAATTTTTAGAAATTAAATAAATTAAATTGTTTATTACACAATGATGATGCAGTGATTACCTCATTAATTAACGATTTAAATAAAATGAAAAGATAATGTAAAATATAAGACTTACACTTGTCAAAAACCTATTATATGAGTATATTTAGAAACCTTATCACCTTATCCTCTAAATAAATAATTGTGGGACCTTTGTAATCCAAAAAGCACTTCATAACAATGTAACATTTCATGAGTTTCCAAGAGTGCCCCTCTTCTCCTCTTATAAAAGGCCCCCACCTCTACCACCTTATTCACACCATCAATGACATTTGGCTCGGCCAAAATCTACCCAAATACTCTCTCAACTTCCCTCTATTACTCCTAGATGCCTCACTTTGGGTAGAATTCTTCCCAAGGAAGCCTTTGGCTCAAATCAAAAAGAGTTGCCCGATTTTAAGGTAATGTCTTCTCTTGTGTTCTTTTGTTTTATTTTTCTTCTCCAACCCCCTAAATTTTTTTTATTACTTTATTTTATAACAAAAACAGTATATTCAATATAATTTTATGTTTTTATGAGAAATATTTTATTTACACTTACACACACCTTCGTTTAATGGTTAAAGAACATACTGTTTCTGTGGGTGGTGAATTACTGCCTCACGAAACGATGATTGTTCAATCTTCTTTTAACACCTATTATGGTGGCCATTATAATGAAAATATTTTTATATATGATATATATTATGTTTTTTGTTTCTTTATGATTCTGTATTTTTCATTTATTTCATACCGTTATGATTTCCATTATGGGTAAACGCGATAATTTCATTTTAGGGAGTGCAGACTACCGCCCCCTCAAAGTGATTTGAATCGTTAATACCATATGTGGGATGTATAATAGATGGAGTAAATGATATTATATATTATATTATACTGGAATTATAATATAACATTATATCATTATGATTTCATTCCATTAAATATGAAATAGAAATGAAAGTAGCATTCATGCGTACGTACGACTTACCGTCTCCATGAACAGTGCATTTCATTTCTTACCTCTAAATGTTATGTAATATTATAAATGCATGTATATACTCAATATATATGATATATATGATATCTAAATCATGAATATAATTATGGATATAATGGATATTTCCTCACATGAACAACTTGTAATTATAATAAGTTTATTTTTTACTCAAGTACCAAAGATCGACAAAATGGCCGTTATTAACTTAAATAATTACATAATGTTCATAACATGGTAATAAGTGATATAAAAGGAATAATGAACATGAAAAATGTTCTTAAGAAAGTATAAATTAACTCTAGTTTATTATTCAGGAGGTAAAAGAATGATCGAGTCAAGTCAGACACGAGGTAAGGGAACTTCTTAACCTAATTTCCATTCTTTGGGTTAATCTCTTACTTTCAAATTATGTCATGATATTATTATGTCCTATCTTGTATTTGTACTTTATTTATGTGTACTTATATTTAATACACATAATAGATCTGTTTTATTTAAAAAAAATGATATTGGCAAGGACTTCGTCTCAATCTCCTTTCATTGAGGCATATTTTATTTTATACACAACTTTCTTTTATATGGTGTATAAACCCCTTGACTTTTACGTTTATTCAAAAAGAATATTTTTTATACGAAGCATTTTACTAAACGGAAAAATGGAATGTTTATTTTTTCCATACGTATGTGGCGACAATTACTTCTCTGCCCCCGTGACCTTTATTTGAGTTTCGGCTTCCTCTACAAGACATAAATTTTTTGAAAATGAAAAATAAATACAAAGTTTTAATTTTCTTTTATTTTGGTATTGAAAATGGTTTTGAAAGTGTTTTTATTATATCAATGTGTTGTATTGATATCTTATTATTGAAATGTGGAAATGTTATGTTTCCTTTATGCATGTTTTATGTGATACGATTATGTTATGGTTTATGATATGTTTAAACCTATTCATATGAAGAATGCATTAGACTTAATAAGTGACGGGTGGAGCCTGCTATAGCTCCTCGATGCATCGGCAGGTCTCACGAGACAAACTAGTGTCTTGGCACAAGGCCTTGACAAAATATTATTTGTAGTCTTGGCATGAGGCCTTGGCTACGTGGTTATGATAGTCTGGCATTATGCATTCCATCATTATGAAAGTTGTTATTGATATTACATGTGATTATTCGACTAGTAGAATATCCATGTGAATAAATAATGGAATTATCTCATTTTACTTTTTCCATATTATGTTGAAGTTCAAGTTTAAAAGTCTTTTGTTTTAGTTATAAATTCCCTTAAATGTTTATGTTTATTTATGAAATCTTCTGCTTTATTGTTAGCCTTACTGAGCATCTGAGATCACCCCTTTCAATGTTTTATTTTTCCCAGGATGTGAAGAAATATTTTATGAAAGACCTAGAGGGACAGTCTGAAGGGGATAGAAGTGTGGACTATGGAGACTATGTTATTGTGATTTTTCACTTTATGATGTAATGTAACATTTATGAATTTATCTAGTGTTTCCAAGGCTACTAAACTAATTGGTCTTTCGTGACTTGATCTTTTGTGATCATGCCAATGTTACGAAGTAATGCCCCGACTCTGGGTAACTGGGGTCGGGGCGTTACAGAACTAATGTATTATAATTAATTAAATTAAAAATTTATATTAAATAATATCAAGAAGACTTAAAAATTGTATTTTCAATAAAATAGAATTATCTTTATTTTTAGTATTATTAATTGAAAATTAAATTTTATTATTTTATTATTCTAATTTTATAAAATAAAATTAATTTTTTAATTCATAATGTCAAAATTAAATTAGTTTGGTTTTTAAAAATTATTCTAAAAAGGTTAAATTTTTAGTTATGTGTGAAAACTATCGATTATACAAATACTATCACTTCTATAAAATTGTAACAATACAAGAATTATTTAAAATATTAGGGAAAATTTTTTATATAAAAATATACATTTGTTATATATAATTTAATTAATTCAAAAATATAATGATAATTTTAAAAATATCACATTTAACATTTTTGAAACTTAAGTAAAATTTTTCCCAAACAAAATATATTTGGTATATTTATTTTGACTAACTGTATACAAGGTGGAATTAGGTTTTGAATTATTTTGAAGCCTAAATAAATATTATCTAGTTAATAATAAACCAAATAATTTCATATAAATAAAAATCATTGATAATTGTATCATAATCTTAATTTTTAATCATAAAAATACACTTTTTCTAAAAATTAGTTTTACGCATTTTGAAGGATAAGATTACAATTAATTTTTATCAACATTAGAGATTTTAAGTTGAAATATGGATTTAATATTTTGAAATATTATTTTAAAATTATATAATAAGACAAATATCATTTTTAGGCATTAAAAATAAATTACTTAGGTACAAATTGGAAACCACAATAGAAACCAAAAATAGTAATAGTGAAACATATAAGTCTAAAATACTTAAATCCCGATTAAAATAATGTGTTAAAATGTATGTTTTAGGATATATCTTCATTAATCCTTACTGATATCCCTTATTTCCCACTTTTGAAACCACTTTCCTTCAATAGTTAATTTAACTTATATATTATTAAAAAAATCACACTCCTCTCCCTTATAAAAGGAGTCACCACCAATCCACTTATCCTCACACCCCAAGACTATTATAATAAAAAAAATATTTAAAAATATCTCTAAAATACTTCAATACATTCCCTATATGTTATGGCCGTATCTTAATACCACCCCTCAAAGGAATAATAAATTTTATAAATGATTTATTCTATGGAACAAGATAAAATTATCAATTACTCGTTTTTCCATTTCATTTAATTTATAATAACTCCTCTAAATCAAATATAAAAATGTTTTCATTATTAAATAAGCATCATAAGTATACAAAAATTCTATTATGTCAATGAGATAACCATTTTTACCTTCCAACTATTTGAAAAATGAAATCATTGCTTGTGTTACATGCAAACCACTGCCAATATAAGTGACATGATACATTTTTCATGACCACATTAAATAGATGGTTAAAAGGGGATATTTAAGGAATTAATTTTTTCTTTTTAAAATTACTCTTATTACATAAATATAAACCAATTACTATATTATTTTTGTTCTATGGAAAACAAGAATGTCACCCATGTGTACATGAAGACTTCCGCCTACACGAAGTAACATATTTCATATTTCATGTTTAATCTTATTCCTTATAAAAATATATTAAAATATTATCTAAAAAATTAAAAAATAAAAATTATATCATTATAATTCTATAGTAATGATAGTATTCCAAATTAATCATTTTCTTAACCATACTCACCCATCGATTTTTCATGATCTTATTTGGGTTGGTTAAGCCTCCCATGTGAATAATGATATAAATTTATATCATTGATTAATTACGGAAACATAAATTCTAGTATTATTATAAATAAATGATAGTTTTTTTTGATAAATTTTAAATAAATTTTATATTAATATTTAAATTATTATTAATACACCACCCAATGTTTCTTTAAAATTACTAATACAAGCATGCCACCAATTTCATCTCCAATAACTATAACTAAAAATGACATGGAATGAATTTAAACTTTATAAATAATTAAAAATAATATATTCCATTCCATTAAATAAAATTGAATTATAAAAATGGTGTCAAAGAGTGACGATAAATATCAGTATTATAAATCATTTACAAAACAATCAATTTTTTCTTCTATACCAATATATTATCTTTCCACCAATGTTGTTTTCATAGAAACAAAACCTTGTTTTATCACATGTGGTATTTATTTTTCAATTTAATTATTTTCAAAAGGATGTTTTGTTAATATTTTTAGGATATGGGTTTTCAAAAAGTTTATTTCAAAATATTTAAAAGGTTTCTAATCATTGAATAATAAAATTCTTTATCTTCCACTACACATTTCATTTATATAACATTTGTATCTTTATAAGGATAAAGTAATGAATATTATTTTTAAAATTATGTGTCTTCAAAAGTTTTCACTTCGTCTTTTCTAAATAGACTTTTGAAATTATGCCATAAATTATTTTATGAAAATGTAAAAAAATATTCTTAAAAATGTTTTTTCGATTTCATTTATATTTTCCTATTTATCTAAAAGGAGATATTACTTTAGAAATTATTTATATGAATTACCCTCTAAATTACATTATAATATTTTTCTTTTAAGGGATTAAACCATTAGTAACAAATTTTCTAATTCTTTATCCATTCTTTTGTGGTACCATTCAAGGTGTTATTCTAATGAAGGTAGTTTTCATATATATAAACATCCTTAAATGATTAGTTTGTTTCACTATGAATATTTTATTATGAAATCACCTAAATTATCTCTCTAGAATAATTATGAAATATTATTGGGGTGATTTATTCAGAACATATCACTTTTTATTAAGTTAATTATGTGATTTTTTAATATATGAACATTTTTATGTTCCCTTGGTCCACACGTGAATTGATGATTATTGTGATGATTGGTGGGGTCCTATATGTTCCTCCAATGCATTGCTTGAGGTTTCATATCACATGAGATAATGAAGTTTTTCATGAATGTGATTTTGGTATATTTTTCACATGTTCATTTATGAAAAAATGACGCATGTATATTTATTTATAGGTTTTTTGTGTGAACATGATGCAGGTTACTTTGATCACACGTTTTTCATGTCAAAGTGATGTTGGTAGCTTTTTTCATAGGGTTGTTGTGTTAAGGTTATTCATGTATATTTTTTCACATGTATTTTTGTGTGAACAAGATACATGTAGTATTTTTTATATTTTTTGTGTGAACAATATATAGGTAGATTTGTTCATAAAGTTTTAGATAAATATGATACAAATGTATTTTGTCACAAATTTTTTGCATGAACATGATTTAGGTGGGTTTGTTCAAATGTTTTTAAATGCTTATATTTTTTCCATAATTACTTATTAAACTATGTTTCAATGAAATGATATATTTCTATTTCATATTTCTATTATTACGCACTATGAATCATGTTTATTATCCATCATTCTTATACCGTGGTACAAGATTTTTGATTTCAGATTACATGTCTAGCTATCTAGACTTATAGAAAACTTTTATTATTTCATGTTCATTTAATGAGTTATTTCTCCCAGACTTGTGCTTTATCATATACTTATGATCTAACCCTTGATGAAATCTCTTCTACTACTATGTGTTTTATCTCACACCTTTGTTTTGTTTCCATTCCATAGGATACAGTGATGAGTATAACCTATGAGGTGTATAGAAGGGAGTCTATTTTAGTTCAACTATAGGGAAATTTTAAAAATTATCACAAAATATATTTCTTAAATAGATGATCCTCAAAGTCACTAAACCATTATTTCTTAGGGTTGTGTGATTATTTTGAGATGTACCATTTAAATTATTAAAATATATGGTTTTTTTATCTTGGGATATCTTAATTTTTATCAAATCCATCTCTTAAAGAATGTGTTTTTATCAAACCTAAGAGTGTGGGTCAAGGATTCCTCAGAGAACTCTATGAAGGGATGTTTAATAGTGTAATACAGTATAAGATTTATAAATACTCTACAAAATTATAATGAGTAATAGAGGAAATACATGAATTATATTTTATATACTTTGGAAATTGAATCTATTATAATTACTATATCATGAACTTGACTCAATGTATCTTATACATTGATAATATCCAGTAGATACTATCAAAATCTTGGAAAGATACATTTTATTATAGTAAATATCACCCATATGTACATGATAAGAACTAAATATTTCTTTTTCATTTTTAGTGATGAGAAAGATATCATCATAATGGGTTAAAATGATGTTAACTTTTAAATTGAAAATTATTATTTAAGATCAAAATTGTTTTTTTTGTTTTTTCTCAATGGTGAATCTATTAATTGTCAGAGTTCTAAATAAACCCCATTGGAAGAAATTAAAAGGGAGGAAAAGTGTATTTCTATATTTAATTATAGAAAAGAATCAATTTTAATTAATAATTCCATCATTGAACATGGCGTGGTTTTAAACATATTAAGGGAAATGGATTCCCGCCCTGAAAAAAGGATAATTTCTTAGTCCAGGGTACTAAAGTCTCACTATTGGTCTAAAACCTCCATTCACAAATTATATCTTATATGAGAAATTTTTTAGAGGGGTTAAGTAAATATTGGTTGGGTGGATACCAAGAATAATTTAACAAATCCATTTTTAAATCCATTATTGTAGTAAAAAATGAGGATTTTTTAAGTCTATAATTATTTGATATATGAAATGCTAGATTTTTTTTTTGTTATCAGTGTAATTATTAAATGGTTTAACAATAAAGAAAATATATATTAATCATTAATTATTATGTGTTTTATATTTTATATAAGAGTATAATGATAAAAAATCATCAAAGTATTAATTTTATTGATACATAATAGACATCATGGGTGATTTTGTATTTAAATGATATGTTTTGATTAGCATGAGTAGGGTATATTTTGTGATATATAGTAGCCTCAAGAGATAATTAGGGAGGCCCAAGCTTGGCGGGGGGGGGGGGGGGGGCTAAATTAGTAAATTCTTTTTCCCTTTGATTAATTTATGAACTTTTATTCATCCATCGTTAGTTGATTACATTAACTAGAAAATGAGGTTAACAAAATTGAAAATGTGGGAAGAAAACATAATAATAAATAGAACACAATCATTCACAAGGCTCAATAATCAAACACGAATGATTACATCATTAAAATAACACGACAACAATCATGTACATATGATGAATTAGTAAAACCCGATGAATACAGATAATCAAAGTATATTCATACACACATTATAAATCAAGTCTCACAATTTAATAAGTGAAGGTTCCCGGAATAACAAAAGCATTATATCGGGTTTTCTTAACTCTCCTTTTTTATTGTAATTGATGATTAATCTGTTCAAGGATGGTTTCTCTTACTTATGTACTCACTCACTCACTCACTCAATCACTCACTCACTAAATCACCCACCCACCCACCCACCCAACCACTCACTCACTCATGCACTCACTCACTCACTCACTCATTCACTCACGCACACACTCACTCACTCACTCACTCCCTCCCTCCCTCCCTCCATTACTCACTCACTCACTCACTCACTCACTCACTCACTCACTCACTCACTCACTCACTCACTCACTCACTCACTCACTCACTCACTCCCTCACTCACTCACTCACTCACTTCCTCACTAACTCACTCACTCACTCACTCACTCACTCACTCACTCACTAACTGACTCACTGACTCACTCACTGACTCACTGACTCACTCACTCACTGACTCACTCACTCACTGACTCACTCACTAACTCACTCACTCACTAACTCACTCAATCACTCACTCACTCACTCACTCACTCACTCACTCACTCACTCACTCACTCACTCACTCACTCACTCACTCACTCACTCACACCCTCACTCACTCACTCACTCACTCACTCACGCACTCACTCACCCACTCACTCACCCACACACTCACCCACTCACACACGCACACACACACACTCACTCACTAAATCACTCACCTACCCAATTACTCACTTAATCACTCACTTACTGACTCACTCACAGACTTATTTACTTAGTCAATTACTCACTCACTCACTCACTCAATTAAAGACTCACTCAATCACTTACTCACTCACACACTCACTCATTTACTGACACACACACACACTCACTCACTCACATAATCAGTCACTCACTCAATCACATAATCACTCACTCACTCACTCAGATTAATCGATGATTAATATGTTAAAGGAAGGGTTCCCTTATGTACTCACTAAGTCACTCACTTACTCACTCATTCACTCATTCACTCATGCACTAACACACCCACTCACTCAACCACTCACTCACCCACCCACTCAATCACTCACTCACTAACCCACTCACCCACCCACCCACCCACCCACCCACCCACTCACTCACTCACTCACTCACTCACTCACTCAATCAATCACCCACCCACTAACTAACTAACTAACTAACTCACTCACTAACTCACTCACTCACTCAATCACTCACTCACTCACTCACTCACTCACTCACTCACTAACTAACTAACTCACTCACTCACTCAGTCAGTCACTCACGAAATAAATAAATCACTCACTCACTCACTCACCTACTCACTCACTCACTTACTCACTTAGTCACTTACTGACTGACTTAATGTCATACTCACTCACTCACTGACTCACTCACTTACTGTCCAACTAACTGACTCACTCACTAACTCATTTCTTGACTCACTCTGTCACTCTTATATTTTATTGTAATCGATGATTAATCTATTAAAGGAAGGGTTCTCTAACTAACTAACTAACTCACTCACTCATTCACTCACTCACACACACGCACACACTCACTCACTCACTCACATACTCACTCACCCCTCACCCACCCACTCACCCACCCACTCACTCACTCACCCACTCACCCACTCACTCGCCCAATCAATCACCCAATCACTCACCCACTCACCTACGCACCCACCCACCCTCCCACCCACTCACTTACTGACTCCCTCACTTACTAGATTACTAACTAATTAACTTACTCACTCATGCACTCACTCACTCACTCACTAACTTACTGACTCACTCACTCAATCACCCACTCACTCACTCACAAACTCACTCACCCACTCACTCACCCAATCACTCACTCCCTCACTGATTAAATCACTCACTTATTCACTTACCCACTCACTATAATGTCTCACTCACTCACTAACTGACTTACTCAATTAGTCACTCACCCACTTACTGAATAACTCACTCAATCACCCAATCAGTCACTCACTCACCCACTCAATGTACTTACTTACTTACTTACTCACTCACTCACTCTATCACTCACTAAATCACTCACCCACTCACTCACTCAGTCACTCACTCTGTCACTCACTCACTCACTCACTCACTCACTCACTCACTCACTCACTCACTCAAACACTCACTCACTCACTCACTGACTCACTGACTCACTGACTCACTGACTCACTCACTCACTCACTCACTCACTCACTCACTCACTCACTCACGCACACACTCACTCACTCACTCACTCACTCACTCACTCACCCACTCACCCACTCACTCACTCACTCACTCAATCACTCACTCACTCACTCACTCACTTACTCACTCACTCACTCACTCACTCACTCACTCACTCACTCACTCACTCACTCACTCAATCACCATACATACTCACTCACTCACTCGCTCATGCACTCACCCACACACTCACTCACACACTCACACACCCAATCATTCACTGAATGTAATGACTTACTCACTGACTGAATGAATGACTTACTGACTTACTCACTCACTTACTAACTCACCCACTCACTCATTTACTAATTGAATCACTCAATCCCTCCCTCCCTCACTCACTCACTCACTAACTCACTCACTTTCTCACTCACTCACTCACTCACTCACTCACTCACTCACTCAATCACTCAATCACTCACTCACTCACTGAACTTACCTAATCACTTAGTTAATTACTTACTTAAAAACATACCTAAATACTTAAAAACATATATACTCACATACTTACTTACATACTTAATTACTTATTTAGTTATTAACTCAATCAATCACTCACCCACTATATTGATTCACTCACTGATTGACTGACTAACTGACTAACTCACTCACTTACTCACTCACTAAATCACTCACTTACTAACTCACTCACAAGAGATATAGTAATGATACCATAAGGGGAACTTATCTCTAGGGTTTCCCCCTCATCACCGCCTCTTCATTATATATCAGGCTAGTGTAGCGCTCTGCCTCATGCTCAGTGAGATCATTGAGGTGGTTACCCTATTGTAGTGGTATCGTTTTCATGGGTCAACTGTCTTGAATGTTTTCCACTGTTGTTGGCCTTTCCTTGACCGAATACCTATTCACTGGATAGGGATCCCTTGGAATCATGGTGACTATCCACATTCGGGTTCTATATTTATTGTCCTAGGGGATATCGCCTTGTCTCTGGTGTTTGTGAAGGGTGGTTCATCATGGTCTCTACGAGCATCCTAGTTGGGGGAGACAAGACCTTGTTATGTCGAGACTTCATTCTGTCATGTTGGTGATGTTCTGGTTTCATTTATTTTCATTCATTTTGGGATTTGGATGCTTTTTGGTGGTTGGTGTGCTCGCAAAGGCATCAACTAAGCTCTTCCGGTGAGATTTGGTGTTGATGAGGATCTTTGATGATTGTTTGTTTGCTGATTTCATGGTTTGGATCTGGTTGTGCTGCAACTTCATTCTCAATTGACCATTCAGGTTCCATAATTTCTGTTCTTTGGTGATTTGGGAGGCTGATTCTATTCATTATTTCTTCTCATTCATTTTTTGATTTAGGAATTTTTGTTGTTCTTATTTTGGGTTTGGGATTAAATCTGCTTTGGCATGTCTGTCGAGATACAAAGGGAGCCCCATGACATCAGTGATATGTATACTTTGGATTTGGATTTTTAGTCCATGATTGATTCTATAATTATCATTATTTTTGGAATTATAAAGATTTGGATGTAGTTTTTTTGTCCGTGTGGTGGTCCTGGATGAGGAGAAGTGAAAAATTTCCTTTGGATGGTGATTTTCAGTCATTGTTGAAATGATAATTGTTTATTCTACTGATATTTTTGTGAAGCATCTAGGTGTTTGGAGTTATGGTGAATTAGTGAATAATTTTTGATGAAGGTGGTCTGGATTTGTAAAAAAAGGTGAAATTCATGAATTTCTTGGGTGATACTACTCATCACTATGAATTTTGTTCACCTGCGGCCTACTGTTCAAGGTTCTTAATTCCAGTTAATCTTCATAGACTACTCTAGATGAGGTAGAGTTGCAAGTTTTTTTCCGACTTATGTGATTCAGTTTCAGATGTTTTAGTGGGTATGGCCTTATCCATCGATACCAATCCATCTTTGTACAAGACAGCTTGTTGTGCAGGGTTGGAATGGGGGAAACTGGACTTAATGTTGTTTATGCTTGGGGGGTCCTTTCTTTGTTGTTTGATATGTTTTTCTAGATTTTGGATCATTGGGGCACAATTTAATGTTTTTAGTCATTGAAAATGTTTCTAGAATAAGAAAATTAATTTTCACCATACTGATTCACTAATTGACTGACTCAGTCAGTCATTCACTCACTCATTCATTGTACTCACTCACTCACACACTCACTTACTCACTCACTCCCTCACTCACTCACACACTCACTCCACTCCACTCACTCAATCCCTCCCTCCCTCACTCACTTACTCCCTCACTCGGTCACTCACTCACTCACTCACTCGGTCACTCACTCACTCACTCACTCACTGTACTTATGTACTTACTTACTTAATTACATACTCACTCACTAACTCACTCAATCACTCACTGTACTCATGTACCTACTTCTTTAATTACATACTTACTCACTCACTCACGCACCCAGTCACTCACTATACTTTCGGACATACTTACTTAATTAGTTACTTACTCACTAACTCACTCACTCACTCACTCACTCACCCATTCATTGTACTTACTCACTTAATCACTCACTCACTCACTCACTCACTAAATCACTCACTCACTCACTATCTCACTCACCCACTCACTCACTCACTCACTAAATCATTCACTATACTCACTCACTCACTCATTCACTGTACTCACTCACTCACTCACTATACTCACTCACTTAATCACTCACTCACTCACTCACTCACTAACCCATTCATTGTACTTACTAACTTAATCACTCACTCACTCATTCACTAAATTACTCACTCACTCACTCACTCACTCAATCAATCACTCAATCATTCACTATACTCACTCACTCACTCATTCACTATACTCACTCACTCACTCACTCATTCACTGTACTCGCTCACTCACTCACTCACTCACTCACTCACTCACTCACTCACTCACTCACTCACCCACTATACATACTTACTTACTGAATTACTCACTCACTCACTCAATCAATCACTCACTCACTCACTCACTCACTCACTGTACCTATTTTAGTTATTAGTTGTTATATTTTTTACTATTTATTACTATACAATTTCGCATGCACTTGTATTTGAACATGTACATGCATGTACTATGTATTGAAATTCTACATTGGGTGAGATTTGAACCCCTTATCGCTTTCATATTCTCCAAAGACCTTACCACTACACCAGGCTCCTCATGTAGAGAATAAAAAAAACTTAATATATTTAAATATATAATTGAAAAAACAAACAATACATAACAAATAGATATAAATAATAAATAATTAATAATAAATAAATAATAAATCATAATAGATAATAATAATAAATAAGTAAATAATAAGTAAATGATAAACAAATAATAAATAAATAAAAATAAATAAATAAATACTAAATAAAAAATAAAAAATAAATAAAAAATAAAAAATATATAAATAATAAAATTATAAAAATAAAATAATAAAATAATAAAATTTCAAAATAAAATAATAAAACAATAAAATAATAAAAATAAATAGAAGTGAGTGAGTGAGTGAGTGGGTGGGTGGGTTAGTGAGTGAGTGAGTGAGTGATTCAGTAAGTGAGTGAGTGGGTGAGTGAGTGAGTGAGTGAGTGAGTGGGTGAGTGAGTGAGTGAGTGAGTGCATAAGTGAGCAAGTGATTGAGTGAGTTAGTGAGTAAGAAAGTAAGTTAGTAAGTATGTAAGTAAGAAAGTATGTAAGTACAGTGAGTGAGAGTCTGTTTCAGATCCACAACTAGTAAAATCGAAGTTCATTAAATTAAATTTGATATGATATGTGGTACATGCCAAATGAACTCCCGAATTATACATTATAGTTCATTGAATTTTAATAAAATGGGTTCGGTGACAAAAAACATTGAATCAGAGGATTTTTGGGCCTTTATAGGAATGGAAAAATGGAAAAAAACTATCTGACCTTAGTCTGAGACCATTTATGTCGTAAATCCCGTTGTGGGATTCGATTTGATATGAGGTAGAGGCTAAACAGACCCATGGATCAAATGTTATGGTCATTTGAAGTTAGAGTTTGATTTCTAGATTTTTTGAAATTATAATATATTTTATTCCTTTGATTATCACATGATTTAAATATTATGTATTTTTATCTTGTTTCATAATCTTCAATTTGACTAGTTGTGGAGATGAAATAGACTCCCAAAATGAATTTTATGGTCATTTGATACCAAATTCCTCTATTCAGTTTTTTGTAGATTTGTTTTAAGTTTCATGTTATTATTAACTAATAATTATAAATATTTATTAATTAATACATTATAATTAATTAAAATTATAAATAATAAAATATATACGAGAGTGAATAATAAATAATAAATAATAAATAATAAATAAATATTTTTCTTATTTTTTTTCCTTCTAAATCATGGCGGTTTTTAAAGAACCGATTCTAAAAATGATTTTTTAAACAAATTAAAGAAACTTATGAAAAAATATTTTAGAAAAATTTACCGGTGATTTTTAAAAACACCGTTAAAAAACCATCGCAAAATTTTATACTGAAAAACATTTTGCGACGGTTTTGAAAACCACCCCAAAAAACCACCACTAAATCACTATTTTCCTATAGGGCAAGAATCCACTTAAATCTATCAAGAAATATTTTAATCCCTATAATATATGTTTCTTCACCTATTTCTTTTAGGGAGAAACATTTGTTTAACTAGTCCTTAAAAGATTGTAAGACTGGTATGTCATTTACAATATGTAATACACTATCATCTTATACCACCAGGATAATGAAAATATTCCAATTTATCCACATATAAAAAAATACTTTAAATTCATTCTTAATTAATAAAAAATCTTTTATAACTTCATCGAATCAAATGTTCCATGACCTAGATTCCTAATTTAATATATAGTTGGTAATCTATAATTTCGAAATCATTTTAGCATCACCTAGAGTCAAAAAAACATTTGGTTGTGTCATATAGATATCTTATTTAAGGTTCCCATTAAAGAAATATGTTTTTATATACAACTTATAAATTTTATAGTCATGGTAATCTGTTATAGTAAGTATAATTCTAATAGATTTAAAAATTAAAACTAATGTAAATATTTCATCGAAGTTAATTCCATGACATATTTTAAACACTTTAGCCACTAGCCTTTCTTTATAAGTATTTACTTCAACTTTCATGTATAATACTCTCTTTATTAACCATTTTCACTAAAAAGGATTTACATAAACTCGAAGATTGACCTAAACCAAAAAATTGTTCTAATACATGGAATTCATTTCAGAATTCATGGCTTATTTCCATATTGATTGTTATGAGCTCTCTACTTCCTATTTGTAGAAGAGATGTTCATCAATGTCAACCAATAACCAGTCATCATATTCAGTGACTAGAAAACCAATATCTCTCTTGTCCCCTTACCTTTCTAGATTTCTAGTGTAGTACTAGTGTTTTATGAATGAAATTATTCCATGAGGACTGATAGAACATATTCATGTACCAACTCTTTTTTATCTTGAGCATCCTCTTAATTTAAGTCAATCATTTTACCACTATTACTTTTTATGATGTTCTACCTCTCAAGAATGATTGCTTTTCTAGAAACAATAACCTTCATATTTGAGGGGTTGTATAGGTAGTATCCCTTTTTTTCTAGGATACCCAATTAAGATACACTTTCTTCCCATGGGGAGAGTTTTTTTCAAAGAATTCCTTAATAGATGCCTTGCAACCCCATACTTGTGTATGTGATAAAATGGTTTCTTTCTTCCCCATAACTCAAATGTAATTTTATTCCCCAAATTAGTTGGTACTTGGTTCAATGTATATGCCATAGTTTGTAATGTATATATACAAAAGTATAATGAAATATCTACATGACTCTTCATCGATATTACTATGCCAAATAAGTTATGGTTTCCCCATAACTAATACCATTACATTATGGTGTGTAAGGTGGAGTGACTTGAGAAAGAATCCATAACTCTTCTAGAAACTTGATAAACTCTTCATTAATATATTCTATACCTTGATCTGATCAAATCTTATTTATAGTCTTTCCATGTTGATTCTCTAATTTATTATTGAATTATTTGAATTTATCAAAGTAATCAGACTTATACCTCATCATGTTGACATAGACATGTCTACTCAATTCATGAGAAAATGTTATTAAGTAATAATATCCACCTCTATAATTTAATATAAATGGTCCTCACCCATATGTATGCACTAATCCTAGAAGATCTATGTACCTTTCACCATGTCTACCAAATGGTATTTCAGTCATTTTTCCTTTCAAATGTGCAATCCATATTTCAGGTGGTTTTATCTCAAAAGAATCTAAATATCCATCATGATAGATATTTTTCATATGTTTATTATTTACATGACCAATATGGTGCTTCCATAGCTAGGTGTTATATGAACCATGTGAACATGATTCATTATCAATTTCCAATACTTGGGTTGTGTAATTTAATACATAAAGGGCATCATTTAAATGTTCTATACTATAACATATATTCTCTTTATAAAATAAAAAAATGTATTTCTAATTTTTAATATAAAACCATATATTTCTAGGAAGTATAGAGAAATTATATTCTTGGAAAAAGTTAATACAAATTCTTTGAAATCAATATCATTCCATTTGGAAAGGGAAGGTGGAAATATCAAATGGTTAGAGTAATAAACCTCGCACCATTGTCTTCCCACAAATCCACCTATCCTAAAGAAATATTTCAGATTATACATGGACTATTCATTTGTATAAAAATATAAGAACCTCAATTTGTATCTAATTACCAATGTCAAGATATTGAAAGATTAAAATCACTAATGAAAATACCTTTAGCATCCCCTTAAATCCGGTTGAAGTTCCTATTCCAGTGGATTTTCTTTCCACGTGAAAAATATATTTACACCTTTTTCTTTCCCTACCTCTAGATCATCCTCTTCTTAGAAGGATGGTGCATGGGAGATTTAGACTTGTTAAGATTATTGGGACCTTTAACCTCGTTCTTCCTTTTCTTATTCTCCTTAATAACTATGGGTTTGTCATGACCCATGTTGTTTTCCCCTTAGAGAATTTGAGTATGATTTTCTAAAATAACATTCTAATTATTTCTCATTTCATAATTAACAATAAAACTGTATAAGGACTTGGATAGTGAAGAATGTATTAGATCTTTGAAGAACTCATCTAGGATTTTAATCCATAAAATATATAAGCTTTCAATGTATCCAATAATATAAACTACATGAGGCCCAACTAACATTTAATCTAAAACTATAGTTGTAAGTAGATCATTGGAGATCTCATATATCTCTCGAATTTCCTTATCTTGATGGAGATTCTGAGGGAATAAAACATACTATACACATTTGTGTCACTATATTGCATTAGAATATAAAGTTTTCATGGAAGATATCATGGAACAATGAACATATGTGGAACCACACAAAAAAATTCACATAGGGGAAAAATCATCCTCTCTAGCCTCTTTATGATGAACTTCAAGAATAGGTTCTTTCCACACATAAAATTACCTTTCATGGTATATGATAATGAGTAAGTGTCTTTAACACCATTGATTTTTTTTCTAGTGTTAATGTTATCCTTATTAAGTATTAATCTTAGTGATATTCTTGATAGAATGATTATTTCCATTTCTATAAATAATACGAGAAAATTTTTACAATTTTTTCTCATAAAAGTTTGATAAATAAACAAATATTATATCTATTAACCTCCCTCTATTTTATCAAAACCCAATATCCCTCACTATTGGCATCATAATATCATTCTTCTTGGATATTCTAGTTGTACTGATCAATATTCCCCTTCTCATCACCCATAATTTTTCTAGTTAGGAAATTTTAAGGGTTTTAGTTAGTCATTACAAATTCCAAAAACATTAACTCACATTTCCTTGATATGTTGAGAGGAATCCTCAATACTGTAATCCTTAAATTGGATTTCCTTAACATCTACATATTAGTTACACTAATCATAATTTGGAAATAAACTCTTGACGTGAACAATATTAATTCAATCCAAAACATCAATTTATAATTCTCTAATAATTTAAAGCATAACAAAAATGTCTTGTTAAGAACTTTGAACTATGGTTCAATTTTAACTTATGTAGCAGAGGGATATACTGACTTCATATATATAATTGAGGAATTTTATCATTATGTGTAAATCACCAATTATTATCTTTATTAAATGTATGTTAATATTTTATTGGTTTACTAAAGTGATTAAACATGTCTGAGTTAATGTTTATGCATACACCAGTTTATACTAGTTCTCTCATGCATTCATGTAATGTCATTAATTCATGTGATTATGAAAAGAAATCCATAATGAAATAACCATGTAACATTAAAATAATAAAATAATAAAATGCTGTGATCATGAGCCCTTACTAATGGGTTTTCTAGTGAATGATAAAATAACCGTCAACCTAAGAGAAAAAAACTATGAACCATTTAAAGTTTGTGTTATAACTTTCCACCTTCTCCCATATGTGTCTCTATGGAATTAGTTTCTACCTAGCTCCAAAAATGAACTGTTTCAAATATCATGGGATCTATATCCATTATATATTCTTTCAATCCCATGTGGGTGAGGGAAACCAAAGTATTGGTTAAGGGATTTAAATAAAAGAAACTTTAGAAGAAATTACCTTACATAATGAGAGGATAGATGAAACGCATACCAACCATTTAATTTAACAATAAATTAAAAGTATCTAATAACATTCAAAGGTCTGGTATATGATCATGATCATCCACATACATGTATAAAATTACATATTTAATAAAATTAGAATTGAATTATAATCATTCTTATTTAATATAAATCACACTCAATTCAATCAATTTTATATTTAACTAATCAATTATTTCATCTTAATTCTCATCAAATTTTCTTGAGATTCTCAACCAACATAATTTTTAAAAAATTATATAAATTTATTTGAATTAATTATAAAATAGGTACCTTGGAGGAAAAATGGTCAGTAGCCATCCAAACTACCCAACATAAATTATATGTATATAATATTTACTCAAATAATGTATAATATACATAAATTATCATGTAATGTCACGATATATACTATCAACTTAATGAACACATGAAACACATTGTATCTACATAGTGTGTAATATTTGTATGCATGTAGATTAATATATGTATTATGACTTATAAATGGTATTTTTTTGAATATTAAATATAAAATTTACTAGGAATTTAAAATATATAAAACCAATCAAATTGTGTGAACTATCAAATTAATAACCACAAAAGGCACATATTGATAAAGTTTAAGCAGTATAATAAATTAAATTTTAGTTCAATATGATTTGGTTAAAATACACAACATGTACATTCGAGCTACAAGTCATGTATTATTCTCACCACCTATCTATGAAACACACATTGGGAATTAGTGTGTAACTATTCCATGGAAAATATTGGAGTACATGATGATTATATGGGCTACACGGTGTTTGATCTCTATGTTAAAAAATAACTAATCATAAAGGTTGAGTAAAAAGATACATGGCCCATCTATGACTAAAGAAGTACAATTCATGCACAGAAGTTACACAACATGTACTCTAGAAAACCATGAACATGGATGTCCTAGTCAAAACATAATGTGTAATTAAATACACCATATAGAATAAATTCAATTTCACTAAATTAATTAGAAATTAATTTAGCGTGTATTAAAAAAGGGTAAATGGCATGTACCACTAGGTTACAATGTGTGAACACTTGTGTTGTCCATCCAGAGGCCTTATCACCTTTAGATGAGTTATTAAAATGCATTTCATTTATAAAATTAATCAATTTGGTTATATTTTTTAGAATCAAAGAGAAAAAAATTAGATATCTCAATTTGGATTAATGAATGATTAAACAAGAAGTGAAAAAAAATGAAAAATGTGTAAATTAATTAATAATATTTAAATAATTATTAATAATTACACGACCTTATCTGACACCACTTGAAAGTTCTGGGTGCAGCAGAAGTTCCAGATTGGGTAGGCCCAACCCAGATTTTTGTCGTAATCAATGATTAATAAATTATTTACATATTAATAATTTTCATGATCAATGAAATTAAATCAAAAAATATTTATGTGATACAATGCCAAAACCAAAGTGTAGGATCATCAGATATTTTTTATAATTAATTTAAGAAATTAATGAATTACCTTGTGAGGAATTATTTCTTAATTAATAGATCTGACAACATCTCTACTTCATAACACCATTGTGTTGTATGAATCAAGAGTAGATTCACTCCAATAGTGATCCACATGTTTTCCATGAATATCTAAATTGTGTCATTGGTATATCTGGGTTTTAAAGTGGTAGATCAAAATGCCTTCATTGTATTACTTTGATCACCTAGAGAATCTTATTAAGGAAGTGTTCTCTACAATCACTCTATACATGAGAGTGGGGGACGATGGGGACCTCTCTCTATTCTTGAGAGTGTTTTTGAAGAGGGAGATCACTAGGGATTCAGTAGGATCCTATCTGGATATTATTATGCATAACCAAATAGATTTCCTCTATTAGAGAAATAATATATCTGGGCTTATATATCTCTACGGTTAGAAATTAAAAATTAAATATTTATCCATATGATTTTTATTAATTCATGGGAAACCACATGTCTATAATAATAATAATAATATAATTATTATTATTTCATGACATGTTTTAAACTCAAAAATTAAATTAAATATACTTTATTCTAATAATATTAAACATATATTATTTCTCTTAAGACCTTTAAATATAGTCCAAAATTCGTCTAAAATATTTATCAGACCATGAATAATGACTATTTATTTAATAAATAAATATCACTGAATTATTCATCAATAAAAAAATAAAAATTAAATTCACAAAAAAAAAATATGTATTAAATATTTTTCATATATAATATTCTCTTTAATAACTAGTGAAAAAATATATGTGATCAAGAAAACCTGAATAATTATTAATCCATGTGGTGGAATAATATTTATTTTACTTGTTAAGTAAAAAATAATAATATTATTTAACTAATCCTTTGGATGCACTCAGGTGTGACCCTCTATGCCTCTTTCTCAGTGGAATTTATCAAAGTAGCTAAAAGTCCAAGGCTAGCATTTATAAACATGCCAAGTCACCCATAGAGAAAAAAATTTAATGTTATGATTACATTATACCTAAAGCAGTCTCTTACTATGTAATATATTCCAATTATCATTATATCCCTAAACAAGTAAGTTGCATGCTGGTTCCCTAAACCTATATACTCAATGTATCTTTCTTTAAATTTATAAAAAAACTCACCAATAGAAAACCATGTACATATATTTATTTAGCCTTTATCATTTTCATCAAAGGGACAGAGATATCAATTTACATTAAAGATCATAAGGGACAAATCCTTTCTTAGATTATTTATTAATGAAAAGTTATTCATGATTCACCCAACACATCATACACTTCCACAAAAATATTTCATCATGGTTTTCACTAATACATCAAATTACACACCTTATAATACTCATTAATAATAATAATAAAGTCTAAGGATCAATACACATGTCCGTAGATAGGAACATCCAACGACACAAATAAAAATAGATTTCCTACTAGCATGGCTCGTTCTCTTAATATCCTATGATGGATTTTACCAATGGAATACACCATGAGGAGGCGCCTTTAACTTATATGTGTCTCCACCCCAGATACTGTTATAACCTTTCAG
The DNA here is from genome assembly GCA_963277665.1 of Viscum album. NCBI lineage: Eukaryota > Viridiplantae > Streptophyta > Magnoliopsida > Santalales > Viscaceae > Viscum > Viscum album. The sequence continues at coordinate 459,475,162 of OY728135.1, forward strand.
TGTGACAAATACTCTTACAAAACTTATACATGATATGTTAGATAGAATATAAATCATGATGTGGTAAGGAGTTTATTAATTTTAAACCCCAATAATTTATAATATATTTATTTTAAAATATGTTCTATCTATTTGATAGCGAACGATGCACACAACACTGGGTTCAAAAAAAACACAACACTTTATTAAATTATTATTATTTAAGCATGAAAATTATAAATTTTTTTTAAATTGGTGGGTATGAATAGGGATAACTAAATTATAAAACCATTTTTTATAAAATTTATAAATTAAATTTAATGGATATATATTTATTATAAATAAAATAAGAACCATTTAAGAGAAAAATAATTTTTTCTAAAAACTGTAGTTTTCTAAAAAGATTGTCTAGTCATACTTTGCATGCATAATTTAAGATTAATTTTATCCAATTTTAAAAACATTATATGTAATTTTTTTAAAATCCACTTTTAAAAGTTATCTTAGGTTAATTATTTTTAATTTTTCTTAAAAGTTACATTTTCATTAAATAATAAATAATACTATTTTTAATTAAAAATTGTCTTTTCATTTAGTGAATTTAAAGGACCTATATTATTTTAATGTGATTTTAAATGTAAGATTAATTCAATTATATAATAATTAATCAAAATTAGTTTTTTGTAATCAATTTGATATTGAATTTTTATAAAAAAAATATTTCAACTTTTGAATATTTTTCTTTTAGAAAAACATTTTTTAACACATCGGTAGGATTAATATTAAATTAAAATATTCATATTATATTAAATAAAATTTTATAGGTGTATTAAATATATTTAATCATAAAAATTTATATTATCTCATAAGGAATTTTTTTTACCATAATGATTATTGGAAATTGTAAACATTATTCACCGTTGCTTAGATAAAAACGAGTTTACCGATGGTTAAAATAAAACAAAGAGGATTAAGAATGACCCAAAAACATTAAAATTCCAATTTTATGGTCATATTTAGACCTTTTGTCGATTAAGGTTCTAAAATGGACAATTTTGGATCATTTTGGAATGATACAAATTTGGATGGAATTGTTTAATTTAAAAAAGTCCAAGAGTATCCTCTCCCCCACTTATAAAAGTCCACCCCCTATCCTAAAATTTTCACACCTAAAAAAACCCATTTTATCAGCCTATCCCTTAATTAATCACTATCATACTTCCATAGACTCATCCTAGAATCCATTTTTTGGTCGTAAAGGCAACCTAGGCGGGATTTTTGTGAAAATAAAAAGAAATTTTATGAATTAGAGGTAACGTTCTTAACCGAGCATTTTTTTTCTTCATTAACATCCTAAAAATAATATTAAAAAATGATGATATAATAATAAAATTATATTATATATATTTAAAAAAAATTATGTTAATTTCATTAATTACAACCATATCTTACTAATTATAATGGGAAATTAAACCATTGATCGTGTGTACGGAGGACAACTGCCACATGAACCAACATAATTTATTTTATATCACAAAATATCACATCTAGATATAATTATGTATATATATTTTTATATGATATTTATGAAATAATTATACTTTTATTAATTATAATATCATGTATACCTTCTTATTTTATATTCTGTAGAGAATACAATGACGTCACTCAGGTGTACGACACACTACCGCCTCACGAAGCGATGTGATTCTTTCTTTTGTTACACATTACATAGAAGGTAATAAGGATTAATTTAATGTTAATATGTGATAAAAATAAAATATTAAACATTATTTAGTGGTAATATGTCATATAAATGTTTACCATACCATCTATTGAAAATTATAACATTGTTCATGTAAGGTGGACTACAACTTCATGAAGCGATGTGATTTATTTTTGAATTTTATTATTACTGCATAACATGGATTATATTTTTAAGGTAATTTAGAAAAATTATATGATATTAATAATATAATTATAGCACTATAATTTTAATATAACAATTAACTTCCTTCCATCATGAACTTTGAAAAATGGAAACCATACTCATGTGTACCTACGGTCTAACTTCTTCATAATTGTAACATCGTTCACTTTCAATAACCATATTTCATCATTTTATTAAAAAGAATTGTTTTTTTATTAAAATTTTAATTATTTAATTCTTAAAATAATAGTTATTATGTATTAATATTTAATCTGACCTCACATAACTTAACAATGTGATTTTGGTCAAATGAGCAGTTTATCGTTGAAACGTCTGACATGGAATTAATGGGTTAGGTACTTAAACATGACATGGTAACAATTAAAATAAAATTAATAATAAAATTGAAAAAAGTTCTTAATAAATTAAATAATTAACTTAATTTTATTATTTAGGGATATAAATTACAGACGTGACAATTCAATCTCGTGGTATGGGATCTCTCTAAACCACCCTCCTTCAGGTTATGAAACTTTCCTCTCTCTAACACAAATTATCCCCATATTCGTTGTTATAGAATCATAATAAATTATATATATATTTCTCTCACACACACACATATATATTATTCTACATTACATTTATGGGTTTATCCATGAGTAATGACCATTTCTCAAATACCATCATTAAGAAATTTCGTTTGATTATGATATGAATAAGGATTATGCAACCCATTTTCCTTCCATGGGTAATTATTATGTTTTTACTTATGATTAATTTCATTTATGTGGCACACAAAGATCATGAAAATGTTATAATGAGTGTTTCTATATATTTATCCAATTCATTAGGTAAATCTTTAGTCTCATGAGGCATGATGTATGGGATTAGGTAGTTAACCTTATCCCTTATGGGAATTTTCAACCATGTGATATTGACTAGACGGTTAGCCTTGAATCATGTTTATGTCATGATATATGTTTTTTCTATATTTTCTATGGTTACATGATTTTATGATACCATTATATTTATGTTACACTTACACCTGATTACTCATTCACCTTCTCTTTTATGATATCATGTTATACCATTGACACATATGTTATAATTCCTTGTCATTTTTATCCCCTTACTAATATTTTTATCGCACCCCTATATTTATGTATTCCCAATGTTATCCTATGAATTTTTATAAATCAAAATTGATTTTATGATCTCAATATGAATAATAGAATAAGGATTCCATTTATTATATTTTTTTATGGCGTATAAAACTATTTTTTCAAATACACGATCCCTTTATTAAACTTGGGTTGTATTAATGAATATTTTTATTTAAGAATAATGTAATAATATGTGTAAACAGAATGGGTTTCTATATTTGGAATCATTGGAATGGGTTATTTAACCATTAGAACTAAGATGATATAACTTTAGTGAGAAACTTAGGGACAATTTCAAGAGAAAGACTAATTGTAGAAAAATATCCAAGAATCTTGGTGAAGTATTGAGTGAGTGATTTCCAATAAAATACATACCTATATGGATAATAAAAATTGGATTTGGATTTTTCATAAAAGTACCTAGTGGTAATAACCTTGAAATGGGTGCATTGAGATAGACTTGATCATCACTTGGTACATGACAACGAGTCGTGACATGCACCTAGTTTGACACTCCTTTGGGATATGTTTTTTCAATTCAAACACTTTATAAAACATTATAATGGACTTAAACAAATTATTAGGGTTGAAAAACTAAAAAGTAAAATTACTATGGATAACCTTGGATGAAACCTAGAGACTCATAAGTTAGGATATAATTTTTATTTATAAGTTATTCCTCCCAAGATTATAAGTTTCCCTTGTGTACGTTTATTAGGAAATGTATACTCATTTTGTTTTTATTATTGTTAATGGTTGGAAATTGGAGAAACCATTCCAAAAACCTACATTATAGGTAATGTAATGATGTTCCCCATGATATGACTAATCTCCTGGGTGCAGGAGATGATAAAATTATGGTAGTATAGGATCAACTAGATCATGTTATGAATAATAACATGAATCATGTGGAAATACCTACTCCTCCTAAGAAGGATGAAGGTGAAGTTGAATATTTTTTACAAATATCCCCTACATTTATTTGAACTTTGAATCCCCTAATCACCAAATAATTGATAAAATATATTGAGAATATATTATATTTCCTTCAATGGAAAGAGAAATAGGAATTTGTCATGTCTGTATATCAAATTAAGGGAGAATCTAATCATTGGTGGAAACTAATCAAGAAAACAAATAACAAAGTCGAAATTCATTCCATGGAATGAGAAAACTTAAAGAACATATTTTTTAGTAAATATTTTCACCAAAACCACCATCTTAAAATGGATAGAGAGTTCCCCATTCTAAAGGAAAAGGAAGAAGAGTCTAATAGGGTGTATGAGGAATAATTCAAAAGGATTTTATGGTACATATCCTACTTTATTATCTACATCGAAAGTAATGTGGTCCTTTTGTTTAGTGGGTAAAATCAATGTCTACAAAAATATTTGAAAATTCAGGACTATTATTATTATGAAGATATTCTCCATTTTTTACTCTAAGTTGATATTGAGATAAGTGACACTCAATGATCTCAATGAATTGGAGAAACAACTTAAAATAGAGTTATCTTCCATAATATCAACAGTTTAATCCAATGAAGGAATGAAAAAACAACATACCAATTTTTAAAAGTGTGGGGAGAATTATCCCAAAAATTACGTAAGGGGAGATATAATATTCTTTAATTGTGTAAAAGAGGGGAATCATGATAGTTAGTGTAATTGGTAAATGAATAATCCCACTAATTATAAAGAATAAAATAATACTTAAATCAATATTATGGATGTCATATAGTGTTTTAACTATGTGAAACATGTGAATTATACAGGATAATTCCCTAAACCAAGGATTTTTTGAGATATTCTTCCAAAATGAATGCCAAGGAATGTAGGAAGGGAGTATACTATCACTAAGTTTATGCTGGATGCTTAATATGATGTGGTGATAGGTATTCTAGTTATTCATTCAATAATAGTGAACATACTTTATGATTATGGATCTAAAAATTATTTCACATATTGTAGGTTTAGTAGAATTGTTCAAAGACCACATAAAAAGATTTCGATTGAGTTATTTGTGGGAACAAAAAAGGAACTATGGTTTCTTTCCAAGTATATAACTCCTCCCTATTAATGATTGTTAAAGTAATCTTCTCAAAAATATTTTCACACTTCATTTTTTTAGATACAGATACAACTCTTCTTATACTCAGTTTTCATCTGATTCCATATATGTATAATAAGGATGATGAATATCTCATAGAATATTATACGCAATAATGGATTTTATTTCTTTTTGAGAAACCATATATAGACTAAATTATTTGGAAAAATAATGGAATCATTCTTGAATCCATCCCCATTGTGAGGGATTTTACTGATATATTCCATGAAGACATTCCCAGTATTCCTCCTAACTGAGATGTTGAGATCTCAATTGAACTTATACCAGGATCTCTACTCATATCAATGGATCCTTACATAATAAACACTATTGTATTGGAATAAATAAAGAAGAATTTTCAAGATAATCAAGACAAAGGTTCTATACTCCTCAGTAATTCATCATGTTTTTCTCAAGTCCTCTTTTTCAAGAATAAGGTCGGGTCAATGTGCCTCTATATTGGTTAAAATTAACTAAAACAAATCATGAAAAAGATCAAGTATACACTTCCATAGATATATTACATGATCTATGAACTACATGGATTTCAATATTTGTCTAATTTGGACCTTTGTTTAGCATATAAACAATTAATGATGAGTAAGTATGATATTCCCAAAACCACATTTCAAACATGGTATGGACACTATGAGTTCATTGTAATTCTTTTAAAACTCACAAATTATCCAACAATATTTATGGACTTGATGAATATATTCCTTAGAAATTAACTCAATAAAATTTGTAGTGTTGTTATAGATAGTATTTTTATTTACCCTAAAATAAATAATGATTAGAATTTAAATACCATTATAAGGGATTTGAGAAAAGATAATTTATATGAAATGGTATAGTAAATGTGAGTTCTAGGTGAAGGATTTATCAATAATGGGGAATATGATCACTAATAAAGGGATACATATGGACCCTTCTAAGACAATGACAATTGAATAATAGACTAAACCAGCATCAGTAATAGAGATCCCTAATTTCCTTAGATTAGATGGGTATTTTTAATGATTTGTAAAAAAACTTTTCATGATTGTCAAACTCACTAAACAAGATAACATATAAGGGAGTAAATTGTTGTGGGACTATTGAATATGAAGAGTGCTTTAAGGAGTTAAGAAGAGGCTTATCACTACCCCATTACCAACACTATCCTCAAGTGGTGATTTTTTTGGTTTATAGTGATGTTTCAAAGAATTGAAGTGCATTGTGTTGCATTTGTTGTCAATGAGACATGAAGTTGTCTTGGAATGAATGGAAGTCAAGGAATGTCAAGATGTGAATGCCAAAGGTTGTGATGGTGTTGGTGATGAAGGAGAATGGCCATGGTACTAAGAGGCATGTCACTTAGGAGATTCACTAAGTGGTATTGGAAATTGTGGTTGAAACATTCTCCATGTACATCAGACGATTGTGAAGCTGGTCTTTAAGTTCAAAGAACTTGTATCCTGATGATACAAAGTCACAACATTGATTGAAGACCATGCATTGTCTTCACAATGCATGAGGAGTTGAAAGGAGTTCCATCCACAACTACTAAGTGGATGATGTGCATTAAAGAAATCCATGCACTAACACTTAGTGCATGTGAATCTGAAGAAGTCCCAATTTGATCTCTGATTAGATCAACAAAGAGAATTGAAGAATTATTTGATTCAGGAGCTTCGGTTGATGGAGATCCTTGAGAATTCTCTCCTAAGTAGAAAATGAAGTGATGAAGAAGAATTATAAATTGAGGAGTTGTTTCTTATCAAGAAGATTAATGTTTGAATTCTCAAGAAGAAGATGAAGGAGAAGAATGGCTTAGAGAAGTGGCTTGGAATGTGGCATATGGAGGAGAACTTTGTTTTTAACAAAGTCTTTACATTTCCTTTGCCAAAAAAATATGGCCAGCCCGTGGACACCTTGAGGGTTCAACCCCAAGGCTCATGTGGGCCTAAGGCGCCACGCCCAAGGGGGAACCCGTGGGGCGAGTCCAGGGCGGCAGGGCGCACCCAAGGACACCGCATGGGCGCCTGGGGCACGCCCGGAGGAGCGCAGAGGGGCCGTGTATAAGCCCCGAGGGCACGCGGTGGTGAAGCCCGCGCACCCGTGTGTGCATAGTGGGCGCTAGGAGCGCGCCCGTAGGAGCAAGAGTGGGCGCAGAGCGCGCCCGCAGGGAGAACACGGTGCGGGGCGGCACCGTGGAGGGAGAAGATGCAACTGAGGAGTTGCGGCGGGCGCTTGGGTGATAAAGCGCGGAAAAACCGCTGGAGAATTCGATGTGGGACGCGTATTTTTTCACCGGGAAGGAATCCCAGCCGCACGATTCATCGCACGCTCGATCTGGACCGCTCATCTAATCCGCCGCGCCCCCGATTTGATCCAGGCCGTCCGAGGATAATTGATCACTGCATCCAACGGCCCGGCGTCCATCTTCTACCTCGAGCCATGCCGAAGGCCACCCGCGAGCAGGCGCTGAACCAGAGCCTCCCCGAAGACAAAATTCGAGTTCCCGGCCACCATTTTCGAAGCCGAAGGCACCAATGTGATCGTCTGGCCACACTGAATACATACATGCAATAAAATGGGCTTGCATGTAATGTATGGAGAATCTCGGTCGAGGCCGAGGCAAACGAAGTTGCCGAGGCATCGGGGTGTTCGTGTTTTGCATGGGATGGCCAAAACAGAGGCCGTGCATGCGTTCTAAATCGCATGCACGAGGAAGAAAAAATAAAGGAAGAACCCGCGTGAAACAGAGGATAAAAAACAAGATTTAAGGAAATCTTGAAATCCCGAAATCTTCGGGAGATTAAAAGATATCCCATGCGGAAGTCTTGAGGATTCTCTGCCTATAAAAGGAGAGGCCGAGACCTCATTATTGCTTGCTGATCCTTTGCTGAAACTTTGAGAAGTCCCGTGAGAGCCTCTGTGCCTCACGAAGTTTGGAGCTCCGCGCAACCCACTTGCGTGACGAAGCAGCCCGAAGCCACCCTTGGCTTCGAGAGTTCCTTTTGCGCACTCCTTGCGCGAAAGAAGAAGAAGGGGGACCCCTGCGCGCCTTCCCTTTGCGCGGCAGGAAGACCCAAGTGCACCCTTGCACTTGCGTGCCCGCGGCCGAGGTCCTTTGTACCTTGTGCTCTTGCACCCCTGCGCGCTGGCCACAGTCTTGTGCCTTGCGCGGTTGAGAAGAGGAGGAGGCCGCTACACCCAAGCAACTTGTGTGCCTCCATTGAAGATTGGGTTCGGGTGAAGTGCATTACACACTTGGTGTTGTTTGTGCAAGTAGAGAAGAGGACCCGAGGCTTTCGTGCCTCGTGTGTGAACATTGAGAAGGCCGAGGCCTTTGTGCCTTTTGTGCAAAAAGAAAAAGAGGGGGCCGTAGCCATTGGTGGTTGTGAAAAGAAGTGAAGAAGGTCGTAGCCTTTGGATTGGGTGTGTACAAAGAAGAATAAAAGAACAAGTCTTGTGTGCAAAGGAAGTGAAAGGTCGTAGCCTTGTGTGGGTGAAGTGAAGACCACACCTCATTTGAGTGTGTGTGTGTGCAAATTGAAGAGGAACACCCTACGGCCATTTAAGGGTATGCAACAAGAAGTGTGAAGGCCAAAGTTTCAAGTGTGTGCAAAATGAAACAAGTGTGCGTAAAGAGACAAGTTGGCCGAACCTAAGTGTGTGCACTAAGAAGTGTGTATACACTTAGAAGAAATAAGGAGTGACCCACACTAAAGTAGAACACACTCTAAGTGTGTAAACAAATTGGATAAAGTGTGTGAAGTTTAGTGAGAAGGTGTGTGCTTAAAGTGACTACACCCTTTGAGGGTTTATTGCACCAAGAGGAGAAAGAGGATAGTGCATGCATGAATGCATGCACGTGCACACGTGAACAGTACTAAATCAGTGGTGTGCATCTGAGGAGTCCAAGACTTGAAGATCTTGAAGAGTTGCCATGCACTCAGTGCATGAAGATGATTTGCTGTGAGACTGGACCAGACTGAAGTTAAAGACATCAATTGTCTGAGTATTCAGTAATTGGAGAGAAGTCGGGTCATCCTTAGAAGAAGGTGATAAAGTCCGAGCAAGACGAGAAGACCTAATCAACTCAAGTGATCCGAGGTACCGAGCAAGGCCAGAAGCCTTTATCCTAGGCTGCTGAAGATACTTGAAGAGTTGAACAAGAAGAAGAGCTACTCGTGTGACTCGAGCAGCCAGGAGAAGACCCTGTGGGACTCAGGGAGAAGAAGTCTTCAGTGGGATTCTGGAGCAGGCCAGTGGGACTCTGGTAACACTATGGGACGCAGTATAAAGACCCTCCTGTGGGACTTAGGAGAGATACAGTGGGACTCTGTATCGACCATTGTAATACTAACAGATTATAATGGGAGAATCCATGCTGAGAGAGCATGGCAAGGATGTAGGCCTTTGGTGCCGAACCTTGTAAATCCTTGTGTCCTGTGCCTTTTCATTACTGCATCATTCGGGAAAGGTTGAGAGATACAAGAAGAGTGGATCGAGGCTTTAACCAGCCATAGAGGTTTAATTGATAAGAATCAATTAGTAAAAAGTTTTAAAGGATCAATGATTCACCCCCTCCCCCTCTCAGTGATTCACACTGATCTGGGCACTTCAATTGGTATCAGAGGGAGGTTACCTCTAAAAGATCCAAGGGAGTCTATATGGAGTGCAGATTTGAGGAAATGAAAGAACAGCCTCAAATGGAGATATCTGCCAAGACTCAGAAAAATAGAAAGAAGAAACAGGCCAAGAAGATGAAGAAGAAGGTTGCTGCAATCAGAGAAACTCCTTCTATGGAAAGAAATGTGAAAGTCAGATCAGATGACAATTCCTTTTATCATTCTTCTAATGAAGCCTGCTCTAGCTGTGATGAAGATGGAAGAAACAATGATCTTCTAAATGCAATCAAATATCTTCAGAAGACAGTCCCCAAGGAAGTGGCAATGTGTATAGCTACATGCATCCTTGATCTTCAAGAAGAAAAATCACAGTTAGAAGAAGAAGCCAATTCTATGGAAGTCCAATTGGAAAAAAGGGTTGGGATAACCAACACTCTCAGAAAGCTGGTAAATGCCAAAGATGAAACAATTTCCCTTTGCAATGAAAGATATGAAGACACTGCTGAAGAATTGCAAAGAAGCCTTTCTGAGAAAGACATCTTTATGATAATGATCAAAGATGTTTTCCATGCACTGGAAAATAGGCACAAAGTGTCAATGGTTGTCAGGGATGCTCAACTAGAAGACAAAGTCAAAAGGGTGAAGGAGCTTGACAACTCATTGCTTGAAATGAAGCAGGTGCATGAAGACCAGATAAAACAGCTGGAAGAGAAATGGGAAGGTAGGCTAAGATTCGTTGAGGATGAGAAGAACTCCCTCAACATGAAGTGTTTAGAACTGGAGGTGATATTGAAACATCTGCAATCACCTAAAGCTGAATCCTCCCAGTCAGCTGGAATAAGACATGTTGCTACTCAAGTATGCTTTGAGCAGGATGATTCTAAGAGAAAGACATCCTCTAATAAAAGTGCAACATCTTCTAGAAAGAAGGTACCATCCATACCATCTTGTACTGATGCTTCTAAAAGTGTTTCTACTAAAACTGCAGGATGGAAGAATGAATCCAAACAAGTATGGATGAAGACAGTGAAAAAGCAGAGCTCTCCTAAAACAACACAACAAATCAAGAAAAGTACCCAACAATCAGAAGGACTGAAGAAGTCAAGATTTGTGGGTCAATGTTGGTGTTGTAACAAGTATGGGCATTGTGCAAAGGATTGTTGGTACAATCCACTGAATTCCAAAGCACAGAGGAAGCCCATGCCTAGGGGGAGCAAGCCAGAAGAAAGGAAGCAACATCCACAGGTCCAGAGACATCTGTTTACTGCAAATAGATTTGGATTACTTGACAACATTTGGGATGTTTGCAAAAGTGGTCAAATAGATACATGTCAATCTCCAACTGTATCCAGAGCTCAAAAGAAGAAAAGATCACAGAACCTGGCTCAGAAAGAATCCTTGGTAAGCAAGAAGAAAGTTGAAAATTCTCCCAAGAAGAGATTGAGAAATGAAGAGAAGTCCTTGGATTCTAAATCCAAGAAGGGTGAGTCATCCAGAAGGACCACCAAGAAGAAGTGCTTCTACTGTGGAAGGAATGGTCATACCATGGATCTTTGTAAAGAAGCCATGGAAATCAATAGAAGCCAACTGAACTCAAACAGACAATCAATCCAAAAGAAGCAGAAGGGATTGATTGAAAACAAGTTTACTAAGAGAGGTAGCTTGACAGAATCAAAGGAACCATGTGGAATATCCAGAACTGAGGCCACACTTTCAAGTGACTTACTAGTCATATGGCCAAATCAGTTGCAACTTGCCAAAGATCTACAGAGAGCTGAAGATGAAGTTCTGGCAATTGCTAAGGAAAAAGGGAAGAAGAAAATTTCACATGAAGATGTATTGAGATCCACACCAGCACAATCATCATTGAAGATCAAATGTGCAAGTGTGAAGACTGGTGAAAATGGGACATCTCGGTTGAGAGAATCTTCTCAACCTTGTTGTTCACATTTATGAACCAAGGAGGTTCCATATTATTCCCTAATCACTTGTATTTACATGTGCTAACAGTGCAGGGAATTGAAGATGATGATCATTCTCAACTGGAGGATGGTTTGGACAGAATGGAGTGCACCCCTTGAGGGGGAGCCAATCTGAAGAAGATGGGATTCTTAGATTAATACCATCTTGAGAAAAGTGAAGGTATTCCAATCATACTTTCATCCCTTGATTCTTAATTGCATTCATCAAGACAAATGGATGAAAGGGGGAGCTTTATCTTTGCACCTGAACTTTCTAATGAGTTTTGTGAAGATGTGCAGGATTTAGCAAATTCATTGTTATATCTGAAAAATTTCAATCCCCTAAGCATGATCTCACATGTGTAGAGAATTATGGACAGCATTGAGTATCTTGGTTACATCACTCTTGTTTTCTACACCGGGTTAGCCCAAGTAGACTTAGAGTTGATTTACTAAAGGTTCTTTGCTAAAGAAGAACATGTGGCATCATCCCTCTCTCAGTGTTTTTCAAGAAAATACTTTTCAAAGGGAGGAAGAGATATTTTTGAAAGTGAACCACACCACACCTTTGCATTTGATTGCCAATAAGGGGGAGAAAATATTGGCACACATATTGACCCATTCATATGTGCTGAAGGAGTGTATTGACAACAAATACAAAGGGGGAGATTGAAGTGCATTGTGTTGCATTTGTTGTCAATGAGACATGAAGTTGTCTTGGAATGAATGGAAGTCAAGGAATGTCAATATGTGAATGCCAAAGGTTGTGATGGTGTTGGTGATGAAGGAGAATGGCCATGGTACTAAGAGGCATGTCACTTAGGAGATTCACTAAGTGGTATTGGAAATTGTGGTTGAAACATTCTCCATGTACATCAGACGATTGTGAAGCTGATCTTTAAGTTCAAAGAACTTGTATCCTGATGATACAAAGTCACAACATTGATTGAAGACCATGCATTGTCTTCACAATGCATGAGGAGTTGAAAGGAGTTCCATCCACAACTACTAAGTGGATGATGTGCAATAAAGAAATCCATGCACTAACACTTAGTGCATGTGAATCTGAAGAAGTCCCAATTTGATCTCTGATTAGATCAACAAAGAGAATTGAAGAATTATTTGATTCAGGAGCTTCGGTTGATGGAGATCCTTGAGAATTCTCTCCTAAGTAGAAAATGAAGTGATGAAGAAGAATTATAAATTGAGGAGTTGTTTCTTATCAAGAAGATTAATGTTTGAATTCTCAAGAAGAAGATGAAGGAGAAGAATGGCTTAGAGAAGTGGCTTGGAATGTGGCATATGGAGGAGAACTTTGTTTTTAACAAAGTCTTTACATTTCCTTTGCCAAAAAAATATGGCCAGCCCGTGGACACCTTGAGGGTTCAACCCCAAGGCTCATGTGGGCCTAAGGCGCCACGCCCAAGGGGGAACCCGTGGGGCGAGTCCAGGGCGGCAGGGCGCACCCAAGGACACCGCATGGGCGCCTGGGGCACGCCCGGAGGAGCGCAGAGGGGCCGTGTATAAGCCCCGAGGGCACGCGGTGGTGAAGCCTGCGCACCCGTGTGTGCATAGTGGGCGCTAGGAGCGCGCCCGCAGGAGCAAGAGTGGGCGCAGAGCGCGCCCGCAGGGAGAACACGGTGCGGGGCGGAACCGTGGAGGGAGAAGATGCAACTGAGGAGTTGCGGCGGGCGCTTGGGTGATAAAACGCGGAAAAACCGCTGGAGAATTCGATGTGGGGCGCGTATTTTTTCACCGGGAAGGAATCCCAGCCGCACGATTCATCGCGCGCTCGATCTGGACCGCTCATCTAATCCGCCGCGCCCCCGATTTGATCCAGGCCGTCCGAGGATAATTGATCACCGCATCCAACGGCCCGGCGTCCATCTTCTACCTCGAGCCATGCCGAAGGCCACCCGCGAGCAGCCGCTGAACCAGAGCCTCCCCGAAGACAAAATTCGAGTTCCCGGCCACCATTTTCGAAGCCGAAGGAACCAATGTGATTGTCTGGCCACACTGAATACATCCATGCAATAAAATGGGCTTGCATGTAATGTATGGAGAATCTCGGTCGAGGCCGAGGCAAACGAAGTTGCCGAGGCATCGGGGTGTTCGTGTTTTGCATGGGATGGCCAAAACAGAGGTCGTGCATGCGTTCTAAATCGCATGCACGAGGAAGAAAAAATAAAGGAAGAACCCGCGTGAAACAGAGGATAAAAAACAAGATTTAAGGAAATCTTGAAATCCCGAAATCTTCGGGAGATTAAAAGATATCCCATGCGGAAGTCTTGAGGATTCTCTGCCTATAAAAGGAGAGGCCGAGACCTCATTATTGCTTGCTGATCCTTTGCTGAAACTTTGAGAAGTCCCGTGAGAGCCTCTGTGCCTCACGAAGTTTGGAGCTCCGCGCAACCCACTTGCGCGACGAAGCAGCCCGAAGCCACCCTTGGCTTCGAGAGTTCCTTTTGCGCACTCCTTGCGCGAAAGAAGAAGAAGGGGGACCCCTGCACGCCTTCCCTTTGTGCGGCAGGAAGACCCAAGTGCACCCTTGCACTTGCGTGCCCACGGCCGAGGTCCTTTGTACCTTGTGCTCTTGCACCCCTGCGCGCTGGCCACAGTCTTGTGCCTTGCGCGGTTGAGAAGAGGAGGAGGCCGCTACACCCAAGCAACTTGTGTGCCTCCATTGAAGATTGGGTTCGGGTGAAGTGCATTACACACTTGGTGTTGTGTGTGCAAGTAGAGAAGAGGACCCGAGGCTTTCGTGCCTCGTGTGTGAACATTGAGAAGGCCGAGGCCTTTGTGCCTTTTGTGCAAAAAGAACAAGAGGGGGCCGTAGCCATTGGTGGTTGTGAAAAGAAGTGAAGAAGGCCGTAGCCTTTGGATTGGGTGTGTACAAAGAAGAATAAAAGAACAAGTCTTGTGTGCAAAGGAAGTGAAAGGCCGTAGCCTTGTGTGGGTGAAGTGAAGACCACACCTCATTTGAGTGTGTGTGTGTGCAAATTGAATAGGAACACCCTACGGCCATTTAAGGGTATGCAACAAGAAGTGTGAAGGCCAAAGTTTCAAGTGTGTGAAAAATGAAACAAGTGTGTGTAAAGAGACAAGTTGGCCGAACCTAAGTGTGTGCACTAAGAAGTGTGTATACACTTAGAAGAAATAAGGAGTGACCCACACTAAAGTAGAACACACTCTAAGTGTGTAAACAAATTGGATAAAGTGTGTGAAGTTTAGTGAGAAGGTGTGTGCTTAAAGTGTCTACACCCTTTGAGGGTTTATTGCACCAAGAGGAGAAAGAGGAGAGTGCATGCATGAATGCATGCACGTGCACACGTGAACAGTACTAAATCAGTGGTGTGCATCTGAGGAGTCCAAGACTTGAAGATCTTGAAGAGTTGCCATGCACTCAGTGCATGAAGATGATTTGCTGTGAGACTGGACCAGACTGAAGTTAAAGACATCAATTGTCTGAGTATTCTGGAGAGAAGTCGGGTCATCCTTAGAAGAAGGTGATAAAGTCCGAGCAAGACGAGAAGACCTGATCAACTCAAGTGATCAGAGGTACCGAGCAAGGCCAGCAGCCTTTATCCTAGGCTGCTGAAGATACTTGAAGAGCTGAACAAGAAGAAGAGCTACTCGTGTGACTCGAGCAGCCAGGAGAAGACCCTGTGGGACTCAGGGAGAAGAAGTCTTCAGTGGGATTCTGGAGCAGGCCAGTGGGACTCTGGTAACACTGTGGGACGCAGTATAAAGACCCTCCTGTGGGACTCAGGAGAGATACAGTGGGACTCTGTATCGACCATTGTAATACTAACAGATTATAATGGGAGAATCCATGCTGAGAGAGCATGGCAAGGATGTAGGCCTTTGGTGCCGAACCTTGTAAATCCTTGTGTCCTGTGCCTTTTCATTACTGCATCATTCGGGAAAGGTTGAGAGATACAAGAAGAGTGGATCGAGGCTTTAACCAGCCATAGAGGTTTAATTGATAAGAATCAATTAGTAAAAAGTTTTAAAGGATCACTGATTCACCCCCTCCCCCTCTCAGTGATTCACACTGATCTGGGCACTTCACAAAGAAGGGATTAGGATGTGTGTAAATTATTAATGATAATGTTATAACCTATGAGTAAAGGAAGTAAAATGTTCATGAGTATAACTATCCCATTCATAACCTAAAGTTATTTGTAATAATATTTTCATTGAAGATATAGAGAAATTATCTCTATGGGGAGAATTGTGAAATATATATGGATCACAAGAGCCTAAATTACATATTTACATAGAAGAAGATTAACATGAATCAAAGAATATGATTAGAGATGATAAAGGACTATGATTTATCAATACATTAACATCCTGGGAAAGAAAACAAAATGGAAGTAACACTAATTAGAAAGGATCCAACAATTTTTTTAATGATGATAATTGTGAAGGACCCAATATTCGTAGACTTACAAATAATTGAAATGTAAATAGTAAAATTATCTTAATTATACCATGTTAAAATAATAGCTCTATCATCCATTCTTGAGAAGATCAAGGAAGCCTAGAAATATGAGATGTGCTACAAAAAAATTGAGTGAATATTCTGAAGTTCCACTTTGCTAAATATGAATTTATACGGTTTTGAAATCTAATATGTATCCCATAAAAACTAGAGAAAAATGGGAAGATTCATAACGAAGCACATAGGCCATACTTCTCTATTCATCAAGGAATAATTAAGATTATAGAGATCTAAATCAATACATATTGTGGGATAACATGAAGAAGGAGATTTCATAATTTGTATCTCGATTCCTGGCATGGAAACAACAAGGTTGAATGATAGTAGCCTAAGGGTATAGTGAAACCGTATCACATACCATTATGAAAATGGGAAACTGTAACCATGTATTTAATTTTATATCTCCCACGGAAACCCAAATGAAATAACTTCATCTATGTGGTAGTCTATTACCTTAATAAGTTGGCATATTTCATTATTATCAAGTAATATTTCTCTATTGAGCAACTCTATAATATATATATATATATAATGTATGTGGTAATATTTCATGGGATGAAACTCTCTATTTTTTCAGATTGATATTTTAGGATTACCTCAAGGTTATGGAGAAGTCTTTAGAAATCATTGGATAAAGAATTGAATTTCAACACTGCATATCACCCTCAGAAGGATGGTCAATTTGAGAGTACCATAAACTCTATATAGGATATCACGAGGCCTTATTCTATGGATTTATAAGTATATTCGGATCAAAACCTTCCCCTAGTAGAGTTATCATATAACAATAGTTTCTATTATAGAATTCAAATGTTACCTTAAGAGTCCCTATATAAGAAGAGGTGTCAAACTCTAACATTTTGGGATGATGTTAGAGTGGGGAAGCTGAGGTGACCTTATCTTACTTAATATATGACATAGAATGTATAAACCATTTAGTGTCACATTAAATACATGAAAATTTGAAATTAAACTACACAGATAACCATCAAATAGGCATAAAGTTTGAGGTTATAGATAATATGTTCCTCTATATTTCTCTTTAGATGAAAGTCACGAGGTTTTGGAAGAAGGGACAACTTATTCGAAGATACATCACCCCTATGAGATCCTTGATTTCGTCAAAGTGATGGTATACCAAATACTACTCCTACCTAACCTATCATAAGTATACGATGTGTTCCATGTATCCATATTGAGAAAGTACTTACTAGACCCCTATCAGGCACTGAATCCAGAGATGGTATCATTAGAGAATGAACATTCAAATAAGAAGAATTTTTTGATGATATTTCATCATAAAGTTAATGTTATATGTAACAATATAACTCACCTAGTCAAAGTGATGTGATGAAACCACAAGTTTGAGGAAGAAAATCTTGAACTGGAAGAGGCAACGAAGGAGAAGTACCAGAAACTATTTTCACCTTAATATGTAATATGAAATTTCAAGGGAAAAATATTTTTATAGAGAAGAATATAAGGCCTATATAATTTATGATATATTTATTATTAAATAAATTCAATCTCTTCAATGGTATGTGATTTATGTAGCACTCGATTTAAATGAAACACAACACTATACTAAATTATTATTTTTTAAACATGACCATTATAACATAGACATTAACTTTCTAGGTATGAATAAGAATAACTAAACTATGAATTTTTTTTTACACATTCATAAAATTAAATAAATGCTTATCTATTTATTTTAAATAAAATAAGAACCATTTGAATTTAAATGAAATGTTTTTTTATAAAATAGTATTTTTCTATAAGGTGGTTTAGTTGCTCATTAGTTGAATAATTTAAAATTATTTGTTACAAAATTCTGAATATTTATTTGAAAAAAAATCGTTTTTGAAATCTTCAGGTCAAATTTATCTTGGGGTAAATTTTTTTGTATTTTTTTCAAATTTTCTTTTTTAAATGAATAGTGAAAATACTGATTTTTATATAAAATTTCCTTTTCATTTATAGTATTTACAATAAAATTTTTATTTTAATGTTGTATTAATATTAAAATAAGTTCAATTATATATTAACTAATCCAAATTATTTCATAGTAATCAATTTCTTATTGATTTTTTATATAAAATATTCTTTCAACTTTTGAATGTTTTTCTTTTGGAAAACTATTTTTTCGGCATGTTTGAAGGTTTAAATTTAAACTAAAATATGACACATAGTTGAGTTGTATTTTTAATAATGGATTAAATATTTTAAATAAGGTTAATTCATATTATATAATAAGGTCAAATTAATTTTTTTTATCAAAATCAATAGTGAAAACAATAAAAATTATTTACTATGGTTAAGGTAAAAAAAGTTAATTGGGGGTTAAAATAAAAATATAATGTTTAGAAATGACTATTTTTTTAAAAATTATATTTTTTGGTCATATATAGAAATTATATATTTTTATGTTATAAAATGTTCTATTTTGAGCCATATTTTATGGGGAAAATATTGGTGGAATTCTTTCTTTTCAAAAATTCCATGTGTGTCCTCTCCCCCATATATAAAAGGACACCCCTCCCCTCTCATTTAGGGAGTTACAAAACCAATTCATTTAGACAAAACTTATACAGATAACTTCCCTAATTCCATCCCCTTATCCTAGAAGTATTGGTTTGGTCATAATGTTAAACTAGGATGGTTTTTAGTAAACAATTGGAGAACTCTAAAGAAGAGGTTACGCCCTTAACTGACCGTTTCATTTTATTTATTCATATAGATCCTACAAATATTATTAAACCATGATTATATAATAACTACAATATATTATATATATTGATATGTTTTTATGTTAAGTTAATGACCTACAAATATCTTCTCCTCCTTTAAATGGGATATAAAACCATTGATCATGTGTATTGTAGACTACCACCTCGCAAAATGAAATAATTTTTTATCCATCACCATTTATAACATATGAATATAATGATTTATATAATGTTTATATATGATATTTATGATATAATTATATTTTTGTAATTATAATATCATGTATACCTTCTTACATTCTATTTTGTAGAGAATACAATAATATCGCCCATGTGTACGGTGGCCTACCGCCACACGAAGCAATATGATTCGTTATTCACTTATGCTTTACATGGAAGGTAATATGAATTAATTAAAATTTCATATATATAGTAATTAAATATTAACCATTTGGATAATTTATATGGAATATAATTTCTTACAATACAATCCATTGAAAATGATATTGTAATTCGTGTACGGGGGACTGCCACGTCGTGAAGTGATGTGATTCATTTTTTAATTTCCTTATTATAAAATCACATGTATGGTATGTGTAAAGGAATTTAAGACATTATATGATATTTATTACATAATTTTCTTCTTATAATGATATAATAACACTTACATTCCTTCCAACTAGATTTAAGAAAAATAGAAACGTTACTCATCCGTATGTACGACCTATCATATCCATGATTTTAATATTATTATTTTTTCATAGACATATTTCAGGGAAAGTTTTAAAAACATATTTTATTTATAAAAATTATTATTATTTCATTATTATTATTTTTATATTCTGGATTAGCAATCATTTTGACTTTAGTCAACTTACCAGTGGTTTAGGATATATGAGTCGTTTATTGATAAAACATTCGACATGAAATTAATGGGTTAAGTAGTTGAATATGACATGGTAAAAATTAAAATTAAAGGAAAAATGAACTAGAAAAATGTTATTATGAAATTAAAAAACTAACTTATGTTTATTATTCATGTTGATAAAGAATGCACATAAAAAATCAGGCTCGAGGTAAGGGATCTGTCTAAATAACCATTTCTTTTAGGTTATGAACATTATATATATATATATATATATCTGAATCACATTATCTATATCACTAATGTTATGAAATTATTCTAATATATATATATATGTGTCTCTCATATATATACCTATCTTATTCTACCTTCCTTTGCTGGGGTAATACATGTCTCATCACCATTTCTCAAATTAATTCATTATGAATTTACCTTTGATTATGATTTGAGGTATGATTATGAAACCCATTTTATTTCCATGGTTAATTTATATGTTATGTATTATGATTTATTTACTTTATTTTACACATATATATCATGAAAATGTTATTATGGGTTCTTTTAGAAAGCACTCAAATGCATTGAGTATTGTTTTAGCCACATGAGGCATCTTTAGGGGTTAGGGAGCAAACCTAATCAATTATGGGACTTATTCCACCATGTGATATTTTCTATGAAGGTATCCTAAATCATTTCTATGTTATGTTATATGTTTTGTTTTTCATATTTTCAATGTTTTAATGACCTTATGATTACTGGGACCAAGTTGGATGGATGTTGTTTTTGGAATTTGGAAGATGATTGTGCTGAAACGTATTGTATTTTGTTTTCAAGGAAAAGGAAATCACATAACATTGTAAAATTTTATGGTTAGCCTCTTCATTTTATTCAAAATATTGGATTAAATGTTCTTAAAAATTCCCATGAGATTGAGAAGATGTTTTATGGAAGAAAAGATTCATTAGACTCACCAAGGGTCTGGTAATAAAGGTTAGATCGCAATGAGAAGCTATTTTAGAGTTTGTATGGATCCTATGAAAATATGAAGTTGCTTTGTTGATCTTGGAATTATAATAAATCATAATTTGTCTAAAATTCTTGTTATTCAAGACTTAAGAAAGATTGAGGAGAACCAGTTCTGTAAATCATATTAAGGTTTGGTTGGAAGAAAGAATTTTTGAAACGATGGGAAGTTACAATACTTTCCATTGATATTTAGATGATGTATTACTAATCCTAAAAGTCCTTAAAGTCATAAAGAAGTCATGATACAATATTATGTTTATATAAGAAGTAATTTTTTGAATTTATGGTTTCTGGTCTCTGTTAATCGGTGTGAGATCACCTGATGCAGAATTGTTTAAAGGCTGTGAGGTTTTTTTTTCTGAACGTGAGAAGATAAAGATACTCGTATTCAGTCAGACCAATAAGACACAAGATGCAAATCTTCAAATAAAAAATTCAATTTTACTATAATCATGAATGGAAATAATTTTTTGAAGATGAACCTCCAGATACCGGTCCATCAGAAATTATGTGCCACCGATAAATTGGAGGCAGAATCATTTGTGTTGGGAGTTGTTGGGACTAGTGAAAAATAAAAGAATTGAAGTTGTTAGGACAAATGAAAAATGAAATTATATATTAATAAAAAATTTATTAAACCATTTTCATCATTATAAATTGTTCATTCCAAGAGGGTAAATATTGAAAGAAGAACTTTGATATGTTTTCAATTGGGTCAAGAGTTATTTAACTACCATTGAAACCAGTTATTAGATTGAAGTTGAGACCAAACCATCATATGAAATCCAACAACAATAACTTCATTAGATGTAATATCCTCAGTCTGGGGAATATAAGGAAAGGATAACTGTTTAATTTACTTACAAAATTGCTTTCAAGGGGATCCTGAAGATTGAAGTTAATACAGAAGTTTTACCGAGGAGTGTTAAAATATTTAGATGTTGTGACTATGTTTATGGAAAAATAAAGCCAAATTGAGTATAATAAAGTAGAAATAATTCTTATGGAATAATAGTGTAAATGTGTTGTATCAAAAAGTTGGTAAAAAGCATTGGAATCATTTGGTTTGTTTTATTTGATCCCACTAATCTTAATGAGAAGAAAGTTTGTTTTCAATTAGTGTAGTGTAACATAATGAAGACTAAACTGATGTTCATAGATATTATTCATAATGAAGAAATCAAAATGGGAATCAGAACTAGGATATAGAAAGGTTATGTAGTATGAAGTGAGCTGAAGTTGTAAGAATATTTGATAAGGTTCGATAAGGAATGGGAATAGTTGATAAGAACTGAATAAGTCAAAGATGAAATTTAAATTTAAGGAGAATTTGAAGATTTCAAAAATATGCTTAAGCAGGGAAACTTTTAAAAATCCCACCTAAATAAAATTTTATGCATCTATAAATAGTGGGAAGTACATTTTATTTTTTTACACTTTTAGTGTTCATGGGTGAAGAGATAAGGAGAAACTTTTAATGTTTTTATAGAGAAGAAGTTCCTGGATTGAGCATTCCTGAAGAAGTTTTCTGGATAGAAAGAAAGATCTTATTCAGAGTTTTTGAATTAGTTTTATAAATTGGACTGAGGTTCTACAAATTTAGGTATAAGGAGTTATGAATTGTTTTAGTTGTATTTTGGATAAGTTATATTATCATATTGAGTAATCATACTGGTGAATCTGACTGAGAAATCATACTAAGTATTGATACGATGTCCAGAGAAGTTCATACATACTTTTAGGTAGGAAAGTGAATAATTTTTTTGAAGAACATTTTTTTGAATGTTGAAAAGGAAAAGAAGTAACATGTTTTGAATAAAATAGCGAATTTTTCTTAAATTTTTACACAAAATTTTATTACATCTTTTCATGCTACTTGAAAAACAAGAACTGTGGTATTGATCAAAATGATTCACAAGTGTAAGGGTGTATCATACTTTTTGTATGCACACAAAAGAATTTATGGCTAATAGATTTTGTGGTATTGGATTGTTTCAAAAACATACCAAGGACACAACTACTATTTCCTATTAGTAAACCTTTTAAATTGTTGTGTTCCTAGGGATCTATGATTTTTTTGTTTTTAATAAAGCCATAAATATTTAAATGGAGCCAAATGTTGTTTCAAAAGGAAGGAAACTTAAAATAAAAATATATCACTAATTCACCCCTCCCTCTATCAGTGATACTTAGATATTGGATGGGAAATAACAAGTGGTATCATTGTAAGGTTCCCTTAAATTAATCTTTGAATATGTTTTAGAAAGATAAGTTGTGATTGAGAATTTGAATTGTGTGTATAGTATGGGTATTTCAGTCTTTTATGGTATGAACTATCATATTTTTAATGATAGAATTTTTCATTATCTTATGTATATTAGGGATGTTTTTGAAGCTGAAAAAATGTATTTCATCCTATTGATTAAAGAGTTCTTCTAAAATCTATTTACAAGAAGAATATTGAGAATGATGTAAGAGATAAGAATGTTTTAGTCTCTTCACATTCTGAAAGTGAGTTTCTATTATTGAAGGGTGTTACCACTGCTATTGGTATATGGGATAAGCTCAAGAAACATTATGAAGGTAATATAAAGGTGAACAAGGCTAATTTATAAATCTAGAGACTGAAGTATGAAGATATAAAGATGGGCGAGTATGAATATCTTTATGACTTCTTTACCAAGGTGAATGACATTGTGAGAACTTTTATATGTCTTGGTAAGTTGGAAGATTTAACCATTGTTGAAAATATCTTGAAAATTATTCCTTAAAAGTTTTATTACAATGTTTCCTCATTGAAAGATAGAGATGAAATAATATTATCTCTGGATGATTTACATAGTACTCTCATTACTTATGAAATGAGAAAGGAGAAAAATATGAATGGAAAAAAAAAAGTTGATAGAGAAATTTCCTTCAAAATTTCTAAGAAAAGAAAGTCTATAAAGGATCATGAGGTAGATAACATTATATACTCTGATTTTTAAAATGAGTTATGTACAAATATTGATGAATTTGTATTCTTGTTCTCTAAAAATTTGAAAATAGGTACATGAAAATTTAATGGGAAGCTTCCATTGAAGTAGTTTGAATGTAGAGACTTGGGAACATTGTGGGTAATTGTTCTCAAAGAATGAAAGTAGAGAATACTAATGAAGATGAAAGATGTACTAAAATATTATGGAAGAAACAAGGCTAAAAATATAAATCTTATTCCAAATTTAAATTTAGAAAATTATTTAAATCCACAAGGAGATGTTTCTTATCTAAAGTTAACGAAGAAGATGATAGTGAAGATGATTTTGAAAAGTCTTCTAAGAAGGTAAGAGAGAATAATTTTCTTGAAACAATTAATAATGTAGAGTTTTCGAGTAGTTTTTATGAAGAAGAATAAAATCAATAAGAATTTCATCTAAAATAAAATTGATATAATGTTTGAGAATGATTGAAATTACTAAGAAATAAATCTGGAAATTGAAAATCAAAATTCTTCTAAAAAAATAAAGGATGTTTTTCTGATGAGAATGTTAAGCTGGTGGAGGATACTAATGACTTGAAGAAATCTATTAAGAATGAAAAAATCAAAATGAACATCTAGAAGTAAATTTTAAAGAAAAATAAGATGAATTGTAACTTTTCCAACAAAAACATTAAAAAGACGAACAAAGGGTTACAAGTTTCAAAAATTATATTTATGAAGTTGGTGAAAGTTTTAGAAATGTAACAACCTGATTTTTTATGGACCTTATCTTTCAAAAATAAATTAAATTTTCATTAACATATTTATTTTGACTAATTCAAACATTCCTTTCACATGGAATGGACATAGTGTATGTTACATGTGTTGAAATATTGGGTTCCGTAGACCCAACTATTCAGTGCTTTTGATTACCATATCATGTATACAGTTAGCTATACATGATGTCATCTTGCCATTATAGTGTATAATTTTCTCTGTCCACTATTGAAAGGGTAATGTCCAAAGGTTAATCGTCATATCGAAAGTTTATAACATTTCCCAGGCTCTAATGAGAACCTCTATATACAATGACATTAATCTTAAATTTATTTTTTATGGTCTAGATACATATTACCGATTGGACACATTAGATGTTTGACCATCAGGTGTTGGGGGCTTATAATCATTGAGACTTCTTCTCATGAAGTTTTCACTTGGTGATCTCTAGTAGTGAGATCATGAGGACTGACCCACCAATAAGAACACCACATGTTTTAGGTATCATTGGATGTTCTTATCTATGATCATGTGTAATGGTCTCCTAACTTGAGATCATTACCAATGTATGTCATTTGATTACGTACTTTGATGCAAGATGAAATCATGGTGATGAAGTCATGGTGAGGTAGTTTGTGTTGGGTGCGTCATTGGTGGCATGACATTGGTTGAATGGTCAAGAAAGGATTTGTCACTTCTGAGTTATGGAAGTTATATATCTCAAGACATGTTGATATGGATAATTGTACCTTTATAAGACCATGTCCATGGAAGTCGAGGGTAAATCCATCCAGTTACACTAAAAAATAATAAAGTAAGAAAAGGGAGATGACATGTGAGTGCGTCCTTCTTTATGATATATTACAGAAAAAGCGATTATATTACACAGTGTGTGTTTGTAGGTGAGTTGTCGTTGCGGTGACAATCCATATTTCTTCAGGGGCCATGATGGGTTTCTAGATCCGGATCTTGGTCTGTGAATACTATTCACTACCATAAAAATAAGGTCTAGATGGTCGCACACAATAGCATATTCAAGAATCTGAACTATTTAGTTGAATAATAGTTTTGGATATAGTGGCCCAAACACAGGGGTCTGAGATTTGTCCAAAGTTAAACGATCACCAGTGCAATAAATAAATTCCTAATATTCAAGTTTAGAATAATGAGTATTGAGTTCATTAATTAAATGTATTTATGAGTTTTAGTAAATACACAAAAAAAATATTAATTTATGAATATTAAATTATTCAAGGATCAATTAATATTTATGGGAGTGACGAGTCGAGTTAATGACTCAATTATTATCAAGTAATATATTTTAATATGTTATAAGTAGATGATAATAATATTTATGACTCAGTTTAGTAGTCATAAAATGTTGTTGATAGTGCGTTAAGTATACGAGGCTGGTGAGGCGATACCGGGTATTTTAATTAAACACCATAAATAGAAGAGGAGAGGCCTTTTCCAAGTACTATTAATGGGGATACTCTCTCGTCTCTTATCTCTGATGTTCTAGAGAGAGAGAATCTAAATCCTTGGAATTTGGATCGAGAACCCTCTTAGGCATTGCTAGAGAAGCAATGCGGTGGTCGTTGGAGTGTCAAAGGCATCGTTGCAATTCCGCGCTACCACCTGGATTACGATAAATGGAGTTCCTACATATTTCTTGAAGCACGTGTGTATGATCTAGAGGAGTTTGATGTTAGATTCTTCGAGCAACGATCACCAACGATGAGAAAACGTCGTGTGTGACTTCAGAATTAAAACATATATTTTTTATAGATTATTTTTGTGCATAAAATCCATCACGATGGATCCTCAGCTTTGAATGGGCTACCCTTCACGGACGTTGACACGTTTATGTCGATCGTTGGTGGAAATGTTTTAAAACCCTCCTATTTAGGGCTTCCGCTGCACGTCCGGTTCCAATAAGTGGTATCAGAGGGAGAACGTGTTGATTTTAAGCCATGAAAAATTTAATTTTCACTAAAATATAAATAGAGAGTCGATACGGTCCCAACACCAAAAATAGAATCTGAATCGGATGTCATATGTCGAGTTTGCAGACATCCAAACTTATGAATTCAGATTGAAAAAAATTGCGGGTCACCGGAATAGTATTTTCCTGTGATTCAAATAATTGTTATTATTATAATAATTATATAATAATAATAATGGTTTTATCTTAATATATATTTTTTTATTATAATTTTTATTATAATATTATTATAATATTATTATTAATTTATAAATCCTAAATAGGCTTTAAAATTTTTAAAGGGGTATGTCTTTGATTAAAAAATATATGGGGAGAAGAAAGACATGCAAAAAAAGTCTAAATTTTATAAAAAAATAAGAAGAAGGGATGACGAACTGCATGTGCAGGTCGTGAATTTTTTTTGAAGAAAAGGGGGCGGACTGGAAAGCAGGTCAAGCAAACAAAAGGTAGAAGTGCGTGAGACCTGATCGAGTCTCCCTCATGCAGCGCACGACGACAACCCTCACCTCACTGTTCCATCCCGAGACCCCACATCTCGACCTTGCTACACCCGTGCGCACTAGGTGGCAACCCACATGTAGTCTCCCTCCTGCGGAGTAGGCTATTAGCAGCGCTGCCGGACACCCTGGCTGCCAGTTCTCCTCCCTCTTATGGAGCCTACAGGCGCAGGAACAGGGTGCACTGCCCAAGACCGATGGTATCTCTCCCATGCAGAAACAACAGTAGCACCATGGAGGCCCTTTGGCCTTCCTCGCACTAGGTTATGAAACCCACGACGACCTGTAGAGGCCTTCTTCTCCATGGCAGATCCCTCGATCACAGCTACACGCTCTGCTCAGCCCACTCCCAACCAGAACCCAATGCCTCTCGCTACTTTGTTTCCTCTCCCGTGGAGGTCCTCCGCACTAGGCGGCCTTCTCCAGAGTGAAAAAACCCAAGTCGACACCCTCTTGCAACCTGACCATTGTGGTACCTCCCTTTTCGGCGCACTGCTGGCATTTTCCTTCACTGAGACCGCATCATGGTCTCCATCGCACGGAAAAATGGCGCACCCAGCGTAAAAAACAGGTTGTGCCTTCCAGTTTATCTGCTCCTGGCCCCCACGGTGACTCCACACCAAAAAAACTGCACCACACACTACTGACCAGCCGCGACACTAGACCTCACCAGACCTGCTTCGTCCCAGCCGCCGCCCGGTCTTCCTAGCGGGCATGCAACCAAACTACCCCAAAATAGGTCTGAGTAGGTTTTCCCAAACCAGAACAGGCTTGGGCGGGCTAGCCCAGCCCATAACTCCCTTGTACGGGGTCGGTACTACCCGAACTAGGCCTGCGCAGGTTCGCCCTGACCCGCACAGGCCTTACCCAAAGTTTAATGGGCCCAGGTGATTTAATTTAATCAAAAATAAATTAAAATAATTAATTTAATTACAGTTGATAATTAAATTAAATGAATATTAATTTTTTTTGGTTATTAAAAATTAGAAGCGGTGTAATTAATTTAATCGGGAGATTAATTAAATTAATTGATCAATTTAATTTTTAGTTTTAAAATTAAATTAATTAAACGTGACCAAACGACAACATTTGTTGAATTAAAATTAGAGTGAAATTTTTATTCAATAAATAATGCCCTCAATTTTATTTTAATTCAAGTTTAATTTTATTCTTCATTTATTTGATATATGCAAGTTTAATGATTATATGACTGATCATGAGCTGAGACCGACCAATGCATGTTTGGTGTGTTTTATTTATTTATTTATTTAATTATTTCATGTTAGTTTGTAATAATTATTTTAATTAAATAAAAGACGATCTGTGTGTCGTCTCAAGGGTCATTTTATGTATAATGTTCTGCACGCCCATTCTCAGAGTTGTATTTTATACTTCGAGACACCCTCGCCTGCATGCGAGTACAATTGTATAATGAAGAGACGACCAGTGAGGCACTTCACGCCATGTGACGGTGACACACCAGATAGGAGTTGGAAGCATTAGATGAGCAAAAGTTTCTATTCAAGTTGAATTCCATGGGACTAAAAGGTACTTACCCCCCCTAGGGTTTTGGTTGGTCCGTTATTCACACAACGGATCAACCAATAGTACTAGATCATGATCAAGTTTTTCATTTTATTTCTTCATGGTTTATTATTTTGTGAATTTTTAGTTAGAACACGATCACATAGAATAATAATAAACAATCATGCAAGAGAAAATGAACATGTGACGTGATGATTTTTCTATTTCATGCATGGTCAGCTGTGAGTGCGATCACATATTATGTGCTTATAAAAAATAGAAAAATGATTTCATTAATCACATTGAAATTAATAAAAACCACAAAAATATATTATGTCATAACCAACTTCTGTCATTTAAATTTGGACAAAACTGGCTGTTTGAGGTGCCTGTCATGCCATAGATGAGGGTACCTCTTACTACTGGGAAGTCCTTATAATAATGATGGGTTGAATTAACTAAAATTGCATCAAATAAATAGCCATAGCTAGCTTGTTGTAATTTTAGAGGCAAGAATTGAGTTAATCATGTATTGATTTTAGAAGCTGAGACTTCACTCAATAGTTCAAGGAACCGCAAGTTAAAGCGGCCAGCCAGCCAAAAGCCTATATAGAACCCTCCAAGTAGTGGCATATCCATATCTTGTAGACTATGAGGGGTGGTTCCGGGATCCTTGCCACTAGAATAATCAAATGACAGAGTATTCCTATTCTAGTACAGTGAGTTCATAGAATTCGATAAAATAGTGGGAGATATTAAATTATTTAAGTAATTAATAAAAAATGTCTAAACCGATAATCCATATAAAAGGCACTAATCTGCTAAAATTCATTTTTTAAAAAAATGGAACGTTATACCACAAGTTTAAACTATGGTAAATATTGGTCAAATTAAATGTTAACACTGACAAGAGTATCCATGAATAGTATAGGCGCGTGAGCATAATACTATGATATAGGAAACTCAAGGTGCAAGTGTCCCTAATACTGTTAACTAAATCAAGAAGAGAGGCTGAAATTGCTTACAGGAGACTAATTTACAGAGCATATAATAGTTATATCATTATGATATCATCAACGTCCGGTGTTAGTTGTGGTTGCTACACCAGGACCTGGATGATATTAACATGAAGTCTCATATCCGAGATGTTTTCAAGGAGAAAGTGAAGCAACAATATAAATTAGGTGATGTTACACCAACATGTATAAATTGAAAGATTGATCGTGATATTTAAATGGATCTCTTTCTCGTATCATTTTCACCACTTTACTCAAGTCTTTTTTTAAGTTACAAAAATGAACAAGTATTGAGTAAATGCTTCATTACCTATCTAGGTATGGTTCACCAAGTGAATAAGAATAAAAGGCAATTAAGTTTTCATTCTTATGTTGAATAAAATGAAAAAAATTTGAAAAGGAAAAAATGGCAAGTAATTCCAATGGCACATTCATGGCGTCCTTCAATTAATGAGGTATTAACAAAGGTTATTTACATTGCATATTATAAAATAAAACAATGAAAGATTAAAAGTAATAAACTGATTTAAAGAAGAAAGTTGTCGCTTCTACATCATGAATATTCATAAATTTGATGTTTCCTTTTACTACTAGGGTATTAAATACAATATAATGGTGACATATGTGTATTATAATACGATAACCATGTTAGTATAGAAACCTTACTAGATGTCAGGTGTATTCTCCAAGTGGTTGCGAAGGGGTGATGACTAGGCCAATGGTGAGGGGTACATGACTTCTTAATTTCCAAGTGAAATATTTGTGTTGAACTATTATTGAGTATAACCACAAACATTTATCTCATGTGTCCTTGGATGTAAGGAGACATTCTTTCAGTTTTTGGAATGAATGTTTTTTTGGTAAACCCAATCACTAGTTCAGTAATACATGAATCATAGGCAATTAGTGATGAATATAAATGTAAGACTTATACCCAATTATGAAAAGATAATTATTTGTATAGTAATAATAAAAATGGACATCATGAATATACCAAGTAGTTTATTTATGCTCGGAACATCTAAATACCTTTGGTATTATTGACGTCTTTAGTTTGGACCTCGGAGCCTTTAGAAATAAAGGTATGTCACAAATATTTCAAAAATAGTTCAATAAGTAAGCATAAAATATTCCGAGTATAAGCTAGAGGTATGTATACTTCATAAGATTTTTTAAGCAATTAAGGAATAATAAAGTGATGTATATTCATGGTTAGATGATATGAGTCGCTTCGGTTGGGATACTGAAGAATATCTTGACCAAGCATTAATCAATCATGATAATGTACCATGGAGTAATTCTTAAATGAAAATTACCTTATCGACATCATGACAATGATGTTAATAATGATGATTGATGATAAAGTCTTACATATCCACATTGATCAACAAACATGTAGTGTGGAGAAATTCCTAAATACAATTTTCATACATAAATATTTTGATGTTAGTAGTATCAATGTTGCAAATAGCAGAAACATCCATTATATTTTATGAAACATTTCTCGAATAATGACAATATACCGTAGCCATATACCAATTATAATTACAGATGGATATCATATGAGTCATAGTATGATTTAAACCCATTATTTCATAAGTACATGTGTTTGGATACAAATAGGTTGTTCGGATATAAACAAACTTGAATCAAGAAAAACACATTGTACATCTAAGTTACTTATCCTAATGATTTCTTAGGATATTAAATAAATACCTAAGAAAGAAAAATTGTAGTCAAGTGATATAAAAAACTTCTATATATGGGTGAACATCTCTATTAAAGATAGTGGGAGCTATATTGACTCGTGTTTAGTCAATGCTCAAGATGCACAAATATTTGGCATAGGAACTAGTTCCACAAGTGCATGTGGAACATAGTATATTCCAGAGACACATACTGCGTACGAAGGATAAAACCTTGGTGATGGTTTTTATATTCACTGCAGACTATGATCTATTATTCAATGTGAATAATATTTCCTACATGTAAGCAGTATATGAAAATTAGCTAAAATTGGTAAGACCAACTAAAATTCAATTAATAGATTCCATGTATCAATGTGAAAAGGGGATTATTATTTTGAATACTACGATGGGTATTCAAGTGATTTGATTCATGGATGGTACAAGTGTAGTACCAATAAGGTTCAATTGGTTTCACTAAGTCGTTATTGATAAATCTTTTAGAATTTTACTTATCATAGCTAATATCTATGATCAAATTATTTAGCATTGGATGTCATGGCCACCAATCATGGATGGTGTCTATACAACACAAATATAAAGGGATGGTCACGTCACTGAATTCTAGTAATGGTTACAAGTTACTGAAATCTTGTTTAGGATTAAAGTAAGAAACATGATCATATAATATACATTTTCTAAAAATTATTTCCATATGTCTACAAGAGGTTAGTGGGAGCGCCAAAGCCTTCCAAGTGAAGTATGTTCGATACCATATGAAAAGAAGATTGGTATCATAGTTAATTAAGACCAAGATGAAATTTATTCTCTAGTGATTGACTTAAAGTAGCAACCCAAGTTCTAGGGAACAAGATCTACTAAAGTAGATCTATAGGTTGCTTGGTCCTAGTCAATCATACATATAATGACATTGTATTGAAAAATAAAAGTTGGAACAATTAAAGAGATGAATTGTTTCCTATGTTATAGGACATAATCTCCCCATGTTGACCTGTCTGTAACATGGGAAGAGATAAACATAGTGAGTTACAATCCATACGATGAAGTGATGGATCAATCACGCATGCCATAATATGTACAAGAATTGATATTTCCAAGGTATATTTTACAGTAGGTAAATACCAGTTATATCCAGGAGGAATATAAGGGATGCAGTCAAAACTATCCAATTGTACTTTGAAAAGTACAAAAGATTTGTACCTGGTTAATGGAAAAGAAGAGTACTAGTTTTTAAGGGACATAAACTATTCTCCCATATATCATTGTGATCTGGTATTGCAGTTAGGATAAAAACAATGAGAAAGTTAAGATCATATTAGCCAATGGTATCCATACCTACAAATACTGAGTATTTTGTAGCTTCTAATAAAACTATGATGAAGTTAAATACAATGATTTTTTCTAGTTCCTGGAATCTCACTTGGTGAGTATTATTATAATGTAATTTATGATATTATTACTAGCAAGATTCCATGTTATGAAAGTGGACAAAAGTGATATACTCAGGATACCATCTCTTGAGAAGTTTTACTCAAGGAGATGAGGTCGCTATAGAAGAATAGCCACACGGAAGAACTGCGGCAGGCCCAGTAGCTAAATCCATTATTCAGAAGAAACATTATGTTAATCATGTGATTAGATAACAAGTTTGGTTAGCGAGTTGGCTCCAGTGAAAGTGGTAGTGTTGAAATAGTGGGTTCCCTAGACCCAAATATTCAATGCTTCTGATTACCATATCATGTATACAGTTAGCTATACATGATATCATCTTACCATTACAGTGTATAATTTTCTGCATCCACTATTGAAATGGTAATGTCTAAAGGTTAATTGTCATATCGAAAGGTTATAGCACTTTTCAGGCTATAATGAGAACCTCTAGATACTATGACATTAATCTTAAATATATGTTCTATTGTCTAGATACATCTTACTAATTGGACACAGTAGATGTTTGACAATCAGGTGATGGGGGCTCATAAGCATTGAGACTTCTTCTCATGAAGTTCGATCTTGGGGTTCTCTAGTAGTGAGATCATGAGGACTGACCCGCCAATAGGAACACCACATGTTTCAGGTGTCATTGGATGTTCCTATCTACGATCATGTGTAATGGTCTCTTGATTTGAGATCATTACCAATGTATGTCATTTGATTACATACATTTATTCAAGACTAAAACCATGGCGATGAATTTGTGGCAAGGTAGTTTGTGTTAGGTGCGTCATTGGTGGAATGGCATTAGTTGAATGGTCAAGAAATTATTTGTTTCTTCCGAGTTATGAAAGTTATATATATCAAGCCATGTTGATATGGATGGAATTAACTTTATAATACTATGGCCCTGGAAGTCGAGGGTAAATCCATCTAGTTATATCAACGAATAATAAATCAAAAAACGGGATATGATATGTGAGTGCATCCTACTTTATGAGATATTACAGACAAAGAGATTAATTTACACAGTGCGTGTTTGTAGGATGGTTGTCGCTGATGTGACAATCCTTATATCGTTAGGGTCATTGATGGGTTGCTAGATCCCGCTCTTGGTTTGTGAATACTATTCACTACTGTTGAAATAAGGGCTTATAGGGCCACACATAATAGTGTATTCTAGAATTTTCCCTATTCAATTGAATAGGAGTTTTGGATATAGTGGGCCCTGCCACAGGGGTCTGAGATTTGTCTAAAGTTAAATGATCACCAATGCAATAAATAATTTCATATTATTCGAGTTTAGAATAATAAGTATTGAATTTATTTATTAAATATATTCATGAGTTTTAGTAAATACATGAAAAAATATTAATTGGCGAATATTAAATTATTCAAGGTTCAATTAATATTTATGCGAGAGACGATTTGAGTTAGTGACTCAATCATTATTGTGTAATATATTTTAATATGTTACAAGTATATGATAATAATATTTATGACTCAGTTTAATAGTCAGAAAATGTCGTTGATAGTGCATTAAGTATTTGGGGCCGGTGAGGCGATACTGGGAATTTTAATTAACCACTATAAATAGAAGCGGAGGGGCTTTTTCCAAGTACTATTCATAGGGCTTATCTCGCCTCTCCTATCTCCCATGTTCTAGAGAGAGGATATGGATCCAAGGACTTCGGATTGAGCACTCTCTCATGCATCACTAGCGAAGCAATGCGGTGGTTATTGGAGCATCGAAGGCATTGTCGCAATTCTGCACTAGCACTCAGATTATGAAAAATGGTGTTCTTGCGAATTTCTTGAAGTGTGTGTGGAAGATCTAGAGGACTTAGATGTCAGATTCTTTGAGCAACGATATATAACAACGAGAAGACATTGTGAATGACTTTATAATTAAACCAGGTTTTTTATATGGTTTATTTTTGTGCTTCAAATCCTTCATGCTGGATCCTTAGCTTTGACTGGGCTTCCCTTCACTGACGTCGACAAGTTTACGTCAATTATTGGTAGAAATTTTTTAAAAAACCCCATGTTGGGGCTTCTGCTGCACGCCTAGTGCCAACAATATTCATCACCAACTTGGTGTACATTACACGCAACACAGACTTGTCTTACATATAGCACACCACTAAGTTTATACGAAACACCATTTTAATTATTATAATTATTTAAATGAGATAATTATTACCTATTCCGTAAAAATAGCGATATAAATAATAATATTAACTTTTAAAATATTATTTATAATGTTTTTATATAAATTAAACAAACTGAGAATGAAATATGTTATTTTTGGTAAATTCCATATATGTTAAAAAATACTATTTTTTTGGTAAAGTCCTTATTATTTGTAAAGTTATTACATGTCTTAAGGATGTCACAAGATCTAACTATTTTGACCAGAGGACATCGTGAGATATAACTGGCTTGTCTATAGGACATCATGAGAGCCAGTTGACATACCCGGTGCTATGGTGGGACTCAGTTGACATGTATTGGTGCCACCGTATGATTTTAGAAACATGTTTGATGGACATCGCTTGTTTGGATGGAGAGTCTGAAGGGTTCCATGAGATATGGGTGGAATGAACTAGGGGAACGATGTGACTTTCCAGGACATGTCCAAGTGACTTCACATGATCCAAATAGTATAACAAAGGAATGTCGAGTGATCTGGGAGTCATGACCTAGTGATGTTGCGTGACCTGGGTGGTTTACGCGAAGCACATGAGGATCATAATATATGGTCTTTGAATAAGTCTCCAGTATTGTAGTCTTTATTCCAACATTTTATCACTCAAACATCTCAATAGATTCTTCCTAATAGAAAACATTTCCAATTGTGAGATCATATACTCTGATAAATTCTCTATGATGCATGGGTTCACCGATGAAAGGATCCAAGGATTCCTTTTCGATGCTGGGATGGGGGATTTATAGGATTACCATGACAATTATTGGCTTCATTACAAGATGTGTATCACATAGATCCATGATAGAGTTAGTTAAGGTAATTTATATCATGTGTTTTAGCATGGTTCTGCCTTAGTTCATTCCATGGGTGTCACATGATTTTCGACGACCATAAGAAAATCCCTTCAACCCCCCATTTATTGGATTATAGGTAATTATTGGGGTGTTGATGAATCATGGGGATAGGTTGATGGAATTCCATATTTTCAGGATGACATGTCTAAGGACTTTTTCAAGATCAGGATGCCTACTTAAAGCCTTTCGCATGATCTACAATGACTTTTCATGGTCTTTTTAGGAGGAAAAGGTGTCTCACTAGGGGGATTTTGGAAGATCATGATATCTTGTTGAGGGGAATTCAATTGATAAATAGTGATTAGCATATCCTCCCCTCATAATAAGCTTCCATAATTTCTCTTTTTATTCCCTTATATATTTTTTAAGGGTTGGTGATCTCCTAAGATTGTGTGATTATTGTCGAAAACAACAACTCTCCCCATCAGTGATGCGTCACTTGACCAAAAAATGATCATTTGGTAATGAAAAAGAATTTTATGGACTAATAATTTTGTTTTAATTTGGAGTTTGAGGGGAAGGGCAAGACCACATGGACATGTTAAAATCTTCCATGTGTCAAGGGTGAAAATATTTTAGTATTTCTCAAAATAAGGCGAACATGTCACATGGGGTTTATAGTGTCTAGCAAAAATCTTAAGTGCATCACCTATTATTTATTACTACAAGAGGCTCCTGAATTTCCCCCACTTATTTAATTGTTTTATTTTATAAGGGTCTAGGGATCTTATTAGTTTTCATGATTGTTGTCAACAATAATCACTCTCCCCATTGGTGATGAATCACATGATCAAAAAAGGGTCTTATAGTGATGCATGAGAATTATCATTGGAAAAATTATCTTCTTGTCTTTAGAGTCGAATTAAGATCACATGATCAATTAGATTGGTTTGAGGCCCTTTACGTGATAGGGGAGACATGCTAATGAGAACTTTCATGAATATGTGGATATATAACCATGGATTCGTTGGTGTCTCATGAGCCTCATGGGGGGGTCGTGTTAGTTATACGACCGTAAGAGGATATAGCCTTTTGGATATTTTCTCATGATTTTCCATGTATTTTTGGATGAATGCTCAGGCGCTTTTCGACTCACAATTCATGTGACATGGGGTTCTCATTTGGTAGTCTCTAAATGGTCATCGAAGGTCTAGGATGCATTTGTAAAAGTATAGTGACTTTTCAAAGGTTCTCCAAGAGATTTTCCATAGGTTATTCACTACACATGGATCCTTCCCATAAACTTCTAAAGGTCTCATGATTGCATGTCTCTTGGAGGGTTATACAATCTGTGAGTTCTGGAAACCTTTTATTCTTTTTTTGGGAATATAATACAAATATTCAGGTATTTCATCCATTTTTTATTTGAAAATTCTCATTTGGTGGGCTTCAACCCCTCCCCCCCTCAGAAACAACATTCATAAGGAAAAGTGCTAGTTTATGGGGAATTTAAATGTCCATATGAGTTTTTGGTGTTGTTTCTAACTATTGTATTTGGAAAACAGTTGGCCTTCCATGTTAAATTTGGTATTCTAAGGAATTTCCTTCAAATAGGGCTTAATATAGTAGTTCATTCACTGACTGAACTACTTCTTAGAGCTCTTACGACTTGTATCCATCATTTAATCCTTTCATAAGGCCATTTCATAAGAACCAATTATAGGATCCATTAATGAGACCATCCCATGAAAACTTATTATCAAGACATGTTTCTATATTTTTTTTTACAAATCAACCATGAAATAAATTTTGGTAATTTATTGAACTTCGGCCATAGGGATTCACAGATGCATTTGAATGCATCACATGATCTTTTGGATCGATCGCATGATCTTTTTTTTGACTATTTTGTGGCTCGTGTGACCATGTAAAGGTTATGAGATCATAATACTTCTGAGGGTTCATGCGGTTTTACAATGTTCTAAAGTTTTATATAGTCCGTGACATATTCATCATCCAAGAGATTCATGAGCCCTTTATGTGATTCTCACATTACTTAATAATTCATGTGAGGTGCATGAGGCTTGTAACACCCCAAGATTTCATAGTACATTATCTCATTAAAGTAATTTAATTACTTGCGCTACACGCAACACCGAGTTCGAGCGCACCACAACTTACTAAACTAACTATTCAAAAAGAAATTATGAATAGTATAAACTGTATTTTCAATATTATATACTATATATAATTTTGACATTCAAATTATGTGTTTCTTAGACATAATATAAGAACAAATTCATTTTTCAGATAAAATATGTATTTTAAAAAAAATGCAATTTTACCGCCTTTTAATGGAGAACCTTTATTAAAACCAGTATTTGAAACTTTTATATATTCAATTTAATGAAATTAAATTCTTCTATAGAAGCAGGATATAAAAATTTAGTATGGATAAATTTTTGGTACTTTTTGGATAACTTTCATTTTTTGACAAATAATGAAAAATACTATGTTTTAATTGAAAAAAACTTTTTTTATCGAAATAATTTATAGTGTTAAATTTTGAATTTAAAAGGTTTTGAAGTATAATTAGATTATATTTTTATCATTTAATACAATTTAGGTCATTATAAGTAATTTCACATTTAAATTTGACATAAACACATGTCAATCTTTTGATAGTTTTCACTTTTTAAAAGCCGCTTTTTGGTTTTGACAACGGGAATTAATTTTAAATTAATAAATTCATATTCTATGTTTTGAATTTGGTAAAATAGACTTAATTTTTGAATTCATAATATAAAAATTACCTTTGGGTGAATTTTTGGTATTTTTCTGAAAACATTCAATTTTTGATGAATAGTGAAAAACAATGAGATATAGTTTAAAACCAAATTTTTATTTAAATAATTATTTATTTTATTTAAATTTTTTTGTGGTCGAAATAGATACATAATAACTATACATGTTCAATGTAATTCATCAGAGTCAGTTTATAATAATTTTAGATATATAAAAATTTTATTGAACCTTTTACCATCTTTTACCCACCTCCTATGAGCATTTGGAAATTTACATAAAACTCAATTTTACCGCTTATATGATCTGAATTACAAAAATATTAGAGACACGGTTGATATCAATAAGTAAAATGTGGTTCAATAAGATGAAAATAATTTTTTATGAATAGTAACTTTTTACTTTTATTTATCACGGTTAAAAGTAAATAGGGTAATTAAGGGTAAAAATGATATTATTATTACCCTAACACATGTCCTAATTATATTTGATAAGTATAATTCGACCCAAAAAAACATAGGAATAAAATATGAACCTCTTTGGTCCACTTATATTAGATTAGGATATTTATTTTTATTTTATTTAAAGAATAGTTAAAAGTGTTAAAATCAATGTTTAATAACTAAAACATTTTTAATAAAGGGTTATACATAAGATAAATTCGACTATAAATATTCATTAGGAATATAAAAATATTTCCTACATAATGGTATTTTATTTATAATTTTTAGACATTAAAAAATTAAATTTATTTATGACACAATGATGATGCAGTAATTACCGTATTAATGAATGATTGAAATAATTGACATTATAAATATCCAAATAAATGTAATTTGAGATTTTTTATAAATTACAATAATTTTATAGGTTAATATGACATGTTAGGGTTGGTTATAAGGATTTTTTTGAAGTAATAATGATGTTATGAATTTAGGAAAAACAAAATACCAAATAGTATCAAAATTGACATAGTTTTTTTAAAAAAATATTATATTATTAATTGATATTATATACCAAAAAATATATGGATCATCCAAAGGTATAAAATAAGATTATGTATGTAATTAATGAACCACTTGGGGTTCTCTTTGAAGTTTATAGTATGTTTGTTAACCATATAATATAAAAATTAAAAGAGACATGGTAAATGTCAAACTATTTAACTTAGTGTTAAATCTAAAGGAAAAGGTTAATATAGTGATCCAAACCTATCTAAAACCTATTGGTTGAGTGGTTTTCAAACCATAACCACCTTATAATTTAAAAAATTAATTTTTGGAGCCATTATAAACTGAAAATTAATTTATTATAAAATAATATTTTAAGTTTTTCCTAAGGTGACCCTCACCCCTCTTATAAAAGGGAACTTCCCCTTCACTCAAATTAATACCTCCAAAGCCATTTAACTTGCCCAACCCCTGACCAAATATCCTCCCAACTATCCTACCTTCATCCCAGAGTCCTTCCTTTGGTCATAAATCCAACCTAAGGAGCTATTTTGATCAAATCAAAAGGAAGAACCCGAAGAAGAGGTAATGATTTCACCACCCTCTTTCAAATTATTTTCTTCTTCCACTTACTCTTTCTTTGTTATTACCATACAAAAATAATAAATCCATTAACTTATATATACTGTGATGTTACTATAAATATGGAACAACTACATTCATTATTCTATCCATATTATGAATGATAATGTCACCATGCGTGCGTACGTACGACTTACCGTCTCCACGCCATGGTGTAATTTGTTATTCAACACTATGTTATTTAAATGGATATAATGAAGAGTAATATGTATATAAATAATGAAAATAACATGATAAAGTCTCTGTAAAATTAATATACCATCCAATTCCACACCTTTAAGGAATTGATATTGTCTCTCATGCGTACGTACGGATTACCATCTCTATGAAGCGATGAGATTCATTTCCATGTTCACCATTTATTGACGATGATAAAAATATATATTACTAATAAGTATGTGATATATGAAATAATAATTCTACTGGATATATATATATATATGTACTTACATATAT
Source organism: Viscum album (assembly GCA_963277665.1). NCBI lineage: Eukaryota > Viridiplantae > Streptophyta > Magnoliopsida > Santalales > Viscaceae > Viscum > Viscum album. The sequence goes on from OY728135.1 coordinate 459,515,821, forward strand.
CTTATTCACTTAGTTCCATTCAATATGATATGAAAACGAAAACAGCGTTTATGTGTACGTACGGACTACCGTCTCCATAAATGGTGTTTTCCATTTCATATTTATTTCTATGATACATATTTATATTCTAAATATATATGATATATAAATCATGTTTTATATTCTGGAAGTATTTAAATCTTGATCTAAGTGATACAATAAAGAGTAACAAGTTAAAACACGTACGATAAAGAAAGCGATTATTACCCAAAATATTAATTTAACATGGAAATTATTATTAAATGGGTACTATAAAATCATAAATGAATCATGTATGATATAATAAATATTAATATGGTTTTGGTATAACTTAATAACATGCTATGATCTTCATACAGGAGGTTAAATGTACCCTCGACTAATGGAAAGTGCAAGGTAAGGGTTAATTTCACAACCACTTTATTATCCGAGGTTGTTTTTACCTAAGTATCTACTGGGACATATTTATTATCCATGTCCATGTTTCATGAAAGATTTTTCAAAGGTATTATTTTAATGGAATTTTTTTAAAACATATTTTTAAATGTTTTAAATATTTATTCCTCTAAATCATTCTCATTAATGTCCATGTTTTCAAATTGGTTTTAAGGATTTATCTATATGGACATGAAAGTTTTTAAAATGTTAATTCCTTTAAAAAGTTTCAAAGTGGTATGAGACACTTTGATTCAAATATTTATTTAAATTTATTCCTTTATAAATTGTGTGACTTTTAAACGTTTTCATGAAAAAGGGATATTTCTATCAAAGAGTTTTACAAATCATTCTCATATATGTCAATATACTTTGATGGATTTTAAACTTGGTTGAAGATGATTTTTTATAATATAACTCTTCCATATTGTATTGAAGGTTTTGTGATATGTTTGACTGTGGATGTGTTATTTTTATACCATTCACGGTTTATGGATAATGTATTGACATTTTGTATGCTAGTTTTAATAGGAATGTTTATGTTATGTTTAAACCTTTTCATACGAGGAATGCATTGAACTTAGTAAGTGACGGGTGGAGCCTGCTCTATCTCCTTGATGCATTGGTAGGTCTCATGAGACAAACTAGTGTCTTGGCACAAGGCCTTGACAAAATCTTATTTGTAGTCTTGGTACAAGGCCTTGGCTATGTGGTTATGAAATTCTGGCATTATGAATTCCATCATTATAAAAGTGGATATTGATATTTCATATGTTTATTCAACTAGAAGAATATCCATGTGAATAATTAAATGAAATTATTTTATTGTATCTTTTCCATATTATGCTGAAGTTTAAGTTTAAAAGGATTTTGTTTTAGTCTTATACATTGCCTTAAATGTTTATACTTATTTATGAAAGTGTTCGCTATATTTTTATCCTTACTGAGCATCTAAGCTCACCCCTTTAAATGTTTTAATTTTCTCAGGATTACAAGAAGTATATTATGAATGATAACCAGGGTTAATCTAGGGGATTAATGGAGTTCTCAAAAGATCATTTATGTTGTGTTTTATTTTCTAAGGTGTAATGTAACGTTCATGTATGTAATCTATTTTCTAAGACTGCTAAACTGATCGGTCTTTCAAGACTTGATTCCTTGTAATCATGCCAATGTATTAAAATAATGCACCGACTCTGGGTAACTGGCATCGAGGAATTACAGTTGGTATCATAGGAATTTTAGTACAAACCTTGGAATACAGATTTAGATAAACTCTGATTAGAGATCATAGCCCTAAGATAGACTTTGAGGATTATTATAGAAGAACTTCCTAGAATTTTGGTATTTTTTGTGATTTTGTGAATTTTCCAAGCAATACATCCCTATCTGGATACGATTAGGTAGAGGCAGCTCTGGCACAGATGTACCTAGGGGTAAGACCCAAAAACACCGCTTTGAGCTAGACTCTAATGGGAACTAGTGCATGACAACGAGCCTTGATGTACTCTTAGTTACGACACTCCTGAGGGATATGCTTAGGATAATTCTCATTTTCTTTAGAAATCATTATGATGGATTTACGAGTATATACCACCTCAAATAGAATATTTTTATGGTTATGGATTATATCTATAAATTCTTCAATTTATGTTTGGTATTTTACAAGTTTGGAATTATTCATTTCAATTCATAAACTGACCTAGTGTATGCCATTGTATAGAAATGGCGCCCAGTGGAAGGAATGTGAAGTCTAGCAATACATATGATCAAAAGAGTAAGAAGGATCATATATTTCACGGTATTAAGCCAAAATTTAGAAGGGAAATACTCTCCCATGTATTCTCAACATATGAAGAAATAGTATCATGTGTTAATAAGATAAGTAAATAATTATCTGAGTCCTATGGCTTTGAAGGGAAGCAAGAGAAGAAAAGGATGGAAGAGAGAAAGATGGATAAATGGAAGAGGGAAAAAAAGATTTTCCCATATGTGATATGTGTGGAAAGAATCACCTTGTTAAATGCTTCAAGGGAATGGGAGTTTGTTATAAGTGTGGATAAAAAGGACACCAAGTATGTAATTTAAAGGGTAAGAAAAAGGTTTCAAATGTAAAATTCATCATCTACAAGGTGTTGGGACACTACGAAAATCAATTTCCCAGTCATCAGAGTATACCACAAATGATGTATTGGATAATAATCAAGTTATGATACTACCTCAGATGAAGAGTAATGACTAGTGTTCTTATGTTGTTATTATATAATAATTTCATTTGAGTGTTGTATCAACAATATACTGGTTATATGAATTATGGAGATAAATAAGGATTGTGCTTCAGTACTATTTTATTAAGGATTTGAGATTATATGGTTCTATGAAAAGTGACTTAATAGTAATATGCACTTTTTGTAAAATACATGGTTTAAGGAAAGGTAATCCTTAATAAGGTTCTGATAATGAGGTAGTGATTTTTGAATAATATATGGTTGATTTGGATAAATTATATTGGATATTATTGAATTCTTTGGAACTGATTAATAGTTTGTTTATTTCATCATTATTGTAATATTCAAAATTTTTTGTATATAAGGAATATATCTAGTATTCTAAAAAGAATAAGGGAGGATGAATGTAATCAATAAGATTTTATGGTAATTCAAAGTGTTACCATGTTTTAAAAGAATACATAATGAAGGTGTTCACATTTTATTACATTGAAAAAAGGATCTTCATTGTCTTTAACTTCCTTATAAATTTTGAACTGTGATTTTGCATAAAAGTATTTTGGATAAGACTAAAGGTTGGAATGGATTAAGTTTGAAAATTGGATACTATTGTTAAGGTTATTTTTTGGATTGTTATAAAAATGACATCCCAGAGGTCGGGTGACAACCAGTCACGTCCGACAAGGCCGTGAGACATGTACCCGCAACCGAAGGGCGACAAGGGTGCATCACCTACCACTGGACTACGTGATGTCCTGGATTGTATAATGTTGTTTTTTTAAATGGTCTGATAGATAAATTATAAATTCATTTTTTTGGAACCATATACAATTAGGATAAATAGAGTATTTTTATGTTATATTATCTTTTATAGTGAAAGATGAGTTTGTGGTAGAAATTAGTTAAAGGATGGAACTCTACATGTCAAGTATATTTTTTTTCTATGAAGAAATTAATTCTTAATATTTAGTTAAGGGATCTTAAACCAAAAATGTTTTATCCTAATACCTTATGTTTTGTTGAAACAATGATATTTTAAATCATCAAAGATTGATGGCTTTGAGGCCCTCAATTTTACACTTATTTGTGATTGATGACCTCAATCACTCCCAATAAATATTTAAGTTTTCCTCCAATTATGTGTCTCTAATTTCCACTGATGTTCTCTTAATCAAGATCATAATTAGGTGGTGACCTTTTAATTTCCCTTTCCCTTTTATTAAGACTAATTTTTATTAACCCAATTTCCGATGGGGGTTTTCCACAAAGGTATTTTTCTATTTTTAACCATTTATTTTCAAAGAACAATTTAAAATTGCGAGGATGAAATTTATTGAAGGAGGGGAGAATGAAAGACCCCAATATTTCATAGTACATTATCTCATTAAATTAATTCAATAGCTTGCGCTACATACAACATCGAGTTAGAGCGCACCACAACTTACTAAACTAACCATTCAAAAAGAAGTTATGAATAGTATAAACTGAATTTTAAATATTATATACTATATATAATTTTTACATTCATATTATGTGTTTCTTAGACATAATATAAGAACAAATTAATTTTTCAGATAAAAGAAGTATTTTTCAAAAAATGCAATTTTACCGCCTTTTAATGGAGAAACTTTTTTAAAACCAATATTTGAAACTTTTATATATTCAATGTAATGAAATTAAATTCTTCTATAGAAGAGGGACATAAAAATATAGTTTGGATAAATTTTTGGTTCTTTTCGGATAACTTTCATATTTTAAAAAATAATGAAAAATACTATGTTTTAATTGAAATCAACTTTTTTTTATCAAAATAATGTATAGTATTAAGTTATGAATTTGAAAGTTTTTGCAGTATAATTAGAATATATTTTTATAATTTAATAAAATTTAGTTCATTATAATTAATTTTACCTTTAAATTTGACATAAACACATGTCAATCTTTCGATAGTTTTCACTTTTTAAAAAGATGCTTTTTGGTTTTGACAACGAAAATTGATTTTAAATTAATAAATGAATCTTCTATATTTTGAATTTGGTAAAATAGACTTATTTTTTGAATTTTTAATATCAAAATTAGCTTTGGGGGATTTTTTTGGTATTTTTCTGAAAACTTTCAATTTTTGATGAATAGTAAAAAACACTGAGTTATAGTTTAAAACAGAATTTTTATTTGAATAATTATTTATTTTATTGAAATTCATTTTTGTTAAAAGTAGATACATAATACCTATATAAGTTCAATGTAATTAATTGGAGTCTGTTTATAATAATTTTAGATATATAAAAATTTTATTGAACTTTTTACTGTCTTTTACCCACCTCTTAGGAGCATTTGCAAATTTACATAAAACTTAATTTTACTACTTATGTGAGTTTAATTTCAAAAATCTGAGAGACATGGTTGATAGAATTAAGTAAAATGTGGTTCAATAAGATGTAAATAATTTTTGATGAATAATAACTTTTTACTTTTATTTACCACGGTTAAAAGTAAATAGGCTAATTAAGGGTAAAAATGATATTATTATTACCCTAACACATGTCATAATTTTATTGGATAAGTATAATTCGACCCAAAAAAACCTTATGAATAAAATATGAACCTCTTTGGTTCACTTGGATTAGATTAGGACATTTATTATTATTTTATTTAAAGAAGAGTTAAAATAGTTAAAATCAAAGTTTAATAATTAAAACATTTTTAATAAATATCTATACATAAGATAAATTCGACTATAAATATTATTTATAAATATAAAAATATTTCCTACATAACGGTATTCTATTTATAATTTTTATACATTAAATAATTAAATTTATTTATGACACAATGATGATGCAGTAATTACCGTATTAATGAATGATTAAATTAATTGACATTATAAATATCCAAATAAATTTATGTTGAGACTTTTTATAAATTAATCTAATTTTCTAGGTTAATATGACATGTTAGGGTTTGTTATATGAATTTTTTTCGAAGTAATAATGCTGTTATGAATTTACAAAAACAAAATACCAAATAGTGTCAAAATTGACATAAAAGAGTTTCTAAAACAAATATCATATTATTAATTGATATTATATTCATAAAAATCTAAGGTTCAGCCAAATATCTTAAATAATAATATATATGTCATTAATGAACCACTTGGTGTTATCTTATAAGTTTATAGTATGTTTATTAACCATAGAATATAAAAATACAAAGAGACATGGTAAATATCAAACTATTTAACTGAGAGTTAAATCTAAAAGACAAGGTTAATATAGTGACCCAAACCTGTCTAAAACATATTGGTTGGGTGGTTTTCAACCCATAACCACCTTATCCTTTAAAAAATTCATTTTTGAGCCATTAGAAACCGAAAATTAATTTATTATAAAATAATATTTTAAGTTTCTCCTAAGGTGACCCTCACCCCTCTTATAAAAGGGCACTTCTTATTATCTCAAAATTGACACCTCCAAAGCCATTTTAATCGGCCAAACCTGACAAAAATATCCTCCCAAATATCCTACCTTCATCATAGAGGCTTTACTTTGGTTAGAAAGCCAACCTAAGGATACATTTTGATCAAATCAAAAGGAAGAACTTGAAGAAGAGGTAATGATTTCACCACCCTATTTCAAGTTCTTTTCTTCTTCCACTTACTCTTTATTTTTTTATTACCATAACAAAATAATAAATCCAGTACTATATATTTACTGTGATGCTATTATAAATATGTCACAACTATATTCATTATTCTATCCATATTATGAATGATAATGTCACCATGCGTACGTACGTACAACTTACCGTCTCCACACTGTGGTGTAATTTGTTATTCAACACTATGTTATTTGGATGGATATAATGATGACTAATATGTATATAAATAATTAAAATAACATGCTGTTTTATCTGTAAAATTATTATACCATCCAATTCCACACCTTTAAGTAAATGATATTGTCGCTCGTGTGTACGTGCAGATTACCGTCTCCATGACGCGATGAGATTCATTTCCACGTACACCGTTCATCGATGATTATAAAAATATATATTACTAATAATTATTTAATATATGACATAATAATTCTACTAGATATATATATATATATATATATATAAATTTACTTACATATATCTTATTCACTTAGTTCCATTCAATACAATATGAAAACAGAAACAACGTTTATGCGTACGTACGGACTACCATCTCCATAAATGGTGATTTCCATTTCTTATAAATGTCTATTATACATATTTATATTCTAAATATATATGATATATAAATCATGTTTTATATTATGTAAGTATTTAAATCTTTATCTATGTGATACGATCAGGAGTAACAAGTTAAAACACGTACGATAAAGAAAGCGATTATTACCCAAAATGTTAATTTAACATGGAAATTATAATTAAATGGGTAGCATAAAGTCATAAATTTATCATTTATGATATCATAAATATTAATATGTTTCTGGTATAATTTAATAACATACTATGATCTTCATATAAGAGGCTAAACGTACCCTCGACTAAAAGAAAGTGCAAGGTAATGGTAAATTTTACAATCCCTTTATTATCCGAGTTTGTTTTTATGTAAGTATCTACGGGGACATATTTATTATCCATGTCCATGTTTCATGAAAGATTTTTCAAAGGGATTATTTTAAGGGACTTCTTTTGAAAGATCATTTTAAATGTTTTAAATATTTATTCCTCTAAATCATTCTCATTAATGTCTATGTTTTCCAAATGGTTTTTAAGGATTTATCTATATGGGCATGAATGTTTTTAAAATTTTATTTCCATTCAAAAGTTTCAAAGTGGTATGGGAAACTTTGCTTAAAAAATTTCTTTAAATGTATTCCTTTATAAATTGCGTGACTTTTAAATGTTTTCATGAAAAAGGGATATTTCTCTCAAAGAGTTTTACAAATCATTCTAATCTATGTTAACATCCTTTGATTGATTTTAGACTTGGTTGAAGATGATTTATTATGATAAAAATCATCCATATTGTATTGAAGGTTTTGTGATATGTTTGACTGTGAATGTTTTATTTTTATACCATTCATGGTTTATGGATAAAGCATTGAAATTTCGTTTGCAAGTTTTAATATGAATGTTTATGTTATGTTTAAACCTTTTCATATGAGGAATGAATTGGACTTAGTAAGTGACGGGTGGAGCCCACTATAGCTCCTCGATGTGTTGGTAGGTCTCATGAGACAAACTTGTGTATTGGCACAAGGCCTTGATAAAATCTTATTTGTAGTCTTGGTACAAGGCCTTGACTATGTGGTTATGAAAGTCTCGAATTATGCATTACATCATTATGAAAGTGGGTATTGATATTGCATGTGATTATTCGACTAGTAGAATATCTATGTGAATAAGTAAATGAAATTATTATATTGTATATTTTCCATATTATGCTAAAGTATAAGTTTAAAAGGCTTTTGTTTTAGTCTTATACATTTCTTTAAATGTTTATGCTTATTTATGAAAGTTTCGGCTATATTGTTATCCTTACTGAGCATCTAAGCTCACCCCTTTATATGTTTTAATTTTCTCAGGATTACAAGAAGTGTATTATGATTGATAACCAGGGTTAAGCTAGGGGATTAATGGCATTCTCAAAGGATCATTTATGTTATGTTTTATTTTCTAAGGTGTAATGTAATGTTCATGTATGTAATCTATTTTCTAAGACTGCTAAACTGATCGGTCTTTCTGGACTTGATTCCTTGTAATCATGCCAATGTATTAAAATAATGCACTGACTCTGGGTAACTGAGGTCAGGGCATTACAAGGCTTCCATAATTTTATGTATTTAATTTTAAAAAATATTATTTTTATTTTCCTTGTTTATTTGAATTAATTTTTCTTAAATGGATTTAGTATCTGATCATAGTTATGAAAAAATTTCAAGGAAATAGGAAAAGGCAGTGATGAATCACTGGGATGATATCATTGCAAGTGAGATCGTTACTTGCCACTATGATATTGGGTCACTTCAGTTGAATATAGTAGAGATGATGGGAGAGAAACAAGAGGGAAATCCCATTTCATATTTTATTCCCCTTTGTGGGTTTGGTCTTACCAATGACACTATCATTCCTTCACTACAGTCATCATTCATATCCTCCAATTGGGTTCAAAAAAACCCATTACACTTTCCAAGAGAACATCTATCCGGTTGGCTGTTTTTTCACCGAGGGATACCACGAAGACATACATATATTGAAGTACATGCCAATATAAATTAACGAGAACAATCATAAACCTGATTCAGATGGTCATATGTACAAATTGATAATTTGGAAATCTACCTCAAACCCGAAGTTTGGGCGGGTTTCAAATTGGGACTTTTGATCAAGGGATTGTTACAAAATGGATTGTGCCTGGCCCTTCTAGGTGCAATACATCACCTTTGAGTTTTCTATAATGTTCAAGGAAATTTAGATGTATGATGATATATAAATCTTGAAGATGTTTTCTTATTGCAACAAGGGTCTAATGAAAAATGTTTTTAGTTAGTACAATCCAAACATAAACACCTTCCACCTCATGCTTGGAGAGGTGGGTGTCAGCCTCTGGGATTTTGAGAAGATATGTGGTGAACCCATATTGGGTGGGTTGTATGATGAGTTCTTCCCCCTATGGTCTTCCTGGGATGATGTAACAAGGACACCACCCCTTTCTCGTGAGCTAATTAGGTTGGAAGAAAAATTCTTCTTGAAAGAGTTTCATCCCAGGGTGGATATCCCATTCATGAAATGGGAATGTTATTTCATCAAAAAAACCATTCTAATCAAGAATCTAAGAATATTATAGCCTCTCCTACGAAGGACTCCCATAGGGTTGTGAGACTTATTTTCCTAATGTGTAAAAATGAAATTTAAGGGATGAGTATGAGAAGTTATCCCCAGTGTTGACTGGGCTATCCAACTAGCTATTTTCCTCTCCATGTACCAGAGTGGGGACTTATTTTTGATGAATGAAAAAGTTGGAGTTAAAGTTTCCACTTTCATAATGTTGACCTCCATGGAGGGGGAAGGGGAGGGGGAGCATATTGAGATAGATATCCCTATACTGGCCAACATTGTTTTCTTTTTCACCATGTTTACAATGGAAAACCTCCTTATATAATGTTGAGCCACTTTCATGTGTCATGGAGTTTGATAGGGCATCACTTAGGAGGCTATGAATATATGAACTTCCAGAACATCCCAAATGTTCACTTCAAAAACATACTTGTAGTGTATCAGTAGGGTAACACCTCTCACACAGAATATTTTAGGGCTTATATGAGCTATTATAAGTATTTTTCTTTTAGAACCTATGGTCTAGTGAGAACGTGTAATATAGTTGATACTTGTGACACTAGTATGAGGCCCAGGATTTTATAATGTCACTTTTTGAGGGTTTCCTTTCAACCCATATTGATGGGTACCTTCTATGTGAATGGTTTTCACCTTTCCAGTTTAGTCATTAGTTTCTATGTTTCTATTCTATATTTCTTTACTCCATTTGTGTTAGATCTGAGGTGCATTCGATGGTCACTTTCCAATTTTTGCTAATGTTCTCTAAGGAGGAGACTTAGGCAGAGATAAACCTTCATCCCTGTGATACATCAATTGGTTTATCCCATAATTATGTTGAGGATTTAATTCTATCATATCATAATCTAAAATTATCCAAATTGGTAACCAAAGCTTCCCTGTTACCACTAATTATAAAGGAAAATCCATGGTCAAGAAACAAACTGGATTTGAGAGGACCAACTATCTCAAAGGCACCCCATAAAGTGAGGAATTTAACATTACCCTTATTTCTAGTAGAAGTTCAAACTTATGAAGCCGTGGAATGTGTGGTTTCAATGGAGAAGAATTGGAGGTTCCACAAAGACACTCATTGTAATAGGGCATCACCTCTTCACCTGAATAGAGAGTCGGGATAGTGGATGTAACCAATGACGTGATCGAGAAATGTATGTTTCTAAAACCAGTTATATATGTATATTACATGGGGAAACCATATTATTTATCTTTTGGATGATAAAACCATATACCCCTTTACAGTAGTGTCTTCTCCCTGAATCATAGTCGTTCTAGTCCCAACTATATTGGGGATTCCTTTGACTGGGTTGGAAAATGTAGAGGTCGAATCCCTTCCTTCTTCATCGAATACTGTGAGGATGTCTACATCTCATGGAAACTTAGACCCAGAATATGTTCCCATTTTGAGGATGTAATTTCATTAAGGCTCAGGTTATATGGAATTTTACTATCTAATGTGACGTATATTTGGAGGGATATCTAGACCATGGTCTTAAATACCTCTTTAGAAGAGCTGAAGGATTTGATGGTCCAACTTCAGTTTATTATTGTAACCATTGGTTATGAGGTTTTTGACTATACCACCCTACATTATTGGGTGATTAAGGTGAAATATGTAAGGGAACAAAATAGGTCCCTTGAATTCAGGGTGGTGGCTACTGAGGCTTCCAAATTATTAAAGAAAAATAGAGATGAGGATGTAAAATAAGATTCCCAGAATGTGGTGGAGGTGGAAGCTCACCAAGATGTGGTTAGTTTTGGGAAGGTTGAAATTGAATGTCTCCAATATGTGATAGACCATCTGAAATATGAGATAATCCATCACCAAGAAGAGCTTTCCTAGTTTCATCATGCACTCTAGATATTAGACAAGGTTGTCTTTGATCAACATGGACTTCTAAATCTGGTGGAGAGGGAAATGATTGATGTCATTTCTTGGGTGTAGGAGTTGTAACAAGTTGTGGAGGAGGAGATTGAATCCATTGAACAATTATGATAATCTCTTAACAACTTATAGAAGAGGCTTTTAAGTATCAAGTAATCCTTCAAGCACATTCTTTGAATGGATTATACTTTTAAACAATTTCCTTATATTTTATGATCATGGTAGAGACTCTCGTATGTGGATATTTCTCCTCCTATATTATATCAATAAATATATCTTTTGAACCTTTCAGGTTTTTATCTATTTTTATTTCATTCATGATTTGGATGAAATTTTTAATATCTGATGTTATAATAATTATTAACGATACTAATCCTTTTCATAATATCAAGTAAACATGAATTTATGGATCTCAATATTTAAATCATAACATATTATTCTTGAGAAGTGTTCATGAATTCCCACCAATAATGAGGTTCATCATTGATGAATCTATTCTATTTATCTTGAGATTACCAGTTTTACAAAATAATAATTGGGTAGAATATATTTCATGAAGAGAGAGTGCTCTATCTTTTTCCAAAGATGATAGGATTGGTGAGTGTAGATTGATTTTTTCAAGGCCATATGGTTGGACTTACAATATTTTCCATTTATGAAGGATTAATATTTAATGTTCTATATTTTATAGTCTTTTATCTTGGACCTTCTATCACTATAGTTTAGGGAATTTTATCTCGGACCTTATATTGCTATAGTTTAGAGTCTTTTAGTTCCAAAAATATATCATTATAGTATAGAGTTCTTTAGCTTAGAACTTTGATCATTGTATTTTAGGGAATTCTATCTTGGACCTTGTATCACTTTAGTTTTGGGTATTTTAGATCAAAACGTCTATTAATGTAGTTTAGGGTCTTTTAGGTCATACCTTAGGATACCATGTTGGTTAGATTCTTACTACCAGGACTTGATCGATGATCATGGAATATGGTATGGAAATTCTAGGAATGACCCAAAATACCCTAGGGCATTGAGTTCTTCCATGGTGTTACTGAGGTTCATGAGGATTAAATATCCTTTCTAGTAAGGAGGAGATGCATCTTGTTATAAGTTCCAAGCCTTTATACATCGATAGTGTGGTCCAACAGATGTATCTCCACTATTATCTAAGGGCCATGCAATATTTTTGTTGGTGATATTGGTTGAGGGAGAAATACTAGGGTTGTCGAGTCCACATTATAGTTGGAATGTGGATGATGTAAGTGATAACCCAAAATTTTAATTCAATGAATATAGAATAGGGAAGAATTTTGAGGATGACCCATAACACCCTGAGGTTCTAGGTTCCACCATAGTATTTACAGGGCTCACAAGGATTGGAGCTCCTTTCTTTTAAGTAGTAGATGAATCTGGTTGGTAGGTAGAAGCCCTTAGGAATCGATATCGTGTTCAATAAGAGATGATCTACACTCATTTCTAAGGTCCATGAAAGATTCATGAAGAATAAAACATCCAGATGACGAGGATATGTATGGAGTAAAGATATCAAGGAACTGTTCTAGATCCCTAATATTGTTCATCTCTTAATTGTGAAGCTCGATCCCTATGCCCTGTGGTTTCAAATCATGAGATGTGGGACATAAATGGTTTCAGGATGGATTGTCTCATTCCTTATTTGAGAAAGGGTGTTTAATATGGTGAATTAACACCAAAGATGTCTAATACTCATGGATAGTATAGTAAAGTGATTGTAAATCATGGTCTAAAGTGACCAGATCAAGAGAATGACATGAGAAAAAGAAACCAGGAATGACCTAGAACACACTACGACATTGAGCTCTGCCATGGTGATGTCAGGGATCACAAGGATCACATATCCATTTTTATTTAGTGATGTGTTTGGTTGATGACCATATGTGAATATGCTGGATCCATTAGCATACATGTATATCAATAAAAAGGGTCCCTTGAAGCCTGATATCATTTTACAAGGTCCATGGAAGGTTTATAGTGATTCGAGGCCCTCAAATCATAAAGTGTGATATTTGGAAAGTTTATTATCCAAGAACAATTTGAGAACACTAAAAGTTTTTTCACCTCTTAGATAATATATTCTCATGGAAAGGAGATGTAAAAAATCATTACACTAACGTTTTCCTAAAATAGGGGGTCCAACGAGCATAGATTGGATTTTACTAGGGTAAGAAATTTGGCCCTAAAATATTTATTTTTGCCCTAAATTTTTATTAAACTATGGATATGAAGATTTTTTCTAGAGTATACCAGAATTTTTCTCAGGTTTTTCTCTACTAGGTTTCAGCCTAATGTGTTTTGTGTCTCTTTCTCTTGCAATTTAAGGTATTTCAATTTGAACCATCATTCGTTATATTTCAAGGTCAAATAACTTTGACCAATGTGAAGGTAGTTTAAGGTCATGATGCACATGTAACTTGTATGAGGGTATGTTACATAATAGTCTAATTAGGATGCCTAGGGTCAAGAGCACACCAACATCATTTTGAGTGGGAGATGAAAATGTTGTAAATCATGGCTCAATGTTTTCAGGTCATGAGTAATGATATGGGAAAATAATATTAGGGATGGTTTAGAAAACACTTAGGTAATGTGTTCCTCCATGGTGACATTAATCTCACAAGTATTAGAAATCCCTCCTTATAGAGACAAAATTTCACTAGTTTGTAGGTTTGAGACCTTATGCATTGATTACATGGTCAAATAGGTTGATCTTTTTTCCTTTCTAAGGGAAATTGATGGTTTTTGGTAACATGATATTCCCAAGACATGAAGTGTGATTTATGAATTGAGGTTATTAAATGATAGAGGAATCACCCTATACTCTAGTTGAATGGGATAAGGGTTATATGGTCTTTTGATAAGGGATTATTATGGGTGATGAAATTTTCATTTTAATTTCATGTAGTATAGAGATACATATTTTTGTAGTTTTAATGTGGTGCGACCAAGGCACTTTCCTTGCAGTTTAAAGTCACAAGGTAAAGATGTATTCTTTTAATTGTAGTTTAACACAAAGAGATAAGGCCTTCAGAACCAATATGAAAAATTATGCAAGACATATGTTATGTGTATAAGAAATATGTATGACAATTTGAGTCATACATTGGAAAAATGAGGTTGTATGACTCAACCTCTATGTTGTTAGAGTGAATTTTTTTATCAGTTATTGTATTTGGGACTAGGATTAGAGATCTCGACATCATTAAATATCCTATGATTATAGGAATCAATCAAAACATAGTTCTTGAAAAAGAAACTCACTATATAGGTTTGACCCATACATAGAGGTGGATATTGTTTTATTTGATTGTTGTATCTAGGCCTAGGATTGGAGATCATGGAATCACTACGTATCCTTTGATGACAAGAATCAATCCATGTGTAGTTCTCAAGAAATAAAGTTGTTTAACATAACGTGAAAATGACATAGGCTTCCCAATGTGAAAAGGGGTATTGTGGCTGGACCCAAGGATGGAAATATGGTAATCACCACATATACTATAGTAATAGGAATCAATCCTTATGCAGTTCTTAAGGAAAGAGAATCCTGCACAAGTTTGACCAAAAGTGGGGATGGGTCATTTTTATGTTTATTTTTTGTGACTATACATGCGGTTAGATGTTTAGATGACATTATGTATCCTATTATTTTAAGAATAAATTCACACATAGTTATTGAATTGAGGTGTTGTATGAGACTAATCACAAACAATAGTTTTCCTATCTAGTGAGGTTTATAGGAATGTTCAGTTTTATGTCATGAAAAGGACATCAACTATCTTTTATAATGACATGAAGTAAGGAATACTGGTATTAAATTTAAGGTCCTTCATTCAAGACCATGATGAACATGTATTGATATTTTTTCTTTATTTGTGTGTGAAATACCTTACCAAAATTCCTAAGCTCACGTGAGCTATGCTTGGTTTGAGAATCAAGGAATTGATAGGGTTCCTCTCACTATGCCAAGGTATTTAAGTATAGTATAAGGGAATTTTGAATCATGTGGTGGATAGACCAGTATATAGAACGGAGGAATCCTTATGTATCTAATTTAAATGAAAACCATGCCATACATAGTTTTAAAAACCCATTAAATTTAATGTTATATGGTAAGGATATCAATCATGCAGTTTAACATCATGCAGTAAATACTTGGATTACTCAACATTAAAGAGGAGGAATGTTGTTGTTGGACCTATGAATGAAGGTTTGGGTGTAATTACATATCCTATGATGGTAGGTTTCAGTCCACACATAGTTCTTAGGAATCGTTAAATTCAGTGTCATGTGGAGAGGACATCATACATTCCTTTTAACATCTTTCAGTAAGGGCGAGGTCCACCTAACATGAAAAGGAAGTAAAAATATGGATGGGACTAAAAATAGAGGTTCATGTGTCACTGTATTTTCTTTGATTGAAGGAATGTATCCACACATTTTTCTTTAGGAAATATTCTCCATGTGGAGATTAATATCACATGAGGATGGGGGTATTTAATACCTATTTCTCATGGATATAGCTTTTGTGCTGTGAGTCATTAGTGAGATGGTGCTTCCCATGAAATTTAACATCATGCGGTGAGGAAATATTCCATATAGTTTAACATCATATGATAAAGACCAATTACATACACTTTATTTTCATGTGGTTAATATGTGAGACACTGTTCTCTTTAAAGTATTTTATCTAGGATATGGGTCACCCAATATGAATGAAAATGAACCATTGGGGGATCTATGTAGTTTAGCATCATGTGATGAGGATGTGATCTGTATAATTTATCATCATGTGGTCAGGAAACGACTGCATGGTTTAACATCATATGACTAGGATTACTTTGTGATGTTTAATGCCATAAAACCTGAAAAAATTAGTATAGTTCAATGTCACGTGATTATGATGTTTGAAATTGTGAGATTTAATGTCTTCCTACCAGAATTCTTTGTGTGGTTTAACATCATAAAACTAGGAAAACTCCATACAGTTTAATGTCAAGTGGTCAAGATGTGAGACACTATAAAATTTATGCTCTTACATCTAAGACTTATTTTTATATTTTAACATCTGAAAAACATAACAACTCAATGAAATTTAACATCATGTGGTCAGAATGTGAGACACAATGAGGTTTAAAGTCTTAATTATAGGACTTGATACTTTAGGAATGATATGAAAAGTAATTAATGAGAAGCCTCACATTGGTGGGGGTGTCACACATTCCCCATAATTGTGGCCATTGAGTACTTTCCATTTTGATAGACCATATGTATGATATATGGACCTTCCCATTTGGGTTCCATCTTTTGAGGATTCTACCATGGTATCATTGGGGTTTTGAGAGACATCACCAATTATCCATAGAGGAAAGAATTTGGGTAGAACTTTTTATTGAAGGACCATGCTATCTTATTCTCATGGACTTCATGGTTTTTAAATGTATGCAACCTGTTCTTATCAAGCAGTTCTATCTCATCTAGACGGTTTTTTGATTACTCATCATTCAATAATTGTTCAAAAATTTCTATTTGAATTAATGGAAAATTGAATTATATAGAAAATACTTCTTCAGTCCCGTAAACCTATTAGTATGTAGTTTCTTGTGTAATAATACATGTGGAGGTATGGTAGGACCATAAAGTATAGAGGAGTTAATCTGGCCAAAAATTGTTATCTTTATTCACCATCTTATAGAGTATATTAGACATGGTCTTACTGAAGATATATATTTTTCCATTTTCCACTACATGATATTGGGATGAGTTAATGGAATTGATGTTGTAATCCTAGTATAATTTGTTTAATTTCGTAGGATAGAAGTTGGTGTTGTTGTCCATTAATATTCTCTAAGGGACCCCGAAACTTATGATTATGTTGGAATTTTTGAAGTTTATGATATTCTTCATCCAAATTTTCTTGAGGGGTATTTCTTTATCCCATTTGGAGAAGAATTTGGTATCAGTAAGGATATAATTAAACTACTTAGTTGTGGTTTGGGGATATGGCCCCACAACATCCATTCATTAAATGGATAATGGATAGAAATATTTAGCTGTATGTAGCAATTTAGGGGGAAGATGGATGATGATTTCAAGGTTTTGAAAGTCATGACATTTCCTTGTGAATTAAACATAGTCATATATCATGGTTTTCTAATAATAACCCATCCTCATAATTTTGTGGCAGATCTTGGTCCCAGACTGATGAGCACTGCAGGTACCTCCATGGACTTATTCGTTAATGGTGGGAATCCCTCTTTATGATATGAATATAAGGAGGATTCTATACAATCCTCTCTTGTAGAGGGATTTGTTTCATTTAGGTCATCCCACAGGGTAATGTTTGTTGCACAACACAATTTTTTTTCCATTCTGGTCCGGTTTTTTAGGAGAGCCCCATTTTTAAGATAATGGATTATGGGATCCATTCACATAGGGGTGGGTATTGCTTCATCATGCTCACTGGAGGTGTTGAACTAATTAATTTCTTCCATATCACAGAAGACTATGATACCATTATTCTATGTATGATATGGATGATTTATTCCTCCTAATCAGGGTTGGATAGGACTGTGGATGCATTAAAAAATGTGTTGGCTTAAAAATTCTATGATCAGGGAACATGACGCAATATGGGATAACAAGGTAATTGTTCCATTAGTCATTTGATGTAGTGAGTGAAAGAATACAATTCTTCCCTTTTGATTGCATATTCTCCATTGATAATCTTTATCAGTAGTTTTGAATACTCTTTGATATTTAGGTAGACTAACTGAATCTATAGGGGTAGTTATAAGATAGTCATGAGGGCATGGTATTTTTCCTAATTATTTGTACAACCTTTGGATAGTGAGAAAGAGTAAGAAAAAATTTCTTTTTCTAGAGAAATAAATTCAATTCCTAAGATAACTCTATTATGATTTATATTTTCCATTACTTACTGATAGGACTTCAAGAGGTAGTATCAAAATACATATCCCATGTTTAGTGAGTTTCATGGGGGTAGAAAACCTCTTCATCTGGGAGTTCTGTGTCTAGTGGTGTTCTTTACAAGGAATGATGTTCCATGATGAAATCAAACAGGGCCTACCCTTTCACTATCTTATGTGACATGAACTGGAATTTATATTGTTATAGAATGACTACCCATTAGGTTAAAAATCAAGTTAGCATTGGGTGGACAAGTATTTTCATGAGTGGATCAATAAGAGAGACCATCTGGACTTCGTGGTGATGAAATTAATGCCTCTTCTTCAGCACTGCAAAGATGAGTGCAAGGAAGTTTTTCTCGAAATCTGAGTATCAGGTCCTAGTACCTAGAATTGTTCATATGAGGTAATATAGACTATTTTCACTCCCCATATCATTATTCTGTGTGAAGAGGGAACCAATTTAGCGTTCCATGATAGCCACATATAGGATGAGTGGATTTCCTTCCACAGGTGGTGTTAAGACCGATGGGTTTATTATATATTGCTTGATACTTTCGAAAGAATCTTGGTTGTAGTCATCCCGTTGGTAGGTGATTCCCTTACTAATTATCTTGGTTAAAGGGAGATATTTTCTAGATAAGTTGGATATCAAATGATGAATTCAAGGGTGGTGCATTTGGAATTCCCCCAAATCATTGAGATTTCTGGGGGTGAAATTGCTTAAATATCATAAGTATTTTCTAGTTCCATATCGATGATGCTGTGGAATACCAAAACTCCAAGGATGTTCTCTAATGTTACTCTGGATGATCATTTCTATAAATCCATCTTTAGACTGTGCTACTACAGCTTGTCAAAGACCATTTGAAGATCCGTGAAGTGATTGAATCACTATCAGGAATTTACCACCTGGTCATCAACATAACATTCAACTATTCTTCAAAAGAACAACTTAAAGAAATGACATATTATGCATTGATAAGTGGAGATGGTGTTTTTTAAGACAAATGGAATGACCTAATAAGAGAATATCCCTTGTGTAACTTGGAAGGAAGTGTATTCTTCATCTTTAGAGACCATCATTTCCTGATTGTACCCTAAATACCCACCCATGATGAAAAAGGATTGGAATCCACTAGTTTCATCGATTAAGGGTTTTATGGTCAGTAATGAGAATTTTTCCTTTGGGAAATATCTATTAAGGTCTAAAAGAATCGTTTCCGACCCCAATATTTCCATTATTTTTATTAATAGGGACAATATTGGAAATCCATCATGTGTATTTCACTTTTTTTTAAAAGTTGTATTTGATCAATTTATCAACATTATACTTGAGATTGGTAGCATGATAGGGGTGCATCTTATTGGATACCTACTTGAAGCCTCAATGGTCACCAGGTAAGCTGAGATGGTGCGTATCCACATATGGATTCAGTCTGGGCATTTTGGTTTAAATCTAAGACAATGCATATCAGTGTTGCTTTATAAATTCAATGTGCATATCTTTCTCCATGCGGGGCATGAAAGTGATAAATTATGTAGGATTTGGGACTTATTCTATTCCAAGATTTACCTAACTTAGCTCATCTCTAGGGGTTGAGAAAAATTCCTAGAATTTGGAAGGGGAGTTCCAAAGGTCATCTTATTCTTCTTCCACCATTGAGTCAATGGAGGTATTATCAGACATAGATGAAAATTTGGGGGCATCTATGTCCCTGTGAAGGTTAGAGAGGCCAGGAGAAAAGACATTATCATCCCATACTACTAGATTCATTACAAAGAGATGTTTTAGATGATTTACTTTCACACTACCACTGGGTATAAGAGGGGATTGGGCATCTATGACCAGGTCTATCACCTCAAATAGATTCATGTGGGGAACATTGTGGATATTGAGATAACTTGAAGGATTGGTATGGGCGATTCCCAAGCCATTTGGGTTTTCAACCCTTATAAAATCACCCACCATTGGTTCTTTTCCTTCCCTTCAATAGAAACCTACATAAAAAAAATGTGGCTTTTCATGTCTCAAAGGGGGAATTGTCACCATGTAGTACACTATCATTTCCATTGATGGTGTATTTCTGACATTTATGGAATTTTGTAGGAACTTCCATGTGGCTATGGAACCAGGGTCTTTAGAGAAGGAAATTGTTCATAGTGTCTCGCTGGATAACCATTATCTCAATGTTAGATGTGTGATCCCCAAACTGAGATTTTATTTTGATCACTCCAAGAGGTATTTTCTCATGCTTATCATACCTTTGAATGGTCAGAATTGTTAGAGAAAAATACCATTCACTATATCCCAAACATTTGATGGTTCAAATGGGTATGAGATTAATCCCAGAACCATTGATGATCATATCCCTTTGGATATCTACATTATCAAGTCTAAAAGAAATATATAGGGGCCTGATGTGTGATTGGATCCCCTATTCCAAATCTTATTCTATGAATGATATGAAGACATGTAATTCGACTAACATGGTCTCCATTCAATAGACCTCAAATTCAATGTCTTCTATCTATAATTAAAATGAGTTACAGAGGGATTAAAAAAGTACCTCCTTGATTTCTTTTAAAAGATAGAGCACATTAAGGATTTAGATATTGGTTGGGACAACCACTAGATATTTTATAATATAATACTTTTTTTTGACAAAGTTTGGCGCTTCCTGAGGTGGGGTTTCTCTATGAAACATGGATCAAGAACTGAGGAATTTAAGGTGGACTGTCCTGGTGCTTATTTAAAGGCTAAGGGAGTATATAATTCTAGTGGTGTGAATCATTCTAGAATTCCCATTATTAGGTATGATTAGATAATTACACCCTCGTTAGGTGGTCATGTAAGAAATCTAGGAATGGGAAACCATGGGAGGGTTAAAAGACACCTAAATGTCTATTTTTGGGCTTGCTGGAGTGATTTCCCATAGGTATTATCTGCATATATGCTTTATGTGGGGATACGACTAAAATATTGGGTCCGACAATGCCTTTGCAATCTTCTGTATCCTTGGTCCTTGCACATGTAGCCTCCTATTACCCAATTAGGTGTAGGGAACTCATACTCATGGGTATAATCATTATTAGAGAATAATTATACTAAGTGTATCACATTGAAAGAACAAAATATGTGCTCTTCGTCTGATTAGGGTTCCATTTGGTGGGGAAGTACCCATGCTTTGGATGTTGTAGGGAAGAAATATGCAAGAGTCAGAGCTTGTGTTGGATCAGAATACGAATCTTCTTTTTCTTTATATTCTTGTATCTTATGGTTTCATCCACCATTTAGAGACATAAATGATTCCAAGTTCTTGGGTGGTGGAGCTATTTTTTGTCTTATCAACTATTCTCTCATGGTGGAATAATATCGATAAACTGTTTTTTGATTCATCCAATTGTTGAACTTCTATCCACACCTAGTTGAAACAGTCTACCAGTCACCCAATTCTTTTAACCAGGAAATAGTTATTTTGGCCACTTGCTCTCAATAGTTATATGACACTACATGTATGGAATCAACCAACCCATAAGGGTCATCTTAGAAGATGAAGCAATCCTGGATATCACGAGTTGTCTTATATGGAAAGGGCAGTAGTCTAGATGGTCTATGAGATTAACCTCATTAGGCATCCTAGGATGTGGTAGCTTGGGAAGGTTATTTTCCATGGCTGTAAGAAAATAACAAATGACCTGTTCATTTTGGAAGAATTAGGATTTATTCATTCATTCCTCAAATCTTGTGAGACCCTGATTTCTCCATGCTTCTAGTTGAGGAATATTTTGTGGTTGTTACCACTCAACAAGATGCTCTAGATGGTTTAGGACATGCTTAGGTGTTTGAATAGAAATTTCAACTAGTTTGAGGGTAACAATGAAAAATTATACCTTATCGAGCCTTTTACCCTATGATGAGGGAATGAGTCGAGATTTAACATGCGTTCATATAATGGAGTCTTCAAAATCTTAGGATGTTTCTAAAAACTCACATAACACACCTAGATACTTCATTGGGATCAAAGGTGTCTGAAACTCATCTCATAGACTTTTATCACAGAGTTCTAGTAATTGTTCTTATGAGAGATGGATGTTGAGTGAATAGGTTAAACCCTTCTATCTTGATATGAAATATGAAACCCTCTTTTTTTCACATTTCTTGTGGTTTATTAGGTAAAATCGTGTCATTTTCCTCAGTATGGAGATTAATTGGTAAATGAATTCATGATCAAGGTCTTCCCAACCTACAATGGATCCAACTAGGAGGCTATTGTACCAAAAAATGACTAACCTTATAGTATTATTTTAAAAAAACATCAACTTTTTCACCTCTAACATATCTTGAGGGACTATCATTAGACTGCATCAGGATACATAGTGAGTGAGATAATGTTGAAGATCTCATGAACCATCAAAGTTAGAGAAGGTTGTATTTCAAAAATTAGGTGGAGGAAAGGATTCATCCACTAATTCGGGATATGTGTTCTTCTCTAGATCCCTAAGTGCGTTTCATCCATCCATTGTATCTATTCATGTATATAGAGACTCAATGATGTTGAGAAATTCTAGAGTTCTGTCTATTTGAGCAAGCTCCCACATACAGGGAGTAGGAGTGACCTGATAAGGACAACCTATTTTCATCTCATGCTAATTCCAAATTCATGCAATAACTAAAGGATTACCCTAATAAGAGAGAGGCTATCTATATAATAGAGGGAAGTTACTATCATTTTAAAATTCCTCATTTATGTAGTTCAGGTGCTTTGATGTAGAACTAATACGATGCTTATATGTGAATTTTTTAGAAGGATAGGGTATTTAAATATATATTATTCTGAATGGACTAAAGGCCTTTTTTATTGTTTTTTGATGACCCCCATTTCAAGGGATGAGGGGGAACCCTTACAAGGCCTGTAGGCTCATGGATTGCATGACCTGTAGGTCTTAGGAAATATATAGACTGTAATTGGAAGTCCTCCTCCCCAACTTCTTCATCGTGATATCAGCTCTACACCTTCGGATGGATTGTTCAGCTAGGCTTCCCGTGAAAGAACAGACTGGTCCCAATGACAATTCCATACCCTCTGTTTCTGAAAAATCTTCTTAGCTTATGCTCTAATTAATGCTTCTAATCTGAATCCCCATCTGAAGTATACTCCTTGTAGAGTCTGCCTCATCATTTAACTAAAATTTCAAGTGGCCCGAAGGCCTTGAGGTGGCCCAAAAGCCTTACTGGCTTGAAGGCCTTAGGTGGCCTAGAGGCTTTAAAGGACCCAAAGCTCAAATTGGTGTCCCAAAATCCCAAACAGATGAATAGTTCAAGTTGCTACAATATCGAATAGTGCCTAATACAGTGCCTACTACTATACCCGGAAATTATGTATCCACCCGGTTTTGAACTCGGGTCTCTTGGATGCACTTCTTGAGTCCTCACCAATGGGGCTGAGGCTCTTGTGATAAGTACATATTAGAGGAGTGATATTCACATATGTCTCAAGACGATACCCAATGGGAATGTTTCCCTTAGAGTAACTCATCATTATGTTTTTTAGAATTTTTAATATCATTCTCATACAATTTCATTCATTTCTCCATGGAATTAACTTCAATTCATTGGGGCGGTGGTTGGGATGTAGCCACACCTTTACATTTATAATTGGAAGTTCTCCACCATAGAGGTGGAAACTCAATATTCGCAGGTGACCTGTTTTTGAGCCTCCTCTAGTTTTTGGTGAGTGTATGCTTAGCTGGTGCATCCAAATTGCCCTCCTCTTGGGGTAAATTTTCCATGTTTTGTCCCTCTACATCTGTTTCTTGATCCAAATTGTATTTTTTTATGGTGAAGAAATTCATAGAGGTGTATCAGAAAATGGTTGTTGTCCCATTAATTTATACACAACATGATGATTCTACAGTACCTCTAGTAGGGTTGTTTCTTGAACCCTTGGCCAAATTGGGTTGTTTTGGATTGTAACCCAAGAAGGGCTAGACTACCTTTATTGTACACTGCTACTATCTCAACCTATGAGTAATGACCTTGAGGGAGTTTTCTATCATGATTTCTGAATAGGCCCTGAATAGATGAGGGTTTTCTTGTGGTCAGAGGAACATATGGGATGCTGAATATTTATTTTTATCCCCCAACCTAGAGAAGTATGATAATCTCTATGGTGTTGATGATGATGAAAATTCCCCTGGCCCAATGGGTAGAGGGTTATTTAGGAACACAATTGGAATTGATTGATCTTGTTGCTAATAATATGATTCTTATGGTTGAGTATTTGATGATTCCTAGGACATGCATTGAGATATTTATTCCCTGAGCTCAGTGTAATAGGACTGATCTAGATTCTTCATTTATTTACCCAGTACAATCTCAGGGGATGATGAACCTTGTGATGGTGATTGAGATATAAATTTCCCTATCCCAGTGGGATGGGGTTTGTTTGAAACTGCTTCCAACATGTCCTAAATCCCCTTAGGAATTGAAGATCCGAGGGGTGGGGATGATGGTTGATATTCCCTCAACCCAACATCATGGATTCAATCTTCTATGGATGCTATGAAAGATGATAATGTGTCCAGATTGATGTGGTGTAGTTTTGATCATGTAAGATTTGGGTTCAATGGAATCCCATGAAGGGAGTCAATTTCTATAGGATTCCACTAGGTTGATTGAAACT
Organism: Viscum album; assembly: GCA_963277665.1. Classification (NCBI taxonomy): domain Eukaryota; kingdom Viridiplantae; phylum Streptophyta; class Magnoliopsida; order Santalales; family Viscaceae; genus Viscum; species Viscum album. The sequence continues at coordinate 459,540,881 of OY728135.1, forward strand.
TCAGATTATATGTCTGAAATACATTATCATTTATATTAGGGGCCTAGTTCAAATACTTTTTACATATCCTATTCCTCTTTCTGTTATGTAATGGAATAATTGAAGAAGGATTGTTTTATTTTAGTGACCAAATGTCCTAAGCATTACCCGATCGTCTGATTTCACTAGAGGCTATGACATTACAACACGTCATATCTGAATGTGTTGTTCTATTCAAGGGGTGTGTAAAAGATTAATTCTTCATAATTTACATATAATTGAATATAGATACATTATGTGGCTTCAACAATCAACTGTTGATTATTTTTTATGCAATGAAGGTAATCATGTTTCATATTTCCATTTATATTTTTGAGTTTTGGATCCCAGGAAAAGGTAATAACAGTCAGTTATAGCTGAAAATAGAGTATCTTGATTGTATGAAGGTGACCCTCATATCTTGGATAATGTAGGTTTATATTCTTTAGTCACTAATGAGTTTCCAACATATTTTGGCATAAATAAGGCATGGCCTTCTTATCTAGATTGTCTAGGATCTCATAGTTAGAAGTGAAAAGAGGCCAGAACTTGATGGGGAGGTTTTTTCAGCTAACTATCTTTATATATCAATGTCAACTTCCTCTTCATTATATTTATATGGATTTATCCAATCAGAACATAGAAGGTGTTTCTTAGGGTCACTTACTGATCAGAGTGGAGTGCTATTAAATATTTATGGGGAACTATATACGGTTAACCCCAATGATTAGATAACCATTCCATATGAAGGTGTCTGATTTTTAGAAACCTCTATATACAGAAGTGTCTATGAAAGGGAAGGATTTAATTTTCCATGTGAGATATCATCATGGGGAACATGGAGGATGTTATGAGTAGAGTCCTTTCAATACATCTCCACAATACCATGAGGAGTAATATCACAGTAATGATAATATTATATATAGGTTGAAGAGTTGACTGACCCTTGGGGTATTGAGAATGTGTATCCAAAAACCTCACAGACACTGGAATTTAGTAGATTAGGAATATGAGCCTCATTTTTCATCATGGATAGAATATTTTTACCCGCCATCTAGAATTGTATTGGTATATGATCTGGTTGTATGATTTTTTTGGACCTTGTTTATATCCATCTGGTATTGTGGGAGTATGATCCCATTGTTGAGAAACTTCTATAATATTCCAATGAGATTCTTCATTTTTAACATTTGTATGAACTTGTCCTGAGGCATGTTACATTATCACATGGTGACCCTTGGTCAGAATTGGGGTGTGATTCCAATCCCAAGACAATGGAATATGTCTCTGGTCTTTTGTGGAAGAGACGTGAGACTTCCCCAAGCCATGTGGTGTTCTCACATGGTGATCCCTAGTTGGAACAATAATATGAAACCAATTTAATATGAATTTACTGTCACAATATGATGAAGGACCTACAGAATGGGAGAAGGGATATGAGCCTCCTATGATATTTCCTTGGAAGGCTGATTGTGCAGATGTTCATCGAAGTAAGTAGTAATATGTGTCAGACATCTGTGATCCACTGTAATATGATAGGAAGATTCACTAATAAAAATTTCTGCATTTATTGATGCATGTGCCTTTCTCATTTGGTGATCCTTGACAAGAATGAGGATATGAGACCAATATTTGGAATTTGGATTATGTAGTTGGTCTTATTCGAAAATGGTATGAGAATATCAAGAGGAATGTTATCCTCCCAATTGGTGAGCCCCATCTAGAATGGGGTATGATCCTAATCCAACTCCATTGGATTATTACACTGGACTTTTGCGAGAGGGAAATGAGTCTATCCTGAGGCATATTCCACTCTCACTTGGTGATCCCAGGTTTAAATAGGGATACAATCATGGTTTAGAACCTCATCCTTTACCAAAATATGCTAATAATCCTCTTGGATAGTAGAAAGAAAATGAACTTTCTCTAGGGAAACCACTAGTTCAAAATGATCATAGTGTTGAGATTACCTAGATGTAGGGATTGGAATATGTGTTTTTCTCTATATCTAGATCAGTGTCGAGATATTCTGATAGATTTCTTTAGTTATTTCTATGATGTAATGCAACATTAGAAAAGTGTTAACATGGATATATACCTACAAATTTCTCATCTTCACTATCTATTGGAAGATATATTCAATCTAAGTAGGGATATTATCCGACTTCCCCCCCTTGTTCCATGGGAAGATATTGATGGAATTCATGCACAGGGAGAGGTATATGCTCCTCCCACATGCCTTCTGTATGAATACACCCATTTACTTATTTTGATTGAGTAGGGATATGAGCCTGCTAGCAGGATATTGCTGAAATATTCTGGTAAAATTCATCAGTGAGAGTGGGGATTTGAGACCACTCAAGATTTTAAAGATCCTTCCAAGCCTGATGTTTCTTCCTTATTTCCAATGCATGGATGTCATAGGTTGAAGTGTGTAAGGTGGTACCCTTATTAGGTGACTGAAGGGTACTAGTGGGATGGAGATGATGATGGCGGTAGATAGGATACCTCCTTGGTAGCCCCTAAATAAGAAGGGATTTGTATTCCTCTCCTTGATCCAATTTATTGAGAATCTAAAGGATGCGATTTTTCCCGACTAGGGGATAAAATTCTACAACAGATGTCTATATTAACGATAGATACTGTCTTTACTGTAGCTTTCATTGTATGATTTAGACTCATTAGTTTTAGTACTTGAAGACCCTTATGTGAAATATTTATGGTTTGGATATTACAATGATAATCTTATTCCTGAACTATTTCATTCTCCATCCTACGCTGAATATTTTGGGTAGGTGAGGTCATTTTGAGTCCCATAGGAGTTGATGTTGTTGCTGATTTTCTAGAATGGTCACTGGATACAGGCATGTTAGATTAGGGTGTTGTTTGAGATACCTGTGTCTGCAGTCATGAATACAAAAAGGAATAAGGTCACTGATCAATATACCATTTCAGTCCTACTATTTTCACAATCAGATATGCATGGATAACATAATTTTTCTTCTATTCATAATATGAACATTCTTATCACATGGACATGAAAATGAAAGGATGGTCGTATTTCATGAAAACCCTAACTACAGAGGATCAATTATAAGATCTATGTCAGGGTCAACTGATAATATTTATATTTGATAGTTTCACATTGGGTTTAATATTTTGTGTTTTCATAGTAAGTGAAAATAAAACGCCCTAATAGATAATAACTCAAACATTTTTTTGTTTGAGAGATTCACATCATGTTCACCATTTTTGTTTATCACCATTTTTTGGGGATAATGACCCATCCATATGATAGGAACTAAATGATCCGATGAGAAATGGGTAGTCTATCATCTTTTTCTTATGAAGGAGATTCTGTGTTTAAATGATTTCTCATATGGTTCACCAATTTTGTTTCAATATAAATACATGGTTATCCTAACTTGATAGCTTTATTGTGATTTGGGTTCAATGTATTTGTATAGTAATTCATGTGGGGCTTACTATTTTATTAATACATAGTGGAAACTCTGAATGGCTCCTAAATCTTTAACTGGGTATAGAACTACTTTCCAAAGGAAGCTGTTCCTTTGGGTTTTCAGAACCAACGATGCTTAGGAAATCACATTGATTGAGAGACTAGGAGGTCTGTCTCATCACTCCATTTTGAGGGGAATTTTTTTCTACTCCAAAAATCTCTTATAGATTTACGATATGTTTGATAATCTATTACTAATCTCTATATGGGACTGGTTACTCTAACAAAATGATCATAGGTTATGTATATTTATATACAACGAGAGGGGTGTATTTTTGGTGAATCCATCTGTATGTATCTGTGTTTCTTCATCCATTTACCATTGGTGGGTTGTTTCTAATTTGTTGGAGTTGTATAACTAGGTAATCTGGATTCAGTATTTTTCCAGGGATGTAGGAAAATATTTTGAGGATGAGATTATTCCATTTTAAGGCTTCTTATGTATCCTATTTTATAATAAGAATCAAATCCCACATAGTTCATTAAACCCATTCAGTTTAACACCATATGAAAAGGAAAAATATGTAGTCAATTGGGCGCAAGTTGTTTAGGTTGAGCCTCGGGGAGGCATTCTATGTATCTTGTTTATAATAAGAATATATGTTATCATATTATAGTCATATAATTAGGAATAAATACAAGTTAGAAATCCCTATGTGATGGGTAATTGTGTTGCACCACTGATTGGGTCTTACACAATGAGTTTTCCTTGGATGATAGAGATTCATGATGCTATTGAGGTAATCATTATGACTTCCTAAGACCATCTGAACTATACTTGTTGTGATAAAGAAAAGATAACAAGTAATCAGACTCAATGAATATGGACACAGGGCATACATACTAGGAAAACCCATTTAATACATAATATAGGGCTCAATACATTAGAAGTCATTCAATGTATCCTAGTTACAGAAGGAGTTAGAGTCATTGTAGTTTAGTGATTTCTCATTCCATTGGTTGATGAGGAAGGATCATCAGTACATGGGAGAGATTAGGTCCGGATGGTTGGAATATCAGAGACATGGATGGACGTACACCGAAGTAGATTCCCATTTGATATCATGACTTAGGAAGGCATCCTATGTATCCTAATTATGACAGGAATCAGAGTCATCATATATTTTTGGGTCAAATAATACACACTGAGGGTGCCCTTATATGTAGTACATTCCATATTATGGCACTTATCAGGGCTTAGAAATAGTGGATTCTCTTTGGAGGTTTGATATGGAGCTTAGACCTTATAAAGGAATCCTACATATCATGGTTATATTAGGAAATAGATTTCTTGCATTTCTTCATTCTGGAACTTACACAATGAGGATTTCATTTGTAAATGATATGTTTATTGCAACTTCCTAATACCACATGATCTATGATTGGTTTGGGAAATAAGGTATGGAAAATGACAAGTATTACTACTTGTGGATGAATGAATTATGTGTGCAGACTACCCTTTGGATATTTTTTATAAATCTCCGGCTTTAAGAAGGAATCTTATATATCCTAGTTATATAATGAATTAGAGTCATTATAGATAATTTAAATCGGGACTTACACAATGAGGTTTCCCCTTATGGAGGATGGAGAAGGTTATCAAGTCCTTGGATTTCCACTTGACCTAGCTTGGTTGTATTCCTGACATATATTTATTGTTCACATGGAATTCCTTGATTATCAAAGTGACATGTAAGATGTTATCTTCTTAACATATCCAAATAAAATCACATGATCCAATTAATGTTTCAGAGGGACATCTCATAATATGGATGTCTTGTTTTAAGGCAATCACATAATCAAGTATGGCTTAACCAGAGGACACCACAAGATGTGGTTGGATGATCCTGAAATCTATTGTATGATCTTAGCTTGCATAATTGTAGGGTGTAACATTATCCAGCTAACTTTCCGTAGTGTCATCACCAAAGCTTGCTAACATGTTTTGAGGGTGTCATTAGAGTCAATGTGACATGTATCAAAGGGTGTTTCATATCCTTTATAACTTTTCTAGGTGTCATCGTGAAATCTAGATAACATTTCTGGAGGATGTTTAAATATTTTGCTGGGTTTTCCAAAGGACATCATGAGATTTGGCTGGCTTGTCTAGAGGACATCGCGAGATCCAGTTGACATACCTGAGTGCGATCATGAGACTTAGTTGACATGTACTAGTGCTATAATATGATTTAGGAATCATTTTTGAGGGACATCGCAAGGTCGAATCGCGATCCCAGATTGTTTCATGAGACTTGGGTGGCATGCTTGTGGGGCACCATGTGACTTTCCTATACCGGTCCAAGTGAGATAACATGATCTAAATAGCATACCAAAGAAACATTGTGTGATCTAGGTGAAATGTCTTGGTGTTGTCACATGATCTGGGTGGTTCACGCAAATCACACGAGGATCAACATATATGTTCTTCACATAAGTCTCCCATATTTTAGTCCTTGTTCTATCCTTTCATTGCACATAAATTATGTTTGTTCAGTGATGGGTTGTTTTATGTATCATGTGATTTAGATAATATGTAGTATATCCTTCACGTATCACACCAGAAGTCCTTCATGAGATCTATGAGTGATCATGTAAAGTTCCTTTTCCCACTAAAAGATCGCTCTGGTTGTTCCATGGATTCTACCTTATTGAGAACCTTTCAGGTCTCAAGATCATCCACTCTAAGAAATATACTCTGATTTTAAGGTGAGTCGATGTGAGGATCAACAGATTCCTTTTTTGATATTAGAGTGTCTGATTTATAGGACTCACAACCCCTATTATTCATCAAATTTCACATTGTGTATGAAAAAAAATCCCAGATAGAGTCGGTGAATGGGTTTGGGATTACAGGTTTTCATGAGGTCCTACCATATGTCATTCTAGGGGAGTCACATGATTTTATGTGACCGTAATACCATCCAATAAATTCCACATTTATTGAAATATATCCAATTAATGGTGTCTTTCAGAATTATGTGGACATGCCTAGGGACTTCCATATTGTAAGGCCAACATGTTAAAGCACTTTCGTGAGATCTAGATGCCTACTGAAAGGATTTTTCATGACTGTAGGAAACTTTTCTGAGTCATTTTGAGATACAAATGTGGATCTATAGGGAGATACTATGAGACATTGATGGATTTTTGAGGGGGTTTTTCTTGATCAATGGTTATTAGTGTATCCTCCCCGCACAAGAAGCTCCAATAATTTCATTTTTTCCTTTTTTATTTTGTAATGGCTGGGGATGTCATGGGTTTGTATGAGTATTATTGATAATAATCACTCTACCCATCAATCATTCATCATGTGATAAAAAACAATCATTTGGTGATTCATGAGAATTCTGTGGAAAACCCCTTATGGTTGCCTTTAGAGATGGAGGGGGAGCAAACAAACAACTAGACATGGAAAAATCCTTCACTAGGCAGAGGTGACATGCCTGCAGGATTTTGAGAGACGAGGCTGACATGTCACTGGGGGTTTGAAGTGATATGTGAACCCCCTTAGTGTGTTGTGTGATATTTACCACCATAAAAGGATCCATCCATTTCCCCTTTTATTTCCAAGATTTATTTTACAAGGTTCTGGGTATCTTGAGTATAACACCCCAAACATTTTGTGGTATGATTCTATTAAATACATTTTTTCATAGCCTATATTTCATAAAGAACTGTGTTCCTTTGAAAAAACACTTTTTTATTTAGATGATAGTCAAAACCAAGCCATTAAACATATATTTTTCACTTCTATGTTTGGAATTTCAAAAAACATTCATCTAGAGTTGTGACCAGTAAGTCATTTACAGTCTGATAGAACCAACTTGATTTTTTGATGAATATGAAAATACCCTTATGAATAGTAATATGAATAGTAATATGACCCTTATAAATAGTAAATAATGATAAAATTCTATTTTCTTAAGTTTATAATATAATGAGATCTTAATTAATTTTTCAATGTGATATAGAACTAATTATACCTTTAAAATTGTTATTTTTTTAAATAACTATGATTTTATTTAAAAATTAAATTAAAAATACTTAGAAAATTATTTTCAAAAAATGGAGTTCATTTTTGAATTCTACACGTCAAAAAATGGTTAGGGTGAATTTTTAGGATTTTTCTAAAATACATGAATTTTTCATGAATAATAAAAACACATTTTTGAGTTTTCGGTAGTTTAATGACATAATAACGATGTAATAATTAAATATGAAAGTATGGTAGACTTTTTTATAGTAACTTATGACATGAGGTGTCCCAAGTGGATAAAACCATGGGAAAATACCATGGGAAAGCCCATGGTTTGGAAAAAACCACTAATGAGGTGTCCCTTTGAAATTATTAAAAAACTACCTCTCTTTTTATATAAATACTCACTCAGCCATTCATTTTATTTCATTAAGAATCCCTCATCCTAGAATATCTGGTGGTTTTACCTCTTTAGGAGTCCTCCCAAGGTGTACTTAAGCCCCCCTAGGTCCCATCCTTCAAGATCTAGGTGTTACTCTATAAGGTAAGGGAATCCTTCATTCTCTTTTTTTAGTCCACACTTCTTTTATGTTATCTATTTGAATTTACATTCTCATATATTGGGGTTAGATTTTATGTATTCTTATAAATGTAATTTTTATTTCAATATGATGATATACCCTTTTGTTCTCATCATTTCATTTTATGAAATTTTAACCGACATCGTTAACCTGCCAAATTTTTATAAGGGATCTGTCAACTTTTCTTTTATTTTCAAGTTCATCTCTTTTATTTTTCTCTACTCACCTCCTCTATCCGAATGACCATGATAAACTCCAGTATCATATATATACTAGAATTATATCATGTGAATGGAATAACCATCGTCAATATTCTTACTTCCCCCTTTTTATTTTTATAAATGAAATCAACGTCCATGAGGTTCCAATTTATAACCTTTGTGGATGGCGGAGTTTTGTTCTTCACTTTCTCCATCATTAATGGTCATGAAACCATTTTAATGTTTGAACCAGATCATAATATATGTATTTCATCTCATTAATGTTCTGAAATATTTACACACTCATTATATGAAATAATAATACAAAACAAGTTCATTATGAACAAAACGATCAAGTTAATCCAAATATTTGTAATAACCTTTTAACTAATGAATCATCATCAAGGTATGTAACCAAAAAAAATTATAAGATCATTTATATTGATTTAATTTCACTAATAATATATATTAACAATTCTTGAAATTTATCCACATTTCAAATGAACTACCATTCATTAATACAAGTAAACAAATCATGAAAACCAAGGAAGAAAATGCTTCCAAAACAATAAAATTGAGCATCTTAAACCCATAAAATGGGCCATGAATGAACCTAATAAGTTTATAAAAAACACATTACATGTATAGGAAGTTATGTAATTATTAATTAATGAATCTAAATTTGATTATTCAGGTCATTAAAACAAACTAAGAACACACTCGAGCAAAAGGGAAGGGGTTTCTCATCTCACTTTCATTTTTGTGAGATTTTCATTGTTCACCACTTATTTTTTGTATGTGGTATATGTGTACTTCCATTTTATATATAATAAAATTATTATATTTATATTAATTGTATTAAATGACTCATTTTAGGGTTATTAAGTTCTGGTCATATGATTTGACCGATTACATTGTGGTAAGAGACTTTGTCTCAACTACTATTTTCTTGTGACTAACTTTGTATTGTGTAACTAATAATCCTTATGTGATGTACCTACTGACCATTTGAGACCAATTTTCATTTTAAATTATATTTATATTATAAATCCATAATATCATACCATGGATATGTTTGTTGTCTAAACCGTATACCATTTTGCATACGATGTTTATTTGGAAAGTTATTTTAACTTTGGAAATATTGATGAATTTGCATACCCTAGTCTATAAGGATATTGAAAAGGAATATTTCTCTTATATTTAATCAATGTATAAATAATTATTTGGACATTTAGTGGTGGGTGGGGCCTAGTATATCCCCTTTATGCATCGGTAGGTCTCATGAGACAAATCAGTTTGGTGACAAACCCTTCGAGTTTGTTTCCAAAAACCAGATGGGTTTCTACCCGTAGAACTAAACCATTTTTACGGTTTTATGGTATCATGTTCTAGATATATTAAGTACAATTAATAATAATTATCTTTAATCATTATCAGTTATTACTATCCAAGAGGTTTTCACTGTGACAAAATCTATGGATGCAGTTTCATTCCCAGTTTACTAATGGCATGAGTTTTTCAATTATTCACCATGCCATATTGATTATGTCAAATTGTTTACAATTCTGTTATTATTGATTTATGACTACAATTTTTGTAACCCTTATTGATCATTTGAGATCAACCATTTCATTTTTTACTTTCAAAAGGTTACAAACAAGAGATCACTTATTGAGTTCTTGTGGATGCAGCTTTTAGTTTTCATTATGTACTGTATTTTTAAACTTTTACAATGTAATTTGAGTAACATCTATGTATCTAGTTTCTTCAAGACTACTAAAATGACCGTTCCTTTAGGAATTTCATTTCTTATAACCATTCCAATATAACAAGTAGTGCACCAGATCCAGTCTAGAGGGGTTGGGGTGTTACAGTTGGTATCAGAAGATGTTTAGTAGAAAACATGTAAACTAAAGTAGGAAATGTATAGTAGGGAACAAATACCTAAGGTATTATTTGAGGATAAACTTACAAGAATATCCTGGTATTTTTTTAATTAATAGATTATGTGAATTCCTCTAGAAAATACATCACTGTCTGGATACGAGCAGGTAGAGGTGGCTCCGGCATAGATGTACCTAGGAGTGAAAGCTCCGACAAGGAGTTTTGGGATTGACCTGGGGTATCCTGCTACACAACAATGGGGCTTGCTGCACTCTTGGTTACAACACTCCTGGGGAATATGATTATGATAATTCATGTTTTCTTTACAATCCATTATGAAGGATTGAAATGTAAATTATTCTTCAAAGAAACCATTTTTCTGATTATGGGATTCGCCATGCGTAGGATCTCAATTTTTGCTAAGTATTTTGTTAAGTTAATGTTATACATTATGATTCATACCCAAATCTAGTGTGTGCCATTATTTAGAAATTGCGTCTAATGGAAGAAGGATAATCAATACTCATGGGAAATTTACGGATCTCCCCACTAAGCAAGTCAACATAGTCAATGTTGTAGAAAATCAGATCAGGGCCATATTGGTACAACTTACTCAGGTTGTAACGAATAACCATTCAACACCTATGTTGGATCGTTTCATGCAGAATAATCCCCCATCTTTCATCAAGAATAATAATACAGTGGTTTCTAAGCAATGGATCAAGTCCCTTGAAAAGATATTCATGGAATTAAGATGCAATGAAAATGAAAATTTAGTACTGGTAGTATATTGTCTCAAGGGTGACGCTGATCAATGGTGGTCCTTGATTCAGAATACCACAGAGGATGAAGAAATAGAGTATATGGATTGGAGGTCTTTTAAAGAAATATTCTTCGAAAAATATTTCCCTCGTGAGAAATGAACCAAAATGAAGAGGAAATTCCTTAGCTTAATGTAAATGGAAGAAGACCGTGTTGTAGAGTATGAGGCCACCTTCACAAGGCTAACCAGGTATGCCGTAGATTACGTACATGACTTACTAGACAAGATTGATCATTTCTTTAAAGGTTTTAAGACAAGTATTCGAAGGGCACTGGTTTCTCAAAATTTTTCATCATATGATGAAATTGTATCAAGTGCAATCAAAACAGAGACGGAATTTTCTAGATCAAATTTTTTCAAAGGAAACCAAGATAAGAAGCGGTACTCTAATATCCAAGGAAAAGGAGAATCCCCAAAAAAGAAAAAAGGAAAAACTCTATTCCCATTATGTGCGAACTGTGGAAAGAATCATCTCGGGAAATTCTTAAAAGGCATGGGAGTTCATTATAAGTGTGGAGAAAATGGTCATTGATCTAATGAATTCAAGGTGGTGAAACAATTCAATGATATTCAAAGATATAATTGTAGAGAGATGGGACACTATTCAAATGAGTGTCCTAAGCTCCAAGTAAAATTGACTGAGAAAAGGTTAAGAGAGAAAGGGAGAGCCTATGTGATTACAACCATAGACGTTGAAGTTCCTAATGACATGGTGGTAGGTACTTTAATTGTTTCCTCAAACTTAGCCAACACATTATTTCATTCTGGATCATCACATTAATTTATATCTTCTCAGTTTTCCATGAAAATTAGATATATCCAATTTGATTTAAAAAAGGAGTTGTCAGTCAAAACTCCCAAGGGATGTATCATTGCAACAAAGGCATGTCAACCAGTCCCCCTTCGGACAACAAAACATGCTTTAGTTTCTAACCTTATCATCATACCAATGACTGAATTTGATATAATTCTCGGTGTGGATTGGCTATCAAATTATGATGTAAATATTTATTACAAGAAAAAGGAAGTTACATTTTTTGAAAATGGTGTAGAATCCCTTATCTTTAGAGTAGAGACCTCACCATATGATTTTTATCTAGAACCACCCTCAGTAGCTCTACTGAATGAAATACTTGGAGAGGAAGATAAACCAATATCTATGGGCGAGGAAAGAAATATTCAAATTGAAGATGTTCACATAGTGAAAGAGTACATTGAAGTATTTATAGAGGATTTACTTGAACATCCTCTAGAGCAAGAAGTTTAGTTCTCTATTGACTTAATTCTGGGTGCAAGACCTATATCAAAGACGCCTATAGAATGGCCACTGTAGAGTTAGCGGATCTAAAGAAACAACTAGATGAGTTGAATGATAAAGGATTTATTCGACCTAGTGTTTCTCCATGGGGAAACCCGATCTTGTTTGTCAAAAAGAAAGATGGATCCATGAGGATATGCATTGATTATAGGGAAATCAATGCTATTAAAATAAAGAATAAGTATACTCTTCCCCAGATTAATGATTTATTTGATCAACTTCATGGAGCTCAATACTTTTCAAAGATTGACCTTCAATCCGGATATCATCAGCTGCGTGTGAGGAAGGAAGAAATTCCTAAGACAACATTTTGAACTAGGTATGGGAATTAATAGTTTACAGTGATTCCTTTTGGACTGACAAATGCACCCTTTGTTTTCATGGATTTAATGAATATAGTTTTCAAGGAATATCTTTAAAACTTTTTTGTGGTATTCATAGATGATATCCTTGTATACTCAAAAATATATGAAGACCATCAGAATCACGTGCGTATTATTATAAGAACTCATATAAGCAATAAATTATATGGGAATTTTAGCAAGTGTGAATTCTGGCTTCAATCAATTTCTTTTCTAGGCCATATTGTCTCTAAGGATGGAATCCTAGTTGATACTACAAAGACAATGACAATCCAAGAATGGCCCATGCCAAAAAACATAACTGAGGTACGCAGTTTTATTGGCTTAGAAGGTTACTATCAGCGTTTTGTTCAGAATTTTTCCTGACTGGCTAAACGGCTAACGAAGATCACACATAATGGAGTAAAGTTTGTGTGGACAAAAGAATGTGCAGAATTTTTTGAAGAATTGAAAAGAAGATTGGTTAATGCTCCAATTTTGACTCTTACATTTTGAAGTGATAGATTTGTAATGTATAGTGATGCATAAAATAATGGTTTGGGTTGCATCCTTATGCAAAATGATAAAGTTATTTCTTATGCATCAAGAAAGTTGAAGACTCATGAGAAAAATTATCCAACTCATGATCTTGAGTTAGCAGCCGTAATATTTGATATGAAAATATGGAGACACTATCTTTATAGAGAAAGATGTGAGATATACACAGATCAAAAGAGTTTGAAATAAATTTTCACACAAAAAGAACTCAACATGAGGCAAAGAAGATGGATCGAGTTACTCAAATATTACGATTGTTAAATACAATACCACCTGGGAAAGGTGAATAAGGTGGCCGATGCATTAAGCAGGAAAGATCATGGACTTCTAACTCAAATGAGGATTGAGATAGATCCTATATTTTTGGATCTACTAAATATGGATATGGGAATTGTTAAAGAATGGTAAACATAATTTATCTTTAAAATGACTACCAAACCATCTTTATTATAGAAGATAAAAAGATCTTAATCTATTAATGAGAATCTGCATAAGAAAATTATTGCTGTTAAGAATGGGATATTGGAAAACTTTGTGTATTTGAAAGGATCTCTGAAGTTTGGGAAGAGGTTATGCATATCATCCATACATGAGATAAAAAGGGAACTATTAGATAATGATTATAGCTCAAATTTCTCTATAAACTCAGGTAGTAACAAGATGTATATAGATATGAATGAATATTTTTGGTGGGATAATATGAAGTGAGAAATTTTTGACTACGTGTCAAGGTGTCTATTTTGTCAACAAGTGAAGGCGGAGAGACAACATCCCAAAGGAGTGATGAAAACTATACCTATTCCTATGTGGAAGTGGGATAACATTATGATGTATTTTGCCACTGGACTACCAAGGAAACCTAGAAGGAATGATGCAATATGGGTAATTGTTGATCATCTCACAAAATCAGCACATTTCCTTCTAATAAGAGAGGATTTACCACTTGAGCGCCTGGAAAGACTTTATATTAATGAAGTTGTAAGAATTCATGGTTCAACTCTATCGATGTGTATGATCGAGATCCCTGGTTTACATCAAAATTCTGGAAAAGTCTCTAGAAGGCTTTAAATACTGAGCTTCATATGAGTACTGCTTATCACCACCAAACTGACAGATAATCTAAAAGGACTATTTAAACTCTAGAACATGTTGAGATCATGCTCTCTTGACTTCCAAGGTATCTGGGATCAGTACATTCGATTGGTAGAATTTTATTACAATAATAGTTTCCATTCTAGTATTCAAATGGCTCTATACGAAGCATTATATAAAAAGAGATGTCAAACTCCAACTTGTTGGGACAAAGTTGGTGACGGGAAACTTATTGGCACAAAACTTAATGAAGAGACCACGACAAAGGTAAAGATAATTCAAGCCCATATTAAACCAGCCCAAAGTAGGCAGAAGAGTTATGCTGACAACTAGAGAAAGGATTTGGAATTCCAGGTGGGATATCATGTCTTTTTGAAAGTATCACTATAGAAGGGTGTCTTAAGGTTCGGTATGAAAGGGAAACTGAGCCCCAGGTATATCGAACCATTTGAAATTATGGAAATAATCTGATCTGTAGCTTACCATTTAGCAATGATTCCAAATATCTCTAAATTCCATGATGTGTTCCATGTGTCATTGTTGAAGAAATACACGCCAGAGCCAACACATGTACTCACCTATGAAGAAATTTAACTGGAACCTGATTTGTCATATTAGGAAAAGACTATTGGGATTCTTGACACAAGGGAGCAGGTATTGAGAAATCGGACAACTCGTTTAGTAAATGCTCTTTGGAGAAACCAGAATATGGAGGAAACAATATGGGAACCAGAGGATTTCATGAAGAACCACCCATATTTTTTTTGGTGGGATTTATACACAAAATTTCAAGGACTAAATTTCTGAAGGAGGGAATAATATAACACCCCAAACATTTTATGGTATGATTCTATTAAATACAATATTTCTATAGAATATATTTCATAAATCAATGTTTTACTTTGAAACAACACTTGGTTATTTAGGATATAGTCAAAACCAAGCCATTAAACAAAAAAATTTCACTTCTATGTTTTGAATTTCGAAAAACAGTCATCTAGAGTTGTGACCAAAAAGTCATTTGGAGTCTGATAGATCCAACTTGTTTTTTTTAGGAATAGTAACATACCCTTATGAATAGTAATATGAATAGTAATATGACCCTTATAAATATAAAATAATGATAATATTTTATTTTCTTAAGGTAATAAGATAATGATATCTTAATTAATTATTCAATGTGATATAGAACTAATTATACCTTTAAATTTGTTATTTTTTGAATTAACTATGATTTTATTTAAAAATTAAATTAAAAATACCTTGAAATATATTTTCTAAAAATGGAGTTCATTTTTGAATTCTGCATGCCGAAAAATGGTTAGGGTGAATTTTTGGAGCTTTTCTAAAATACATGAATTTTTCATGAATAGTAAAAATACAATTTTGAGTTTTTGGTAGTTTAATGAAATCCTAATGATGTAATAATTAAATATAAATGTATGGTCTAATTGTGTACAGTAAAATATGACATGAGGTGTCCCAAGTGGTTAAACCATGGGCAAATTCCATTGGAAAGCCCATGGTTTGGCAAAAACCACTAATGAGGTGTCCCTTTGAAATTATTAAAAAACTGCCTTTCTTTTTCTATAAATACGCACACATCCATTCATTTTACTTAATTAAAAATACCTCATCCTAGAATATCTAGTGTTTCTAACTCTCTATGAGTCCTCCCAAGGTGTCCTTAATCCCCCAAGGTCCCATCCTTTAAGATCTAGGAGTTACTCTACAAGGTAAGGGAATCCTTCATTCTCTTCTTTTAGTCGAACCTTCTTTTATGTTATCTATTTCAATTTACATTATCATATGTTGGGGTTTGATTTTATGTATTCTTTTTTACTTTACTTTTAATTTCAATATTATGAGATAATCTTTTGTTCTCAACATTTCATTTTATGAAATTTTATGCGATGCCGTTAGGCTGCCAAATTTTCATAAGGGATCTCTCAACTTTTCTTTTATTTTCAAGTTCATCTATTTTCTTTTTCTCTTCTCACCTCCTCTATTAAAATGACCGTGATAAACTCCATTATAATATATATATTGGAATTATTTCATGTTAATTGAATAAATATCATCAATATTCTTACTCCCCCATTTTTTTATAAATGAAATCAACATCCATGAGGTTTCAATTTATAACCTTTGGGGATGGTGGAGTTTTGTTCTTCACTTTCTCCATCATTACTGGTCATGAAACCATTTTAATGGTTGAACCAGATCCTAATTTATTTATTTTATCTCATTAATGTTTAGTAATCTTTACACACTCATAATATGAAATAATAATACAAAAGAAGTTCATTATGAACAAAACGACCAAGTTAATCCAAATATTTGTAATAAACTTTTAACTAATGAGTCATCATCATGGTATGTAAAAAAATAATTATAAGATAATTTATATCTATTTAATGTCACTAATAATATATATTAACAATTCTGTATATTTAACGAAATTTCAATGGAACTTCCATTCATTAAAACAAGTAAACGAATCATGAAAACCAAGGAAGAAAATGCTTCCAAGACAATAAAATTGAGCCTCTTAAAACCCTAAAAAGGGACATTAATGATCCTAATAAGGTTATAATAAACCAATTACATGTATAGAAGGTTTTGGAATTATTAATTAATGAATATAAATTTTATTATTCAGGAAATTAAAACAAACGAAGAACACACTCGAGCAAAAGATAAGGGGTTTCTAATCTCACTTTCATTTCTGTGATATTTTCATTATTCGCCACTTATTTCTTGTATGTGGTATATGTGTAATTAAATTTGATATATAATACAATTAGTTTATTTATATTCACGGTATTCAATGACTCATTTGAGGGTTATTAAGATCTGGTCGTATGATTTGACCAATTACATTATGGTGAGAGGCTTTGTCGCAACTACGATTTTATTGTGACTAACTTTGTATTGTGCACCCAATAATCCTTATGTGGTGTACCTACTGAACATTTGAGATCAATTTTAATTTTAAATTATATTTATATTACATATAAAAAATATCATATCATGGATATGTTTGTTATCTAAATCGTATACAATTTTAACTACAACGTTTATTTGGAAAGTTATTTTAACTATGGAAATATTGATGAATTTGGACATGAAGAATTATTTGGACATGAAGTGGTGGGTGGGGCCCACTATATCCCCTCGATGCATCGATAAGTCTCATGATACAAATTAGTTTGGTGAAAAACCCTTCGGGTTTGTTTCCAAAAATCAGACGGGTTTCTACCTACAGAACTAAACCATTTTTACAGTATTATGGTATCATGTGCTAGATACATGACATCCAATTAATAATAATTCTCTTTACTCATTATCAGTTATTAATATCCTTGTGGTATTCACTATGATAAAATCTATGGATGCAGTTTCATTATCATTTTACTAATTGCGTGAGTTTTTCAATTATTCACCATGCCATATTGATTATATAAAATTGTTTACAATTCAGTTATTATTGATTTATGATTCCTCTATTTTTTACCATTACTGAGCATTTGATCTCACCCTTTCATTTTTTTTACTTCTAATAGGTGACAAAGATGAGATCATTTATTGAGTTCTTGTGGATGTAACTTTTAGTTTTCATTATGTATTGTATTTTGTAAACTTTTCCAATGTAATTTGAGTAACATAAATTTTTATAGTTTCTTCAATACTACTAAACTGATCATTACTTTGTGATTTTAATTCCTTCTAACTATGAAAATTTAACAAGTAGTGCACCGACTCCAGTCTAGAGGGATCAGGGTGTTACATTGAGAGTTTCCAAGAGTGTTTTCAATGAAAATTACTCTCCCCATTAGCAACGTGTCATTGGAAAAAAAGGTTCTTATATTTATGCATGATCATTATCATGGGAAATCCCTTATGTTTCTCTTTTGAGTCAAAGTAGGAGCGTAAAATATATTGGACACGTCTGAGGACCTTCACGAGATGAGGGTGAAATCCCAATGAGCACTTGTGTGATCACCAGGGCTTTCACATTGTCTCGTGAGCTATATGGGAGTACCATGTGAGTTTTATGACTTCAATATACTCCCAAAATTTGGATATTTTCCTCTTATTTTCCATTTATTTTTTGACAACCATTCAGGAACCTTCCCCTTGATAATTCACACGACCTATGGGTTCTCATCTAAAAACCTCCATGTGATAACATATTGTCTGGGACACATTCATAAGAGAATATATACTTGTCAAAGGGGCTCTGTGAGATCTGACTCATGTTATGTAATGTGCATGGATCCTTTAAGGGAAATTATGAAGATCTCACGATCACATGTATCTTAGAGGATTATACAATCTATGAGTTCTAGAAACATTTTTTTCCTTTGTTTTGTGGGTAAAATAACAACAATATTCTAGTATTTATTCCTTTTTAGATTTTATAATGATCATTTAGTGGGAATAAATAGCTATGTGGATCCTAGTATTTCTCTAAGAGAGATATCTGGTTGGGATATTATCAATTAAATATAGAGAAGGTGGATTTCCCCAAGACTTTTTATACAAGTTATGGGTACCAAGAGTTAATATTGATTCCATTCAGAGTCCTGAATTCTCCAATAATATTCATGGATATAGTGAATAGAGTCTTCGTGGATTAACTTATTTTTTTGGTAGTATTTATTTAATAAATTATTATATTCTCTAAAATAATGGTGGAATATGCAGAACATTTGAATACGACACAAACAACCCTAAATAAGGAAAATACGAATGAAAATTATAGTAATTATGTGGTTTGGTTGGATAAAGTAACTTTACTTGGGTATTCAATCACCAATAAAGGTATATTTATAGATAATTCAAAAAATAGAGACAATTGAAGGCTGTTCATGACCAAACCCTATGATAAAAATACACAATTTCCTTTGATTAGAGGGGTAGTATCATCAAGTTTTGTGAAAATTTCATGATTTTAAAGTCTCTAAACCTAGCTAACTTGGAAAAGAGACAAGTTTTTTCTAGAATAATGAATGTGGGGAATGTTTTAATGTGATTTAGAATAATATAATCACTACAAAATTTCTCACATTATCCACTAATGGGGAAGGAGTTGTGATCTTCAATAATTCTTTCAAAAAGGTATTGGGTTGGTTAATCATGAAAAATGAAAAATTGATAACTTATTCCTACCACCAACTAAAGATCCTCAACAAGAAAAGTGAAACTCATGATCTAGAATTGGATATAGTGATCTTTGTATTATTTTTTTGACATTATCTTTATAGTGAGATGTGTGATATATATACAGATCATAAAATATCCAAGTATATATTTACAAAAAGATATTAATATGAACCAATAAAGGCTGTTAGAGTTGATGAAGGATTACAATTGCACAATCCATTACCATCCAGGGAAAGAAAATAAAGTGGAATATTCTCTGATTAAAAAGGATCTCACAACTCTATCCATGATGAGGATTGTAAGGGGTCAAATTTTATGATAAATACAGAGGATGGATATGGTAATAATAAAAGGATATACATCATACCTTAATCAAGTAACTAATCAACCATCCATTCTCAAGAGGATCACTGAGGCATAGAAAGATGATAAGTTTCTTTAGAAGATAATATCAATTATTGCATAGTTCAACTTTGATGAACATGGAGTTATAATATTTGGAACCTAGATATATGTCCTATAAAAACCAAAACTAAAGATGGAATTTTTTCATGATAGGAATAATTCACGTTTCTATATTCATCCATGGATCACTAATATGTATACATATTTGAAAAAAATTTCTTGTGGGATAACATGAAGAGAGAGATTTTGGAGTTTGTATCTCAATTAATGGTATGACAAGTCAAGGATCAGTGATAGTAGTATAAAGGTATGATGAAACCATTTTACAATACTAGTATGAATATGGGGAAACCTAACCATGGTCTTTATCATAGGACTCCCAAGGACATCAAAAGGTAATAACACCATCAAAGTGATAGTTGATCACGTTTGAAATTTATCACATTTCATTACTAACTAATATGATTTCTCTCTCGACCAACATGGAAAGATATATATAAGATAAGTGGTAAGAATTCATGTATTTTTAGTCTCTATTGTGTCTGATCAAGACTCGAGGGTAACCTTAAGGTTTTGGAGAATATTTCAGTAAGCATTGAATATAGAACTAAGCTTCAGCACTAATTATCACCATCATATGTATGGATAGTATAAAAGAACCATTAAAACCTAGGAAGATATGATGATATCATGTTAAATTAATTCTCAAGGATTTTGGGATCAACATAGTCCCCTAAGGGAGTTCTCATATAATAATAATTTATATTTTAATAAAAAAATGGCACATTATGAGGCTTTATATGGGAATTGGTGTCAAAATAAAACATACTAGGATGAAGTTAGAGAGAATAAGATGATGAGACCTAATATTATCCAAGATATGATAGAGAAGGTTCTAACCATTTAGTGAAATATGAATTTCTCACAAAGTCCACTGAAACTATATATATAAAATCATCAATGAGACATAGAGTTTGAAATTGGTGAAAATATATTCCTTCATATATCACTATGGAAATATTTCAGGAGTTTGTGGAATAAGGAAACACATAGTACAAGATACATTACCCCCCTTTGAGATCCTCTATCTCATCAAATATGTGGTATATCAAATAACACTCCCACACAACCTATCTCATGTACTTGATGCATTCCATGTATATCTATTAGTAAAGTACATACCTAGACCCTTTAATGTACTAAATTTAGAGTTAGTACCATTAGATAATTATAATTCATATAAGGGGAAACTGATGAACATATTATATCATAGAGACACAGTTATATGAAATAAGAAAAATCACTCAGTCAAGGTGTTTTGGTGGAACCAAACGTTAAAGGAAGTAACTTGTGAATAAGAAGATTTAATGAAACATAAGTATCATCACATGTTCTAGTGTACTAAATGAAATGTTTAAGGGTGAAATTTATGATAGGGGGAATAATTTAATGACCATAACTTTTATAAATAAAATTACTTATATAATTGAATTAAATTCCCTATTATGTATTGTGGTTATAGAAAATAGTTGAACATATTTGGGTTTTTGGGAATATTATATCCTATGTGATTTAAAATACCATTAAGAATCATATTCATTGATAATATAGTCATTTAAAAGTGATATTATTATTATTATATATTAAGGGTTATGATAAATACAATTTAAACAAAGTAAGTGATGGAGTTGAGCAGTACAATTATAAACTAAGAATCCCATTTATCAGAGCATATGAGGGGGACATTATACCTGGGATTTTCACTTTGTGAATCCCAAGTTTATATTCAACAAAAAAATAATGATTTAAACCATTTATGAGATAATTTATAGATCATATGGTCATGAACCAAACTATGTTCACTAAACCACCAAAAGGAAATACCATCATCCCACACCTTACCCCTAGGATGTTCATATGTGTGATAAAGGGATATGTATCTATACCCTAAAAAATGAATTTTTATATTTTATTTTCTATGAAATATAGATTATATTTATTCTATATTTATTTTACTTTATAAATGTTTAAATAATGAGTTTCATAAAAATTATATTTCACTACAAAAACACTTGAATTGTATTTTCAGGTTATAAACAGTTTCAATTAAGACATTATTTTTGAATAATCATGAATTTTCCAAATAAATATTATTTTAATAATATATTATAATTTAATAATATTTATTAATAATATTTTATATTATAATTTTATGAAGTGAAAATAATTTTTATAAGGGTAAGAAATATACTATTTTAAAAAATGTTTTTAAATAAATAGGGATTTTTAATTTAAAAGATAAATTATCTTATTTAGTGATTTATTTTGATAAAATTAATGTATTTTTTTGATTTAGAACATTTAAATTATCCAATGGTGGATATTTCGCAATTTTTTAAGATAATCAAATTTTCAGGTTAAAATTAAATATAGTATAAATATAAAGTTTGTATTATAACATCATGATAACCAAAAAGTGATGTCATATATTGAATAAAAAGTTTTCATGACCAACTATATATTTACCCATTAAAACAATCCTTTTTAAATTATTAGATTAATTTTATAAATCCTTTATGAATCCTCGAAAATCTATACTATATATTTAGGTTTTAATATTGAATCATTAGGCACATGACTCACTTACACATCTCGATTGGTAATATTTTTATGATTTATAGTATTTTACATAACAAATAATGAAACTAATATACATTGGAAGAAATAATAGAAAAACATTTAAATTTATGTGGTTTTTATTACATTATTTTATAGAGTCCAAAACCTACGTTTTGAAAATAATGAATAACTCCCCTTTATTTTCATATATAAACTAAACAAAAATCCATTTTTTATAATAAAAACCCATTTATAACGTCCTTAATCTTATCCTACCTCTATATATAACTCACAATGCTCCCTCAAATCTCTGTATAATCTCCTCTCAATATTTTTGAAACACGTTCTCAAGGTAATGGATCCTATCCTTCTCCTATTTATTCAAGAATCTACTTTACGTTATGACTTTTTTCATCTTATTTTACTTATTGGGGTATGTTATAACACATCCCAATTAATACCATTATAGTATAAAAGTTATTATATATCCCCTGAAATCTCATTAATTCTTCCATTGATCCATTAGGTTACTCTTTTATACTGCCGAAATTATTTTGCGATTTTCAATGCCACACAACAATTAAAGAATTATTTTTGTATTATACCTTTTAATTCAGAATTTTTCAGGTTTTATTATGTTCTTACATATACCTATTACTTACCTTAATATTTAAAAGTGTTGAGATACCCCTCTCACACTCAGTAATCACACCCATGAACCCTTATGCTCCCCCATTATGCTACTTAATGTGTCCTGCAATTTTCCATAACAAACATTTGTGATGTGTATACCCATACCCATTTCCACCCAAGGATTCTCACCTAGATGTACCAATAATTTAATTATTTTAGAAATAAATGTATGTAAACCACATTCTTTAACCATGAAATTAAATTTTATGATATATTATCTTATGTTATATGATACATGTGCTAAACTTATGAATCAACATGATATAACCATGATGGATGCAACCTGATAGCAATCCAATACATTGGGTTATGTTTTAATCTCATTATATGAATCATAAGGTGTTTCAAATTTTATACTAGGAACAATATTTAACAATGATTTAGTGGTTAACCATGACTTATGCTTATGATTCCATGTTTTTAGTTGATTCACCATTCCCATGTTGCATTTATACTATAATTTTATATCATGCGTCATTATTCATGATTATGATTCTCAGATCTTAAGTAACATTTTTATTTATATTGGATCACATATGTTTATTTAACATATTCCTTGTTTTTTATTTCCATTTTTTTCTTTATAGCTCACCCCTTTCTTATGTGTGTCCCTAGGTTGTCCCATGCATTTTTAGAAGTGTGTAAATTTAAGTGCATGTGAATGCTGTTTTCAATAAATTTGATGTATCTCAATTTTATGATGTTATGTTATGTACCTAATCCACTTAATACACTAGAAATATTTATATTTTTTATTTTATTAAGTTGGTTTTTATGTAATAAATTGTGAAATAATTTTTATTAAAGATATGGTTTATTATATGTCAAATGATTTTCTAAAATTTGAATTGTTTTTTTGTGCCAAGTGTTTAAGAAAATATTTTAATTGGTTTAGTTTGGATATATTTTTAGGAAAAAAGGAAATTTATCCCATCTCAGTCTTATATTGGCTAAAGTGTAGTTTTAAAATAAAAATTTTTTCTTTTTATATTTTAAATGGTTTGAATGTAAAATGTGGTTCAATATTTAAATTTTTTAAAGAGTGGTTTTATATAGAAATTATTAGAAAATAAGAAGTATTTAAACCATTAATATGTTTTCCAATATAGGGGATTTTGTTTCTAAATATTTTAATGTATTTCTTTATATGATTTTTTATTTGAGAACATTTAAGAAAAATGTTTCAAAATAATGTAAAATAGCTTTGTATCTTGTGCTAGTTTGGAAAAAAATACATAGATGGAAACTTATAATGAATTTTCATACTATATTCCTGAGCCTATCTTAGTCCCTTATTTTTATTGTTTGGTTCATTTATATTTAAAATATTTATTTTTCCCACATGGAGGTCCAATGTATGGACACCCAATGATATAATTTTGGTAAAGTTTCCTTTGATTATTTTTATTATTATAAAAGGGTGAAATCATTTACAAGAATATGTTCCTGATACCCAAGAACTATTTTAAAACATCTGGAGATCAATAATCCCCTTTGGAAATTATGGTGAATTGGGTTCGGTGACAAGTTATGTCATCCCATGAAGGTTCATTATAATTTTATTTACTAAGTGGTCTTTTTAAACCTCATAATCAAGAAAAGAAGAATAAAATTACCATTTTATACATCATTATTTTTATTTATATTACCATTTTCTCTCCCAATTGGTCATTTGGTTGGGTTTTTTGTTTTATACAACTATATATTGGGTATAAAAATATCCTAAAAAATCATTTGATTTTTCTAAGTTGTGTAAAATTTCAAATATGTGGGATTTTGTGCACATGAATTTTCATGAAATATTAAAATATATTTATTTTATTTTTATTCATTTATTTGAAATATTTAAAATTTATAAGTTATTTTAGTTTTTATTTTATTTTATAGTCATTATATATATATATGTATATTTTCATTTTTAGTTGATAATATATTAACATTAGAAATTATTTTTATTATTATTTTTATTATTATTTTTATTCATCTAAATGTGAACACTTTGGTGTATGCACATTATCTTTCAAATTTTTACACCTAAATAACTAATATAAATTATTATTATTTCTAAATTGTTTTTATTTATAGTATATGAAGTTCATATAAAGAAAAAATCTCTCAAAAACCTTAATAACACTCCCTCTACAAGCCATCACCCCTTCCCATTATTTCTATAATACCACCTTTACCTAACTAACTCTCACATTAATTCACTCCATGCTCCCTCACTCTCTAACCTATACCCCCTTTCCCTCCACTATATGCCCCCATCACTCTCCCTCCCTCCTTCCAAACTACCCCAAATTTTCTCTCCCATTCTTATACACATCAACCCAACCCCCTTGAATTTTTATTATTTATTAGTCATCACAACACTACCCACTTTTAGTCCACAATCCAAACATCAAATAGAAGTGACATTATTCCTGAATTACTTTAGAAATCTCTTTTATTAAAAACAACACATGAATCATGGTTTCAATCATTTGAGATATTATAACAGTGCATTAGTCTCGTTTAGTGTTCTTTATCAGTAGTGGAATTTTTTTTATAAGTGATTCATGTACATATATGAATATTTCTATAGTGATAGGTTTCAGTTATGGAATAATAGAGTGAAAAGAGGATTTATTTTTCATCTATAGTGATAACCAAATTGAGCTTTCATCATAAGTGGAGGATAGATAATGGAGAGAAGAGATGTGGTTACATCCATAGAGATGCACACACCTATGAGCTTGGGTATATAATATAGATTCACTTCACACAATTTATGTGTCATTAGTGATAAAATTATGATGATGAAAGGCTTGGGTAATTTATTATCCTTGATTTTATATTATAGTGTTATGAACATGTTTGGATGACTATGTAGTGTTAGTGTTTCAATTAATGTGATGATGTATACATGAATGACTATTTATGATTATAATTTTATTTATATTAAATTAATTTAATTTAATTTTTATTTATCTAATTATATATGTGTTTTTATACTTTTATTTGATACTTTTACACTTTATCTAGATCTATACCATGTGAAACCATGTAAAAAATAATATGTGATAGAAAATTAGATAATTTAGTTAATCTATATGCATTAATTTGTATTGGATAATATTAAGAACATATGATAGGATTTTAAATAAATAAATTTATTAATTGGTGAATTTATATTTTTATTACTAACTTATAGACTATAATATATGATACATAATAAGTATTCATATATTAGATAACTTTTCATATATAAACATAATGAATTTTATGAAAGGTATCATATAATTTCCCTAATATTTTTTTAATTTAAAATGCCTAAAAATTTATTCCTAACACAAGAGGATGAGAATTTGGATAATTTTTGAGTGATATTAAGTTACAAATTAATAAATTATCCATATAAATTGGTAATTATTAGGATAATAATTATTAAAAGTTTAAGAGTATTTATTTTATTATAAATTCACTAGAATTGGGTTGAAGAAACTATAACTTTTTTTCCCTTATCATAATCAACATAATTTAATTAGTTAACTAACTTATAAAATTTTATCTTATTAAGAATTTTACATCATAAAACTCTACAATATTTGAAGAATATATTACTAGTGATTATTCAAATTTTCCATGTGAGATCAAATCTATTACCACTGTTATAAAGTTTTAGGTTTTTTAATATATAATTTGGATTGTCAGTAACAATACATAACCGAGATCACTAATCATTTAATATTTATTTCGAAGTAATTAGGGATAGTTTGAAAGAAATAATATATAAACTAGAGATAATGAAAATTGTAATTCATTGTTGGATATTAAATTATTTTTAGTTTTTCTCTCCTTGACTGGGACTCCATTGTGTGGGAAGGTAGGTGTAACGTCCCAGTTCCGGAAGCCACCTAGAGGCACCCCGTACCCAATTGGTCACATGGCCTCAAGAGCATTTCCCCTAACGTTAGAGGTTGCAGACTAGCAGTGAGGTCCTTAGGTGTGATAGTGGGGAGACTATGCCCTCATTGGAAGATTAACATAGTGGAAGTAAAACAAATATCAATAGAGAAAGCAGTAATAATATCAAACAACAATAAAACAACGGATGATTGAAGAAGAAACAATTGGAGCACACATATATAAATGATGCATGATACATATATCTAGGAAAACATCCAAACACATCACAATGCGGGAATATATTACTAAACCAAAGTACGAAAGAAAAAAAGTAAACTCCTCAGCATTGCAAGCCTCAACTTGGTCCCATGCTCTCTAGCTCCTCAGCAATCAAGTACCTGAAGTAGAAGGGTGCTTGACCTTATCTATACCTGCAACAATATAATCTATTTGAGCTTAAGAGCATAACCCAAATAGGGTGTGAGACTAATCCCAGTAGGCAACCCCAAAAATATTTGTTCCTAACAGTCAATGAATATATATGGCAGACAATAAGTAAGAAGAAGAAGTAAACAAGGATGTACTCATTAGTAGAAATTTCCATAGTTTCAAATCATTAAATTCCACATATCAAGTAAACAGATAATCACAAACAGGTAACCATATGGGATGTTCTCAAATCCTAATCCCCTCTGGTCTTACCTAGAAAACACAAGCAACCCTCTGGGAAGTACATACAGTCTAACCCCTCTAGTTCAGCTTTAGAATAGACTCTCTAGGGAAGTAATCACCATCAATTCCCCCTGTAGTCTCGTATTGGTAACTAAAGGTGCTCTAGGGAAGCACTTACATCACATTACCTATGTGGCCCGTGTCAAGGAACTATAGACAGTCTGAGGAAGCACTTACGTCAATTCCCCCCGTGGTCTCGCATCGTAACAGTAAAAAAAACACTCTCGAGAAGCCCGTATGTCCATTCTCCCTATGGTCTACTACACCAGGTTCTCACAGCCCTATGTAAGTCAAGCAAGCATGGAAATGCATATCGGTCAAATTAAACCTCAAGAAATACTTGGCTAACAGTCTACAACATAACAACATAGCAGATAAACAAAACTCCATCCTACAATACTAGGCATGGGAAACAAACAAGGCAGACTAATAGGCTAAGAAATACCAAATAGTAATTAACAAACATGCATGGGAAAACACCTCCAGAGTATAGAAATTAACCCTATTCACATTCAAATAACCTCTACTCATGCATACAATAATGGTAGGAAAACAACAGGGCTGAAATAGTAAACACGCAATACCCCATTCAAGGGTATTGGGAACTTTTGCACATATAACTCAAAGAATTTAAATAGAAAGGCACAAACCAACTACCTTGGTGTTTTAGGATTAATACATGTGATATTAAATCCTTGAATCACCTAAAAACATCGTAGATCTACAAAAAACATTAAAAATTCCCAACCAATGATAACTTGAGAAATAGGAGGAATTAAGAAATAAAGCTCTAGGAGAAGGAATAGATCACAGAGGTGATCCTAATGTAATCTATAGTGGTCGATTTAGAGAACATATTCTTAGTTAGGGGCTTGGGGAAGAAATGTGGTCGTACGGGTGCTCTCAGTCGAAGAAGGTGAAGAAGCAGCTATTTCTATTGATAAGACGCGACCCCGGTACATTTAATGAATAAAAGAAAGTACATGGCATGTACTTGCCTTCACTGGACCCCACACTAAGTGGTGTCTAGGTCACCACACATGACCATGTGAATGGCCTCTACATGGCCAGCACCCGGCTACCCGTGGTAACTGAGTACACGATGCGTACTCATAAAGTACACGGTGTGTACTTCAAAAATTTCCAGAAACTCTTCTTTTTCTAAAAAACACCAGAAAAAGAAAAACATACCTAAAAAGAAGATACAGGTTCATACAAACATCCCCCCATAAGAAATTCATCCCTAAATTTTCCTAGCAAGGCGGCGCATAAGAAGAATCCTCAAACAGTTTCGGCCACTATGATCGTACATCAGTCTCCCTTTCACAAGTCTTGTCCTGAACCCACCTGTGCTGCCATAGCACTCTTACCAAAATAATAGACTGGCCATAGATAACCTTCATATTATGATTACAAATATGTATAGGATACTACTTGAATGAGGCATCCACCTCTAACTCAACCTCCTTGGGTTCAAAAACATGAGACGTGTCTGAGAAGTAACATAAGAGCTAAGAAACGTGGAAGAAATCGTGCAAAGCCCGATAACTCTAAGGTAACTGCAACCGATAGGCAACCAGACCAACTCTCTCCAAAACCTCAAATGGCCCGATGTAACTTGGTGAAATCTTACCCAATATCCTAATCCTCCTATTCCCCAACCTCGGTGTGACACGCAGAAAAACCTGATCCCCGACCTCGAACTCCAGAGGCCATCTCCACTAATCAGCATAAGAATTATGTCAAGACTATACAGTAACCATCCATTTCTGAATCAACTCTATCTGATCTATGGTCTCCTAGATAAAATGAGGTCCTAGCATAGCTACCTCTCCTGCCTCCAGCCACCATAAGGGTGATCAACATGACCTACCGTACAAAGCCTCATAAGGTGACATCTGAATAGTTTCTTGAAAACTATTATTGTAGGAAAACTCTAAAAAAGGTATGTGCTTCTACCAAGAATGTCCAAAACCCATGATACATGCTCAAATAATGTCCTCAAGCACCTAAATCTTATGCTCGTACTGGCCATCTGTCTAGGGGTGGTAAGCTGTACTCAAAAGTACCTGTGTACCCAAAGCCTTTTGAAGCCCCTAATAGACCCGAGAAGTAAAACGTGCATGCCTGTCTGAAACAATAGAGTGTGGAACCCCATGTAAATGTACAATATCTCAGATGTACAACCCAACCATCTCATCAACACTGAAGGTCTCCCTGATTGACAAGAAGTGAGAAACCATCGTGAGTCTTTCAATGATAACCCAAACAACATCATTCCCTTGAGTCAACCTCGGAAAACCTATCACAAAATCCATCGTGACATCATTCCATTCCCACTTGGGAATGGGTAACTGCTGCAAAATCTCTGATGGTCACTGATGTTCTACCTTCACCTACTGACAGGTGAATCACCACATCACAAAACCATCAACATCTCTCTTCATACCTAGCCACCAATACTGACGGTGTAGACCACAATACATCTTGGTGACACCAGGATGAAGTGCCCAAACTGAGGAGTGGAAGTTCGACATCATCTCCTCGTGTATGTCTGCTGACACCCATATACACCCATGAAAATGCAAGATCTCATCCTGGCCTATGGTCCATCCAATAATAGGGTCCACTCCTAACATGCTTTCCCATAGTACTAGGCCTTCAGAATCTGATAGATGTCACATTCACACTTGATCAAGAAGAGTAGAGGTAAGAACTATTTAATAATTAAACGTCTACCCCTACATATCATGCACCTCTAAATGCATCTCAGAGAACAAAGATATAAGCTTCCACTCACTACTGGGCTCTTGAAATTCCTGTATCTGAGTCTTCCTACTCAACGCATCAGCCACTGTGTTGCCTTTCCCAAGCGTGTAGGCAAGATCAAATTCAAAATACTGAAGGTACTCAACCCACCTTCACTGTCTCAAATTCAATTCATGCTAAGTGAAGTTATACTTGAGACTTTTGTGGTCGATGAAAACCACAAAATACTCTCCTAAAAGATAATTTCTCCAACATCGCAAGGCATGAACAAAAACGTCCAACTCGAGATCAGGGGTTGAGTAACTCCTCTCATGTGGCCTCAACTGCCGAGACCCATATGCAATGACTCCTTCCCCCTGAATAAGCACTACTCTGAGCCTGATACCTAGTGCATCATAGTAAATAGTGTAGCTCTTTCCTGGCTCTAGAAAAACTAGTATTGGTGCTGAAGTCAACCTCCCTTTCAGCTCCTGAAAGGATGACTCACTAGAATCTGACCACAAAAACATTATGCCCTTCTTAGTCAGGCCCATCAGTGGCACTGCTAAGCATTGAAAGTCCTTTGCGAAACGTCTATATTATCCAGCTAGCCCTTGAAAAATCCATACCTCCAATAATTTCTTCAACTGCTCCTAGAAAACTACTATTCTCACTTTCTCTGGGTCTACTGATACTCCTGTCTCTGAGATAACATGACCCAAGAAGTGAATCTATTCAATACAAAAGTGAAATTTTGAGAGCTTAGCATATAACTGATGCTCTCTCAGCGTACTCAAAATGATCTCAAGAAGGGTAGAATGGTCATGTCAAGTGTGAGAGTACACCAAGATATTTTCCACAAAAACCACCATGAAAGATTCCATGTATTGATGAAACACTAAGTTCATCAGTAAAATGAAAACTGCAGGTGTGTTTGTGAGACCGAACGACATAACCACATATTCGTATAGACCATAACTACTTTGAAAAGATGTAAGAGGTATATCATATGGTATAACATGAAACTGATGGTAACTGGATCTCAATTCAATCTTCGAGAACACCTGGGCACCTCAAAGCTGATCAAAGAGATCATCAATCCTTGATAAGGGGCATTGGTTCATGGCCATCAACTGGTTCATCTTCTGATAATCAACATAAAGTCTGAGGGTACCATCCACCTTCTTTCCAAATAGGATAGGCGAAGCCCAATTAGAAGTACTAGGTTGGATGAAACCCTTAGTCTTCAACTCCACCAAATGCTTCTTGAGCTCCTACTACTCTGGTGTAGCCATCCTGTAAGGAGGAATGAACACTTGTTCCACTCCTGGCATGAGCTCAATAGAAAAATCTACCTATCACTTCAGAGGAAAACCTAAAAAGTCCTCTAGGAAGACGTCCCTAAAACCATCCACCATTGGAGGAAAGTCCATATGAGAAGTCGCCTGGTCATCCAGAAATAGACAAGAAATATGGGCTGTAACTCCTCCCAATACATGATTTTCAGGTTTTCTCTTCTCGCCTGGACATCCCATTCACCCTTATGAAGAAACGATCTACCCTCTGGTGATGTGAAACTCACCCTATGGTGATAGAAATCGACAAAAAACTAGAAGGAAAATAACCAATAAATTCTGAGAATGATATCATAGCCTGTCATCTCTAGGACATAGAGGTCCCAAAAGAAGTGACACCCACCAACCTCAAGAGGGAACTCCTTGAACTGATGTACAATAGTAGTTATTTTCCCCAACGATGTGTCCAATGTCATGAAATCAGCAAAAGTAAAGATATAAATCCCAAGGATATCCACAATAGTAACAGATATAAATCTATAGGAAGCCCCTGTTTTGAAAAGAGTTGAAGCTAAAACTGAGGCAACTGAGATTGTACCACGAACTGTAGAGGGTCTGAAATCCTGCTCCTGCTGGGTCTGCTCCACTGCAAAAGTTTGACATGAACTGCGACCCTGTGACCCTACCTGACCACTCTGAGCTGATCCACCCTATTGTCACTGAAAACCTGGCGACTGACTACCACAACCGAGACCTCCACCTCGGCCTTAATGGCTAGAAGAACTCTAGTTCCCAGACTAATGAGAAACTGGTGGTACTTCTCCTGAACGAGGAGTCATAGAAGACTCTCTGTAACCAAATTCTGGTGAGAAGATCTGATAGAAACACTGAAGATGACCCATCTTGCCATAAGATCAGAACTCCACTAGGTCTCTCGGGCAGTGTGGCCTTTTATGCCTGCTCTTTCTGCACTAGTAGCACACCCCTGTCTACCAGAAGAAGTGTCTCGTCTCCTTGGATCACCATGATAAGACTATCGGTGGCACTTCTTGATATCATTAGGAGGGATACTGACTCCATACGTTGAGCCGCTCTGGCTCACAACTCCAGAATCCCTCAGATTTCGCTCTGTGATCAGTGCCTGGTTGACGATAGAAGTGATGTAAGTCAACCAGAAGATGTTCACCTATAATCAGATGTTGTTCCTGAGACCATCCTCAAAATTTCTTACTAGGAATAACTCATCACCTCTTGGAATAGTTGTGAAGCACTGCATATCTTTGAAATGAGAAGAATAATCCATAATAGGAAGAGTACCCTACTCCAGACTCATGAAGTATCGGTCTCGATTGTCCCTCAAAGTCTCCGTATAGAAGTAGTCATTGAAGGAACACTGGAACTCATCCCAAGACATAACCTATAGGCATCCCACCTGTGAGATAACATCCTACAATCTCTTGGAGGAATCATGAATCATGTATATAGCAATCTTGACCATCCTCTATGGAGGCGTCTCTAGATCCTTGAAGATAGATAGCATGGCTTCTAATGATGACTCTTCATCCTGAGGCCCTCCTTCCCCTATGAAAGTTGGAGGATGATGCTACTGAAAAACCCACTTCAACTCTTCCATAGATGGGGTAGGATGCGGTACTCTTCAGAAGGTCTAAATGAACCTCATGAAGCCCTCTCAGAACTATGCATCAGTACCTGTGTCCGGAGCGACGGCTGGTGCAAAGACTGGCACTACTAGAGGATTTGCTGGTAGTCCTTGATCAGTCATGTCCAGTGTCTGATCATTTCCCTATAACTGGCGTACAACCGGAGGATGTCTTGGTGGCCTGAATCTGCAAGGTCAAGTGCACACTGTAGATCAAGATTATCAAGGAATATAAACTAGAAGAGTAAGGAGGGAATATGAGAAGGAAAGAATTCGAGTATTTCAAAACATGGATACACAACATGTATATTTTATTACATGGTGTTTTCCTTCAATCCATTCACATGGGTGTGTACCTCTACCAAAACTGGTTGTGTAACACCCCATACATGGTGTGTTTTCCTTACACACGGCATGTACTTGAATCCTCTTCCCCTGACCGAGTCCCCTTACACGTCTAGGCCACATGACTCTCCTAGAACAAGACTACACGACATGTTAGTTCCAGATACGGTGTGTACTAGACGAGCTTCACCGACCTGTGTTATTAGTGACACGGCCGAATACACAGCTAACACTACACGGCATATTTCAGATGGAAACGACGTGTACTAGGAGGATTTCACTAACCCTTTTTTGTTAGTGACGTGGCCAGATTCTCGGGTTACACCACATAATGTGTTCCAGATGGACACAACGTGTATTAGAAAAGACTCAATCAACCCGTGTTGTTAGTGACACAGCCAGTTAAATGGTTATACAACACGGTGTGTCCTACCGAAGGTTTCCAAACCCTGTGTCTCTTCCCACATAGTTTGGGACACGGTTATAGAATACATGGAAAGTACATAGAGTATACGGCGTGTATATAATAAAAATAGTTTCTTCCAGAATAGAAGAACACATGGCGTGTATTCATTAATACATGGCATGTCTTCTGGGTTTTTCTAGATATTAGGCCTCAGAAACTACTCCAAATCCCATAAAAACACTGATATGAACCTCTAAGTGCCAAAATCTAATCCGTGAGGGCCCATAATCTCCACTAATCAAAGCTTGGAAACATATACAAGTCATAAACAAGCATAACAGATCAATGATCCACCAAATTCCGGTCCATGAGGGCCCATAACACCTCAAGAACCAATGTTTGGAATTTATTCAAGTAAAACATTACACAAACAATACCCTATCAAACAACTAGTATTTTTATCAAGGAATCTATCACAACAGCATGCATATCTTGCACAACACTTATCACAACAACAAGCAATCACTAATGCACCCTAAATGGCATGACAAGAATGCATGACATGTGATTTCTAGAATGTTCCTATATGATGCATGATATGGAATACCCTTATATCATCAGGTTTAAATATAAATAGAAAATCAATAACATCAACAATAACAGCACAAAACATGTGAATCACTGAAGGTGAAATCATATAAACTGTAAAAATTGCAAAACCAGAAAAATTGCAATAAATGAGGTATATTACCATTTCCCTATACACGGGTTAGCTACTCCCGTGAAAACATATTACCATGTAACTATTTATTCTTATCCCTATATTTAGGCTCCAAATAGCAATTAAAGAGTAACTAATCTTTCTGATACCACTTTGTAACATCCCAGTTCCGGAAGCCACCCAGAGGCGCCGCGTACCCGGTTGGTCACATGGACTCAAGCACATTTCCCCTAATGTCAGAGGCTACCGACTAGCAGTGAGGGCCTTGGGTGTGATAGTGGGAAAACTATTCCCTCACTGGTAGAGTAACACAATGGAAGTAAAAAATAAATATCAATAGAGAAAGTACTAATAACATCAAACAACAAGAAAACAACCGAAGACTGAAGAAGAAACAACTAGAGCACACATATATTAATGATGCATGATACATATGACTAGAAAAATAGCCAATCCCATCACAATGATGGAGTACTAATCCAAAGTAAAAAATAAAAAAGTAAACTCCTCAACATCGCAAGCCTCAGCTTGGTCCCATGCTCTCTAGCACCCCAACAATCAAGTACCTGGAGTAAAAGGGTTCTTTCCCTTATCTATACCTGCAACAATATAATCTGTTTGGGCGCAAAATCATGACCCAAACAGGGTGTGAGACTAATCCAAGTAGATAACCACCAAAATATATGTGCTTAACAATCAGTGAATATATATGGCTGGCAATATGTAAGAAGAAGCAGTAAACAAGGAAGTACTCAGTAGTAGACATTTCCACAGTTTCAAAGCATTCAATTCCACATAGAAAGTAAAAAGATAATCACAAACAGGTAACCCTCTAGGTTGTTATCATATACTAATCCCCTTTGGTCCTACCTAGAAAACACAAGAAACCCTCTAGGAATTACACACACTCTAACCCC
Source organism: Viscum album (assembly GCA_963277665.1). NCBI lineage: Eukaryota > Viridiplantae > Streptophyta > Magnoliopsida > Santalales > Viscaceae > Viscum > Viscum album. The sequence goes on from OY728135.1 coordinate 459,576,793, forward strand.
TCTGTTTCAGCTTTAGAATAGAGTCTCTAGGGAATCACTCACCGTCAATTCTCCCTATAGTCTTGTATCAGTAACTAAAGGCGCTACGAGGGAGAACTTACATCTCATTCCCCCTATGGACCGTGTTGAGGAACTAAAAACACTCTAAGGAGTCACTTACATCAATTCCCCCTCTGGTATCATACCGTATCAGTAAAAATAGACACTCTGGAGAAGCCCTTACTTCCATTCTCCCTATGGTCTACTACAATAGGTTCTCATAACCCTGTATAAGTCAAGAAAGCATGGAAATGCATATCAGCCAAAGTAAACCTCAAGAACTACTTGGATAACAATATACAACATAACAACATGGCAAATAAACAAAACCCAATCCTATAATACTAGGCATGGGAAACAAACAAGGCAGCCTAATAGGCTAAACAAGACCAAACGGTCATAAACAAACATGCATGGGAAAACACCTCCAAAGCATAACAATTAACCATATTCAAATTCAATTAACCTCTACTCAAGAATACAATCATGGCAGGCAAACAAAAGAGTTAAAACAGTAAAAACACAATACTCCGTTCAAGGGTATTTGGCACTTTTGCACATATAACTCAAAGAATTTCAACAGAAAGGCACAAACCACCCACCTCGATGTTGTAGGATCGATATATGTGTACCTCAAGCCTTTAATAACCCAAGAACACCATAGATATACAAAAAAATTAAAAAATATCAACCGATGATAACTTGATAAATAGGTGGAATCAGGAAACGAATAACTAGGAGAAGGAAAAGATTACCGAGGAGATCCTAATGCAATCGATGATGGTCGATTTGGAGAACAGATTCTCGGTCAGGGGATCAGGGAAGAAATGTGGTCGTACAGGTACTCTCGGTAGAAGAAGGTGAAGAAGAAGGTGTTTCTATTGATAAGACGCGACCACAATATGTTTAATGAAAAAAAGTACATGGCGTATACTTTATAAGTACACGGTGTGTACTTGCCTTCACTGGCCCCTGCATTAACTGGTCTCCAGGTCACCACACATGGTCGTGTGCATGGCCGCTACATGGAAAACACCCGGCTACCCACGGTAACCGAGTACACGACATGTACTCATAAAGTACATGATGTGTACTTCAAAAATTTCCATAAACTCCTCTTTTTCTCAAAAAAACCAGGAAAATAAGAACATACCTGAAAATAAGATCCGAGTTCTTACAGTAGGAAAGTATAAACCATGGTCAATGAGACCTTTTATGATTTTTTAGAATATCATGATATGTAACTATTAGTTAGTAATTACTTCTTTGAATTGTTTGAATCATGGTGTATTTTAGTTGGACTATTCCAAGTCTTATCAAAACCTGGATTTATACCAGCATAATGTCAATGAATTCCACTGGAATTCTGGTCAGAAAATAATAGCAATTGATCAATTATTTTACTCTAATTATATTATATTTTATTATAAATTTATACTGAGGAATTATTGGGTTATTTTGGTTCCTCTAACTTATATTATATTAAAATACAATTTTTAGGATTTTGGGAATTAAATTTTGTAAATATTGATTGTGGCTTTTCCTTTTGTGATATAATTTTACAAAATCATTTAAATTTATCTAAAATACCATTTCTCTTATTATTTATCTTAAATTATTTTATATTGACGAAATTATATTATTTATATAGAATTAACCCTCTCATATTATTACTATATAAATTATATTTGTCTCTGAGAGTTTTCATCACCATTTGGAATGGATTTTTATCAAACCCCATTTTTTCATCTTCATAAGTTCATTGAATTTTATAAATTATATCAAAATTGGAATGTCATTTCTCACTAAGATATTTGTAATTTGTAATTTTATGTATTTTTTTATCATATATATATATATATATTTGTTCTTTTTTTTGTGATGGTGAATATAGATATGGGTTAAACTAATCACGGGACCTATAAAAAACCAATATGGTTAATCCATTACTGACACCCTAGCCTTCCACTCATAATTTCAAAATAATATTATTGATCCCTATACATTGGAAAAATATTTTATGTAAAACAAACAAACATGCATGGGAAAACACCTCCAGAGCATAACAATTAACTATATTCAAATTCAATTAACCTCTACTCAAGAATACATTCATGGCAGGAAAACAACAGGGTTAAAACATTAAAAACACAATACCCCGTTCAAGGGTATTTGGCACTTTTGCACATATAACTCAAATACTTTCAACGGAAAGGCACAAACCACCTACCTCGGTGTTGTAGGATCGATATATGTGAAACTCAAGCCTTTAATAATCCAATAACATGGTAGATATACAAAAACAATAAAAAATCTCAACCGATGATAACATGATAAAGAGGAGGAATCAGGAAATGAAGAACTAGGAGAATAAAGAGCTTACCGAGGAGATCCTGATGCAATCGATGATGGTCGATTCAGAGAACAGATGATTGGTCAGGGGATCAGGGAAGAAATGTGGCCATACAGGTGCTCTCGGTAGAAGAAGGTGAAGAAGAAGGTGATTCTGTCGATAAGACGCGACCCTAGTACGTTTAATGAAAAAAAGTACACTTCATATATTTTATAAGTACATGGTGTGTACTTGCCTTTAATGGCCCCTGCATTAAGTGTTCTCCAGGTCACTACACATGGTCGTGTGCATAGTTGCTACATGGTCAACACCCAGCTACCCATGGTAACCGATTACATGACATGTACTTATAAAGTACATGATGTGTACTTCAAAAATTTCCATAAACTCCTCTTTTTCTCAAAAGAACCAGAAAAATAAGAACATACCTAAAAAGAAGATATGACTTCTTACAGTAGGAAAGTAGAAACAATGGTCAATGAGACATTTTATGATTTTTTAGAATATCATGATAGTTAACTATTAGTTAGTAATTACTTCTTTGAATAGTTTGATTCATGGTGTATTTTAGTTGGACTATTCCAAGTCTTATCAAAACCTGGATTTATACCAGCATAACGTCAAGGAATTCCGCTGGAATTCTGGTCAGAAAATAGTATCAATTGATCAATGATTTTATTCTAATTAAAGTATATTTTATTATAAATTTATACTGAGGAATTATTGGGTTAGTTTGGTTCCTCTAACTTATATTATATTAAAATACAATTTTTAGGATTTTGGGAATTAAATTTTGTAAATATTGATTGTGGCTTTTCCTTTTGTGATATAATATTACAAAATAATTTAAATTTATCTCAAATACCATTTCTATTATTATTTATCTTAAATTATTTTATATTGATGAAATTATAATATTTATATAGAATTAACCGTCTCATATTATTACTATATAAATTATATTTGTCTCTGAGAGTTTTCATCACCATTTGGAATAGATTTTTATCAAACCCCATTTTTTCATCTTCATAAGTTTATTGAATTTTATAAATTATATCCAAATTGGAATGTTATTTCTCACTAAGATATTTGTAATTTGTAATTTTATGTATTGTTTTTCATCATATATATATATATTTGTTATTTTTTTGTGATGGTGCATATAGATATGGGTTAAACTAATCATGGGACCTATAAAAAACCAATCTGGTTTATCCTTTACTGAAACCCCAGCCTTCCACTCATAATTTCAAAATAATATTATTGATCCCTATACATTGGAAAAAATATTTTATGTAAATGAACTATACTCATTTGAAATTAATTTTCCATGTTAAAATAAAACAAAGAGACAGAGTCCTTCTACAAATCTCATAGGATTCTTACCATAACTTTTCAGAAAATGATGTTAACTGTGATATGGTAAAGGAAAGAAAGCCATGGAAGATTAATATTTATTCACAAAAGGTCATTACCATATACCCAATGTTCTTTTCCCAAGTTCTTATATGTTTTCCAAGGGTAATACTTATTTTTCTTATTTCATCACTTGAGCGTAAGAACCAATGTTCCTTCCCCTACCAGACAACTTCATTTGTGAAAATTCACTTTCAAACCCACCTTATGTAATTAAAAAATATTCTTTTCATAACAAACCTTTATGAACCCAATTTTCTATCCTTTCTTATAAAAAATCCATAGGTTCCCTCATTAGATAGACCTAGACACATAAAGAGGGACTCCATAAGATAAGAAATATCATGCCACCCTAGTCTCCAAAACCCCTTCATGTATATTAATTAGGCATAAAACCTAAGGTATTTAACTATAAAATTATAGTAATTGACTTAATGAAAGGTTTAAAAAACTATAACTATATTGGAATACTAATTTTCCCATGGTCTACTAAACTAGGGTAAAGGACCACACCTGGGTGAGACATACTAAGGTGTTGTATGCCTATCTCATCCAAAGAGGAAAAAACAATTATGACACATTCACCAAAACTCCCTTAATGGAGAAACTTCTCCCTAGTTACCAGGTAGTGAGACACTTCACCGTAGTTTTCAAATTGAGTGCCACTTCACACTATAAAAAAAATTATGAATCAATATTTACTTTCATTTAAAATAGAGATACACATCACCATAGTTCTTCTAAAGTGAGGTAACTTCTCCCTAGCCTCCATAGGATGACCACTTTATCCAAGTTGTTTACCAGAGAGTCTACTATTCACTATCCCCCCTAGGGTGACTGCTTCACCCTGCAATCACTTGGGAGACCGCTTCACGATAGCCTCCCTAGAGTGAACACTTAAACCTAGCATCGCTAGGGTGACCATATTATCCTAGAATCAGTATAGTGACCACTTCAATCTATTCTACATTGGACAACCATTTTTCCTTTGCAACTCTACTAGAGAACCATTTTCATTATCTCTTATGCTAAGACCATATAAAATCTTAATTGTCACCTTTTTTTCTTAGGTTTCCCAAATAAGATAATAAAAATGTACAAAAGACCTTATAGAAACTCATTATCCCATGTAAACTCATTATCGGGTGGTACTCCTCTATTACTCCTCCATAGATACCTTAATTACATGACTTGACCATGTACACTAACATGAACCCCATCAATATTATATTCCCATGCTAAAATGTATCTTCTAAAATTTCCTCCATAACCCACATGACTATTAGGATTGTCATGATCATGTATTCCCTTGATAATGAGTGTTCCTATCATGAGGATACCAATGATATCGATCCTGACATAGGCTACCCAACCTCGATACCTTGTATCCAATATCCAATTTTTCTTGGGAACCAAAGGGACCTATTGAACTACATAATTATAAAGGGAAATAAAAATGGATTAAGGAAAAATCCATCCCAATTATTCTTAAGAATAGTTAGAGTAACATGTTTGTAATCCCAAATCCCATACGATGAGACTATATTATACATGTGTCCATTTTTTACTCTATTTAACCATCAGTTACAAGTAGATAGATGTTTGAATGGGCCTCATATGAAGGTTCAAGTGCCAACCAAGATTTATTGTAACACCCTGAAAATTAAAAAAGAATAATATTTTATTCAATAGAATTTGTTACATGCAATACCAAGTTATATTTCAATGCACACAACAAATATTTTCTTTGATATATTATGTTACACGTAAGACCTGGTTTTACTGAAAAAATTATACTATTAATATTATTATTTAATATGATTGTTACCACCAATCTGTTGGAATTATGGGGTTGAATAAGAATAATTGAATTATATAAATATGTTTTAGAGTTTACATGTAACGAATCATTTGGTAACCAATTAATTATAAATTAAAATAAAACCTTTTTTAATATAAAATGATATCTTTTTCTAAGAAACTATTTAGATTCTCACAAGTGCATTTAATACTAATAAATTAATGAAATAAAACTTGTTGGATTATATTAATGTAATTTATATGTAATATATTAAATATAATGTTTAACATTAATGTTATGATTATTTTGTAAAAAATATATAAAAATAAATCCAATTTTATTCTTAAAACTGTATTCTTCAAGAAAGAAGTTTCTTCAAATATTTATAGTGTAATTATTTTAAAAATAATTTTTGACAATTTTATAATTTCTATTTGAAAAAATAAATTTCAATTTTTAATGAGGAATATAAAAATTATCTTTGGGGTAATATTTATTATTTTTCTAAGAAGTTTCATTTTTTGAGGAATAATCAAATATTCTGAAATTTAATTATAAACTATCTTTTCTACAAAATTATTTTCATAGTTAAATTTTATATTGAAATGGTTTTAAAGAAAAAATATTTAAATAATAAACTGATTAATTCAATATTGGTCATTGGAATAATTTACTTATTTATTTTTTATATAAAAACATTATGAAATTATGAAATTTTTCACTTTAAAACCCCTCTTTCTTGTCACATCTATGAGATTAATTTTAAAATAAATTATAAAACATAGGTGAATTTAATTTTTCAAAATGAATTAAATATTGGAAATCAACTAAATTTATATTATATATTAATGAAAACTAATATTTTCACCATAATGATTAGTTTAAACAATTAATAATTAATTATAGTGATTAAGGTAAAAATGAATTTACTTAGTTGTGAAATGTTAAAATTTGGGGAAAAATGATATACCATCTTTTCCCACACCAATTTAATTAACATATTTAAACCATTATCACCTTATTCTATATTTACATGAGATATTTGGAATACTATTCCATAAAGTGACCTATTTAATAAGTTCAATAATGAAAGATACAACAAAGGAAACATCTATGATTTTAATTACTATAAATCTTTGGGGATAGAGGAAAAGAAGATAGTTTTTTATAAATATTTTTTGTAAATAAAAATTAGTTTTTATTAAATTAATTTATCTTTAATTTTTATATATGATAAAATTACATTAAATTCTTAAGAAACACTAATGCCTGGATTATATAGTTAATAAAAAAATAAAATAAATAATACTAAAAATATGAAAAATGAGAGAAACAGAATTATTTTTTTGTTAAATTATTTTTTAGATGAATATGTCATGATACGTGATTAAAAAATTAAAAAATTTAATTATGTCTATTTCTTTATATTTTTTAAATACAATTTAAAAAAATATTAACAAAATTTTCATTAATGTTATTTTATAATAAATTATATTTCATTAAATGAATCAATTTTAATAAAATTATTATCATATTTAGAGTTATATTTAAATTTAAATAAATGTCAAATATGATCCATTAATGGTGAAATATATCTTTTATAATTACCATATTGGCACCTAAATAGTAAAAAGATTATTGGAACAGTTAGAGTTAAAGTAGTGTTTTTTCACGTTTATGTCCTTATATTAAATATAATTTCCACAAAACATGAGATTTATATTTTATAAATTTTATTTGATATTTAAAATAAATCTGTATAAATTTTCCAATAACTCTCACTTTAATTTATCCTTAATGGATTAAATATATAGGTTAGAAATCTGGTTACCTTAATAAAAAAATGAAAAACATAAGGAACATAGGAGTGAAGGAAAAAATATTTAAAAAATGCATTTATTTTGTTTGGTGGAGGTGATTGATCACATAGCGATTCACTATTCAAATCCACCCTTACACCGTTGTTTTAAACTGGTTGTGTAATGAAAATTAAAAATATAATAATAAATTGATCTTTATGTTTGAATCAATTAATTAATTTTTATCACTATTTAATAGGGTAATTTTACTTGTTTTTGTGTTTAAATTGTTGGAGGAGGTGATTTGGAGAGCTCGTGATGGAATTCAAGTATAATGGGCCAAACTGCGTGAGAGCCCAAGCATGCAAGTGGAAAATTATTTGTAATGTAGATATTAAATGTATCCAATTGGGATAAAAATGGGTGTATTAGTGAAAAATATGTGGGATACATTTCTCGAGAAGATCTTGAAGCCCAATTCATCCATTTGGAGTCCCAAAATAGGCCCACAATGTGAAGAAATTTAGGGCAGGCCAAATTAGAACACCCTTTTGTATTTGGGCCATAACACGGGCCTCAGAGATCCAATTGGGCTGATTATACCTCCCTATGATAGATAACTCGAATCCCTAACTTTTTGCCCAATTTTAAGTCATTTACATGTGTTTTGGTCATTCAACCAACTAGATAGAAATTGAGTAAAAAATATTCCTTGAATAGTCACCTAGCCCTTTAGATACTTGACCACTTTATGTGGAAATATGGATGTAAATTTTCCATAAAATCACTCATCCCCTCACTATATAAGTGTAACGACCAGGGGTAATGGTTAGTCGAATTGGAGAGCTCTATTCACCCATTTTATTTCTCTTCTTCCTCATGTACTTCTAAACCTTTTAGTGATCAATTTGGGGTGTGTCCTTTATTGTAATCCCGAGCTCCACACTTGTAATCTTCATAAGGTAATTTATTTCCATGTTTGTTGTAAATTTTTATTCATTTATACCTTCTAAATTTGTGTTTATTCTAGTAATATCAAATTCAAATCAAAGGAATAATAACCCACATGCTTCCATGCATAACCCTGATCTTATGATGATTTCAGTGCGGTTGCCTCTTTTCTCACCCCTCCCTTTTATGAGTGTGCAAATGGATTGCATCGGTTGATAAAATCCAGAAGCTTGAACCTATTAATATTCATGTTCTTGAATTGGGTAATATTTTTTTCATTGACACAAACCTGTTCATCTCATCACATTATTGATGTGATGCCTTGATTGAGTTCTGTTTTTTACATCGATTCATGTTTGTTGATTTTGAGCAGTTTCTAATAATCAATATCGTTGATCGATCAAATAATAGGTGGGAACCTAGTAAGAAATCACATAACTTTACTAGTTTCAGTATGTATAAAATCAAGGAATCAATGATTCTGCCCTTTCCCTTGAGAGCAATGATGGATTTAGTATCAAGGGATACTTGCCCGAGTTGATCACGATTTCTACAACCAGTTTCTATCAGTAGTAATATACTTTCAATTTATATTCTTAAAGAAACAAAACACAAGTTTTATAAAACCCCACTCCCATTTTAGTTTCTTAATAAAAACCTCATTTTGTAATTAATGATCTAAGACTCCTTCAAGAGACGGCCTAGGGTTGCTACTATACTTCAAAAATTCTAGTTAAAAATAAACATCTAATTTGATGTGCTCGATAATGTGATCAATTTTTGGCACAATTTTCGAGGATACAAGATCATTTTTTCTTTATTTCTCTTTATATATTTATTTTACTTCTTAATTTGTACTCCTTTAAATACCCCACCCCCATTTGATTGTTTTTATTTGGTTTTCTATTTCTATTTTTGGTTGTTTTTGTGTGTTCTTCCTTTTTCTATCCCTATCTCTATATTATTATTATCCACATCTCTCTATAATTTTGTTTTATAACATTATATTCTCCTTTCACCATTATTAAGTTATTTTATCCATATTCAATCATAACAAAACAAACATTACTACTTATTTTCATGACCCGATCAGAAAAAGAAAAACTGCTCGAATTTGAACAGGAAATTGAAAATACACTTCACACAAAAATCAATGAATATAGATAAGGTCAATAAATTAACACTAAGGAAACCCTTTTGTAACCTCATGTGGTCATAAAGAAATCAAAAATTGAACCCAATCAAACCCAAGAAAACATGGTTGCCAATAATCAAAATTTAAAAGAACTAACCACCCTGAATTTGGAGTACTATCCTGCGTACATCCAATATACTGGGGAAGCAGCCAACTTTGAGCTGAGATTAGGCCTCATCCACCTACTTTACAAATTCCATGGTCTTCCTAGTGAGGACCCTCAAAAACACCTTAATGAGTTTCATATAGTGTGATCCACCATGAAGCCCCAAAATGTCTCTAAGGACTTAATTATGTTTAGGGACTTCCCTTTCTACCTTGATGATATAGACAAAGAATGGTATACTATTTTCCTAACTCAATTGGAGGCTAGAATGACCTAAAAAGACTATTTTTGGAGAATTAATTTTCTTCCTCTCGAATAACATCAATTTAGAAAGATATTTGTGGCTTTAGGAAATCACAAGGAGAGACCCATCCTGAATACTAGGAGAGATTAAACGACTCCTCTCAAGATTCCCCCACCACAAGATTAGGGAACAAATATTAATCCAATACTTATATAAGGGAATTATCCCTATGGATCATAGAATGATTGATGCAGCAGATGGTGGTGCCTTGGTTGATAAAACTCCTTCCACCTCTCATGGCTTAATAGGAAACATGGCTCAAAAAGAACAACAATTTGGTACATGAGCTATTTCACCAACTAGAAGAGTTCATGAGGTAAGTCATTAATCTCTAGAATAGAAGGTAGATAACAAGATTTGTGAGATGCATACCCTTCTAAGGAAATTAGATAAAGCACAAGGTAACTCTCAATCTCCTCCTGTTCCATTACATTGTGGTATTTGTTCTGACAATACTCATTTTTCTAACTAGTTCCCAAAACATCAAGATTTAATCAAGTATTTTGTAGCCATGTGCCCAGGGTGTCCATTCCAACAAGCACCTCCCTTCAAGTAAGAACAATTCAGGCCAAATCCAAACCCCGGCTGGCAAGCACAACCCCAATACCGACAAGAAGAAAAATCAAGCTACCCCAAGCAGAATTGGTATCAACAAGGACAAGCTATGAAACTTTATTATCCTTAAAATTCTCAAAATAATCCTACTCCTACTCCCAAATGTGAACCAATACTCAAAGACTTGGTGAAGTAAATGGAATCCCAAAACATCCAGTTATAAGAAACCACACAATCAGCTATTCAAGACCTATGAACTCAAGTGGGTAAATTAGAAAACACCATCAGTGATCTTAAGATGAAAGGTTATGGACAACTACCATCCCAAACCATTTCCAATCCAAATGAAAATGGTAATGTATGTATAGTTAGACTTCATAGTGGTAAAAAAGTCTCTCCTTATACTAATACTTCACAACATGTATGTCCCCCTCTTGAAAACTCTCTTTCCCAACCCTCTAAAATTTCAAGTAATGAAAAACAAGACAAAAAGTGTAATCGTGTTATCATTGATGATTAAAATGAAAAATACTTTACTATTTATTTCCCCCAAAGACTCTCTAAGTCTAAGAAGAATTTTAATAATGATATTGATAAATAAATAATGGGTATATTTAAAAAGGTTCATATTAACATTCCTCTATTGGATGCAGTTAAAAAAATCCCTCAATATACCAAATTTCTTAAAGACATTTGCACCCATAGAAGGAGACTAAAGGGGAATGAGAGTGTCAACTTGGGAAAGAATGTCTCAACCTTGATTCAACTAGCAATTCCAACCAAATGAAAGGATCCAGGCACATTTACGATACTGTGTACCATAGGGAAGACCTTATTTTCCGATGTTATGCTAGATTTAGGTGCTTCCATTAATGTAATTCCTCACTCCATGTACACTTATCTGCAGGTTAGAGAGCTTCTACCAATGGGTATTTTCGTACAACATTCCAACCAAAGTACTATGCATACCATTGGAGTGATTGAGGATGTCCGTGTATGAGTGAAGAATCTCATCGTCCCTGCTGATTTCTGCATTCTTGATATGAAAGATACCCGAACCCAAGGACATGATCCTCTCATACATGGGAGGCCATTCCAAAAAACCACAAAGACGATCATCAAAGTTCACAATAGTACACTATCCATGGAGTTCGAAGGAGAAAATGTAAGTTTTAACATCCTTGGGGCTATGAAACACCCTGTTGAAGAGCTCTAAACTCTTCCTATTAATTCGATGGAAGTACTCTTAAATTATGCACACAAATAATTTTCTCATCAACCCATATTATGATTCATTTTCCTCTTCTTCACCCTTGGATGATTTGAGTTTTCATTCATGTTTTGAGTGTTGTGTGGGTTCTGAGAAGTGTAGATTTTGTTCTTTAATTGATGAGTATGTTCATTATTAGGTACCCATGACTGTCGATGATTATGAAAATATCATTTCTATAGATTCTCTATCTTTAGAGAATAAACATGAGTATATAGACAGTTTAATGGACCTCACTCCCCCTAAATTCCCTCCCTTAATCAAGAAACCACTGGTGTTTGAACTTAAACAACTTATTTCTAATTTAAAATACGCATATCTTGAGGGTATTGACCAATTTATCATCATTATTACCAATAAAATCTCTCTATAACAGGAATTGAAACTGATCAAACTTTTGAAAGAGTGTAAAAAGGAAATAAGATGAACATTGGCTGATATTCCTAGCATTATCCCATCTATTTTTCTGCACCATATACTTTTGGATGATGAGGCTAATACTATAAGACAATCTCAATGCCAGTTGAATCCCACTCTCCATGAAGTGGTAAAATTGGATGTCAGTAAATTACTTGCTATAGGGATCATTTATCATATATCTGATAGTAAATGGGTTAGATCGGTGAAAATTGTGCCTAAAAATAGGAACAACAGTTGTTCCAAATGAAAGGAATGAATTGGTTCCAACACATGTGTAAAATAGTTGGCGAGTCTGTATTAACTGCTGTCAACTGAATAAAGCCACACTGAAGGACCACTTTCTTCTACCTTTCATTGACCAAATGTTAGAATGATTGGATAATAAGTCCCATTATTGTTTCCTTGATGAATATTTAGGTTATTTATAAATCTATATTTCCCCTGAGGATCAATAAAAGACAACATTTACTTTTCTATTCCGCACATTTGCATACATAACAATGCCATTCAGTCTGTGTAATGGTCCTGGTACTTTTCAGCAATGTATATTGAGTATTTTTTCTGAGTACCTTGAGAGTTGTATGGAAGTATTTATGGATGATTTCATGGTATATGGTTCTTCTTTTGATGATTGTTTGGAACACCTAGGTTCTTTCCTCCATCGCTTTACTGAATAAGATCTTGTTTTAAATTATGAGAAATTCTATTTTATGGTTGATCGGGGATAGTTCTTGGTAATGTCATTTCAAATAAATAAATTCAAGTCGATAAATATAAAATTGAATTAATTTTTTACCCTTCTATATCCAAAATGTGTTCTTTAGGTGAAATCTTTCTTGTGTCATGCTGGTTTTTATTGCCGATTTATTAATGATTTTTGTAAGATCTCAATTTCATTATCCCAATTATTGCAAAAAGATTCAAAGTTTTTGTTTCATAAAAATAACGAGGATGAAATCAATTCACTAAAATGGACTCTCATATCACATCCCACCATCTAACCACCAAGGTGGGATCTCCCCTTCGAGCTTATGTGTGATTCCTCTAACTGTGCATTTGGGGCAGTTTTATCACAAAGGGTTGAGATGACTCCTCACGTCACTGCATATGCATCATGTAATCTTGACCCTTCCCAGGTAAACTACACAACCACTGAAAAATAACTCATTTATATTGTGTTTTACTTGGAAAAATTTCATTCATATCTTTTTGGGTCAAAAGTGATTGTGTTTTCTGACCATGATTCCCTTCTATTCCTCTTAAAGAAACCTGAAGCTAAGCCCCACCTCATACGGTGGATGATCCACCTCCAAGAGTTTGAACTTGAGATTAGAGATAAGAGGGGAGTAGAAAATGTTGTAGCTAACCACATTAATAGGATTTCTGCACCACTGTACCACCACGATGACTCATCCCTCCCCATTGGAGAATTCTTTCCTCATGATAACCTTTGGGATATTGTGGAACTTAAAGGGAATATCTCAAAGAGGAATGAAATAACCTAACATCCCATGTTATTCTATGAAATCTTTTATGCATGGGGAATTGACTTCATGGGGTTTTTCCCCAATTCATTTGGCTGCATGAACATCTTGTTAGCTGTGGACTATGTGTCTAAATGAGTGGAAGAAAAGGATACTAGGACTGATGACTCCTGAGTTGTTGTTGATTTTGTGAGGTCTCATATTTTTAGTCAGTTTGGTTTGCCGAGATTCATCATTAGTGATTAGGGTTTTCATTTTTTCAATTGTAACATGAAAAATTTTCTTTGTAATTATGGGGTTGATCATAAATTCTCAACTGCATATCACCCCCAAACAAACAGACAAACATAAATATCAAATCAGGAAGTTAAGAGAGTCTTGAAAAAAATGGTACAACCCAATAGGAAATATTGGAGTTTGTGCTTGGATGATGCACTTTGGGCATACCATACAACTTTTAAAACCCCAATTGGAATGTCCCCATACAGAATTGTGTTTGGAAAGTCCTATCACCTCCCAGTGGAGGTAGAACGCCATGCATATTGGGCTGTTAAACAATTTAATATAAATATTTCATATGTAGGTGAGCAAAGGAAGCTGAAAATTCAAGAGTTTGAAGAAATTCAACATGATTCATATGAGAACTCCTGAATCTATAAAGAGAAGAAAAAGTTTATCCATGATATCACAATTCATTAGTGGAATTTCCATATTAGTGATAAAGTCTACATGTAAAATTCCAGGCTAAAGCTCCAACGAGGTAAGCTTCGTTCCTGACAGATAAATACTTATATTATTACTAAAGTTTTGGTGCAATATAGATTTTTCATGAGCAGAGTGGATGAAGTATTACCATCAATGGGCCATGACTTTAACAATTTTATGAGGATTTTACAAAGAATCCGGTGGAGGAAATCAACCTTCTAGAAGCAACATACCAGTGAAACACACAAGGTTTTATCCTTCCTTCTCACATTCATAATTATTATTGTAATAAAATTGCACATTATAGGTGTGTGTGTTGAGGGGGGGGGGGGTGGATACATTCTTGGGTTTATAAGTATTTTCATCGTCTTTCTTATTTCTTTTATTTTTATCCATCTTTATGGTATTTTCACTTTTCCCCATCTTTTTGGGTTCATTAGGATTTTCATCTTCTTTCTTCTTTCTTCTCTTTTTATCCTTATTTATGGTATTTTTACATCCCCACTTATGGTCACCAAATCATAGAACTTATTAAAAATTCATGTTGAAGTTTTTGATTCCATGTTGTTTTAACATTTCATGAAACCTGTCTCTATTATGGAATGAATATTTGCATGAATTTAACATCATGGAGTGATTTTTAGTGAAATGGTTTTTTTGTGAAGTTGTATCTATGTGAAACCTTTGAGATGATTGATTCCCCTTGTGTGAGTAGTTTTTGGGAAACCATGTCAGTAATATCTCAACACATTTTTGCACCAAACCAAAAAGTGTGAATATTTATTACTTACTTGAAGGTAAATATAAGTTCGACTAATATTTTTCAGCTTAAAAATAATATTTACATACATTCGTTCTTTATCCGATCTGTTTCATTACTGTACCGGATTAACCTATGTGTGTGTAACTGATATCCAACAATTGTATTACATCAAAAAAATAATTTTGGTTGTGTCTTAAGTAGGTAAAAAACTACTCCTACTCAACCTTTGATCGTGCTATAACTATTACAATTAGTGTAATGAGGATATCAAACAAGGGTTAATATATAAGTGTGAGATTGTTTCAAATGCAGCTTTTGAAAAACAAAAAATTAATAAATTAGGGGAGTGATGAAATGTGAAACATATATGGATATCTAGGTTGGGAGCTTATGTTTTGACTTTCAATAATGATTAAGTGAGTGGGTCTTGAAATATGATTAAAAAGGATGTAGGGTATGTTCTGTGGAAAAAATCTTTTAAGATAAAAATTATTAAAATAACCAATATTTATTGGATAGAAAGTGGAAAGAATAGAATGGAATGGTTTTCAAACACACACAGAGAGAGTTAGTGGCATGGTTGAATTTTGAAATACTTTCTCAATTTGGTATCATGAATCTCTTTTAATTTCACTGTGATATGATTTATGAGATATCTTTTTCCATTTTCACTAGGATGAACTCCCTGGTGTTGTTTGTTCATTGATCACATTACATTAATGAATTTAAAATTCTTTAAATTTTAAAACTTCATGATTTTGGGAATATATACATGCATCGTTTTTTTGATATGTGACTTTTCCTAGGAGTGAAAATGTTTAGGTGTGGGGGTGTGATTGCATAACGATTCACTATTCAAATCCACCCTTACAACATTTTTTAAACTAGTTCTATAATGAATATTAAAAATATAATAATAAATTACACTTTATGTTTGAATAAATTATTTAATTTTTATCACTGTTTAATAGGAAAATTTTACTTGTTTTGGTGTTTACATTGTAGAGGAGGTGATTTGGAGAGCTCGTGATGAAATTTAAGCAAGAAGGGTCAAACTTCGTGAGATACCAATAATAAGTGCATCCAATTAAGATGTAAATGGGCGTATGAGTGAAAAAAATGTGGGATATATTTCTCTAGAAGATCATGAAGCCCAATTTGTCTATTTGGAGGCCCAAAATAGGCCCATGATGTGAATAAATTCTGGGTGGGCCAGATTGGACAACCCTTCTATGTTTTGGCCATAACTCGAGTCCCAAAGATCCAATAGGGATGATTCCACCTCCCTTGTATAGATAACTAATATCCCCGACTCTCCACCAAATTTCAAGTCAGTTTCTAGCATTTGTTCTGTCAACCAGCCATATAAAGATGGAGTGAAAATATTCCTTGAATAGTCACATTGCCCTTTAGATACTTGACCACTTTATGTGGAAATATGGATGTAAATTGCTCATAAAATCACTCCACCCCCTCATTATCTGGGTGAAACAACCAGGGTTAAAGGTTGGTAATATTGGAGAGCTCTATTAACCCATTTTATTTCTCTTCTTCCTCATGTAAAACTAAAATTTTTAGCGATCAATTTGGGGTGTGTCATTTGTTGTAATCCTGAGCACCACACTTGTAATCTTCAGAAGGTAATTGATTTCCAGGTTTATTGTCAGTTGTTATTCATTTATACCTTCTAAATGTTTTTTTATTATGGTATGATCAAATACAAATCAAAGGAAAAAGAATTCACATGCTTCCATGTATAACCCTGATCTTGTGATGATTTGAGTGCAGTTGCCTCTTTTCTCACCCCTCCCTTTCACAAGTGTGCAAATGGATTGCATCAGTTGATAAAATCTAGGATCATGAAACTATCAATATGAATGTTCTTGACTTTTGGAATATTTTTTATCATTGACACAAATCTATCCATCTCATCACGTTTTTGATGTGATCCCTTGATTGAGTTCTGTTTTTTTACATCGATTCATGTTTGTTGATTTTGAGTGGTTGTCGATAATCAATATCGTTGATCGATCAAATCCAAAGTGGCAACCTAGTAATAACTCAAATAACATTACTAGTTTCAGTATGTATAAAATCAAGGAATCAATGATCCTTCCCTTTCCCTTGAGAGAAATGATAGATTCAACATCAAGGGACACTTACCCGGGTTGATCACGATTTCTCCAACCGATTTCTCTCAGTAGTAATATACTTTCAATTTATGTTCATAAAGAAACAAAAAAAAAGTTTTATAAAACCCCATTACACTTTTAGTTTATTAATCATAACCTCATTTTTTAATTAATGATTTAATGATCCTTCGATAGATGACCTAGAGTTGTAGCTATACTGCAGAAATTCTAGTTAAAAATAAAAATCTAATTTGATGCGCTCGACAACATGATCAATGATTATAGAACTGATAATAAAAAATCCATTATTATTAAATTTTTCGGGAATATGATTTAAGGGGTACCTACCAATAGTAAATATTTTTGAATAATTACAAGAATTTTACTACTCAACTGTAAAGAGTCACTCACTCTCCCCATTTCTTCACACCTCTCAATACTTTCAGCTCATAAAAATCAAGATAAAATCACCACCCAAATTCCCCACCATAATAATAAAATTATTATTTTTGTAATCAATAAAACATTTCATGTTTTTAGTGCAGTCCTAAAAATGATATCCAAAGAAGAGGTAATATTATTCAAAAATCATTTTTATCTTATTTTCTTATTCACCTCTTTAAATAATTTTTATATGATGATTATATAATAACCATAGTATACTAAATATAATGATATTTTTATGTTAATTTTATGACCTAACACAATCTAAATTCAATAAAATGGGTTACTAAAACTTCATCCGTGTGTACGGAAGACTACCGCCCCATGAAACGATGTTGTTAATTTTTCTATTACAACCTCTCATGGTTGGGAATAATGATGGAGATAATATTTATATATGAAATTTATGATTTTTATAAAATTAACATACGTATAAATTCACTATATCAATCAAATAATTTCTATATTTAATACTGTAGGGGATATGATAATGTCACTCGTATGTACTACAGAATTCCGTCACACCAAGCGATGTGAAGCATTTTTCACTAACTTATTACATAGAAGTTAATAACGGTAAATATAATGAATATATATGATATAAATAAAATAATTATGAAATAATTATCTTTTTTAAAGATAATATATCATTTTCATATTACCATTTCACACACTGAAGAACTGATAATTTCGTTTGTGGATGTGTGGACTACCGCATCCTTGTTGCAATGTGATTCTTCTTTTTTTCACCAAAAAATTGTAAGAATAAAATATAAATGTATATATAATTAAATAATATTGTATTTATGATATAATTATAATTATATAAAGATTTATTTTACTTAATTTCTTTCAACAATGATCATTGAAAAAATGGAAATGTTACTCATGCGTACGTATGGCCTACCATCTCTATGATCATAACATTAATTAATTTTTTCACAACTATATTACATGTATGGGTTTAAAATACTTATTTTTGTACAAATATGATAAATTTTTAATGAATTTTATTATTTATATATTTAAATAATGACCTCATTGACCTTAGTCGACATATCAATGTTATTTTTGACATATAATCCGAATGCGGTCAAAACATATGACGTAAAATTAATTGATTAAGTAGTTGTATATAACATGTTAATAGGGGAAATAAAATTAATAATGACCATTAAAAAATTTAATCAATAATTTTAATAATTCATATAATTTTATTATTCGTGATGATAAATAACTAGTGTGATGAATCGGACTCAAGGTAAGGGGTTTTCTCATCTCACCTTTATTTCTGTGAGATATATTCCATATTCCCCACTTATTTTAGTTTTATGGTGTATATACTGCCCATGAATTTATTTTAGGATTATTTTCCTTAAATTTAATTTTATTTACATTAAAATTTGAGGATTTATATTTCAGGGGGATTACGGTATCAAAGTTACCAAATATGTAATAGTTTTTTTGTCACAATTTTCTTTCTTTGAGAAGTTTGTTATGTTATAAACCTATATTATTTTATGAGGTGTATATAATACTTATTTGAAATGTTTTATCATGAATCAAATTATTCATATTATATTATAAGATTCATTTAATTTTATTCTTTCTTGGAGATTATGATTAAAAAGTTACCAAAGTGGTAAGAGTCTTTTCTCATGCTCTCATAGTTTATCAAGATTGTGTATGATTAAGTCTTCGATGTTAAAATCTTATAATTCTCTTAAATTATATTTTAATATAGTTATTAATGATTTTTAAAGTAATTTTAACATTTTATCTTCCTTTATAGTTAAAATATTTGATAAATGTTTTTTATGAAAACCAGACATTATTTATCCCTTTAGTCAGAAATCTGTGTTCTTTCAAAACCATGTATTATAAAATTTTATAAATAAATGTTTTTAAAGTTTTTTTTTCAAATAAAAATTTTATTTTGGTCAATAAATATATTAAATTATTTTTAAAATCTTTTTTACCTGCATTCATTGTTATTTTTAAATGACATGATTTTCCAAATGTTTTTTGTTTTTAAAAAAGTGATTTCTAAAATGAAAAGATTGTTGTCCACAAAATGTTTTTAATCATAATTTAATGTTATTTATATTTATAAAAGTTAAAAACCCTTGTTTTTTAATTATGATCTAATGGGGTTATTTTGTAATGACATCATCCTTATTCCTTATCAGATGGATTAATACTGTTTCAATGATATTGTTACGGAACTCATTTATTTTCCATGTGGTAACCATGTTTCAATGAGATTATTATAAAACAAATTTATTTTAAATGGGTTATTAATTTTTCAAAGATATTTTTATAGAACTCATTTATTTTACATAGGTGAATCATGTTTCGGAGTGACTGACATGGAACCCATTTATTTTCCATGTGTTAATTAGGTTATGGAAGAATAATGAGTATTTCTATGAGTTTTATAATGACATGAAACCACTATGTAACTTATTCATGTTGTTGTTCTTGGAAATTATACATGAAAAATGGGGTGGCCTAGATATCATTGGTTATGCTTGATAAAAAATAACATGGGGGTGGCCCAAACAGTACCGAGTGTACCTGTTATAGATTAAATAATGGGTTCACCTAGATATCACTCTGATGAATTGAGAAATATACCTTGTCTTGAAGGGAAAGAAGGATGGAGTTACCAAAGTGTTTCTCCTATGGATTTAAGTCAGCTTAAGTTTATTATAATAAGTGTTTAATTGGGGTTATTAAAGTGATGTATATTATGGGTTTATAATGTTTCTCAAGATTGATATTGATATCACAAGGCTCACGATTATTAATTCTCATGACTGTTTATTTTTTACATCTTTTCAAATTTTTTGATCCTAGTATTGATGGGTATGATTTATTTTATAATTATATCATACACTATAATTTTCATACCCTGATTCACTTCTTATTCTTATTGATGACATTAAACTGTTAATGATTATGTTTACCCATAACGGACAATTGATCTCACCCTTCTTATGTTTTTTATCTTCCATAGGTTATAAATAATTATATTGAATTAATTATGTTTATATGTGATTTCATATAGATTATATTGATGATGTAATGTGAAATAAGAAAATCTGGGTATAATGGAAGATAATATTCATCTTTGCGAACCTATTGTTTATAAATCAAAGTTGATATGAGTTGGTCCTAATTATCAAAAACTATAATCCTAAAAGGTCAAAGGGAATGTAAGTGATCCAATTTTTCATTATTTTGTTGTAAAGTTTTATTGGAAAAAATTAGTTCACCTTATTCAGCATTATAAATGAAAATGAAATGTTTAAAATTTCATCACCAGACTTGGGACAACAAGTTTTGTTCTATTATAGTTTGTATTAGAGCAGGGTTTAGATAACTTGGGAAATTAGGCTGATTTCATGAGAGGTTATATTAAGAGATATGTATACCATAATAAGTATATTATATTTAGGATAATATTAAGTTTAATGTCTTATAAAACCCATTGAGGTTTTAAACAATGAGATCCTAGAGTGATTAATGAAATTATTTGGAGATGTTTTACTAGGTTTAGGTATTTATAACCCCTAATATAAACATGAAGTGTTATTTAGGGGGGAATTATTATTAATTTTTTAAAAAGGACAACCTATATGGTGAGTAAAAACCTATATAATCTATAAAGTTGTTGGGTGTTTATCCCATGACCAAAAGAAGATAAGTGTTTATATTTACCACTAGCCTACATGATCTCTTAGTTAGTATTCCAATTTTATGGGTAAAGATTATGTTTATTTCAAAAGTATATAGGATATTATTTTAAGAATAATGGTTGAATTATCTAAGAATAATATACTGTCAAATTCATCTAAATACTATTTTTTGAACTTAGTGAGGAGTTGTTTGAATAATTTTAAGGAAATTTATTCAAAGAATGGTTTTGTTTGAACTTTGTGTAATACTTTTGAAGATTATTGTATCCGAAGAAGGTTTATTAAATTTCAGAATTATCATAACTAGTTATAACCATTATGGTTTTGGTTTATGTATAATGAAAGTAGATTAGCTTTATTATACATTTTATGGTTGTGCAGTATTTAAAAATTGATTTTAGTGCTATAGGAATGAAAAATTCATCTTGAATACTCATCATTTGAAAAAAAGATGATATTATATTGCAATTGGTATAAACTATGAAATTATAATTGTAAAGTAAGTATATTTATACAATGTCTTAGTCTCGAGGGTAATATAATTCCTTAACACATGAAATAGGATCTTCAAAAAAGTATTTTCAAATGCCCGACCATTGATTACAATGATAAAGTACAAATTGCGAGGATGAAATTTCTTAAGGAGGGGGGGTGTAACAACCTGATAATTATAGAATAATAATAGTTTATTATATATCTTATGTCATACACAACAATGAGTTATCATTAAATTCATATTATAATTATTTTCTTTGATATATTTTTTTATACGTAAGATCCGATTTTACCAAATAATAATATACTATTAATATTATTATTTAATATGATAGTTATCACATAGCTGTTGAAATGTAGGGTATGAAAAAGATTAAATGAATTTTTAAAATATTTTTTACACATGTATGTATAATTAATTCTTTTTTTACCAACTATTTATAATTGAAAATATAATCCTTTTTAAAATAAAGGGATGCTTTTTTCTGAGATACTATCAAGATGAGAAATCATGTGTTTTATACCAATAAATTAAAAACTACTATTTTTTTATTATATTAACTAAAATTATATTTAATATATTAAATATAATGTTTAACATTCATCTTATGCGTTTTATAGATAATAAATAAAAATAAATCCAATTTTACACTTAAAACAGTATTTTTCAAAATAATTGTTTTCACCTTTTTATAGCTCACTTATTTTAAAAATAATTTTGGAAAATTATATAATTTTTATTTCAAAATATAAAATTAATTTTCAAATAACAATATCAAAATTATTTTAGGGTTAATTTTTTGAATTTTTTTGAGATGATTAATTTTTTGATAAATATTGAAAAATTCTAAAATATGGTTGAAAACTGTCTTCTCACCTAAATTATTTAAAAATTAAAATGAAAATTTTAATTGGTTTTAAAGTAAAAATAGTTCAATTTTACATATATTAATATAATATATTTTTGTTTTAATAATTTTAATATTTTTTTCATATAAAATCAATGTGATCTTTTTTAACTTATCACTTTAAAAACTCGCTTTCTCATCATGTATACATGATTAATATTAAATTAAATTCTTCCACTTTAATGTTTTAAATTTTTAAAAATGGATTAAATATTTGGAATAATAATAGTTTATATTATCTTGTAATTCCAGCTTTATTTTTCCCCATAATGATTAGTGAAAATATATAAAACCTAGTTATAATGATTAAGTTAAAAATGTGTTTACTTAGTGGTTATACATTAAACTTAAGGGAAACAATGACCGAAAAACCATTCCAACACATATTTTGTGGACATATTTATAATATTATCACATTAATACATATATTTTTATGAATTTTTCGGAATATTATTTCCTAAATGTTAGCTATATAAAAATTTAGGTAAAGTAAAAGACAAAAAAGGGGCATTCCTTAATTTTAATTTCTATAATGTTTTGGGGAGAAAAAATAACTGAATAGGTTCAATTATAAATATTATTTTTTAATAAAAATTATTCTTTAATCATAATAATTTAATTTTAATTTTTATATATGTTATAATTACATTGAATTATTAAGTGATGCCAATACATAAATTGTTTAGTTAATGATAAAATAAAATAAATGATACTAAATTTTTTAAAAGTGAGGTAAATAGGTTGAATTATTTTGTTCCATTATTTATTATAAATTAAATTTTCATAATAGAATTAATTTAATGTAATATATTTTTATTCTAATTTTGTCTTTATATTTTTAAAATTCAAATTAATTAAATAATCTCAAAATTGTCATTAATGTTTTATTTATAATAAATGATATTTTATTAAATTATTTAAATTTAATAAAATCCTATATTTTATAAAGTGATTTTTAAATTTTAATGTATATAAAATATTATTCATTAATTTTCTAATTTATCTATTAAAACTAACATATTGAACCATTAATAATAAACACATTATTGGCACGATTAGGGTTAAGGTATTATTTTTTCTCATTACAAGTACTTATATTAAATTTAATTTCCAACACACATGTTGTTTTTATTTTATAATGTATATTTAATATTTTAAATTAAAGGTTAAAAATTTTCTAATAATTATCACTTCCATTTTACCTTAATGGATGAATAACCAAGGTTAGAAAACTAGTTACCTTAATGAAAAACCAAAATGAAAAAATAAGGAAACTTAGGAGTTAAGGAGAAAAATGATTAAGAGATATATTTATTTTATTTTGTGGAGGTGTTTCATGACCACATAATACATAAAAACTATTATTTTTCTATTTTTTTGGTACATGAGGTCTGATAGACCAAAAAATAATAAATACGTTTAAGTAATTTCAAGAATTCCACTCATCCTCAACTATAAAAATGAACTCACTCTCCCTAATTCTTCACAACTCTAAATCATTATTTTCATCCGAACCATGATAAAATCAACTAAAAATTCTCTAACCTCATATTAAAATACTTATTTTTGTATTAATAAAATCCATTAATGGCTTCAGTGAAAACCTAAGGAGGATACCTAAAGAAGAAGTAATTTTCTTCTAAAATCATTTTTATTTTTATTCCTTCTTCACCTTATTCAACTATTTATATATCATGATTATATAACAACCATAATATCCTAAATATAATGAGATGTTTTTATGTTAAGTGTTAATCCAAAACCCAATCATACTTTCATAAAATTGGTTATGAAATCATCATTCGTGTGTACAGTGGACAACAACCTCACGATACAATATTATTCGTTTTTATATTACCACCTATAATGGTAGGTCATAATGATTGAAATTATGCTTATATATGATATTTTTTATTTTTAAAACATAATTATTCATTTGTATTAATTATATCATATAAAATATTTTTACATTTTATATATTTGTGGGTACGTAATGTCACTTGTGTGTATGGCGGACTACCGTCTTGCGAAGTGATGTG
The DNA here is from genome assembly GCA_963277665.1 of Viscum album. Taxonomy (NCBI): domain Eukaryota; kingdom Viridiplantae; phylum Streptophyta; class Magnoliopsida; order Santalales; family Viscaceae; genus Viscum; species Viscum album. The sequence goes on from OY728135.1 coordinate 459,601,673, forward strand.
AAGTATTTTTCATTAACCCGTTACAAAGAAGGTAATAAGTGAAAATATAATGAATATATCTGTTATAAATTAAATTATTATTATATTAATTACCTAATTATATTTTTTTAAATATAATATATCATTTTATTCTTACCATTTTAGACACTAAAAAAGTTATAATGTCGTTTGTGCAAATGTGGAATATCGTCTCCTTGCAGCGATGTGATTATTCTATTTTATCACCACATCACAATAATGATATATATATATATATTTATATAAAATTAAATAATATGTTATTAATTATATAACTATAATTCCTAATTTTTTTTACTTATCTTCTTTCCATAATGATCATTGAAAAAATGGAAAGGTTACTCATGCATATGTACGACCTACCATCTCCATGATAGTAACATTACTTAATTTTTCATAACCATATTCCATGATTGGTTTTAAAAGAATAAATGATATATAAATATTATAATTATGGAATTAATTTTATTTTTGATATTTTTAAATAATTACCACATTGACCTCATTTGACACTTCCAATTCAGTTTTGACACATAAACCGAATATGGTCAAAACATCTGACTAAAATTTAATTGATTAAATAGTTCTATATAAATTTTTAATAAGGGAAATAAAATTAAAAATAATAATAAAAAAATTTTCTCAATAAATTGAATAATTAATCTATGTTTATTATTCAGGTATATAAAGAACATGTGGGATAAATCCGACTCAAGGTAAGGGTTTTTCTCATCTCACTTTTATTTACGTGACTTAAAAACAAATACAACAATTATTTTTTTGTGTGGTATATATAATACCCTTGAATGTATTTTATGTTTCTTATAATTAAATTTGTTTTTATTTACATAACCATTTTAGGATCTCTCTTTCTTTGTGTTTATAATATCAATGTTACCAAAGCAGTAATGGATTTTTGCCAGACTTTTTCTTCTTTGAGATGTTTTCTATGTTGTATGCATATATTCTTTTATAAGGTTTATATTATAATACATTTACATGTTATATCATGAATATAGTTATTCTTATGATATTATATGTTTCAATTAATGTTATTAGTTTATTGGGATTGTGATTCAATGTTACCAATGTTGATAGATCCTTTTATCACAATATCATTATTTATTGGGATTGTGTTTGATTGAGACAATGAGCCTATACCCTGAGTGTTAGAGGATCCAGTTTGGAATCCAAATGACCCAGGATCAAATATAAGTGGAGGTAAATTTTTAGGTCACTATAGTAGTTACTATAGCATGTAATGTGTGGTACTATAGGAGTAATAACTATTCATCTGATTTGGGTCTTCGAACCACGTATTTGGGACTAAGGGCATCAGATAATTCAGGCTAATAAAGGACTTCATGCAATATGGACGTTTGTAAAAAAAGGTCCTTGTACATATTGGGACTGTGAGCTACCATGGGCCTTTAGGACACATGGATTTTAGAAAACCTATAGCCTTTCATCCACATGGATTTCGGGCAACAAAGGCCAAAAAGCAGCCCAAGAAGACCACACAGGAGAAGGCTGAGAAGAGGATTTAGAGAAAAGTTTCAACTACCATAGATTAGCTATCCATATTGGAAGAATGAGATGGTATGAAAACAACCTCACATATTAGGCACCATGAAGATCTATATAGGGAAACGCTATTCGATCAACCATTTGAGGTGGACAACTAGGAATCTTCAAGATGAGGATGCTGGGGGGTAATGTTTCATGTGTGTCATGTCCTAGGACTTCAAGTAAGTGTATTGAGAATTGTGACTATGGGATTTTGTGTCATTTATTGGGAATTATGACTTGGTAATATGGGTCATGTATGTTTCCCCCCACAACCCTTAAAAGGAAGATTATCTAAAAATCAATAAAAATATAATGCCTTTAGGATTTTGGAGTTTATGATTAAGTTTCTGACAATGAAATAATATACTTCTCATGAATAATTCTCTCTTAATGTTTTCAATATATTTTCAAGTAATTTTACAATTTTCACACTCTTTGGTTCTTAAAATGTTTTTTGAATGTTTTTTTATTAAAACCCAACTTTGTTGCAGTCTTTGGTAAAACATATTTGATATTTCAAAACAATGATTTTTAAAAATGTTCTCAATTTTCTTAAAAATACTTTTCAATGATGAAATTATTTTTTCATCGATAAATGTTTTAAATTATATTTAAAATATTCCATTATAATCTATCATTATTATTTTTAAATAAAAGTATTTTCAAAATGTTTTGTATTTTAAAAGAATTGATTTTCAAAATGAAAAAGGTATTTTGATCAAATATTTTTTTAATGATATTTTAAATTAATTTACATTTATCAACATAAAAAAACCTTGTTGTTACTTATGATCTAATGGGAATATTTTGTAATGTAACCATTCTCATTTCATCTTAGGATGAATGAAGACGGTTTCAATGAGATTTTTAAGGAACCCATTTCTTTTCCATATGATAACCATGTTTTAAAGATATTTTTATGGAATATATTTATTTTCCATGGTTCTTGGTAAAATTACCTTCCATTGGTCTAGTTTTCCTATAATAACTTTTTTCATGCCTTAATCGGGATGGAACCATTTTAGGTGTTGTATGGAAGACTAAGAAAATCCCATTTGAGTCAGGATGAGGTAGTCCAACATTCCATGGTTAGACCAAGACTCATCAAGGGGATGATTGTTATAGTTAAGATAATTCAGAAATGGTAAGTGACAACTCAAAGTATTTAGAAGTCCAATACCAACCAGTGACTTCGTTTATGTGAGAACTAAGTTGGTGATCTGGTTTTTTTCTAGGTATCCATTTAGTTAGGTCACTATCATTTGGGAGAGCAAGTAAAGTTGGTACACCATTATGTTAGGTCATTTTGTATTGTAGAGCATAAGGGGAAGGTATCATATCGTTTAATGTTTCTAATTTTGTTGATCTTGATCTCCTAAATCCTCCATGAATCCCAATTAAAGAGAAACCATCTAACCCAACTCACATCCTGGAGTGGGATGATTTTGAGTTATAGCTTGATTCCATTATTGTGGAGTAGCCTATTCATATCCCAGGTATTCAGAAAAATGTTCCCCATGGGAATGTTATCCCATTGGTATATGTGTTCTAGAAACTTGGTTCTGATAACCATGACATATGGGCATAAAAATTTAGGGAGAGGGAGTAGTGGCCTCAACTTTCTTTCTTTTTGCAAGGTCTGAGGAGATTCTGAGGGATTAAAATTGCATCTTTGTGAAGTTGTAACACCTTCAGGGATACTTGTATGTATAATTTTTATTTTTATCTACCTTTGTATTTTTTATGTAGTTCCCAGGAGATGGGGGTCAAAACCCTGAGTTTTTGTGAAGAATGTCAATCTTTTGAAATTAGTGGGCAATATTTATAATTGTGCAGCTAACAATGCGTGGGGTATATAGAAGATGAAATTGGGGTTTTCCAAGGTTTTAGAATTTATTTCAATTAGTGATACACACAAGGATAATCTATGTGACCCATTTTGGGTGGTCAAGGGCACCTTTATGGTTAACATATGGTTTTCCAAACCCTACAGCCAATTCTGTGCAACCAATCAAGGTTTCTTCAAAAGTGGGTTTTTTCCATTAATACCCTATAGTTTTATGTATTTTGACCCTATTTTACTCCTTTATCATTAATAATACCTCTCCCTTGGCTTAAATATTCATCCCTATTTATTTTATTTCCATTTTGGATCTTGGTATTTAGGATTGAGGTATGTTGATTTCATCATGGGATATTCTTAATTTCCCTTTCTCAAGCCTTGTTCTCCAATTTTTGTGGAATTATAGAACCCTATGAGTGGTTTTGGATTTATATCTAGAATATAATGGGTAGTTTTGTTTTTAATTATTTTGAATTAGGAGTGTGAGTCCATGTTATTAATCTTTTGGGTGGTCATTGTCAAGGGAGATTAGTATTGGACTGAACTTGTGGTAGGTATCTCTATTTAAGGACATCTTTTAATTATGAATCTCTATTGGTTTGTGTTTTATAAATATCTCTTAAAAGTATTTATTCATGATGAGTATTCCATGTTTGATTTGTTTCATGGATTTAATAGTAATATGATGGTTTAATGAGGGTTTTCCAAAAGGGTGTGACTTGTATGTACACCAAGTGTTTTCTAAAATGGATCAAATGGGTTTTATAGATTTAAAAAGTGGTTTTAGGAATGTTTTTAACTTGGAAATGGTTATTTTGATAAAGTTAGATTATTTTTTATGAAATATAATATTCTATATATTGATTTATTTTGGAACACATCTATGAGTGTGTTGGCATAGAGTCCCACATGGGTTAATTATAATGAGAGCGGGTTTTTTAGGGATAACGTTAGCCTTTGAAGGGAATACTATGTGATATTACATTAAAATTTTTCAGAGTGGTCATGTGATCCCTTAGAGGGAGGACTACTCAAGCATCAATCTTGGTTTACAAGGGACTGTGAGATCCATTAGGTTGGAAGACTATGTGTGCATCCATGTTGGTCCCAGGGAAGAATTTGAGTGCTTTTATTTTCCTATTCATATTGTACACTTGTTTACTCAACCATGATAGTCCTGATAATTATATTCATAGGAGAACATTACTCAATATATTTTTTTATATTCTTCATGCCTTTTATCAGTTCCATTTTTATGTGATGATATGTCATGTCAGCATTTTTTATTTCAATATAAATAGACACTCGTGGAAATGGAGGTTTTACCAAAGGTTTTATCCCAATGGTTTGAACAAACCCTTGGTATACTGGTTTTAGAGCAACCTTTACCAAAAGTGTGTAGAAACTATTGGTATATTGATTTTAGAATTAAGATTTCCCAACATTTTACTCAGACTATTTGAAAATCTTTTATTTCTATAATGTACACCAGTAGTTTTAAGAAACCATTTGTAAAGAACACCTTTACCATTGGTTTTTAAAAACTACTGAGAATGGATTTCCCCAAATACACAGTGGCTCCAGCTCCCTGTCTGTATGATTGTAGCCCTAATCTTAAGCTCTCCCAAAGCTCTCTCTTTACCCTAGGTTGCAGAACACCTTCCACCATATAGTTCCATCTTCTATCAAGAAAGTTTTTATTTCCACACTTCTAATTAGTAAGTGGTACCTTAGTTTTAATGTTCTACATCTTCTTTTTGTATCCTATTTTGATTTGGCCTAAACTAGAGTTCTGTGTGGTTTGTATCATGGTATTCCAAACCATTTAATATGTTTTTGGGTTTTTTTATACACTTCAATTATCATGATTGTGTGAATCACATTTATTTGAAGTCTTTATAGCCACTCCTTCTGTGTGCAGAGTTCATGAACCTATGAACTAATGGGTGATGGTGAGATGTATCCCCAGTCAAAGATTCTTAAGGGTTTTTTTAGTCATATGGTCTCTAGGTGGGTAATGGATATAAGGATGGTCCATGTGAAGGGATTGGGGACCGTTGGGGTAATGGTGTAGATGGTATTCCAAGTTTTTAGTTGGGTTTTATGGTGGTTTCTATGGACTTTAGTTTTGTCGAAAATTGGATTTTGATTTAGTATTTATAGTTTTTGGTCAAGGAATAATGGACAGGGTAGTAATATTTAGGATGAATTGGTTTTTGGTTGGGTGATGGATTGTAATTGTGATATTGGTTGTATAGGGTATAGGTAATTTTCAAGGTATTATTAGGATTTTTCCTACCCTAAACACCCCCACCCCACCCCCATAAACACCCCTCACCCACCCAAGGACATCCCCCTCCCCCCACCCACCCATGACAGCCCCCCTTGCCCCACCCCTAGACACCCCCATTGGACAGCCCCCACCCCCTAGACACCCCCACCCCCTGGATAGCCCCCCTGGACACCCCACCCCCTTGGAAACTTCTCACCCCCATGGGTAGCCCCCTCCTCCCAACCCACCATAGACACCCCCCACCCCTAGACACCCCAACCCCCTGGACACCCCCACCCCTCTAGACACCCACCCCCTTGGAAACCCCCACCCCCTGGGCACCCTCCACCCCCTTGGACAGCCCCCACCCCCTTGGATAGCCCCCCAGACACCACCCCACCTCCTAAGTGCATGAACCAATTTTTAAATTGGAATTAACAATGTATGTGATTTCTCCTTTTCCCTAATTATATTTCCTATGTATCCCATAAAGACTTATAAATTGAATTTTTCATGTTTTGAAAAATTGAATGGGTTATTTTGAATGAAATGGATAATGCATGATGGTTTACATTTCTCAATTAATAAAATGGTTTTAAATAAAATTACACTAAGAGGGGATGTAGGGGGGAGGGGGTGTTTCAGGGGTGTGAGGGAGGGGGTGGGCTATCTAAGGAGGGGTGTGGGCTTTCCAGGTGGGGTGGGCTATCCAAAGGGGGTGGGGGAGGGTTGTCTAGGTGGGGGAGGGGGGTGTGGACTGTCTAGGGAGGGGGTGGGATTTCCATATAGGGGTGGTGGGATATCCAGGTGGGGGGGGGGTGGGGTTGTGGTGGGGGGGCTATCCAGGTCGGGTGGGGGGGGGGGGGGGGCTGTCCAGGTGGGGGTGGGGGTGTCCAGGGGGGTGGGCTTTCTGAGGGGGGCTACAAGGGGGTAGGGGGGATGTATGGGTGTGTGTGTGTGTGTGTGTGGGGGGGGGGGGGGTTGTCTAGGGAGGGGCTGTGGGATCTCCACTATGATACTATAGAAAAAATAGGAATCACATATAACCAATGTATAGTTTCTTTCACACATTAAGACTTTTCATGAAGTTCTATACCAATAATCACTCTTACCCTTCCAAGAAGAAGCGATCTCGATACAGAAATCCCAGTAAGGTTCTTATCCACTATCCATATTGATCTCATGAAAATTTAACATTCATACAACTCCATATCACATAATGATATAAGAAGGCTCATACTCCCATGAGTAGTGTCCCATATAAACTTGGATCATATGCCTAAAAAACATACATAGGATCATATTTGACACACAAACAAAATTTTGTAAACATTAAAATACTATATTTACACATTGTATCACAACCTGGAATCAACTCGTAGCTAGCCTCTCAAGGAATCAATAAGCTACATACCTAGCTCAAAATATTGAGTTGTGTTTATAATTAGGTGTTTTTTAGAATTCACGTATGATATTTAGATTGGAAGATAAAATACGATCCATGTATGATATTTGGAGGTGTGTTTACAATTAGGAGTTTTGTGATTTATTTGTATGATATTTATGGTTTACACCAAATGTATTCTAGGACATATATAATAGGATTGAAGTCAAGATATAATTGGATAGATATTGGATTCTAGGACCCTAGTTTGGGGGTGGACACCCGCACACCCTTGGATAGCCTCGCCGACCCCCTAGACACCCCCACCCACAAGGACAACCCCCACCCCTGGATAACACCCACCCCTGAAAACCCCACCCCTTTGTACAACCCCCTAGACACTACCCCACCCCCAAGAAACCTTCCCATCCCCTAGACTCCCCCAACCCCACTGGATAGCCCCCGCCCCTATACAACCCCCCTGGACACCACCCCACCACATGGACACCCCCACCCCCGGGACAACCCCACCCCCTGAATACACCCACCCCTAGAGAGCCCCACCCCCATGGAAAACACCCACAACCCCTAGATAGCCTCCATCCTTGGAGATCCCTTAGGTGACAATTATTTGATGAGAATCCTATTAGTGGCCCCATTACTCAGGGTGTTTGTATGAGGGGAGGGGGGTATGAGAGCTAAGTAATCTGGTCGGTGTACCCGATTAGACCCTTCCCCTCCCACTGACAAACCATCTTTTCCATATTACGATCCTGATGTGTCGTTAGGGACACATGGGTTATTTAGGCCTCCCATGTTTTCACCACCCTTTACATCTGAGTCTCTTCACCCATCTTTACTATATCCAATGATGATTCCCACTCCCCATCAAGAATTTGGCCATCCATTCATGCCATATTCTTTTACTTACACTTCTTTCTCTTCAACCTTCTATATTCCATATTCTTTGACTCCTGCACCACCAGAGTCTGTCCATGTAAATATTATATTGAGACCCAATCCACATACATAGGGTGTTCCTTTAGTTTCTATGGATCCAGCATGGCCCATTGATCAGACCACAACAAGTATATTTATAGAACCCTAAGAAATTTTATACCATTATTTATTTTTTTATAACATGTATTGATAAAATATTTGTTTTTATTTCATAATAGATACATCTAATAATATGAGGAAGGGGTGGGGGAGTACATGCATGCATGTAGTGTGGAACTTCCACACATAGTCGATGGTGGAATACAATGAAGATAGTCAGATGATTGAGAAAACAGGGAAAAATGTCAGTGTTTTTTGGTGACGCTCTCCAAATACTCCGACATCCATACTTTTACCCACTCTCATGGAGAAAATTTCCAAATAAAGTCAAGGAAAATGCTTGGGAAGAGATATGGGTAAAAAATATGTTTTATTTAATTAAATATTTTATTTTTTGTATTTATATGAATTAATATTTTGGTGTCATCTTCGATTTAATTTCCCCGATGGTTAGGGTGCACGATCAGCACATCTAAAAGATTTAGGTGAGATTTGGAGAGCCTATAAGCATGATTTGTATATTAGATGTCATTCTAGAGTTGTAATAGAGTTAGAGGCTGTCCCCATCGTGGATTGCTATTTGATAAAATAGTATCAGTAGATGATTACTCATTGGACGACTATCCAGTTTAAATTATTAATCACATTTGAGATATTTAAATGAAAACTTTCAAGTTCTGCATTAATACTATATTTTGTTTCATTGAATTTTATTTAGGAATAATCCAGAATAAATAAAAAAACATTGATGCTAAAACATACCTCCACACATTGGGACGTACTACGATTCCATATCGTGAGAGGAAGAAGGTATAATAGTTTATAATTTTTATTTATGACTTGTAATTTATATTATTTCTTCCATAACTTATTCAATTGAAAAGGTTGTTATATAATTTTAGTTATGAAATTAATTATTGGTAAACTATTTTTAATTATTTTTTCCTACATTCAATGTCATTATAGAGGAAAAAAATTGAATATTGAAGGATGTGTGTCTCAAGAAAAACTGTTTTGCTCGAGTTAGAGGAAGAAATATGGAAATGTGGTTAATGAACCGAATCATCCGTATATTGTAAGATTTACTTTTTTGATGTCAAATTTTAATTTCTATTTTTTAACTTAATAATCTATTTATATTTTTAATAGGCTACTTTAGAGGCCCTTGATTCCCATGAACCTGATAATTTTGGGCCAAACTCTCACTTACATCAGGTGTTGGGAGATGAGAACCCTGGAAGAGTATGTTGCTAACCTGGGAAGAGTATAGTCTGGACGAGGTATTGTCTCTACTTAATTATGAGTTTTAGTGCCACCAAGTTCCAGCAGGTTAAGGAACAGGTAGAAAAGTCTAAAAAAGGGGCCACAGAGATGGCCAAATAGTTAACTAGGGAAAACACTACATTTATGAAACTGACAGAAGTTTTATGTCAGAAACTTCCACCAGAGGCCATCAAAACTTTTGATTAATATATGTCATAGATACATTCTATATATGGTGAAACGGGTGAAAGTTATAGTGGTGGTAGAGATGATGGAGAGTAGGAGGCCAAGGCAGAGGAGGAGGAGGGCAAGGAGGAGGCCGTGGCGGAGGAGGAGGGCGAGGAGGAGACCGAGGAAGAGGAGGAGGGTAGGAAGAGGATGAGGTGGAGTATGGGGGAGAGGATGAGGGTGTTGAGGTGGGCAGGGATGATGATGGGGATGATGATGAGGATGGGAGTGAGGATAATGACAAAGATGATGATAGTGATGGTGATGGGGGATAGATTGATCTATTGCATTTTTTACAGATATTACTAACATTTGATGTTAGTTGATTTGTTGTGCCTGAATATATGTGTGATTAGGTAGGTCAAATTATCTTTATTTATTTATATATATAAAATAAAACTTGACTTGATGATTTTATGTGACTGATTCAACCCGCCCCAAGACACCCCCACCCCCAAGACAACCCCACCCCCTTGGACTGGCCCATCACCCCCTGGACAGCACCCATCACCTAAACACCCACTGGACACTCCCTACCCCCTTAGACATCCTCCCAACCCCCTGGACAGCCCGCACCCCCCTGAACACCACCCCACCCCACCACATGGACACCCCCAACCCCCTTGGACAACCCCAACCCCCTGGATAGCCCCCACCCCTGGACACCCCCACCCCCTGGACACCCCACCCCATGGACAACCCCCATCCCCTGGACATAACCCACCCCTAGACACCCCACCCCCTAAACACACCTATCTCCTTGGATAGCCCCCAACCCCCTGGACATCCCCCACCCCATGGACACCCCACCCCTGGACACCCATTCCCCATAGACAACCCTTCCACCCCCTAAACAGCCCCCACCCCCTTGACACCATCCCACCACCTGGACACCCCCACCCCCTGGACACCCCACCCCCATAGGCAACCCCCACCCCTTGGATAGCCCCAACCCCCTAGAAAACCCCCACCAATGGACACCTTCTACCCCATTGGACAATAACCACAACCCCCTGGACAACCCCCACACCCTAAACACCACCCCAACTCTTAAACACCCCCACCCCTGGATAGCCCGACCCCTTGGAAAGCCCCCAACCCTTTAGACAGCCCCCACCCCTAGAAACCACTCCACCCCTGGACACCCCCACCCCTAGACACCCCTACCCAAATAGACAGCCCCAACACCCTGGTAGCCCCCACCCCCGGAACACCACCCCACCCCCTGAACACCCCCACCCCCTAGACACCCCCGCCACACCTTGGACACCCCCGCCACCCCTAGACACCCCACCCCCGGACACACCCACCCCCAAGACACCCCCACCCCCGAACACCCCCAAGACACCCCCACCGCCTTGGACAACCCCCAACCCCCCTTGACAGCCCCACCCCTAGACACCACCCCACTACTTGGAAACCCCCACCCCCATGGACACCCCATCCAATGGACAACCCCTACCCCCTAGACAGACCCCACCCCCTAGACACTGCTACCCCTCGGACAGCCCCCAACCCCTGGACAACCCCGACCCCCTAGACACCACCCCACCACCTAGACACCCCTACCCCTGGATGCCTCTATCCCCATGGAAAGCCCCCCGGACAGCCCCCACCCCTGGACACCCCACACCCTTGGACAACCCCAGACCCCTTGGACAACCCCCACCCCATGGACACCACCCCACCCGATTGACACCACCACACCCATAGATAGACCCCACCCCCCAAGGGCAGCCCCCACCCCCTAGACACCCCCATCCCCTTAGACAACCCCACCCCCTAGACACCTCCTACCCACTTGGAAATCCCCCCTAGACACCCCCTATCCCCTTGGACAACCCCCACCCCCTGTACACCCGCACCACCTAGACACCCCCTCCCCCCTTGGACAACCCCCAACACCCTAGACAGGCCCCAACCCCCTAGACACCACCCCACCACCTGAATACCCCCACCCCCTAGACACCCCCACCCCATGGACAACTCCCACCCCCATGTACAACCCCTCTAGACACCCCCACCCCTGGAAACCCCAACACCCTTGGATAGAAACCCCAACCCCTTGGACAACCCCCACATCTTGGACACCCGACCCCCTATACACCCCTACCCCCTTGGATAACACCCTGAACCTCCTAGACAACCCCCTTCCTAGAAACCCTCTTTGTTCCACTCCTATATGAAAAATGGGGGACTCTAAACCTAAAATGACTATTCCTCCCCCAATAAAAGAACTATTTATGTGCGCAATGCAGAGTGACTCTAAGTTTCATGGGGAAATACTTGTAGGTAATTTCTATATGTGTTTTAATTATGTATGAATTCATACACAATTATGGTATTCAAAATTCTATATGAATTATATATGTGTGTCTAGTTTGGTACAGGTGCACAGGTAGAATTTTTTATGAATTCTATATGTGTGGTTAGCTATAGGTGCACAGGGGGGTTGCTGTAGGTGCACAGGGGGGAGGCAGTCTTGCTACTGCAGGTGAATATAGCCTATTCCCACAGTTTTAAACTGTTAGAATATGTGTGAAAAGAAAACATATAACAATAGTTTCATGTAAACTGTTGGTAAAAGTATATACCAATGGTTTAAAAACCATTGGTATAGATCCTTTACTTTATATTTTCCCAATGGTTTTTGAGGAACCTTTGGTAAAAGTCTATACCAACAATTTAGAAACCATTGGTATAGACATGAAATTTGATATTTCCAATGGTTTTAAATCATTGGTAAAGATCAATACCAACAGTTCCAAGAAACTGTTGGTATATATTCCATTCTAGAGCCATATCCCAAAGGTTCTCAAAAAACCATTGGGATGTTTCTATCCCCATAGCTCCATAGACAACGGTTTGGACAACCATTGGTATAGTTTATACCAACGGTTGTTTGGCCTTTACCAGTGGTTTCAAACTGTTAGTAAAGGCTATGTTTCCAATAGTGAGAGTGTTTGAATAATAAATAATTCAATTATAAACAAATCATATATTTATTAATAATAATAAAAAGATAATTAAAAATGATTCTAAATAAATTGATAAAAATGTTACAACTCATTTTTTTTCGTGTTTTGATTCTCATAATTTAATTTTTCAGGGACGAATATTCTTTTTATATTTCATTAGTAGGTATGTGATTCTCCCATTATTGATAATGAAAAATCAATACTTCTCTACCTCTTTATATTTCTTTTGAATAAAACAAAAAATATTCCCCTACTAATAATGAGTTACCAATGTAATTTCTTGAAAAATCACATCTCAAACTAACATACATGAAGGCGAATACATATTTATTGATTCTTTGTGTTTTAATAACTTTAATGTTAAATTGTTTTATGACTTTATCTTAGATAAATTTTATAGAATAGAATTATAATAATTTTTACTAGATATTGAATTTGAATAGGAAAAATAATTTCTAGATGAAGCAGAGAGACCATAATTTCTCCTTCCACCACATTTCTACTTATATTATATTACTAAGAGAATGTAACTATTCAACTCTATCTATAGGTTCTTCCAAAACTAATACAAGGGGATTCAAGTTGTGATGAAAAAAATGTAGTGGTTTAAATTACACAATCCACAAAAAACATCATAATAGGGACAAATTTTTGCAACATCCTAACTTGGGTTAGTGAAACATAGAACCCACTTGGTGGGTCAAACAAAGGTATATCATATTTTCCATTTATATTTCTTTTTAATTATATTTCATGTTTTCTGTTATTTTTTCATTCTTTATATTTCTAAGTGGTATCATCTAGGATTATATCTCAATAATACCATTATAAGATAAATTCTGTTTGTATCTTTTTTTCTCTTTGTGTTTTCACCCCTTATTTTTTTTATTTTTCTGAGCTTAAATAAAGGACAGTAAAATTTTATTTATAGGGGGTTTCAACCAATTTAGGTGTTTTATTTATTTTAATTTTTTTTCATTTTTTCTAAACATTGATCTTCAATTAATATCCATTTTTATTTTTTACACATGAATTTAATTTTAGTGAGTTTTCATGATTCTGGATAAAATGTATTTTAAATTATTTTTTCTATGGAAACATTTTCTTGGTTTTTTATTTTCAAACATTTTTATGATTTTGACCAATTTTAGCAATCCTTTCCCATGAAATAATAAAGAAATTATTTTTCAAGATTATGAGGTATTATGATACCTTTTGATATATTCTTCCGAATACCCATACATTATTGAGATAAATATGGATTTTTTATGAAAAGAAAAACTTTTGATTATTCTATTTGAAATCATTGTAGTTTATACAATATCTTTGATGTAATGGAGGCAGTTTTTTAGAAATCCATATTTTTTACTTGAGTCCAACCTTTACATATACCTAAATAAATACAAAAAATTACATGAATTTATTTATAGGTTTAATCGAAAGTACTATATTCTTATTCCTTATCTACCTTCAATCTTAATATTTTTTCATGAATATTTTATATTTGATTGTGGGCGAAGGGACTTTAATGTGTCTTCTTAGTGATGTGTTTCATTTTTCTATGATGTGAGGAGTGTGTTGAAATCTTGAGAATTTAGAAATGTGAATGAGTTAATTTCAATCATTGTGCTTCATTTTTATCATGTGATTCTCCCAAAAAAGAAAATAATTGAAAACCGAAAAATTAAATATAATAAAAAAATGGAGACAATATTGAATTATTCATTGAGATTTCATTTATGAGTCATGTCCCTATTAAAAATTGGGGGAATGATTTTCTTTATTTCTATAAGTACCAGGCCTTAAATATTCAATATTCACGATATTTAAGTAAATAAATAATTAGATTACATTTTAGGATCCTTTCAGGTTATAGTTATAGATAATTAGGCCATAACTCGAACATATAAAAAACCATAAGTTAAAAAGTTGATAATTCTAATAAGTATAAAATTTTATCATAATATAAACCTTTTAAAACAAATCATGATTTATTTTCAATAAAATATACAAAAACTTTAACGTGAATTCTTTTTTTTCTTTTCCAAACATTAAATCAAGTGAAAATATTTTAAAAACATGGGTTAAGCAAAAAAATTATTGTAAGGGACATAAAAAAGAAGTAATTTTTATTATAATGAAAAAATGAAAACCCATGAAAACCCTTTTCTTGAAAACATTCCTTTTTTCATAGATAGCTAATCATTTTTCCTTTTTATAAAATAAATATCATTATCTTTACTTTTGTAATCACATGATTTCTAGGAGGACTATTTAGAAAACATAGAAAGTTCGTGTAGTTTCCTTGGGGAATCATATAATAGAACCCTTATAGAACCATTAAAAATAGGAATAAACATGAAACCACCTTCCAATATAATTTTCTAGAGAACACAATCATTAACCAATGCATAAGAGATCTATTTGGGCACAAACATCATATAAGCTATACTGGTCTCACTCCACGCTATCTGGTCGCACCAATAGTATAATATATAAATGGATCAATTTTGAGATATAATAGGGATTAAATATTAATAAAAAACTTCAATGTAACATATTATGAATGAAACATTTTATTCTTTCACCTTTTCATCATAAATCATTCGAATTTATTTGAAACACGTATGCAAATCACATTTGGATATCAAAATACAAGTTTCTTTTTAAAACCCATCTTCAAAACAAAATACACAGAAAAATGGATGAAGGGTTTTTATTTGATGAAAACATGAAATCCTTTAATGTATTACTTTATTAAAATAATGGTTATAGTGGTGGAAAAATTCATTTTCGTATATGTTAAAATTGAACATTCATTCTATAGTATTTATAGAAATTCAAATATTCCATAAAAGATTTATTTTTTCAAAAAAATGAAAAATATATTTATAAATTTCTCATGTATATAATAAAATCATTATAAAAGCATGTACATTGAATAAAAAGAGAGAGATAAGGAAAAAATTAAAAGGGGATTTTTTAAAGAATAGTCTCTGGTCACTTTGGAAATATTTGAATCATAAGAGCGTTGAAATAATAACCATAAAAACATTAATTACCATGAGAATTGATATATTCATTATATAACAAGTCAAATGGTATGTATATTCAACTCATAAATGAATATAGGTGTCTAACATCAAAATATACCTCAATGAAAAGAAATTGAGATGAATTCCCTTACCTTGAGTTTTTTTCGTCATGTTCATTCTTTATATTCAATAATAATAAAATTATAATTTTTTATTACTTCAAAAATAAAATTTATCAAGTTTATAATTTAATTTATTTAAATTATTAAAATAACATATACAATTACATAACCATTTATGTTTACATTATATGTTTTTAGGATATTTGGATTACGTGTCAAAATGACTTTGGTTGGTTGACTATTGGACAGAGATGTCATTATGAAAACATCTATAGAATAATAATATTGAAATATTTATCATATTTATAAATAAATTATACTTTTAAAACCAATCATGTAATATGTTAATGAAAAATTAACTATGTTACGATCATAAAGAAGATAGGTCGTACATACGTAATAGTAACGTTTCCATTTTTTAATGATCATTATTAGATGAAGGTATGTTTTTTTATCTTTTAAAAAATGGTTATAATACCATAAATATGATATTATTTTTTAAATATAATTTAATGTATTACTATTATGATGTAGTGATGGAAAAAACATATCGCTTCGTAGAGGCGGTACTCTACATATACACAAACGACGATATCATTTTTAGTGAAAGAAGGAAAATTATATATTTTATTTTCAAAGTGATTAATATGACATTATTATTATTATTTCATCTATATAATATAAATTAATTAACATTACCCTTATTAACTTCCATGTAATGAGCTTGTGAAAAATAATCACATTGCTTCGCAAGGTGGTAGTATACCGCACACACGAGGGATGTTATAATAACCCCCAAGGAATAAAAATTAAGAAGTTATGTCTGAAATCATTACTCCAAGAGTATAAATAATTTATAGATAATATATATACTTAAAATCCATCATTACAACAATATTTTCGAGGCAATACTGGAAAAAAATCGACATCGGATCGTGAGGAGGTAGTCCTCCATAAAAATTAATATTGATTTTGTATCCCATTTGATAGTGGAGAAAGATTTAGGTTATTCCATTAAAATAATAAAATATAATTTTATGTGATATATTGTAGTCATTTTATATTCATAACTAAATAATATTTTATGGAGTTGAAAAAAGAAAAAAAATAATGATGCTTGGAAAATCATGATACATCTTCTTTGGACAACCTCCCTAGGTAAGTACCCGAAGGATTTTTAGGATGTGTTTATGATAAAACAAAGGAATATATGAAATGAAGAAGAAATTAAGGAATTTATTATGGTTTAAATTATTTTAGGCAATGGTCTCTGAATTTTGGAAGAATATAGTATTTCATGTGGCCTTTTATAAGTGAGATGATTGACTCACTTGTAACATTTGAAAGAAAAAAGGTGTAACTATGTTTTTCACATTCCACATTGCACCATACTGAACCATTATTGATCCCTATACATTACAAGTCCTAAATATAAGTTTCTAATATATTTTATACATGTTTATATTTAATTTAAAACATTATAATTTTAGTTTAACCCATGGAAAATCTGTTTTTACCTAACAATAATAATTTATTTTTATTATTTTCACTATTCATCATGGTCAAAAATTAAGTTCATATTATTATATAATATAATTAATCCTGATTAAAATTATTTAATAAATTATTATAAATTCAATTCAAAAATGTGAAAAAAAATTAAATAAAAATTAAATTTGCAGATGTGATGAAAAAGTGGGGTTTTAAAGTGTATTTTTCACGAAAATGATGATTTTATATTAACTATAAGACTATTAATAGTAATTGTCTGAATCTCAATTAATATTTAATGATATATAATCTATAAAATTAATATAAAAAATTGTTTATTTTGGGATTATTTTAATTAATTAACATAGAAAAACATTATTCACTTTAAAATAGTTTTCAAAAGAATCCAATTTTCAAACCCAAAACAGACGTATAATAAAATACAATATAATTTTGATTAAAAATAATTTAAGTTGATTAAATATAACTAATAAATAATTATGTTACATTAAATAATATTTAATATATAATGGGACTTTTAAATAAATTAATTAATTTAAGGGAAATGATAATTTTAGAAAAATCAATATTTTTCAATATTTACAGTAAAATCAATATTTTCATAAAAATTAGAATACATTCACTAATTAGATTTTTATATGATGATTAAAAAAATGATATTAATTTCTTAAAATTAATATTATATAATTTAGAAATTAATCATTTAAATAAAACCTTATAATAATAGAGTTTAATTAAAACTATTTCCTTTTTAGTTAAAAATTGTTTAATATTTAAATATTGAATAAAACTATATTACTAACCATGAAATTGATTGATTCTATCATTATATAGGTTTCTAAAATCTACCACCTTTGTTGAAATTATGACCTCACAATTTTGTACACTTATTAAACAAGTGGGGAACTATTTCCCTCATAGAATTTTCATATTCCCATGTTGTGTCTTCAACCATATGATTTTTTCATAAAACCTTATTTTAGTGAATCACCTTATTTCACCACACATGATCTCTAGTGATATGAATATGAATAGGATATTTCTAATAAGAAATATAATCTTTCAACGGAACTACTTATGGGTTAAAAACACGATTTGAATCTAGAATATATTTCTTTAACAATGATACCTGAAAAAAAATTTGTACCTGGGTTAAAATTGGAGGCAATGTTAATCGGTAGGTAACTAATAAAACATTTTCCATGATTTCATATAAAAAAACCCACCAAGTACATATATATATTTTTTTACCAAAATTTATAACTCTTTTCCATGGATTTACTTTGATAAAGACATGATCACTTTCCTCCAAAGAAAGATATTTCATCCAGTAATTTGTATAACAGTTCTTACTTATCTAAGATATTCATATATATTGCTGAATCAATTGAACCTTATCAGTTATTTCCTATAATAACTATAGCCCTATCATCTTACATTCTTCTACTTCTTCCCAAAAATATTGTTTCTTAATCTTCTTTATATATAATACCTCAAATAGTGTCATATTTATAATGGAATGAATACTATTGTTATAAGAAAATGCAACCAAAAAATGTTTTTGATACCAACTTCCTTAGTAATCAAATTAACATTAAATAACTTTATTCCAGGGTCTAAATCATCTACTTAGACTGACATTAGTTTGAGGATGAAAATATGTACTGAAATTTAATTCAGTATGGAAATATTTCAGAAGTCCTTTTAAAATATTACATGTGAAACTGGGGTCATGGTATGATACAATAAAGAGAGGAACACCATATAACCTAACTATCACTTTTAGATATATTTGATATCGGTAATCCAAAGATAAAATATCTTTACTGGGAAGGAAATGTGAAGATTTATTTCATTGGTAAACAATTACCGAAATCAAATTGTTACCTTGAGATGTATTTGGTAATACCACCATGAAATCCATTGATATATTTTCCCTTTTAAACTTTAGAACTAGAAATGGTTTAATATTTACCTTCAGTAATTTTCATTCTTCATTAACCAAATAACAAGTAAAATAGTTCATGGTAATGTTAGGAATATCTATTTTCATTCCATCCCACCAGTATTACTCATGATGGACTATGTATATCATAGTGTGGACCAGATGAATAAAAAACATAGGAATATATGCTTAACTCAATGAATCTTTCTTCAATTGTGAATCATAATGCATGAATAATGTATTTCCATATCATAAAAATACTTCTTCATTAATATTATAATCAAGTAACATACCCTTATTAATTAATTACACCTTTTCTTTCAAATTATGATCCTACTTCTGATATTTATTAATTGTTTTTAACGAAGTCGACTACAGAGAAACCTCAAAAAAACTGAGGATTTTTCTTTCATCCAAAACTTATAGGAAACAATTTATCAAATAATTAACTAAAGTGCCACATTACAATTTCAATAATGTTAGTGTATCATTGTTTTAATAAGATAAATAATTGGCCAATTTGTTTTCATTTCCAGGATTATAACTAATTGTGCAATCGTATTCTTTGTTTTTTTAGCCATCTTCTCTTTCATATGTTCAATTATTTTTCCATGAATATATGTTTAAAACATTTTGATTAGTATAAATATTAAACTACACTACATAAATATTATTCCTACAATATTTCAAATAAAAAACTATAGAATCTAATTCTAGATTATGCATAAAAAAATTTAACTAAAGAGGTTTCAATTGATGTATGACATAAACAATTTCCTAATCATTCTACATTAAGAAACAACCAATTCCATTCAAAGAAGAATCAATAAAAATTATTAATCACCATTTTTTAAAGTAAGGAAAAAATGGAAGAATTCACCGATAATATTTTTAGATTCTAAAAACAATCATCACAATGTTTTTTCCAAATTAATTTAACCCTTTTTCTATTTAACGTGGCAAGTGAGATAGAAAACTAGGAAAAGTTTTTGAAAAACTGTAGGTATGAACCTGATAATCCTAAAAAACTACGAATTTATTTGATATTTTCAGGTCTTTGGAATCCTTCAATTTATTTTTTTGAAGGATTAAATATTATTCCATCTTTGGATACAATTATTCCAAAAAAATAAATTTTTTTAATTAAAATTCTTACTTACTAAATTTCCCATATTGTTTATTTTATTTTATGGTTTTCAAAAAAATAATTAGTTTCATTTAATGTTCCTCTGGTATTTCATAACATTAAAAATTGTAATAATAAAATAAAACAAAAACATATTCGATACCAAATGAAAAACTCTATTCATGAGATCCAAAAATATAGTAGGTTTATTGGATAACCAAAATAGAAAAACTAAACATTCATAATTCCTATATCTAGAAAGAAATTAATAATTCAGAATACTAACCTCCTTCACTATTAATCAACCATAAAAAAACTGAGATCCATGGATCTATAACCAATTCATTTGATGAAAAAAATCAACTGTTATGGTAGAAAAATATATTTACACACTCTTTTTCATCTTATATTTATGATTTCCATCTTGAGTAACTAACTTCTAAAACCCGTAAGCTAAATGACTCAACTCATTTATACTAAAAAAACTCAGTATTTTATGGTTATTTATTACAAAATTCTTGTTTTCTTCAGTATTATTTTTCCAAAAATCATGATCCATATTACGAAACATTTTATATCATCAACACTTCCATAATTTCATAATACATTATTGCGGGTTTTTTAACACCCAAACCAAAAGAAGGGAACATTATTTTTGTATCTATATATTTATTCAAGGTAGTCTCCTCATCACCTTCTATCCTAAATTCATCTTACTTTCATTATCATAGGGAACACAAGTGTTAGAAAAATGCATCTAAACTTTTCCATCACATCAATAATATTCTAATTTCTTTGAAATCTTTGTGATTCCAAAGCTCTTCAGAGACTTGGTTTCAATCTTGATTAAAATCCATTAATTTTACAATAAATATCATGAACAAGTTTTTGTATATAACTGGATAGTCTAGTAACATTGGCTTCATATGTGGACACTAAATCTTCATCTTTTCCAACCAATTCAAGGAATAATTTTCAATCCAATGTTGAATAACCCTTTGGAATTGTTTCTCAAGTAAAATATACTTAAATGTTTTCTATTCAATGGAATAAATATCATTTTTATCTCTAGAATTCATAACACGATACCTCAATAAATCAGATTCACCTTTAAAATGAAAAACTAAAATAGTTATCTTATAATGTTCTGAATATACCATGAATTCAAGTATATACTACATGGAATGAGTCATCCATTTATCTACCATAGGGTCAGATGATCTAGATAATAATGGAAGATGTTGTCTTAGTAAATGATATAAAATGGACATTTTACTTCATGGTTTATAAGTTTTCTCTCTAGTATGGTTACCACCACCATTTATATCTTCTACCAACTAATCCATTCAATCATTCAATGTTACAATTTTTATTTCAAGTAGGCTATGACCTAGAATGAAACAATATCAAGGTGGCCTAAAATAGTGAAACCCGAGAGAATATACTCTAGAAAGTCCACCACACATATAAGGAAGAAGATCCAAAAAACAAAAATATAAAAAATTGGTTCTCATAGTAATCCCATGGTGAAAGAAAATCTATACCCTTATTCCCTCCCGATCAAGTGTTTTTGATGGCCACTCAGGAATCCATAATATCATTTTATTTTCAGATGAGGTAAATGATTGACTGTGGAACCTAGAATATAAAATTTGATGAGTCATGGATAATAGTTTAATCTCATTGACCACCACTAGGTTTATGTGGTGATACTGATATAATTTAATACCTTTAAATATAGTGCAAGACTCAACCACCAGAGAATCCCCTTGACCATAACCATTGATGAAAGAAAGAACCACCGATCCTCGATGGTCAAACAAATCCCCCCCACAAGAATCTAGCAAAACTAAATCCATCCACTTTGAGATTAAATAAAATTAGTGGAGGCTCCCATAATACCCATCAACCCAATCCCCTCAAGCGATTAGAATGGTAGAATGGTCATTTTCCATCCATGAGAATTATCGGGGAATTTGAACACTCCCAATCTTTAATAAGAGGTAATAAATAATAAATTAGGCTTCTATTTTAAATTACAATTCCCATAACTGAATTCATGATATCATCATGGTGTTTTTGATTCCTTTCACTATAGATAGTCCAACAACCAGCTGCCATTAGAACTTCCTATTCTTTCCATTCAAGAGAATTTCTATCCACCTCAAAAAACCAAGTGTATAAACTACTTCAATTTAGTGTATAAACTATTTCAATTTAATTATATTAACATTATCCAAGACACAATTTTTTTTAAATTGTCCTATGATACCAACTGTAATGACTAAGCATTAAACATTACATAATCTTAATAATTATGTCAATAATTCATTATCTTACATTTGAAAAAAAATTTAGGTTTATAGTTTTAGAGAATTATTCCATAACTCATACATACAAAAACTATAAATTACAAGGTGGTCACTTCCAATTAGTATTGATTTTTCCTATAATAGAAAAAAATTAAAATAAATCATGGTTTCTAATCTTGCTTTTTTTAAACATTCAACTTGGCTACTTCTTTTCCTTTATATATCCTTAAAATCTGTGAAAATTATTTTTAAAAATAAAGTATGAGCATATGAAGCTTAGTAAGGGCCATAAAAAGAAAATGTATGTTAGTATTTTCAAAGACTAAAAACCCCCTAAAAAACTTTTTCATAAAAAATATAGATTTTCATATAAATGGAAACATTTTTCCATTTTAAAAAATATCATTAACTTACCTTATAAAATCAAATGATTTACTTGAAAAATCATTAGAAAAAACATAAAATTCATGCATATTCCCCAAGAAATAATCTACTATAACCCTTATAGGAGAATTATAAATTATAATAACAATGCATTTAAATTTTTATATATTTATCCAAAGAACATAATAATTACCCATGCATTAAAGTGATCTCTGGAAAAACCCCTCTTATAAGCTACAAAGGGATCACCTAGAATGATCTGGGTGCACAAATTATATAACAAATTTCAATCATTCCATAAATATATCCATTTATTCCAAAAAAATAAATGAAATAATGATAAAACTACAGTTATTAAAAACTCATGTCCATAATAAAACCATTTTAGGAACCTTTATATGGAATACAATTTTAGTTATAAGTTAAATAGTAACAGATAATTTTTATAAAGAAAATTCCCTTATCAATTTGGAAATATTTGAATCATAATACTGATGAAAGAATAACATTTAAAATAACGAAATTCCATGATAATAGATAAATTTATCATATATAATGTTAAATGGTCTATATATACATCTAAAAAATGAATATAGGTTCATAATATCTATATATGCTACCATAAAAGAAAATTGTGATGAGGTCCCTTACCATGAGTTTGATTCATCACATTATTTTGTTATTTTACTGGTTAATAAAATAATGTTAATTATTTACATTATTAATAAAATTTTTCAATTTTTTTGACTTATTAAAATGTAGAAAACAATTACTAAATTAGTTAAGTTTACATTGGATTTTTTGATAGTATCTTGCTTATATTTCAAAATGAATTATGTAGGATGACTATGAGTGTATAAAGTCATTATTCCAACTTATATGGAATAATAATAATGAAATATTTATCTTATTTATACATAAATTAAAATTTTAAAACTAATCATGAAATATTTCTATGAATAATGAATTATGTTATGATCCTGAAGATGATAGGTCATAAGCATCAATAAAGTTTCTATTTTTCATTGATAATTATGGAAAGGCGGAAAGTAATATTTTATCATTCAGAAATAATAATATTATCATATATATCTTATTATTTCCATAAATATACATATATATATATATATATATATTTATTTATTTTTATGTTTAGATAAAAAAATCGCATCGCTTCACGGAGGTGGTAGTCCAGACATAAACAAACGATGTTATCATTTTTCAGTGTAAGAATAAAAATGAAATATTATCATTTTAGAATGATAAATATGTCATCAATATAATTATGATTTAATATATGTAATTTATATTCATTAACTTTATCCTTGTTAAATTTTAAATAAGGTGGTTGATAAAAAGGAATCCCAGCACTTTGTGAGGTGGTAGTCTGTTGTACACATGAGCAATATTATTTAAACCCCCACGATATAGAAATTCAAAAGGTATATGTGATATCATATATAAAGAAGTATAATTTTTTTTAAAATATCATATGTATATATATACATTAAATTAGTCATTGAAATATGTTTTGGGATGTGTTTCTTGAAAACTAATGACATCAGTTTGTGAGGCACTACCCTACCGTACACTTGAATAGTGATTTAGTATTCAATTCGAGGAAAGAGGTGATGGATTTATGTAATTCCATTAATATAATTTCATATCAGTATATGGGTGATAGTATTTATATTATATATCGATAATTTAATAAAATTTTAATGATTTTAGAGAATAAAAAAATAAACATGTTCGGTTATGAAAGAACCCTCTTATTCAGACAACTTCCCTAGGTAAGACCAAATGTTTTCTTAGGCTGGATTTATGAACAACGTAAGGTCTATAGAACATGGGGAGGTAATTAAGTACAATATTTATGTAGGTATTCACTTATAAAAATAAATTTTATGGTGTGAATAGGAGACGATAATGAGTATCCTTCTATAAGTGTTGTTAGTGGCACACTTTTAACTTTTTTAAAAAATGGTGTGCCCACATTTTTCATAAGAAATAAGGAACATAAATGGACCATTATTGATTTGTATACATAATAAGTTCTATATATATCCATAAAATAAATTTCATACAGATTTTAAGGTAATTTGACTATTATTATTTTTTAAACCCCTGGGTAAACCTGTTTTTACCTTAATTGAGGTAAACAATTTTTATTATTTTCAATATTCATTATGGTCCAAAATTAACATGAAATTATTAGACAATATAAATTAATCTGACTATAGATATGGAATAAATTTTACCAAATTTAATTCAAATAATTTGAAATATATAATTTAAAAAAAAGTCACATATTAGATGAAGATGTGGGTTGTCAAGGAAGTGATTTTTTAAGAAAATAATGATATTTATATTAATTCTAAGACTAATATTAATAATTATATGAATAAAAATAAAAATTTAATTATATATTACATATAAATTTCATTTAAATAATTTATCATAAATGAATATTTTATCTAATTAAAATGGAGAAAAGTTATGCACTTTAGAATAATTTTCAGAAGAAAAAAATTCACTTTTTGAAATGAAAAAAACAAACTTATATTGTAATATATTATAAGTTTATTAAAAATAATTTATTAAGATTATGTAAAATTATATAATATTTATGTAAAATGAAATCATATTCAAAACAAAATGGTACTTTTAAATTAATTAATTTAACGAAAATAAATGACATTTTTATTATATTATGTATTTCTCACCATTAATTGAAAAGTAAATATTTTTTAAAAAAAATTTAAATTTTAAACTAGTTTAATTATGATCTTATGAATTAAAAAATGATAACAAATTATAAAATTTCAAATTATAAAATTTATAAATTATACTTTTAAAAAACATTATAATAAAGTTTTTTATTAAAACTATTTCCTTTTTGATTTAAAAACTACATAGTAATTTTATAATTATATAAAATATATTAAGAAATAATAAATCGATTCATTATATCATTAACATTTTTGGTACATTTTTTTTGAATTTTATTTTTATCTCACCCTTCATGAATCAAATGAATTTTTTTTTAAAAAATAAAAAATGAGTATTATGATGAAATGTTTCTTTGAATTAACTGTTTGACTTATGTACCATGTTAAAAATTGTATTTATCAAGTTTCGAACATAAGGGTAATTGAGTGAAGTATATTTCCTCTATTTTAACTTGATTGTTCTTTTGATTTTTTTATAATTTCTGCCTCATCTTTACAGTCTCAAATTTTTTAAATGTTATACCAACTAACCCATATCCATAGAATTGACCTTAAAAAGGCCTCATAATTTACAACATTTTTAGTTATCATTGTGTGAGGAGGTGAGACTTTAAAAAGACTATGGTGACACTTTAACTTTCCATTAATGTGCATAACTCTGTATTTAATTTCACTTTACAGAAGAGTTACATGAATTTCAATGTGAGATTGTTATAACTGCATTAGGGATGGATTTTTTGGGTTTAGTGAATTTAAAAGTGTGAGATGGAATAGATAGATAATTGTTTTTAATAGTTTATATATGACTAAATTCAATTTTAGGAAAGATCTGGAAAGTAGTCTCACTTTTAATTTTGGTATGGATTTTGATTCAATTTTTTTTATTACCCAATAGTGAAATACTTTACTGTGTGGGATTGATGAAACTCATAATTTCACAAACATTATTATGTAATTTATTGTTCTAATCCCACAAATTTCACATTTTTATGGTAAATTATTCAATTTTTGGTTTTATGATTAATTTTTGTTTAATTGTGAAAATATACTAATAAGGGAATTAATATATTTCAATCGTAGTTTTTATTTAGAACAAAAATTTGTATTCACTGAAAAAATTGAGATAATATTTTTTAGTTTTAAATATTTATTGGGTTTCATTTTATTCAACACATTCAAGAGCTAAATCCATCATCATGAGGCCCAAAAGTAGCTCACATGTCAAGCCTTGAAATCTATCCACAAAAATGTATATTTATTATATGGGACCATATCTCACAAATGCGGTTCCAAAAGTAGAATAAACATTACATTGATATATATAAGAGTCCAGGGAACATTTTTCAAATTGAGGTCACCTGGGATTCCATAGTCTTGAATTCCATAATTTCATGGGTAACCAAAGATTTGGAATTCCAACAGTCTCAAGTCCAATTTTTTTTTGAGATAATCAATCGTAAATAAGAGTAGACATGAAAATTATAGCTGAAATTTTTTAGTTATCCATAGGATAGATAGGGAAAAAACTTCAATATTTATAATTTCCATATATTTATCCATTATGTGGGATGAATAGAATTCAACTTTTGGAGAACATTTTTAGAGGGAAATATGGACACACATTTTCTATAAAATTTCACAAACTACCCATTTTAGAGGTTTCTAAACCATAGTTGTCCATTTTCTATAGAATTATGTTTTATAATTCAATTATATAAATATTTTTAAAATCTAGAATATTTTTTTCCATTTACCATTGTTCTCTTTCAGTTTATATTTTTTTCACCCCATTGTGATGCTTTTAATCTCTATGTAAATAGGGAAGTAACCCTATTTTTTTAGTGGGAGTGTGGTAGTTCTTGAGTTAATTATAATTAAATTGATTACATTTATTTTATTCCAAAAATTAATTAGTTTTAAAACCAATTTCGGTATATATTTTATATATCATTTAGTAATATTTATTTTTTCATTATATTTAAATTTTCTTCTTCTCCTTCATCATCCTAATATTGTATACATGGTAGAGTATCATTAAGGTAATGATGCGAGTTAGTATGTCACCTCGTGAGGACAGTTACTGTGAGGTTATAATAATTTAATGGTAGGATTTTGAGTTATAATTTGGATCTCAACAGTGATTCAAATATTGATAATAAAATTTTAAAAGAAAAAAATATAGAATTTTTGTGAACTCATAAGAATGGAAAATATTCTCCCTAAAATTATTGTTTTCTCACATAATTGGCTATTTTATTCTTTATTTTATTCATTAATATATATATATATATATTAATATAATGAATGTAATAAAACCCCCATTTTTTTATTAGATTATAATATTATTATATTATAGTTTTAAATTGTTACAAAATAAAATTAATGTGTGTGAGTGGCATCCTTGAGAGATTAAACTTAGGTCTGCACTACATTTCATGCTTAGGTAAAGAAAAAATTACTTGTTCTGGGTCTAACAAAATTAACTCTCATTAATTTGGTGTTGTTACTAAGGAGTCCAATCATATTCACTAACTATTTTTTTCAAAACCATAAATTTCAAGAAACCAAAATAAAATAACGTCATTACACATCTTTATTTTATTATTTAAAATATGGAATTTCAAAGTGATTATTCATATGATTGTTCTGTTAAAATTTTTTATGAGTTTTAGAGTGAAGAAAAATGGAATACTTAATTTTAATAGAATTCAATAATTATTTTAGATTTGAGGAATAGAATTTTAATTATTTTCTCTTCCTTAATGGAATTGGAAAGTCAAAATCATGCCCATGAAATAGAGTAATTGGATCTTTTTTCCCAACATTTTCATTTTAAGGTCCATTTTTGGAAGAAATTATGAAGGAAATAGCCTCAAACCTATCCATACCATTTCCAGAGGAGGTTAAATAGGAACACTTTCCAATTGATTAACGTGTGGGAGTTAAAGATGAATTGGAATAATATTGGTTATATTTTGTTGAAGGTGAATATGTATGTGATTATCCCATATTTGTAATGAAAAATTATTACCTCTCTTCATCCCTATTTTTGTGAAATATGATAAAGAATATTCCTCTATTAAAACTAAGTTACGAGTAGCCTTTACATAAGAAATAAAATTCAAAGCTGACATACATGAAGTGGAATGCATAATTGTTGATTATTAATGTTTTAATAATATTAAATTCAATTGTTTTCTGATTTCCCCTTTTATGATTTTTCCAAAAATTGTATCACAATAGAAGTTCCTAGCTGTTTATGTTTAAGAGTGAAAATGAATTTTTGTTGAAGTAGTGGAAGAACCATTATTTGTATTTCAAACACCTTGAAAGGTGTCCTACATTACTAATGGGATTGAATTCCATTACTCTATCCATGGGTTTTTACACAAACATTGTGAAGGGATTAATATTGGTAAAAAAACATGTTGTGGTTTCAATCATATAAACCACACACATCATCATATTGGTGATATTTCATTATAACTTATTTACTAGAGTTAGTAAATACCTTGTACCCACTTGGGGAGGGGGTTCAAACCAATTGATATCCTCTTTTCACTTTCTTCTTGTTTTTAATTATTTTTATTATCTTTTTTTCATTAATTATAAGTTTATGTGGTTAAAAATATGATCTTAACTCAATGTTTCCATTGGAAAATAAATTCAGGTTTTATATTTCCTTATCATATGTTTTTCTTTTCTTATTTTTTATTTTGGTAAACTCGACTGAATGGATGTAAAATTTTACTTGTAGGGGAAATGTTAACTTATTTTGGAGTTTTGTGTGTTTTTATTTTTTCCTTTTTTAAATAACTATTCCCTTTGATGAATATCAATTTTAATTTTTAATAGTCAAACTAATTTTTAGTAAGTTTTCATGATTATGGATAAAATGGATTTTGAATAAATGTTTATGTTTAAAATGTTTCTTGGTTTTTGATTTTCAAATATTTTTATTATTTTTAAAAAATTTCGAAATAAATTTTCTTGAAACACTGAAACAATTGTTTTACCACCCCCTAAGGTATTGTATAACCTTTTGAAATATTCATCCTAATAATCACTCTTTCTAGACAGAAATGTGGATTTGTTTTGGAAACTAAAACATTTTATTTTTCTATTTCAATGATTTGGAGTTTATAAAATCATTTCGATGTGATTGTGTTATTTTTTGGAAATAAAAATTTTAACTTAAGGTTAAAATTGACATCTAACCCTATAAATACATTATATTCCATGAATTTCCTTATTGGTTTATTCGACATTACAAGATGATTATTCCTTACCATCCTTAAATATTAATATTTTTTCATGAATATTTCTTGTTTGAGTATTGGGGAGGGGTCATTGATGTGTTCTATTACAGTTTTTTTCTTTTTTTGGTGGTGTTAGGTGTGTGAAAACATTTTTGGAATTTTATAATGGGAATGATTCACATTAATTCATTATGCTTAATTTTTATCACCTGGTTCTCACAGAAAAATTAAAATAAAATGAAAAAATAGAGCTCATATTGAATTATTCGTTATTATTGAATTTATAAATCATGTCCCTCCCATAAATAAAGGTCTTTATTGTCTTTAATTCATTATATATTATTGTAATATCGTATATATGAAAAAAATACAATAAAACCAAAAAGTGAAAAAGGGAGAATTTTGGATGAAATGTTTCTTTGTAAAAATTATTTGACTCATGCACCATGTCATAAAATTTGGTTGTTGTGTTTCACATGTAAGTATAAATGAGTGAGGCATCTTTCTTGTGTTTTCTCTTGAATATTCATGTGATTAACATTAAGCATTCCACCACCAAATTAGAACCTATTTTTTAAAATGTTATACAAACCAAACCATATATATTGACTTCACATATAAAAGGCTTTATAATTAATAACATTTTTGTGTATTACATTATGGAGAGATGAAAATTTTAAAAATCCTATTATGAGACAATAAATTTCCATATATCACCATAACTCCATATTTAAATTATCTTGGGTAAAGGTTGACATGAATTTCAATATAAGGTACAAGTGATTAGACTATGGATGGATTTCTGAGGTTGAATGAATTTAAATCTATGAGTTTAAAATTAAAGGGATTTTTTTTCATAGATGAAACATAATCAAATTTAATTTTCAAAAATATCTTTTAAATTTTCTATCTTTTGATTTTGGTGTAAATTATTAAGCAGATATTTGTTTATTTCCAAGGACTAAAATTTTTATGCATGGGGGATTGATGAAAATCACAATTTCACATACATTATTTTGTAATTAGTTATTTTAGTGAAACAAATTTCCTATTTGATGGTTAACTATCACAATTTTATGTTTTTATAAATAAATTACACTTAATTTTGAAAATGGAAAAATTTTGGAACTAAAATACATTTGACTCAATTATTTTAATCATCACCACGACATTTGATTCACTGGCCCAAATTGATTTTTTTATTTCTAATTATTTCTTGTCTTAATTTAATTCAATAGAACGAGGAACTGAATCCATCATTTTATGGTCTAAAAGAAGCTCTCAATTCAAGACTATAAATCTATGGGAACTTCTAGAGATTTTTTAATATGGTATAATATATCACTAATTGAAATCCCGAATAAGATTATATTTTATGTGGATATAGATAATAGGATAGGGAACATATTTTATAAATGATTCCACGTGGGATTTATTATTCTTAAATTACATAACTTCATGAGAAATTGATGCTTCATAATTCCAATTATCTATAGTCTTGTAATATTTTCAGAGTAAATAATTCATAACTCAAGCTAAACTTGTCTAATGGAGCTGAAATGTTTTTGGTTTACATAGTATATATATAGTTACAAATTTATTTTAGAAAAATATTCACTAATTCAGATATTATGTGGGATGATAATAATATATCATTTAGGGAACATTTTTAGAGGGAAATTTGGGCCAAAAGTTTCTATAAATTTTCACCATATACCCATTTTAAAGGGTTGGAAACTTTGGTTTTCCATTTTCTATAGAATTTGGGTTTATACTAATATAATATTATTCTTTATATTTAGTATTTATTTTTTCCATCTGCCTTTCTTCTATTTCATTTTTTAATTTTATTTCCCCTACTATGATCCTTTTAATATTAGTGAAAATTGGGAACAAAACCTGTTGTTTTTCGGGGGGGGGGGGGTGATTGAGTTTAATATTATTTAATTTATTCACTATATTTTATTCTATGAATTAACTAGGGGGAAAACCAATTTTTTTGTAGCGTTCACCCCTCTAACACTACTATTGAGTTATTTTTTCTGTTTAAATTTTATTTATCTCCTCCATTGTAATAATGTAACATATAGGGTTGGTTAAAATTATGGTAATGGCGTGAGGGAGTATTTTCCCTCAAGTAGAGGTTCAGTGTGATAAAATAACAATTTAATGGTAGGGTGTTTATTTATAGGGTTGATCTCAAAATTGTGTAACATTTTTTGAATTATATTTTTAAAGAATAGCGATAGCATCATCATGAACTCCTAATAATGGTAATATCCTCTAACTAATATCGTTGTGTTTTCAGTTCATTTCAATTTTTTATTCTTTTTTTTCTTCATTAATTCATATATGTGTGTGTGTTTTTGTTTTTATTAATATCATGTAGTTCATAAAACCCCTAGTTTTATTAGAAGTTTATTGTAGTAGTATATTGTAGTTTTAAATTGTAAAAATAGAAAATTAGTTTGTGTAAGTGGCCTCCTTGAAAAATCAAACCAAGGTGTGAAGTATATATCATGATTAGGTAAAATCGAAATTATTAGTCAGGGATGTATGAAAAATGAATATTATAAATTACCACATAAATTTCAAGGCAATAATTATATTTGGGTTATTTTTAGTAAATTGGCTATCTCTTCTCATTTTCCTCATATTTGAGAAAATATATATTTGTATCATATTTCTATAACCGATTTTAAAGACATATTAAGGTAACATGGATTTCCTCAATTTAATTTTAATATTTTTATCCTATATTTATATCCATTTTTTTGTAAAGGACTTCAAATGTTCTTGAGTACTGATCAATAATTTAGTAAATATTTTCACCCTCAATCTAATGGATAGTCTAAGTAGATAACTCAAATAATGGATAATATGCTTTGTACATGCTCATTATAATATTAGAGATATTTGTATTGTTTCAATTATTTAGTGTAATTTCTATATAATACTATTTTTCATTCTAGTATACTTATGGAACTATATGAGTAATTATATGAATATTGTTTTCATAAACTAGAACTTTGGGATGAAGTGTAAGAGGGAATGTTATTAGGTTTATATTTCAATGAATATATCGTTAAAAACGTAATAATATTTTACATCCTTTTTTAAAATCGAATAAAAAAATAATGTTTCATATAACCAGAGGAATGATCTTTAGTTTGAGGTAGGAGATCATGTTTTCCTTCAAATATATCCATAAAATGTTTTTATGTGTTTTTTCTAGAAATGGAAAATCATGTTTTTGGGTTATTGATCCATATGAGGATCTATATAAAGTGTTTTTAGTTAGTTACCAATTATCCTTACCTCAATTATTATCTATGGATAATGTCATGCGTCATGTTTTATTGTTAAGAAAATATATAGTTGACACATATCATGTTTTGATCATTGAAGTAGTTTAGTTTCAGGATATTCTTTCTCTTGAAGAAAATATTGTTCATATTCTTGATCACATAAAGTAGGTGATGTCAAATAATTTTACTCACTAAGCTAATGTTTTATAGAATAAACATATTACTGAGAAAGCAACATGAGAATTTGAAAAGTCAATGAGATAAAAATATCATGGTCTATTAATTAATGAATAAAATTATGAGGATGAAATTTATTTAGTGAAGAGAAATTGAAAACATAATAAATATTAATAATAAATCTATCCATATCTAATTCATTTTATAATGATATTCTATATATTCATATTGAATATAATAATTTTATATAATTTTCTACTAAAAAAGCAATCATTTTATTCTAATAATTATTTTCTCATATTAATTATATAGTTTATTTAAAATTTATGTTTCTAAATTTAAAATTTAAAATTTTATTAAATTTAATTCATTTTATAATTCATCATTTCAAAATTTTCCTAGGGTGATTCTTTTGGATGTTTTAGAAATATTAAATCTTCAGATGTATAATAAAAAATATTGTTTTAACAAATAGTATCCATTTTATGACATCATCATCTTATGATAATGAGTTAAATGTTTTTAAAACCATTTTGACAGATGAAATATATATTTATGAACTGAAATAGATAATTTAAAAATACCATGTTAATTTTTTAAAATTTATGTTTACCATTTTATAACCCAAGTGGGGTTTTACTCTAATAAAATAACTATTTTTATCTTTTTTAAAATTCAGTAATTCCATGGTTAAATTTTTTGAGTAAGATTTAATGTCACATAAAACTTTTTTAATGATACGCAAATAAATTTAATTTGAATCAATGCTATAAACGATTTTACTATAAAGTATTTTTTATTCTTAAAACGGAATTTTAAATAATAGATTTTCCATTGTGTTTTTAAAATTTATATTTAAAGTATTTTTTATGACATCAAGTAAATTAATCATAGAAAATTCAATTCATATTTGGGATCATCATGTTCAAATAAGGTATGAAGTCCCATTTTATTCTTAGTCACAAAATGAAGTTACCATGGTATATGTTTGTAACTATAATAAAGGTTATAATGGGATAAAAGGTTTAAAAATAAAGGGTAGGGCAAAAAATATATTAAAATCAGATATTTAAATTGATTTTATGAGTGTATTTCAACCTGTAGTATCATATATTCTAAAGTTTGTTTTCTTTGTTCCAAATGACCTTGATAAAAAAAATTATATTATTTCATTGATAAGATTATTTTAAATGGTGTACCCATCTCATTTATAAAAGGAATCCATCACCAACCCACCCACCCTCCCTGTAAGATCCTAATTTTTTTTCCAAGTTACAGATCTCTTTAATTTCATTTTAAATTCTTTTTTAGGTCCAAATGTGAATACACATTGAGGTTTTGGGGATATTGGGGGTTTCTGGGGATTTTTTGGTGCTTAGAACCTTACTCTTGGTTAAAAACAATTGGGCCTCATGGTTAGTGGTAACCATGTGACCGAATCTTGATTGTTTGTTGAAAACCTATATAGATGGATAGTGGGATTTAGGGGATTTCATTGTTTGAGGAAACTATGTGAATGGAGGAGTACACCCAAGCAAGGGACCTGTAATTTTTAGAATATCTGAATCACATAGTTTGTGCATGGTTTGGAGAACTGTGTGCACTTATTATAAAAGATTCTCCTCCTTAGAGTAAAGGGTGCATGGTTTTCACATGGTTTGGAAAACTGTGCAGCTAAACCATGTGTCCAAATAAATCTTAGAAAAATTACCATTTTCCCTTAAATACAAAAAACTTGTTTTC
The DNA here is from genome assembly GCA_963277665.1 of Viscum album. NCBI lineage: Eukaryota > Viridiplantae > Streptophyta > Magnoliopsida > Santalales > Viscaceae > Viscum > Viscum album. Next base: position 459,636,942 of record OY728135.1, read on the forward strand.
TATTTTTCTTCTCCCCATGTTGAATAATAGTGGATGCAGGAGGCTCCCCTTGAAAGAAAAAAATTGGGTTTGATCGTGTTTCTCCTTCCAAACTTGAAATAAAGTATCATCATTATGATTGGATATATATTGGTGAGTACACAATTATTTTTTTCGATTCAATTTTTTGGTATTAGCTCTTCTATTTAGGTGCAAGCTAATATGCCCAATATTCTGCATTATCATATGTTCCATGTTTTTCTTATGATATGATCTGAATCTTATGTTGATACTGGATGAGAAATCTAATATAGACCTATGATAGGTGGTATATATATTTCCTATGTTTTTTATGCTTTATAGAGACAATGGTAATTATGACACACATTAGACACTCTGTTTTGGCCATGAATATGAATTGAATTATTAAATTTACTACAATTGAATTATTAAATTTCTTGAGACTTGATGGAGGTTGATTTATTAACTAAGGTCACTCATGGGGTGTTCCTTTGATATTTACCTTTAATATATATCCATGGGGTATTTTATGTTCTTTCTTAGTTATAAGAAGTCTATAATGAACTAAATTGAATTAAAATGATGTTAGGAGGTGGATATTTCATCCTTTTCATGTTGATGATTTTGATTGAATGGTTTATATGGATTTTTATATGAGTGGGTATACTAATTGGACATGAATTATTATTAATTATTGAATGTATGAGATGTGAATTGAACTTTTAGTGGATTCCTTTGTTAGTATACCATGGATCATGATTCTATTAGGATGCCTTAGATGTTTCACCAATGGGTCTTGATTTATGGTAGAATATTACATGGACCTGTATGATCCATGGATCACGATTCTGTAAAATGATAATGGAATTTATAACCATTGGATCAAGATTTATAGGATTTCCATAGACATGCACTACTGACATAATCCTTGGACTCCACCAGTGTCATTACAGTGTTTCCATCAAGATTTTCTTGGGACTCGGTGAGGATGGCTTGGTCTTCTATACCTTTGATTCGGCCTTGCGGGGCCTCACACTTATGATTATATGAAACTAACCTGGTACATGTGACATATATGATTATACATCTCAAGCATGGTTGTTATAAAACTTCTTATTTTAAATCATGGTTGTGGTTGATTTGATATACAGGTTATAAGGCAAGGTCACAGGTGATATGATATCCATTGAAAATGGAATGGATGTGGTTTTTAATTTCTTTTTCATAACAAGTTCCTTGTTCTAGGATCTTGACACTTTTTTTGTAGGGATCCTTGTTTGTGATAATATTATCACTTTACAGCTTTACTTTTTACAAGGGCATTACACTTGTATTATTTTAATATTTCCTATATACCCTACACTCAACATTATCTTATATTTCACAGCAAGGATTTTTTGTTGACACTTTTGGTTGAAACCTACTTGTATTTTATCTCAAAACCTTTCTAGGATATCATTGTTTACCTTAATTTATTATAGGAATGCTGGTAGGTATTGGGATAAGCATCCAAAATTCAATTTGTAACATTATTCCATGCCTAGGATCAGGGGAGAAAATGACTGATATGAGGATTCTGATGCGAACTGGGACATTTTTTGGTCTTTTTTATAATTTTTTACATGTATTGGTCAAATGTATGTGTACCTATTTTGGATAATTTTTAGACACATATCATGATGTGTCATATTGTATATGATATTAATCGATGAAAATTTTCATAATAATCATGATCAGTTTATATCTGTTTTCTGATATAGCAGGTTACTAGTCAGTGTCTGCATATTTATTTTAGTATCCTAGAAGTTTATCTATTGTATGATCAATTTAATGCTTCCAATATTTTTATGTGATTTCTATTAATGTGTTATAATATTATAAGAGGTCATATTCTCCTTATATACACACCCTAGTCCCACAATTCTAATCATCATTCGTCGACATTTGGGAGATTCCCTTGATGCCATTTGCCGAACCAGGCTTAGAGAACCATTTAGTAGAATCTGGGTCAAGGACATTACAAATTTGTATTAGAGGTGGTTTAGATTCATCCTTACCATTTATTGACAATATAAAGTGTATTCAGATTAATTGGAATTTGGAAATGAGCTATGATTGGAAGTAATTGGCCGATTTATTGGAAAAATAAAAATTTCCTCGAATGAAAATTGATGTTTTCTGATTTTGACTATTAAAATTTATTTGATTTCACTTTTGGGTGATGAACATGAATTTTGATGTTATTTTTGATATTATTAAAGGATAATTTTGTGTTAAAACATGATTATGTGAGGCCATTCTATCACATGGATCATGTAAGAAACTTCTTAGGAATCACATTCCATGCATTATATCATTCTATATAGGATTCATTTATTGTTTTCAGGATTTTGTGATAAGTGTCATGATATAAATACCTACTATTATGAACTAAAAATACATGTAATTGAGAAACTTTCTAGGTACTTAGAGTGAGTTCCTTAACCTAACTGGTGTTTTCCTTATTATTCTATAGCAGACACCCTAAGCAGCCAATTTTGGTATATTTAGTCATGGACCATGAGTCATATGTATTGGAACATGTTATGGTCAAGATTACATGGATTCCATATTTTGGTTAATGAGGAGTATGTAACCTTATGGATTGGAAGTGTTGAACCATTTGGTTAAACCAGTTATATTTTAATTTGAAATGATTAGGAAATCAAATAGAAATTTAAAATGTTGAAATAGAGACTTGACTATGATCCAAAATTTGAGATCAATTTAGGCAGTGTCTCTAGAGATGTTTGTGAATTTTTTTTCTAGTCCAAAACTTTATATTAGGAAGTTTAAATCAACATATTTATCAGAAGGGTTTTGACTATCCTATGCTTTAGGATATGAACTTATGATATAATTATTTTTTAAAGCATGTGTTGAGAATTATAGATACATGACCCCCCATGATGACCTCTCATCATATTCCAATAGGTTGGAGATGACCACTATATAGTGGAGGTGGTACATGGGCTACTGATGGATCCTACTATAGTTCTAGCTAAGGTACCAATGGTTTTACTAGACAAAATTATTTTACCACAGTTCCATTATACATGTATTCATTTCATGTAATGTTTCAGGGAGTCCCATTGCCGACATTGCCTATGGCTTAGTTGATGCTTGTATTCAAGCATCAAAATACTCTAATATTTTCAAGGTATAATGTTACATAGGTGGCTTATTTGTGTCTTGATACTACTATATCAATATTAGAGTATCTAGATACACCTCATAAAGGAGAGTGAATCTCACAACTTACATGCTTTGAGGAGATGAAAAACGTTGGAGGGGTGTTTTGAACCTGAATAATGCATTGTATGATACGATTTGGAAGTATTTCCAAACCATATTATATGACTACTTTTCCCCCCATGACTCTAAGAGGAAATTAGGATAGTGAGTTCATGTGTCTGAAGTAGGGCACTATAACGGTTATGGAGTATTCACAAAGCCTTATAGTGCTAGAGAATTTTACCTCGATATATCACGGTGATGAGCCTTGATGATGAGAAACCTCGATAATGGTCTCCAAAATGTTATACAATCTTTGAGAAACAAGTTCAAGTTGATGAATACTAAAAATATGGTAAATCAAGATATAATTATAGAGTAAATCATGAGGGAATCAGGGGGCATAAAGAAGTGTGGTTCATTATCTCAACCCAATGGTTCAAAATCCTTAAGATGGATGGGCTATTTTGAGGCTCCTTATGAGATGATTACCATTCAAGATGTGAGTATTGGTAGATTATTTTTCTATCATCAAAGTGAAATACAAGGTCACATGTGAAATTAGTGCGCTTTTGACCTAATCATGTGCTGATCTTGCGCCAGGAGAGGCCATGATTAATTTTTTTGTAGGACTTTCCCTATAACAATGAGTGGTAGGGGTTCAGCTCTTATACCATGTTTGGGAGTGAGTTTCACACCTCCACATTGGGAATGGACCTACAGTAGTGCTGGTCATTAAGACCAAATTGGTTTTCATTTCCAATGCTTTCATGAACTAGTTTCACCGAGATAGAAAAGTGGGCCTACTTTGGGTAGTACGGTTGTATCACAAGGTCACGATTTTAACCATAGGTATCATGTGTTTCCAACCCATATGGAGTTGGGTTCCAAACCATCTACTATGAGAGGTAATGTTTTAGTATCCTTAACTCATGCATATTCTCTTTTTGATATTGGTTCAATTTATAATTCTATATCTATATTTGTTTTGGAGATCCTTAAGATCTTGATTTAGTTTTCTAAGGGCACTATGATGATTAAAACTCTGTTGGGGATTCGAATGGAGTGTGTACATCTGTAATGGGAGTTCTCCCATAATATTGGTTAATGTAAATTTTTCTGGAATCTTTTTGTCCTCAAGATGACTAGGTTTGATTTCATACTTAGGATGGACTGGCTAGTGGATTATCAAGACTATATTGATATCTATCCATGGAGGGTATCTTTCACATCACCAGAGGGAATAGATTATACTCACGAGGGTGAATGGTATGTCCATATGACCCGAAATAGACCAAATCATTGTGGGATGGGTGGGATAATAAACAAAATTGTAAGTTTGTATCTAGATGATTAGGGAGTGCATCTGGAGGACTTTCCTCTAGTAGTCGATTGTTTAAAAGATGTCTTCCTGGATGACTTCTCTCGTTTACCTCCTGAGAGAGAGTTTGAGTTCTCTATAGAGCTAGTTATAGGAGTGGAACCAATATCCATTTTTCCTTATAGGATGCATAATATGGAGTTGTAGGAGATTAAGTGGAAGCTAAAGGATTTGAGGGAAAAGGGGTTTATATAATCCAATACTTCTCCATTGGGTTCGCTGATCCTTTTTGCGAAAAAGGAAGATTGTACCCCTAGGCTATGTGTGGATTAAAGAAAGTTAAACCAGTTGATGGTAAAGAACTGGTATCACCTTCCATGAATAGATTATCTTTTGGACTAGCTTTGAGGAGCATGGGTTTTCTCAAAAATTGATTTGAGATTCAGATATCATCAGGTGCATGTTCTACCTATAAACATACTTAAAAAAGATTTTCATAGAATGTATGATATATACAATTATCTAGTTATTCCATTCAGTCTCACAAACACACCAATGGTTTTCATAGCACTGATTAGTTGATTTTTTTCATCATTATATATATTCCTTTGTGGTGGTTTTGTGGATGATATCATGGGGTACTGTCACAATTGACATGACCATTCCAGACATCTTAAAATCATTTTGAATATCCTAAGATAAAATCAGGTATATGATCTGCTCAAAAAGTGCCACTTCTAAATGGATAATATCCACTTCCTGTGTCATATTATCTCACTAAAAGAGTATCATTCGACCTAGAAAATGTGATATTTGTAGTTTCCTAGGATAATCCCAAGAACATATTTGACAAACAGAGTTTCTTGAGGATGTCTAGATATTACTATCATTTCATACATGACTTATCACACCATGTAGTTCCACTATTGGGATTGACTAAGAAGGTTGGGAAGTTCTTATAGACAGATACCTGTGATATATCCCTTTAGGATATAAAAGAGTCGTAGACTTTAGTACCAGTTTGGATTCTTCTAGAGTAGGGTAGAAGCTGTAATTTAATTGTGACACATCCAATATTAGGATTGGAGAGTTTTTAATGCATGGGGATATATTCTAGGTATATGGGTCTCCAATAATAGTGATAAATGAGAGGATAAACCTAACACATGATCTCGATATAATTGTAGTTATTCATGATTTTCAATATTGGAGAGACTATGTATTGGGAGGGCATTTTTTTGTACATGTACCAGAAAATCCTTAGGTACATATTTACACAGTGATATCTAAATTTGATGGTGTTAAGGTGAGTTTAGTATTTAAAGTATTTCAACATCAAGATGGTATATAATCCTAGTAAAGGAAACAAAGTGGCTCATGCACAAAACATGAAGACTCATATACAAGTAGTTCATGAGGCCAGTAGAGAGTAGATGTTTTTGTCAATATTCTCTGAGATGTAATTGGAGGTTTAATTTATTCAGGGGAGAATAATATTTAATTTTTTTCTATGACCTCTACCCTACTGGATTGATTGATGATGAGGAATCTATCAGATTCTGAGTACCTAGTCCTATGGGATAGTGTGGGAGGTGAGGACCCACCTCCTGGTTGGACCATATGGGATATTGAGATCCAATTTGAAATGTTTGTGAGTGGTTTATGGTATAAATACATGGGGAGATGGTGTGAGAGTTTCATGCCACATTTTGGGCAGTTCATCCCAGTATTTCCAAGATGTATATTGACTTAGGATGTTAGTACTAGTGGTCTGGTATGAAACATGAGGTAGATGGTTTTATTATGAGGTGTTACACCTAAAAACATGTGAATGAGGAACGAAAATTACTTTCCTGGGTATTATAGTAGTTACCAATTCTAGAGTGGTAATTGGATGACATTATGATGTATTTCATGATAGGTTTACCAAAGCTACCTCGAGGTAGTGATGTGGTGTGCATTGTTGTTGAAAAGATCTGGATAGTTTCTCATTTCATACCAATCGAGGAATCCTTTAGTTTTTATGAGCATAGAAAATTGTATATATGTGAGATTATATGTTTTTATGGGGTCCTACGCACTATAAATTAATACAATGATGCTCAGTTTTCTTATCACTTCTGGACGATTTTTCCGAGGGCACTAGGTACGTTGGTGCTTCTATGCATGACAAACCACACTCAGTCTGAGGGCTCGGTAGAGCGTACAATACATTTTCTTAAGGAAATAATGTGGGAATTAATCATGGATTTTAGGGTCTCTTGAGAGAATAATATACCCCTAGTTTTGTTAACCTATGATACTAGTTATCAGGAGACTATACAGATATAACTTTATGAGTCTTTGTATGGTAGTATATACTTGTCACCCTTGTGCTAGTTAATGGCAGTTGTGCCAACTTTACTGGGACTGAGGCCCATCCAGGAGACTTATATGTAGGTCCAATTGATCTAGAAAAGGACCACTACAACATTTTATTGACCAAAATATTATGTTGATCCCCACAGAAGACCTCTAGAGTTCAAGATTGAGGATCATGTATTTTTTGTATCTCAAAAATCCTAGGAAATAGATGGATAACGTGATAGGGTATGCTTTCACAGCTATATGTAGGGTCGTTCAAGATTCTATAGATAGTCATTCTAGTATCCTATTAATTGTAGTTACCTCAAAGGTATTAGTATATGCATGAAATCTTCATTACATCTTTGTCACACCATTATAATTCTGACCTATATCATGTTCTATTGCCTAAGGAGGTGGAGTTAGAAGTTGGTTCATCTATGAAGAATAGATTATTCATATCATAGACAAGATCATGAAGATTCTATGAGGTCGGTCAGTTCCTATAGTTTGGGTGCTATGACAGCATGGAATTTGTAAGATGAGAATTGGGAGAGATATCTTGGAATACATGCTCAGTGGCAGGAGTTATTCTATAGCAATTCTTGACCACCCTTGAGAGGGAAATTTCGTGATGAATTTCTTTATGGGGAGAATATTGTAAGATCACATTTTTCATACAAGGTACAGATCTCTCTAATTTAGGTTTAAATACTTTTTATATCCTAATGTGAATACCCCTTGAAATTATGGGGGTATTGGGGGTGTCTAGTGATTGTTCAGAGCTCGAAACACGACTCTTGGAGAAAAATGATTGGGCCCCATTTTTATAAGTAACCATGCACCCAAACTGAATCATTTCATCAAACCGTACAGAGCTAAAAACTGGTTTTCACGAGACCATACAGTTTTAGGAAACCATGTATATGGATTAGAAAACCCATGTGAGGAACCTATAATATTTTTCATATTTGAATCACATGATTTTTGCATGGTTTTGAGAACCATACAGACTAACCGTGTGAGGTTACCCTCTTTATAGTGAAGTACCCATGGTAAGCGTATTGTTTGGCCAACCATGTATCCAAACCAGAAGGCCTAATTAATATTTTGAAAATTACCATTTTTCCTTAAAAATATTAAAACCTATTTTTTATTTCTTTTATCCTCTCGTTGGATGGAAGTGTAAATGGGAAGCTCCTCCTAAAATCTGAAACATCAGTTTTGTTTCTGTTTCTATTTCCAAACTCGTAATTGAGTGTTTTTGGTCTCATTGTGTCTACATTGATGAGTGCTCAATTTATTTTTGTGTCATTGTAAGTTTTCCTTGGTATTGGTTGTGTTATTTAAGTGAAATATAATAATCTATATTTTCTTGGTTTTTTAATAGTTCTTCATTTTTTTCGGATCTGAGCTGAATTAGATGTTAATAAAGATGATCACTCTACTACAGAGCTATAATATATGTTCTATACATTTCTTAAGTGATTTGATTCTTTATAGAGCTAGTTTTAATTATACAACCCATAATAATATCTATAATGGACCAAAAAATGAATTGAATAATTAATGTGAATGTAGTGGAACCTATTAGAGAGGCCCACTATTTCCTTGAGACTTGTTGGAGGTTGATTCCCCAAAGAAGGTCACCCATGGCATGTGCCTTTAAAATTTCACTTTTATATATGATGCATGAGGTGATTTTTGTTCTTTCATGTTTAGAGGAATACTATAATGAACTAAATTGAATTGAATTGATGGTAAGAAGATGGATATTAACTTATTTTAATGTTGATTTTCTTGATTAAATGTTTTATATTAATTTTTATTTGAGTGGGTATACTCATGGAAAATAAATTATTATGAATTAATGAATGGATGAGATGTGAATTAAAATGGTAGTGGAAGACTTGGTTGGTATACCATGGATCATTATTCCAGTTAGTTACCATGGATGTTTCACCCATGGGTCTTGATTTATGGTAGAATATTATTTAGACTTGTAAGCTCTATGGAAATTGATGTCGTAGGATTCCAAGGGGATTTTTACCCCTTTGATACGGATTTTTGGACTCACATTGGACATGATCTATGGACCTGATCCTGGGACACCACTATTTTTATTACTTATTTTCCATCAAGAAGATTTTGGGACTCGACAAGGATGTCTTGGTATTTTATACCTTAGATCCATCCTTACAGAGTATGAAACTTTTGATTATATTCCATGACCTTGGTAAATATGACATGTCTAATTATATGTCTTTGTCATGTTTGTTATGACAGGTCTTTTATTACAGAATTTTCATGGTCTATTTGGTATACAGGTTATACGGTAAAGTCGTGGGTGATATGATATATTGTGTATATGACGTGGTTTTGGTTTTTACCTCAATTTTCTTTACTGTTTACTTGTTATAGGAGCTTGACACTTATTTTACAAGGATCCTCATTTGGATTGATAGTATTGATTTATAAATTTACTCTTTCCATGGTAATTACACTTTTATTACTATCATATCTATATACATACCTTACAATCATATCTATATTGTATTACACAACTAGAATTTGTTATAGACATTTTGGGTGGTGACCAACGAGGATTGTATCTCACACCTTGTTCATTGGGTGCTCGGAGAGATTATATTGATGTTGTTGGGGATCGAGGAAAGCACCCAGAGTTTGATGCTTGACTTTGTTCCATGTTTATGAGAATAAGAGCACGAATCTAAGTTGATGATCATGATGATGGATGGGATATTTATTGGTCTTTTTGGTATTTTTTTAGATGTATTGTATTGATGTATATATACCTATATTGGATGATTTGTAGAAACATGTCCTGACATATCATCTTGTATATGATATTAACTATTTCCTTTTTTATAAATATTTATGTTTAGTTTAAATTTTCTTTCTTATATGGTGGGTTACTAATCAGCGTGTACTTATTTGATTCAGTATCCTCGTTTTTTATCTATTGTAAGATCAAGTTACTGATTTTGCTGTTGTTGTATGATTATTATAGTTTTCTTATACTCTGATAAGAGTACATAGTATCCTCACATACACAACCTATGACCTATATTCTAGTTTTCAGCATTTGACATTTATGGAGATGTGCTTTAGGCCATGTGGCAATCTGTGCTCGGAGAACCTTTTAGTGGATTCTGGGTCTGGGATGTTACACCCTCGCCCCCACATATCCACACTCATTAAGAATAATAGATAAAATAATATCTACCCAGGTGAAATACCAAAACCCTTAGAAACATCATATAGTTTCTGGTGTTCCCAAAATATCAATATAAGAGTGATTAAGGTGTCTATCAATGGATATTATCCATGAATATGGTATTTTTTATTACTTTGTTCTTTTTTGTTTCATTCTTATTAAACCATATCTAATTATTCTATAACTATATTAAAATATTGAAATATGTATATTTATTTTATTAAAATTTTATTAGGTTGATGTATAAATCATGCAATACCTTCTTTATATTCATTTAAAAATGAAAATGTTGTCTATATATGTGTGGACTATCACCTCCATGGACAACATATTTAATTTTGAATCATTTACACACATGATAGGTTATAATGATTGATTAAATGAATAATTTTGATATTTATAAAAAAAATTATGATTATATAAAAATAAATAATTATCTTCCTCATTAACCTTCCATCTATTGTACAATGAAAATTTAATGCATGTGTATGTGCATGCTACAACTTCAAAAAAGGATGTGTTTAATTTTTCATAATTGATTTATATGGATGGTTATAAAAGTTTATTTAATGATTAAATATTATATTTGTGACATTATCATGATTTTAGAAATATAATGGAACCGTATTATGTTCCCTTTTACCATGGTGAACACACCAAATAACTTTTGGACAGAACAACCCCAAAATGCCTAATATGAAATTAAAAAATTTAGTTATTAAATAAAACAAAGTAATAAATTAAATAAAATGAATAAATCTAAAGAGATAAAATTGAAAAATGGTTTTCGATAAATTAAATAATCATTATTGGCTTCTTACAAATTTATGTAAAATACGTACATGACGATTCAGGACTTGATGTAAAGGATTTTCCTTTAAAATATTATTTTAAATATTTTAATATTTTCCAATACCACCATTATATTATATATCCATATTATATCTATGGGATCAATAATGATGTTATCTATACTCAAAAAATATTAGGTTATTTTCAGCTATGTTTTTATTTATTTACAAAATTTAGAAAATCAATCATTTTAATGTTTTCCATATGGGTCAATTTTTTAAACATTCTTTATAATGGTGTGAAACAAATATTTTTTTAAAATTAATTTCTTGATCTTCTTTTCCATCCCCTATAGATATTATTAATTTTAAATATTTGGACTCATGTTTTAATGGTTTCCTAAAATAAATTCAATTCCATTTATTTGATGAATTGTTTTAATAAATATTCCAAGTGAATGATATTTCCACCTATTTTTATGGGATATATATATATATATATATTTATTCTAATGGGTTCAAATGAATGTTTTTAGGTTTTTTAGGATGAAAGTGGATGATAATATTTTTACAAATATTATAGGCCGTGTACTATAAATATGATAAAATTTGGGTCTCATATAGCCTTATGATGCATTTGGTAATGATATTTTCTTAGGATAAATTATATATTAATTAACTGGTAAACTTTTCCACTATAAGGGTTATTATACGGGTGATTATATGAGTGATATGTGAATATTAATAAGTTAGGATTACATAGATTTTTTAAGGTTGGAAAATATTGGTAAATATTTAGATTTTAAGAGGTAATAAAATTATCTTATGATTTATGGAAATTTTATGATCCTCTAAAGTTAAAAAGAATAATTTTCAATAGAAATTTTTCATGAGTTATCATGTTTTTTCCAAGTAACATTCATGATTATTATTTTTCATTTATGGATTATTAAAAAATATTTTATGAAAAAAATTGGTTAATGAATTTTATTTCATGAGAAAATTATTTTATGAGTTTAATGTTTATTATGTAAAAATGGAAAACTTCCTTTGTGATTTTCATGTTTTTAAATTGAATAAAAGGTTTCAATTATTTTTATATCTCTTATTGAGTTTTCATGTGCTCATCACATGTTCCCAAATGCCTTTCACATAGACTAAGTATGTATAGAAACAATATCAAGGTTAATTATTTTGTATTAGTTACACTTATTGAATGAATAAAATGTGTTATAAATGAAACAAGAGTTTAAAACATAGTAACTTGTTTTTGATGAAAAATGAAATATTGTGTAACAGTGTACACTTTTTAATGTAATTGTTTTCATAATTTTTTAAGATACTAATCCTAAAAGATTATTTGAATATAATAAAGTTTAATAATGGCTATTAAACTCAAAATTATGGGTTTTTATGTTATATTTTTTAATATAATAATATCAAACATTAAGAGTTTAATAATTCCAAGGTTATAAATATTATAACTGAATGAATTTTCTCATAACATATAAGTAAATGCATTTATATTTGAGTAGAATCCCCAATTGATTATAAAACTATATAATCCATTAAAATTTTCTTTTCATCCTTGAATAGCTTTCTACCAATTCTCCTTCAAGCTGAATCCCTGTTCCTTTTCCTCCCTTATCAAGTGAGGCACTATCATGCCATGTTGAGAAGGTGAATCCAACTCGAATTTTGGATAATTATTTCCACCCATGAATACATAATGTATGATAGTGACCTTTTATAACCTCTTATAGATATTCATCATTTATATGAATAATGAATTAGGAAAAATGATTTGACTAGTAAAATGTACAAGAAAATTCCTTCATTTAGTTTTATGTATTTTTTTGGTTTCATACATTGTTAATTTGGGTTGAAAGGATTATTATTATTTTAATTTCATTAATTTAGTGTTTATAAATAATTATACCCACATAATTATCATGTTTGATCTTTTAGAGGTTCGTTGAGCATCCTGTATTCATCTCATTTTTTGGTTCATATTGTAAAAATATTTTTATGATGATTAGTAATTCATAAGCGTGTGTATAATGATTTGTGAAAATTGGGGTAATAATATTTTTGTTAAAATATCAATAGAAAATCATGATTTCATTAAAATAAACTATTTTAAGGAAAATTATTGAATCTTTCACAAGTTTTGGTAAAACAATTAGAGGATACATACAGTTTGAGATTCTGTTGGAATTACTGTTATACAGGTATCAACTTCGAATGGGTTACTCTTTTTTTAAGAAACTTTTTTCTAACATGGGATATTGAATTTTTAGTTACTCATATGTATCTTGGAAACTTACCATTTTAACATCTTTTAGAGACTCTATTCATATCTAAGATAATTCTATGCTATAAGCACCCCACATAGGTTACTCTTGCATAAGTGATCACTCACATGGTTATTGTAATGTAACGACACATAAAATGTTATTATTAATACACAAAATCAGTCACATATCTATTTAAATGAACTTTCTTCCTCTCCTTGATGATTAATATTATATACCAACTAATAAATAAGTTACTCCAAGACATTGTCAAGGAATTTTGTTTAATTATACATAGTACTATAAATTTTAAATTAATTCATAAAAGGTTATTGTTTCCCTAATTAATGTTATGCAACCCACATAAATAATATAAGTACATACAAAATTAAATTTAAAAGCAAAAATACATTTATATATTATTCAAAACTAAATTCTAAATGAATACAAATAATTAAAATCATGAATTTATTTCATCTCCAAAAAATTACTTTTATTTAATAAATTAATAAATTGTTGTTAATTATATAAAAATAGTTGTAATATAATATAATGAAATTTTGTAAAAAAAATATTATAATTAGGTGATCTCCACTCTCCCAAATGAATATTTTTTTACTTTGGAAAAAATAAATATCAAAAATCGAATTATCATAATAGTTAAAGTTAAAAAAATATCTAATAATTCTGTAAAATAAAATAGATCATATATATTTGGGTAAAAAACAGATATCTCATTTTTATCTCAAACATAATTTTATTTTCAACTATAAAAATATACCCTTGAAATATTTACAACCTACCTCCCATGAAAGTGAATTTCACTCTCACCCAAGGGATGTTTAATAATGAGTTATACCCATACTTGAAAAATTCACGCTACCTATATGATTGTAAAAATTATTATTCATCACATTATGAGGTGTAAATATTCATTTAATCCTGAATTATATTAAAGTTAATTTTGGAGACTTAATGTTGACAGGTTGATTTTAAAAATCTATGACTTAAAAAATGAGATTCAACTCATAAAAACAATGAATAAATATTCTTAAAACAAGATGAAATGTGCCTCACTCATTTATTTTAAAAATGAATCTCAATCAATACCCTATTGTGGGGTTAATGAGTCAAACATGATGTATAATAAATTTATCAACACTCATTCTGTCAGTTTTATATACTTTTTTATATTTAAAAATATGTTTACATTTTTCTTATATATATATATATTTTATGTTTTTTCAAGGAGAATGAGATAATGAATGTATGTGACTAATGTCCTTTTTCTATTGTAGAAAATGGGGAACCCATTTTAAATTTCCCAAAATTAAACAATTATACTAATGTCAATACATTAAAGTTCTCCCCCCCACACTCACAAATAAAATATTCATGCAAAATATTATGATTTAAGGGAAATGAAATGATATTTTTTTATTAAATGTGGCTCAATCCTATAGGTCTATTCATGGTCAACTAATATCTTAATAGGTTTTTAATGTAAATGATTGGTCCGAGAATAATGTGATCTAACCAAAGAGGTTTATCATGTAGAATTGAAAGAGAATAATTTTACTCTATTAGGGGGTTGAATTATTGTTTATAAAATAAAACATACAATTTAATTAGCTTCTTTATGAAGGTATTTAAGACAAAAACTATGTCTGGTTTATAAGAATGTTATCAGACAATCATTTTTACCAATAATTTATATTATTATGATTAAGAAATGTTTATAAAAAATAGTTTGAAGTGTACCTTAATGTTTCTATAATTGAAAAGATATAAAAACTTATAATTGATAAGATTAAAAAAGTTACACATGTTTTATATATGATGTAATAAAAACATTAAAAACACTCCTAATAATGTTACAACACTTTAAAAATCAGTGAACAATAATTTTTAATAAAACTCAAGATATCCACAGTTTTAACTAAACCCTAAAGGTCTGTCTTCATTAACCGTGGAAGCCCTTGATAATATTATCTTAAAGTATTGATTTTCCATTACCATGACAACCCTTGATGACACTAGATTAGAATAACCTCTATCATCCTAAACCTTATAATCCCTTGATCAAGTTTAATTAGACACACAATAATTGCAAACAAAAAATCACTTAAGGAATGAAAAAGAAACCTCAAAATCAGATGCCTTAATTAAAAACTCACTCAATAAAACAATGAATAATTCACTTATAATAATATGTTAAAAAATATTAAAAGTATATTTGGTTCACTTTAGATGAAAAAGATACTTCCTCCTTAAATATTTCTTTAATGTATAGGAAAATATCCAATGAACATATTTCGTATTCTTTAGAGTGGGTTGAAACAACATTGGATAAAGTAATTCTTCATTTGAAAGGTTCAACATAACTTTTTCTGATGGTCACTTGGGAAACACCATTACAATGCTCTATATTCCATCAAGTAGAATTATATTTTTTCTTCTGATGGTACAAAATTATTTATCTGGTATATTTTGTGGATGTTCATATAAAAATCATACCTACCTCCATCCAAGGAGTGTTTTTATAGTGGAATCCATAAAATTTCATCTAGTAAGATGATGTTAGAAATTATTAGTTGTACTTTATAAATTGATATCCCAAAGAATTATATCCATCTAATGTATAAATGTAAAGGTATGTCTGATTAATAATGTTCGTTCTCATTTACTTCATTTATAAAACTTTTATAATGTTTTATATTATGATATTAACATTCAAAATTGGCTAAAATAGATTTCATACAAAAAAAATATTAATATCATGGGAAATTAAAAATTTAGTAATGTATAACATATGATGAAATGAGTTGTTATTTTGAAAACAATGGTTATAAATTGTTGAATTTAAACTTTTTTCCCTTAAATAATCCCCTCTTTGAAAAGATAAAAACAAAACTTCTAAGGATAAAAAATATTGGGTTGTAATTTAAATACTTACTCCCCTATCTTATATATTCCTGAAATTTTTCATTTTTCATGAAATGTTATAACTCTTTTTCTGATAAAAAACTTTAACAAAATGTTTTATTTCTTCATTCTCTCCAAAAATTTATAAATTTTATATTTTCTTCATCCCCCCCTTTTGATTTTTGAAAAGTTTTTAAGGAGGTAGAAAGCTTACAAAAAATTATAGGGAATGAAAAACAAGTACTAAGAAACTATTTAATTGTATTTATGAAAATATAACTGAAATGTATTCATCCAAAGTTACTAAAGTGTAATATCCATAAAAAAATTAGTAATGAAAATTCATCTCAAAAATAAAAATTAAAAATTTTTAGTTTTCTTTATTATAAAATCACTAAAGAGTTCGGAAAATAAATCATTCTTTATTTGATAAATTTTTAATGATTATTTTTATATTCATTATATCCTCTTCATATTTTTTATACTTAGTAAATGAATATTTTATTTTTATTACTACTTCTTCAAGAACCTCTTTTTTATTTCTCATTATTCAGCCTCAACACTTCATATTGTACAACATGGATCTTTTCCCCTTGTTCCGAGATTTTATCATCTTAATTAGTTCAATGATAATTAGATTATCAATTTCTCTTATGTTCTCATAATCTTATTCTTCAATATTTCATTAAATCTTAGAAACTTACTTTGTTGTTAATTTCATTCCATTTATCTTCTCATCATAAAACATTATATCTCACTCTATATGTTTTATCCAGGTTAAAGCATGCTTCAAATTTCTTGACATTACTTTTGATATTACTTTGAATTCATTTAACATTCCTAATTATGAATCACTATCTAAAAAATCTCTTCCAATGAATTTAATTTTGAAATAATTTTATCTTCACTTAAATGTGTGTACGTCTCTATTAAATATCTGGAATGAAATGTACGAAATCTTCATGAATTTTAATATCTTAATTAAATTAGTTAATTATAATTTCTATAAATTGATAACTTTTATATGGTATATAATGAGTGTAATTAAAACAAAATTAGGAAAAAATATATAAGAAGCGCTTTAATTTCTAGCTTTATATTTTTATTGATCAGATTGATCTTTAGAAATATCCATATCATAAAATTATTTATTAGATGTATATTTTTCAAATTCCATTGTCTCATAATGTTGATCTTGTTATTTTGAATATTAAAATCTATATGATATATCTAGATCAGTATCCTTATGAGATTGTATAGATTATGAAATTGAAATCCAAGGTGATGTCTCTTCGAAATTCATCTCAATTTTAATTTTTTTTCTCATTTTAGTATCTTTATTTTATTTCATACTTATTTAAACTTAATCTTTAACATCTTGTGATTGAATTTTTTAACTATTATTGCTTTTCCATTATCCATTTCAATTGGTATATCTGATACTGAAGAAAGATCTAATTGAACTTTCGATCGAATAGATTGATATTTTCTAGTCAAATTATAGTTAATAGAGGAAAGTTGAAACAACTTGTTATCAACATTTCATATTCAACATTGTATTTAATTTGATAAATTACCATCACAAAATGTTTATCCATATTATCTTTTCTATCTTTCACTTCTTTCCTTTCCCCTATTTCATTATCTCTAAGATTCTTATAATACAGCTTCTTTAAGGCTAAATTACCATCCTTCTCTATACCAAAACTCAGATCATCAACTTTATTCTCCAATTTATTTTTCATAAATGAGAGAAATTAATAATAAAACATAGTCATGGATTTATCATTAGCTAACAAGAGTTATTTTTCTCTAACCTTCCTCCTGTATAAAAAAATTTTATTTTTGGTTCTTGGTTTCCTCATCTGAAGAAACTCTATCCATTTTATCGACAAAATTATTTATAGAAGGATTGTATATATACCCCATAATTTCAATTATATCTTTATGTATAAAATAATATTTCTCCTTTATTAGAGTTTCATTATTCCTTATTTTATAAGAATCTATGAACGCAAAAACAAGATTATGAAACTTGAGTAGAGTAACATCTTCAACATTAAATACTATCGTAGAACATCCTCTATGAAAAGAAAGATAAAGATAAAAAGTATTTTAATTTTATCATATTAAAAATGAAATAAAATATTTATAGATATTTTACATTGAGGTTATTTTATAACTATTCCGAGGAATCATAATATTGTTTACCCAAAGGGATACATTCCTCATATTAATAGAAAGATGATGATATTTTCTAATTTCTTCATTAGAAGAAAGAAAGATTGGTTTCTACTTTTGAATTATGAAAAATCGTTAATTTATCTAGAAAAAAATGAGTTACTAAATTTCCCTCTCTTTCCAAAGTTATCTAAACTAGTTAAATCACATTTTGTACATTCAACATATATAACTCTTCAAACTGATTACATGTTAAAAAAATTATATTCTCATCAACACCGAACACAGTATTTGAATAAAGTTACCTTAAAATCTCAAAAAATTAAATATCAAATTAATATTTTCCTCTAATATATCTTCCCATCATTCAAAAATAATAACTGATTTAATCATAGATTCATACTAATCAAACCATCTTGTTTATATATCTACTTCTTTCAGAGGAAACCTGCTCAAAAAATATATTGATAAATGCATTCTTACTTTTTATAAGAATTATGGAAAATAGATAAAGTATAAATAAATTAATGAATTGAGATCAATATGATACGAACATTTTTCCAGTTCAGGTAGTGAAGAAGGATTGGTGAATCACTACCATTCAAATAATCATAATGAGAGATTTGGTTCAACTTCTCCCAATAAAACTGTTTTGGTTCAAACCTTCTTTTATATAAATTATTGAAAAATTTCCTAAATGATCAAAGGGTATATGAACTCTTAATGTTTTCAACAAATACAATATTAGTTTTATCGAATTAATACTCTAATGAAAATAAAATGTTTATAAAAATATTTAGAATTTTAAAAATTCATAACTATTTCAAATAATATAAAATATATCATAAAAATTAATAGGTGGAAAATTGTAATTTAACTATAAGAGAAAAATTTATAAACATTATTATGATATTTTTAGTAATATGAAATGATGGTTAAAAGTTAAATTTTGAAAAAAAAGTTATTCTGGAAAAAATTTTGAAAATAATTAACATAAATAATTTTTTATTGAGAAAAATAATTTTTTAATTTTTTTAAAGTAACATTATCCGAATAGGTAAAATTTTTCTAGATAAGGATACTTTTCTTGGAAATTTAAATGAAAATATATTGAAAATTTTATGAAAACAAAATATTTTTAAATCATAGTAAAAATGTAATCCTTCTTTATTAAGTAGTTTTTAATATAATGGGATTGATAATACAAAAGTTTATATGAATTCTCATTTTAAGTTAATAATTCTTCTATTTTTTTAAATATACTAAAATCTATCAGAATTAAGTAGTTTTTTTAAAATGTTTTCAATTTTTTCTTTCATTCTGATGAATTTTAAAATTTTGTCCCTTTTTTGTGTGTATTCAAGGAAATTTTATCTTATAATCTATGTTCTTATCTTGTGAGTAATGTTTTGTGTTTTTACTCAGAGCTGTGGCACATGAGATATGACATAAAATATTATTTTTATTAAAACTCATGCCAAAGTCAGTGAGTGTGTGTTTCATCCACAGAACTAGTGAAAAAAAAAACATACAACTACTACATATTCAACTTCAGTAATGGAAAGTGACACTAAATGTTGTTTATTATATGGACAAGAAACTATATCCTCTCTTAATTAATGAAAAGTTTTTCACATACTTTTTCTATCCATTTTTCTTCCACTAAATTCAGCATATCTAATAAATTTTAATTTATAATTATTTCTATAAGAATAAAAAATTACAAGATCCATAGTTTGCTTAAAGTAATGAAATATTCATTATATATATTAAATATGAGTCTCTTTAGAACTGTCTTAAAAATCTTATACAAATTCATACCAAAGATATTCAAATTGGATGACTAATAGTAAGGTATAGTAAACAACCAATAATTACACTACAAAACTTTTGACCAACTGGTTTCTCAGATTCATCAATATCTCATGTCTTTTATGTTCCTATAGGATTGATTTTTTTTATTATTTTCATATAAAACAATATAATTAAATATTTTATATTGTATTTTTGAGATATGAATATTGCTTCTGGTTTTTTATAAATTTAAAAACCATGTAAGAATGTTAGTTCCCTCACTATGCTCATTTAAAACCTAGATTTTATAACATCCATAAAGTAATAAGAAATTGATTTTTTAGATGATCCAAATATAATTTAATTGATACAAGTTTGAAAAATGATGGATTTTTTTAAGAATAATAATAATACACATTTATTTTTAGCTCACTCACAAAAACATTTTTATAATAAGAAAAATGGTTAATCTAAAATACCAAGTTATAAGGTATTTTTAAAGTCTATAGAGTTCCTTAGTAAGTCTAAAAACATGATCCAGATATTTTTTTTAAAAAACTAGATGTCTGTTCAATAAAAAAATTCTCCTGAACATATTGGTTAAGAAAATAACATTTCACATGTGTTTTTAAAAAAGTGAAATTTTGGAATGTTTTATAATATAGAAGAATACAAATAGATTCAAGTCTAGAAACTAGAAAAAGTGTTTATCCATTGTCTATTTATTCTTCTAGATTATATGACTTTGCAAAAAACTCTCTTTATTTATAATTATTATTCCATTTTCATCACATTTATTACAAAAAACCATTTTAATCTAATTATAGGATAATATTTATAGCATTCAACTAAATTCCATCCTTTATTACACTCAAACTAGTTATGTTCATCCTCTATTTCTTTTGTCTAGTCTTTATCACCTAAACCTCATTAGGATTCATTGGATAAAATCTGGATAAAAATTTATAACTTCAACATTCATTTCTTAGGGAATTCTAGTTTTCAGTGGTTGATCTACATCACCAATGATATTATCCCTTGGAAGATTTCTAAGGATAACCTAATTTATTAGATTTGTAAAACTTTTTTATACCGGAAAAGGATGAATTTATTCTACAAGTATAACATTAATAAAATATTATTTTGTTATTATCTCATGAGATGAATTTTCCAACATGGTTTGAAAAATAGTTTTAGTAAAATCATTTGAATATGTCGTTTTAGCTATTTAAAAAAATGATTAATTTCATCAAGATTCACATGAAATATTAACACAATATTACATATATTTTTATTAAAATAACCTTGAGCCTTATAAGTTTATGTATATCATAGAAAAATTCCTTTACCAAATTCTATAGTGACTTAGTGTAAATTAACATTAGTATTTATCATGGAAACTTTGAATCAAAAAACTCTGAAGTAAGAATATTTTTTCATTCTTCATATCAATAACTTCTAATGAGTTTTATTAATCAAAGGTATAATTAAAACTCAAATTATATTAAAGTATGTAGTAATAACTACTTCAACCTAAAAATGGTTTGAAATTGAATATTCACCCAACATTATTCATGTAATCTTCGGAAGAAAACCATTTCTTCTTTAAAATACTCCATTTTGTTGTGGTTTTCGAAGTTCAATTTTTTTACATAATCAATTTCTTACTAAAAAAGTTTTAAAATCATAATTTACATGTTCTTCACCATGATCCTTATGAATAGGTGAAAAAATGTAGTATTTTCTCATTTTTAACATGGGCTAAGAAATTTTAACATAGAAAAATTATAATTACTTTTTCTTCTAGAAAATATACCCATTTATATCTATTTTAGTCATCAAATAAGACATATATATAACATTTAATAAAAATAAATCAAGTTTGTGTAGATATAAATAAATCCACATCAACTAACTATAATGTACCAGAAGTTGAAACTTCACTAATAGATTTAAAAGATTACTTATTTTATTTTCAAAATTTACAGGGATCAAGACTTTATAATAATTAAAACATATCTTTTGTATATCACTAAACAGTACATGGTTATAAATTTTGGATAATTTTATAACATTAGAGTTTACTAACATTTTATTCCATAACAAAGATTGATCTTCCACTGTACTAAGGCAAGGTGTATCTTAAATTATAAGGTCTTCTATGTTTAGTGTGTAAAAATCATCATACATATCAACAGAAGAAATAAAATATCCTTATGAAAATTAAAAATATCCTTTATCAATATTGAAGTTCAAAATATAACCTACATCACATAATTAATTTAGGCTAATGATGTTGTTGTTTGGGCCTAGAGAAAATAAAAAAATTAAAATAATGTTTTACTAAGAATAATAATATCACATATTCTGTATAAATTTCGTTGAGCACTGTCCCCATAAGTTATTTTCCCACCATTTATCATTATAATATTATGGAATAATTTTTTTCTCTTCATGTGCGTAGAAAATATAGTATCCATTTACCAAAAATTACTTTTGTTCATAATATTATTATATTTTGGAAAATACAAAAGTTAATATTTTGGTACCCAAACATTCTTGTGTCCGCAATTGTAAGAAAATAATACTTTAGGGATCAACATATTTCCCAATTTCATATTTTATACAGCCACCAATTCATTATAAATGTATGATTTATGAAAACCAAATGACTAGAATTCATTAAAAGAATATTTATTCTTCCAAATATTACCACTTTGACATTTTTTACAAAATGAGAAATTTTTTAAATAAAGTTATTATATTGAAAATGAGGTTTTAAATTTTAAAAATCAACCCTAGAAGTATTTTCTAATTGATTTTAATTAACCTTACATAGTATCAAAATTTTCCGTTTTATAGTAAAAATTTTCTATTAACTTTTTTAAACTAAATATTTTATGATTTTGTTTGTATAAATTATTTTTATATTAAATATTTAAAATAAAAAAAATTCTTATATAATTATTTATTATGATTTTAAATATGAATGGAATGTTTTTAAATCTGATAATTTATATTGGAAATTTTACATTATAATTTTAATAGTTTTTAGGGAAAAATAGTTTTTAATAATGCAACATATCTCAAATCTTCTTCAAAACTAGTTAATGAATTATGTTCATTAGTTGAAATTTATTTTCCTTATTATGAATATGTATACCTATTTTCATTATATTAATTATGATAATTAATATTTAATTTTTATTGTTTAAGTATTCTTCAGGTACCATATCCATAAATGATTCACTGGATATTGGAATTCTCATATAAAAACTGATAACATATTGATCATCACTACTCTTGTCTGGGGAACTATCTAAAGAACTACCTCCTCCACATTCACTCCAAGTTTCATATTCTTTTACTCTTTTACTATTCTTGTTCTTATGGAACATTTTTAAATTTATATCCTCATTATCATTCTTCTTCAACTTAATGAAATCAGGTCTAAGATGTCAAGTTATCTTGCATTCCTAGAAATTTATTTTTGAAGTATTAAATTTATCACTTCTATATTTTGTACTCTTCTTATACTTATATCTGAAACATTTCTATACTATATTATTATTAATCCTCTTAGAAATATTTTCATGTTTATTCACACTTTGTTAAGAAGAAATTATTTTTTCCTCAACTTTTACATTATTGTTCTAAAAATATTTAGAAAAATTATACATGGATATAACATTCTTTGTATATATAGATGTAGATAAAAAAGAAACACCATTTTTCTAATATCTTTCCCAACTTCTCTTTTTAGTCTATAATCAAATTCTATGATAGTTCAGAAGAATCTTCTAAACTGAACATAGTTATTTTTTTTGTATCATAAAGAGTTGTTCTCTTTAATTTCAATTCATTCAGCACAATATCAATAATTGTTTTAAAAATATTCTCATCTATCAAGTCGTCATCACCCAAATATTTTAAACTATTAACAAAAGTCATAAAAAATTTATATAATAGTGATATAGGTTCTCCTTGTAGAAAATAAAAATATATTTAATCAGTTATCAATATTTCACTTATGGTTTCAATAACATTGGTTTTTTCAAAGTGTATAAAATTAAATTTCTTCTTAATATTATTAGTATTTTGATAAAAATAAATCATTTTATTGATATTTCTTTTCATAAAACAGAATAAAGTATGTATTCCTTTTTTTCATTTAATATCTTGACTTTTCTACTCTTTTAAAAGTTTTAATTTCTTGCATAAGAATTTTATAATCTCCAATAAACCTAACATATTTATCAACTCAATTATAAAAATCCAAGGTCTTAATTGGATCTCTCAAATAATCATAATCAAGACCATCAATTATTTGTGTGTTTCTTGGATTTAAATTTTCACATTTATCAATGAGAAGACTTATTATTAGGAAGAATAAGTTCACTTTTTTTTTGAAATTTCACATTAGTGAAAAATGTTTATTAAAAGTAAATCCTCCTTAATTACCAAAGTCATGATTGAAAAAATATAGTTTTACTACGAGAGGGTGTGAATTTTATTATATAAAATAAAAAATAAATTTGAATTAATAAGTTTATGAAGTTATTTTGGAAAAACACTAAGACATATTTATAATAAAGTAATCAAAAAAATATTTATCAATAAATTATATTATTAATGTTAAGAAATATTTATAATTTTTTTAAAACTTTCCTTGAATTAAAAATTGTAGAAAATATGTAAACACATGAAGTTAATAATAATAAAGGGGCATAGATTTTATAAATAATTTAAGAAAATATTATAAACACTTTGATAGGAAATTTATGACACTTTAACCTTCAGTTTAATGGTAGTTTTAATAAAAATCAATATATCTATAGTTTTAACAAAACCAAAAAGGATTTTCTTTCTTAACCAAGGAATTTCTTAGTACTATCCTCAAGAAAAAATTCAATCTATCGAGCCTAAGGAAGTCAAAATCCCACTAGAATGAAATAGCATATATCTTCTTAAACCACAGAATCCCTTGATCAAGAATGATCAGACAATCATTAATTACAAACACAAAAGAAATTAAGGGATTTATAAGATTCCTCGTAATCATATTCCTTAAGTATAAACACAATAATTATTATAATGAATCATTCATTCATAACATGATGTTAAAAACTATTCATATTTTCCTTAGTTTTCTTCAATTGAAAAAGATTCCTCCTTCTTAAATGATGATTCTATTTGTTGGAAAATCCCCAAGGATCAAATTCTACATTCTTTGGATTTTTTTTGAAACAACTTCAGATGAACTCATTCTTAATTTGAAAGGCCCATCACAACTTCATCTTATGGTCATATGGTACCACCTTTATAATGCTTTTTCATTAAAATTGGTAGAATAATGTTTCTTAATCCGATATATTTTATGGATGTTTATATTGAAATAATGTCTACCCCCATCTAATAAATGATTTTTTGTTGGACTCGATAGAAATTCACTCAAGGAGAATTAGTTATACATCATTATTTTCACTTAATAAATCTAATATTAATAGATTTGTATACATCTAATATAAAAAATTTCAAGTACATAAGATTATAAAGGTTCTATCTAATTTCTTTCATTAAAAAAACATGTATAAAAATTATTCTAATGGAATGAACATTCCATTTCTGGTAAAATATATTTCATATAAATACTTTCTTAAGATCATGAAAAATATAAAACATAGTGAAGTATATCCATTAATAATTTCATTTTTTATTTTCAAAACTGATGTCAAAAAGTGTAAAAAGTAATCTTTCGACTTGACGTCTCACTCACTTGAAAAATAATTCATGAAGTCCAAATAATTGAAAAGAAATAATCAATACTTATAGTTTACAAAAAAATCACACGTTTATCTTGAGAAAGTGATTGTATCAGGAAGAATATGTCAGAATAATATTAGAAACATCTCATGATGGATATTTCGTTTTGGAATCACAACTGGACCAGATCTAGTCTTGGGTTTCCAGGCAATCCTATTACCAACATATCCTTCCGCCAAGCTAGCATGTACCAAAATATTTTTAGAGATATTATGATTAGTAGTCAATGGGATACCATTGATCTTATTAATATCAATGATGAACCAGATATGTGTTTTCTCACTACATAGAATTCATGTTTGTTTTCAATGAAGTATTTTTGAAGGATATTTATGAATACAGATCAAACTAATTCATGGAGAGGAACTATGTAGAATTAGGAAATCCCTATAAAATATAATATTCTCATTTGGAGTCTTAGTACCACACACTATACACTAATGATAGGGTCAAATGTATGGGAATTCACATGGCTTCATGTTTCTCCTGCTACAGGGCGAGTAGGGAAGAAACTGTAGTAAATTTTTTCTTCATGGGGGATTGGACGAAAGTAGTGTGGTCTGCATTTGGAGACTATACAATATTTGCATCTACATAATAGTTGGAGGGTACCTTACAATATAGGTAGTTTAATGGTGTAGGATATCAAGGTTCGAAGATAAAGTCTCATGCCTTGGTGATTTTGGTAGGATTTTGGTTTATTTGGATCACACAGGACAAAGCCATATTCATGGGGTAGTCTATTCTCAAAGATCTTTGGTGGGAAGGGTTTTGTGTATTTTGTTGGCTATAATTCATCTATGAAAAGGCTTGTAGGAGTCCCCCATTCTAAGTTCTCTTTAATCTCATAACCAGACTTTAATTCCTACCAGTAATGACAACAAGTCGAATTGGTTATGTTGGTTTTCACATCCCTTGGGTCCCAAGTATAACACTAATGGTTTGTTAACTATGGGAATCACGAGGTTCGGGGGGGGGGGGTGTTGTGATCTGTGACATGATGGGACTAGTTATGGAAGATGTTTCTTCCCACTTTGGTGTGGGTGATTCCGTGTAGGTAGAATCCTTGGCGATTCTTCCTGGACTTTTCCTATCTAGGCTGTGGGATATATGCCTTGATGTAGTGGATACCAACTCTATCATCACCTACAACTCACTGTCAGGTAAAGGGTCCATCCCATGGCTCATTTCCAACATCATCAGAAAATTACTTAGCCTCATGGATACTATCATGAACATTATTCATACATGGCATGAGGGTATAAATCTCCCTAATTATATCTCTTCTTTGTAAAACCATTAGAATAATACCAGTTTTTATCCTAATATTATCTCTATGATTCATAAGGGGGAGTACATAGTTAGAGGGGACTTTGTTGGGGTCTATCATTTTAGACCCCTGTAATTTTTTTTTCTATCTGGTTGTTTTGTTGCATCCTTGTACATTTTATAATATAAGTAAATGATGATGTTATAATAAATAATTAAAATTATTAAAAATAAAATTCAACAAAAATGGTTCATATAAATAATCATGTAAATAATTTCCTTAAAAAATCATGGACACATTCTAAAAATCAACTCAGGCGTGAAAAGTGACACATATATTTTTTTAAGATAATTTTTCCAAAAAGCATTTCATGAAAACAAAAATAAGAAAACCTTTAATAAAAAGTGAAAAATATTCCCCCCTCTCATTTTTAATACTATTTTTTTAATTCTATGTTATTTGGGAGGTAGTAAGATGAAAATAATCCACCAATTTATTTTCTACAAGTAGAAACTACTATCCCACATACTGTAATTTTTGACTAATAATAAAAATAAGAGAAAATTGGGGAATTTATTCCAAAATAAGAATAAATAATGAATATGATAGGGTGATATAGAGATAAAAGAGCCTTTGTCCGTACCCTATTTATTATTGTTCTTATAAATCATATATCTAGGTAGTTCCAATTTCATAACCTCAATACAAAGGGGGTGTGGTTTCTTTAATAGGAACCACTTCATATTATTTTTCACAATGCCAATGATTAAGCATCATGATTGGAAAAAATCAAAATAAATAAAAACATTTAATCCTTTAATTGTGTAAAGAGAAGGAATTCATGTAGGGGAGTGAAAAAGGGGCCCTACCTATGTTTAGTTATTTATCCCCTATATAGGGTTCAAATTATCATTGATGTGGTAATGGTTTCACCAAAGTTCATTGGATATAATCTTAATCAACTAGAACTAGCCTCATGTATGTTTTATTAACATTCACAATATAGAGGTAATTAGTGATATGTTACATTTTAAAAATATTAAAAAAATAAATTTATGTCTTATTTTTCCCCCTTAATGTTGTTTGTTTAATGAATTTCCTCACCATGTATAGACTCTATGAATTTTTCATCATTTTACGATATGATATTCAATATGATAGTGGATTTATATTCATCCTATTCACTATCTAAATATTTTTTGGCCTATTAAAATTATAAATATCAACATATAGATAGTTATAATTTAATCCAAATAGTAAAATATTATAGGAAATGGTATTTAAAAAAATTTCAACTCAATTAATTGGTTGCTCGAAGAAAAACTGATCTTTATTAAGTGAATAAGGAAAGAATTAGGAGTTATATGTGAGATATTAAATTTGATTTTGGATTTTCACCTCCTAGATTTTTTATTCAATTATGAAAATTGTTTGTAATTTCACGTATTATTCTTATTAATTCCATTACTCTATTTATGCTTGTAGACTGTTTTCCAACATTTCCATCATGACCTCAAATTCTCAAATAATGGTTTGTTTCACCTTCAACTATTCATTAAAAAATGGCACCAGTGTAGATCATTTTCAGTTAATTGAGTATTGGTCTATCATCAACATGGTTTCATGAGACTATATGATTTGAATGATTATTGGGTTAATTTACATTTTATAATCCTTCCACCCATCCAGTAGTGTACACGTTGGGAAATATTATGTGATGTATCCATTATAATATCCCTTAAGTTTCTTATGGGGAGTGTCCAACTCATCTAAATCCATTAAGTAGGTATATAAGTGGGAATCCATTATAGATGAATTGAATTATAGTAAAATTTATTCTAGTTTGAGAGAATTCAATGAAAATATGGAGGACAAAAAATAATGAATAAAATCAAATTGAATAAAGAAAAAATTATTTAGAGAGGTAATTAAGTGGATTAAAATAATGATACTACCAAAAAAATTCAAGACTAATGTAGTAATTTTTCTATGGTGATATTCAATATAAAATTTATATATATGATAATTCTTAATGGAATACTAGGGTTATCTCAAAAAGGGTCACACTTGGAAGTTTCACTTTACTCGCTTATTAATATTTTCTAAATTAATCAATGAAATATAAAAAATCTTAAAACTGGTTTTGGAATTAATATAAATTAAATAAACAAATGAATAGGAATGTTTGTAGGAAACGGGTAGTGATATTTAAGGTTAGACAAAGTACAACTTCATTATCTATTTTTTTGTTGTCTAATGTCATTTTCATAGAGACCCAAGATAAGTAAACACACTTATTTCATTATTTTGCAGGAATAATCATTCCATTCATAAATAGACACATGAAACATATAATTTATGGTTTAGTGTCCTTAATTACAAGCTATATAAGAATCTTATTTTATATCCCTTGTGAACATTTCTCCATAATTAAGCCATACTATACTCTCTTCTATACTTCAAATATGTTATACTAATATTTATAACCTAGGGAGGTGGAAACATATGAAAGTGGTGAGACCAAACAAATATTAATGTTAAACCCTGATGATAACAATAAAACATGATAAATTAGAATAAGATTATCATATGATTATAATGAAGTTAAATAATAAATTTAACCCAAAAATTCGTAGATCATAAATCATGGAATAATAATTGGCATAGAATAACACATGAATAAAAAGAGTGTCGAAACATGTGTCAAAACACATAATCCATTATAGCATAGAATAAACATGATAAAAAGTATAAATCTATAAAAAATATTTCAAATATTTCACAAATGTTGTTTTATGGAAACATTACATTTATATGTCACACTCTTTCACAAATTATTATGAAAAAACATAATTATACACATTTATACATCATGTTGATGGCTCAAAAACATCCATCCCTTCTTGAAAACAACTAAATTTTTCCCATTTAAACATATCACATGATATTTAAGCTTCTATCAATTTCATTGGAGGGTGATATATGTTCCCACCCATCATCATCCATACTTATGAGTGCCAAATGAAAATCATTCACTTATTTTATAACATAATGAACCCATGGAAATAAATTAGGTTTCAAATCCTAATCAAATTAAATCATGTAAATATGTAATTCATAATTATAACAAGATAAGCCCTTCTAAGATAAATGTATGTACATATATATATATATAAACTTTTTTGGTAAATAACATTCAATCAAGATAATAAATCAATTATTATTTACAACATATAAATAGTGGGTATATAGTTATGTAAATAATTTATAAAATCAATTGATATATGGTATCAAGGTGGGCACCCTTAAATATATGGAATAAAAAATATGGTATTAATAGTGTAATGTCATTAGAATAAAAATTAGCAGTATACACTAAAGATAATTATCCAATACAAAGGAAAAGACGGACCATTATGCCAAAGGAGAAAGAAATCACATAATTCATCTAGTTAAGGAAGGTGGATGGTAACATTTGAATAAATTACTCTATTAAGAATATGATATGTCAAAAAAACATTGACTTAGTTGAAAAATACATTTTCTTATTTTTATATAATTCACATTTTAAATGAGAAATATCTTTGACATTTTGAAATCATTTTAAAAAATATATTTTATAAATCAAAGATAAAATTAATTTCTTTTTAAAATAATGAAAACTTATTTTTAATTTTTAAAATAAAATAAAAAATTTGGTGTAAATAAGTGTTGACCTAGAAAATATATAAAAATTGATTTTGGAAGATGTTCAAAAAAGCTAAAGTTATGGGTCACATTCAAAAGTTATTTTTGAAAATGTGGAGTGAAGACATTAAAAACATTTACCTTTTGAAAATAAACTTCAATAACATATCCTTGAAGAGGAATAAAGTTTATAAAAATAATATGGGGTAAAATATAACTCATTTGATTTGAAAGGGAAGATATTTTTTTCAGGTTTTAAAATACAGGTATTAAAAATACACATTGTAAAAAGAGTAAAAAATTTATTTTTAAAATATTTTACGTACAACATAAATCCCACATGATATAAAAAAAATTATGTTTCCAATTATAAATGAGAACATTAGTGGGAATGTAAAATTTGGAAAAGAGGGGAAACCATTGTTAAAGAGTACATGAATTATTTTCAGCGTTGATATAATTTTTTTATGAAGAATTTAATCAAGGTAAAAAAATTGAACCAAAAATTATTTTTTATTTAAGAGGAAGATAAATTAAAATAAAATAAAATTGTAGTGTGTAAGTTTCTAATCTTATAATAAATATACTCAAGAAGAATCATTATAACGCAATGAAGATAATTGAGTTAACAAAAACCCTTATAAATTTAATTTTATTCAAGTTGAATGGAATTTGAAAAAGGAACATGAAATGGATCTTTATAACCCCATGAATATGGTAAAATAAATTAATTGGGAAATAATAAAACCTTATTCCATACATAATGGTCCATAATAAGAGTGAGGTGTCAATAAGTAAAATTTAAAATAAATAACCCCTTACAACTTTTTATATTTTTGAGTCAAAACCCCGTGATAGAAAGAAAATGGAATTGAAAATTGAATATCATAAAATATAGAGTAATAATGATGAAAAATATTAAAGTGTATTGTATACACATTTTAATATAAAAACATGTTTTATAATAATAAGCATGCCTTAATGGTTTGAACATTGAGAGAAGAATCCCATACCTTGTTCCACACATAGTCAAATGCACTCTAACATCCTATATAATAAAAAAACATATTTAATATACTTTTAAATAAAATAATTGATATCTAAAATTATTTTTAAACATAATTATAATTATTATTTAAAATCATATTAGTTATATATTATATATTTTCAATGTTGGGTTTGAGTAATCTTGATCATTTTAAACTAGTTTCATAATAGTGGTGTTGTTTTTCATTATTCTCCAAAATTTCATCATTCCCATATCATACAAGGTACATGAATGTATGTTTTAAGATATTTTATAAACATTAAATTTCATTTTATGAGAGTTTTAGTAATGGTTCATGTATATAGAATTGGTGATGAGCCTATTTCAGTGATTTCTAAAAAATGTATAGTGGTAAATTAATTTGATTAGTTAAAATGTTATATTACTAATAAAAACACAAAAACCATTATTTACTTATCAATAACCAATAATAATTTTAAAATTCCATAAATGATATAAAATTACAGAATTTGTCTTATATTTATTTAAACTAACCTAATAAACATATTACAATATATATGTGACTCGAGGAATAGAAGAGATTTTTTTAATAATATGAGTATAAAAAAGTATAATGGAAAAATTATATATTTTACATTTTATTAAAAAAAATTAAAAGGAGTTATAATAAAAAGTTAAAGGAAAAAAATTCATCACTTATAAATAAATCGTTTTCCCCATGGCATGTTCATGTTAGGCATTTAGTTTTACAATGATGGGATATTGTTAATATTAATTATACAATGACTAATTTATATTTATAGCATATAAATTATGAAAAATATAACATATATATTTACTAAACCCATTTATATATGTATATGTTAATGGTAGTGATGAAAAAATAATCGTTTTGTTCATGGAGGCGACAGTCCGCACACATGCTTGAGAACCATTTTCATTTTTTTTATTTAATGAGAGTTGAATGGATTATAGTTATACAATAAATATAATAACATTTTATTATATTATTTAAATTTATTTAATTATATAAATATGGTTACAATGGGTTTTGTGGAGGGTTTATGAGAAGTATAAAGAAAGGAAATAATAGAGTAAGTAATACTTATGTTAATTATTTTGATATTCTCTTGAATTATCCTTGGAAAATGAAGGAACCCGGAAATATTTATGAGGATATTGGCACAAAAATGTGTAGTGGGTATATAGAATAATTATTTCTTATCAATTTAATGGTAATTTCAAATTATGGTTATGGATTTAAATGAGTGGAAGTGAGATCCTTTTACGGGTGAAAATGAGGAAAAAATCCTTGGTAAATAAAGTCAAATATGGGGTATGTATAGAATTACATGAGGGTTAGGTTATTTAACAGTGAATTATTTTTAACACATATGGTTTTTAATTTTAAACATATAAAATGTATTGTATAATTTAAAATTTTCTAATTTATTTAATAAAAATCAAGTTCTATTATATTACCCTTTATAATAGTTATTAATCTTGATTAAAATTTAACCATGGTAATTATTTAATTATTAAAAATATAAGATGACACTTTATACCAATTATTTATGTGATGCATCTAATTTTTGAATCCATTTAATATAATTTAATTTCTAAATAAGATAAACTTAAATTTTAAATTAAAATAATTAATGTTTTGAAAAAAATTTGTAGAAAAAATGTAACACCCCGAACCAAGTTACCCAGAGTTGGTACATTATTACATAACATTGGAATTATCACAAGGGTTCAAAATCTCGAAAGACCAATCAGTTTATTAGCCTTGTAAGTACTAGATACATTCATAACTTTTAAATTAAAATATAAAATGAAAAACAACAACAACATTGTCTCCATTTACCATATTCATCCCTTAGACTATCCCTCCAGGTCAGTCATAATATAGTTATTTGCATCCTGGGAAAAATAAAACATATAAAGGTGTGATATCAGATTATTAGTAAGGATAACAATATAGCGGAAACATTCAAGAATAAGCATAAACATTTAAGTCAATGTTTAAGACTAAAACATAAGCCTTTTAAACTTAATCGTCCACATAATATAGAAAAGATAAATCAAATAATTCCATTTACTTATTAACATGGATATTATACTAGTCGAATAATAACATTTAATATCAATAGCCAATTTCATAATGTTGGAATGCATAATGCCAAACTTCGTAACCACATAGTCAGGGCCTTTTTCCAAGACTACACATAAGATTTTGTCAAGGAAATGTTCCAAGACACTAGTTTTTCTCATGAGACATACCTATGCATCAAGGAGCTATAGAAGGCTCCACTCATCACTTACTATGTCCAATGCATTCCTCATATGAAAAGGTTTAAACATAGAATAAACATTCGTATTAAAACTAGCATACGGAATGAAAATACTTTATCCATAAACCATGAATGGTGTAAAAATAACACATCTACAGTCAAACATATCACAAAACCTTCAATACAGTATGGAATATTTGTATCTTAATAAATCAAATTCAAATAATCTTAAATCCCTCAAAGGATGTTGACATAGATGAAATCAAAACTTTTTGTGGATAAATATGTCTTTATATTTTGAAATCATTTAAAATTAATAAAATTATAGATGAAAAAATTTATTTTGAAAATATTCTTATAAGACTATTTGGGAAGCTTTTGTGATGTCATAATGATGGAAAATAGCTGCACCCACCGTATAAGGTAAAAAAGACATTATTACCTTAATTTTGTTGAGAAGGTCATAAAGTAACTTGTTTGGAAAATGATGGAAATATTCATTTCAAAACATATCTAGTCAAATAAGTGTATAATTGAATTTAACCCATAGTCTAGTAAATAGTAATTTTTTTTAATAATAGTTTTAATTAAACACAGATTTGTATGATAAAGAGGTCCCAACAGATACTTATGTATTAACAACCTCAGATAAGTAAATAGATTGTAGAATTAACCCTTACCTTGTAATTTTCCTTAGGTGATGGTATCTTAACCTCCTGTATAATAGTAAAAAAAATTATTAAATTATACAAGAAATATAAATATGATATTATATAATATTCTATATTATTTCTTTGTTAATAATATTTCTTTGTTAATAATATTTGAGTATCATCATCATATTAGGTGTTAACTGATTCATTTTATTCTATATGCTGGGTTACAGAAGACATGTTTGTTATGGATAGGATGTATTTGATTCATATATAGAATGATATTATGTTCATAAACATTATTTTTAATCATAAAATTAAAATTATTCTTGAATGATTTCGATGGGGAATGAATCTCAACGCGTTCGTGGAGATGGGAATCCGTACGTTAGCACGAGCGACAATATCATTATATTGATGGTGAAATCATATGTAATTAGATGATATATCATATATAAAAAATAATTAACATGTTATATTTATTATTTAAATTAGTTATACTCATTACTATACCCATCCAAATAATGAAGTGTTTGAATAACAAACGACACCACGATGTGGAGACGGTAAGCCATACGTACGCACGTATGGTGACATTGTCATTTATAGGATGGATAGAATAACGAACATGGTTGTACCATATTAATAATAACATCACATTATGTATAAGGTATTGGTGATATTATTTTGGTATGGAAACAACAAAGAAATAGGAAGTGGCAGAAGAATAGAACTTGAAAGAGGGTGGTGGAATAATTACCTCTTCTTTGGGTGTTTCCTTTTGAGTTGATCAAAAGGGTTCTTTGGTTGGATTTATGATCACAGTAAGGCCTCTAGGTTGAATGGGATAGTTGAGAGGATATTTTGGAAAGGGTTGGCCAAGCCAAATGGATTTGGAGGTATGAAATTAAGATAAGGTAAGTACCCTTTTATAAGAGAGATGAGGGTCACTTTAGGAAAAACTTGAAATATTATTTTATAATAAAATCATTTTTGATTTCTAATGGGTAAAAAATGATTTATTTCGAAGATAAGGTGGGTATGGGTGAGAAAAAATTCAACCAATAGGTTTTAAATAGGTTTAGGTCACCATATTAACCTTATCTTTTAGATTTAACTCTTAGTTAAATAGTTTGACATTTACCATGTCTCTTTGTATTTTTATATTATATGGTTAATAAACTTACTATAACATGACAGTAGAACACCATGGGGTTAATTATTAACATATATAACCTTATCTATGTTCTTTGTCTGAACCTTAGAGTTTTAGAAATATTATATCAATTAATAATATAGTATTTATTTTAAAAACTCAATTATGTCAATTTTGACACTATTTAGAATTTGATTTTTTTGATAGCCATAAAAACTTTTTAACTTAAAATAAAATTTAATTAATCAACCCTAAAATGTCATATTAACTTATGAAATTAGTTTAATTCATAAGAAGTCTCAATTTAAATGCTTTTGGATATTTATAATTTCAATTATTTTAATATTTCATTATTAAGGTAATT
This sequence comes from Viscum album, assembly GCA_963277665.1. NCBI lineage: Eukaryota > Viridiplantae > Streptophyta > Magnoliopsida > Santalales > Viscaceae > Viscum > Viscum album. The sequence goes on from OY728135.1 coordinate 459,673,358, forward strand.
ATTGCATCATCATTGTGTCATAAATAAATTTTATTATTAAATTTATAAAAATCATAAATAAAATACCATTATATAGGAAAAAATTTTATATTTCTAATGAATATTTATAATCTAATTTATATTGTTTGAAACCGTATATTAAAAATGGTTTAATTATTAAACTTTGAAGTTAACTCTTTTAACACTTCTTTAAATAAAATAATAATAAATGTCCTAATCTAATCCAAGTGGATGAAAGAGGATCATATTTTATTCCTAAGGGGTTTTTGGTCGAATTACACATATCCAATAGAATTAGAAAATGTGTTAGGGTAATTATAATATCATTTTTACCCTTAATTACCCTATTAACTTTTAACCGTGGTAAATAAAACTCAAAAGTTACTATTCAACAATAATTATTTTAATCTTATTGAACAAAATTTTACTTACTGATGTCAACTGTGTCACTCTGATTTTTTCAATTCAACTCACAGAAGCGATAAAATTAAGTTTTATGCAAATTTGCAAATGCTCTTAGAAGGTGGGTAAAAGACGGTAAAAAGTTCAATAAAATTTTATATATCTAAACATATTATAAAATAACATCAATGAATTACATTGAAAATATATAGGTATTATGTATATTATTTGATCTAAAATAGATTAAAATAAAATAACTAATTTCTTAAATAAACAGCCGGTTTTAACAATAACACAATGTTTTTCATTATTCATCAAAAAATGAAAGTTTTCAGAAAAATAACAAAAATTCACGCTAAGCTAATTTCGATATTCTGAATTCAAATATGAAGTCAATTTTGAAAAATAAAATTTATAAAATTTCAAAAAGTGGTTATTACTATTAATAATGTCTAGTTTGATTGGTCGTGGTGTGTTAAAACTCCGTGGTGCGTACAACGCAAGCTAAAACATTATTCAAAGGGAAACATACTGTGGAAGCTTGGGGTGTTACATTCTCCCCTCATTAAAATAATTTCATCCTTGAAATTTCTAGAATATTACTGTATAAAATGATTTGGGTGGTTCTTCATCATAAGTTCCTCGGGTTCCCATGTTACCTCTTCCATCTTATGGTTTCTCCATAACACTTTCACGAGATGAGTCATCCGGTTTCTCAACACTTGTTCTCAAGAATCAAGAATTCTGATAGGCTCTTCGCAATAAGACAGATCGGGTTCCAGTTCTATTTCTTCATAGGTGAGTAGATGCGTAGGGTCTAACATGTATTTTCTCAATAGTGATACGTGGAATACAACCTGGACATTGGAGAGACTTGGAGGCATTTCTAAATGATAAGCTACAACTCCAATTCATTCTAGAATTTCGAAAGGCCTGATGTACATGGGAATCAATTTACCCTTATTACCGAATCGTATAACACTCTTTTATGGAGATACCTTCAAGAAAACAAGATCTCTTACTTGAAATTTCATATCCTTCCTTCTGTTATCGGCATATAACTTTTTCCCACTTCAAGCTACTTTGATATGGGTTTGGATAATATTCACTTTTTCATTGTTTCCTCAACATATTCTGGGCCTACAAGTTTTCTTTCACCAACATCATCCCAAAAAGTTGTTGTGTGACATCTTATCCCATATAATGCTTCATATGGTTCAATCTGAATACTTTATTGGAAGCTATTGTCATAGGAAAATTCAAACATAAGTAAATACTGATCCCACATAACTAGAAAGTCAAGTGAGAAAAATCTCAACATGTCTTCTATGGTTTGAATAGTCTGTTCTGATTGTCCATCAGTTTGAGGGTGGTAGGCAGTACTCAAAAAAAGTTCAGTATCCAAGGCCTTCTGAAGACTTTTCCAAAATCTTGATGTAAAATGGGGATCACGATCAGAAACAATCTATAGGGGTACACCATAGAGACTTAAAAATTCATTAATATATAGTCTTTCTAGACGTTCAAGTGGTAAATATTCTCTTATAACAAGAAAATGTGCTGACTTGGTTAGACGATCAACAATGACCCATATTTGATCATTCCTTCTAGGAGTCTTTGGTAGCCCCATGGAAAATTTCATCATAATATTATCCCATTTCCACTCAGGCATGGTAAGGGGTTTGCAAGATTCTTCCAGGATGTTTCCTTCTAGCTTTCACATTTTGACAAACCTTATATCTTGACACAGAATCAACAATCTCCCTCTTCATGTTGTCCCACCAAAAATGTTCCTTCAAATCTCTATACATTTTGGTGCTCCCATGGTGTATAGAGAAATCGGAGCTATGAGAATCATCTAACAATTCCATTTTTAGATCAGGTATATTGGGAACACAAATTCTCTTCCAAAATTTCAAAATTATATCTTCATATACGAAGTCAGTCAATCTCCCATTATTTACATATTTAATCTTATTTTGAAACTCCCCATCATTAGTCTAAGAACTTTTAATGATTTACAGTAAAGATGTTTTGGAAACCATTTGAGAAAGTATTGATGTTTCACATTCCATGGTTATTCCCATATCCATTTTTACTAGATCCATGAAAATAGGATCCCTTTCAACTCTCATCATGTGCAAAACTCCATGAACCCTTCTACTCAAAGAATATGTCACCTTATTTTTCTTCCCTGGGTGGTTGTGTATTGTGAAATCATAATCCTTGAGTAGTTCATGCCATCTCCTTTGCCTCATGTTGAGTTCTTTTTGTGAGAAAATATACTTCAAACACTTATGATCGGTATAAATCTTCCATTTTTCACCATAGAGATCATGTCTCCAAATATTCAGAGCAAATATTATAGCTGCTAAATAAAGATCATGAGTGGGATAGTTTTACTCATGAATTTTTAGCTGTCGTGATGGATAGGAAATAACTGTATCATTATGCATAAAGACACAACCAAGTCCTTTCTTTGAAGCAGCACTATAAATAACAAACCCATCGTTCCCTAATGGTAGAGTCATGATAGGAGCATTGAATTATCTTCTCTTCAGTTATTCAAAACATTCTTCACAATCTTTTGTATAAACAAATTTAAGCCCTTTACTTAGGATCTTGGTTAATGGGTTTTCCAACGGGGCAAAATTTTGGATGAAACGTCGATAATAACCTGCTAAACCAACAAAACTGTGTACCTCAGTTTTACTGGTTGATGCTGGCCATTCTTGGATTGACTTGTTCTTTGAAGGATCAACATAGATTCCATACTTAGAGACAATATGGCCAAGAAAAGAAATATCTTATAGCCAGAATTCACAATTTCTAAACTTCCCATATAATTCATTTCTTCTGAGGGTTTTTAGAATATTGCGCATGTGATTTTCATGATCTTTGAATCTTTTTTAGTATACCAAGATATAATCAATATGGATCACTACAATTTCATCAAGATATTCCTTGAAAATATATATTCATTAAATCCATGAAGACAGAGGGTGTATTAGTCAATCCAAAAGGCATTACTATAAACTCGTAATGCCAATACCTGGTTCGAAATGATTTTTTTAAAATATCTTCCTTCTTCTCACACAACTGATGATATCCAGATTGAAGTTCAATCTTTGAAAAATATTGAGCTCCATGAAGTTCATTGAATAAATCATCAATGCAAGGTAGGGGATACTTTTTCTTTATTTTTATAGCATTTATCTCCCTGCAGTCAATGCACAACCTTATAGATCTGTCTTTCTTCATAACAAAAAGGACATGGGCTCCCCATGGAGAAACACTAGGGAGAATAAATCCATTATTACTCAATTAATCTAGCTGTTTATTTAGTTTGACTAATTTTACAATGGTAATTCTATAAGGGGTATTTGATATTGGCCTTGAACTGGGAATTAAATCAATGGAAAACTCAATTTCTTGTTTTGGAGGATGTACAGGTAAATCCTCTGGAAACACATCAACATATTCTTGAAAAATAGGTATGTTCTCTATTCAAACATTATTTTCCTCAACCATAATTATTTCATTATCTTCCTCCCAAATAATTTAATTTAGTAGAGCTACTGGGGTAGATCTAGATAAGAATCAGGTGGTGACATTTCTACTTTAAAGATAAGGTGCTTCTTATCATCATAAAAAATTGTAACATCCTTCTTCTTACAATAATTTTTCACAACATGTTCTGAAAGCCAATCCATTTCGAGGATTATATTAAATTCAATCATGGGTATAATTATTACATCACCAGATAAAGAAAATTTATATGACCTAATGTGAACTGATTCACAATACTTTGTTATGATGATACTTCCCTTAAAAGTTTTGACTAACAACTCCCTTGTTAAGTAAAATTTAAAATATCTAATTTTCCTAGCAAACTGGGAAGATATGAAACAATGCGATGATCCAAAATTAAATAAAGAATTGGCTAAACATGAGGAAACCATTAAATTACCTGCCACCATGTCTTTCAGAGCTTCAACTTCAGCAGTAATGATCGCATAAGCTTGTCCTTGCTCCCTTGGACTTCTCTGAGGTTAGTTCCCTTTGCGCTTAAGACTTTCATTTTCATAATGTCCCTTTTCTCTACAATTGTAGCATTCAACATTGAAAAACTGTTTTTTCCCTTAAAATCACGAGCTTGGTGGCCTTTTTCAACACACTTGTAACAAACTCCCATTCTCTTCAGGAAAATACCAAGGTGTTTCTTCCCACATTTACCATGGGATGGATATTCAACTTTTCCCTTCTTCTACTTATTTCCATTTCCAGATTGATCAGTATATCTCTTCTTCTCCTACTTTTCTTTGAAGTCATAAGACTTAGAGAATTCCTTTTCTATCTTGATAGCTCATGAGACAATATCTTTGTACGATGAGAAGGATTATGAGACTAATTCTTGATAGAGAAATGGTTTTAACCCATAAGAGAATCGATCAATCTTACTCCTTGGGTTATGTATATAATCTGCTTTATGCCTTGCTAACCTTATAAAGTTAGCCTCATAGTTTGCGACATTCTCATCCTTATTTTGCCTCAGACACGGAAATTGTATTTCCATATCTGCTCGATGGTCATGAGGAATGTATTTTTCTAAGAAAATATCTTTAAACTCCCTCCATTACATGTTCGATACTTCTTCATCTTCCTTTGTGTTTTGGATTAATGACCACCGTTGATCTGTATCTCCCGTGAGGCGATAAACTGCCATGAAAACCTTTTCCCTTTCGTTACTCCCCAAAGCATAAAATATTTTCTCTATGGAACTTATCCATTTCTCATCTGCTAATGTATTTGTACTCTCATTGAATGTTGGTGGTTTTAGCCTCATGAATCGATATAACGTTGATCCTCCACGTTGTGGATCAGGGTGCTCTATACGAGTAAGGTTATTATTCATAACCTGAGTGAGTTGTCCTAGTATATTGATAAGCTGATCAGAACCAGTTTCATCACCAACTACACTATAATTATCTTGAGTAGGAGGGAAATCCCTACATGGATTACGTGTGTGGACATGGTTTCCATTCCCTCCACTAGGCGTCATTTCTAAACAATGGTATACACTAAATTAGTTTATGAATCACAATACATAATTCCAAACTTTTAAAACACTTAACATAAATTAAACAATTTATGGATATAATCTATAATAAAAAAATGTTTTCTTTGAAGAGGTATATACTCATAAATCCTTCATAATTTGTTTAAATAAAATGTGAATTATCCTAAGTATATCCCCTAGGAGTGTCATAACCAAGAGTGCAGCAAGACCCGTTGTCGTGTACTAGGATACACCAGGTCAAGCCTGAAACTCCTTGTCAGAGTTTTCACACCTAGGTACATCTGTGCTAGAGCTGCCTCTACTTGATCGTATCCAGACAGGGATGTATTTCATGGAAAATACATAAAATCTCTACATTACCAAAATCTAGGAAGTTCTTCTATACCAATCCTCAAAGTCTATCTTAGGGTAATGTACTCTAATATGAGTTTATCTAAATATTTATTTCTAATGTTTGTACTAAACATCTTCTAATACCAACTGTAATGCCCCGACCCTAGTTACCCAGAGTCGGTTCATTATTACATAAAATTTTCATGATCACAAGGGATCAAAATCATGAAAGACTGATCAGTTTAGTATCCTTGGAAGTACTAGAAACATTCATAAGTTTTATATTACATTATAAAATATAAAACAACAACAATATTGTCTCATTTGACCACATTAATTCCTTAGACTATCCCTATAGGTCAGTCATCATATACGTATTTTCATCCTTGGAAAACTAAAACTTAGAAATGGGTGATTTCAGATGCTCAGTAAGGATAACAATATAGCGGAAACATTCAAGAATAAGCATAAACATTTAATGCAATCTATAAGACTAAAACACAAGCCTTTTAATCCTAAAATTCATCATAATATGGAAATATAAATCAAATAATTCCATTTACTTATTCTCATGGATATTCTACTATTCAAATAATAACATGTAAAATCAATAACCAATTTCATCATGTTGGAATTCATAATGTCAGACTTCATAACCACATAGTTAAGGCCTTGTGTCAAGACTACAAATAAAATTTTGTCAAGTCCTTGTTCCAAGACACTATTTTGTCTCATGAGACCTACTGATGCATCGAGGAGCTATAGTGGGCTTCACTCGTCACTTACTAAGTCCAATGCATTCCTCATATGAAAAGGTTAAAATATAACAAAAACATTCATATTAAAACTAGCATAATAAATGTCAATACTTTAGTAATAAACCACGAAAGGTGTAAAAATAACACATCCACAGTAAAAAATATCACAAAACCTTCAATACAGTATAGACTATTGGTATCATAATAAATTAACATCAAACAAGCTTAAAATTAATCAAAGGATGTTGAAATAGATGAAATCAAAAAAATTGTAGAGAAATATATATTTTTATTTTGAAATAATTTAAAAGTAATATAATTATAAAAGAAAAAATTTATTTTAAAAATATTCTTATAAGCTTGTATGGGAAGCTTCAATGATATTATAACGAAAAAAATAGCCACACCCAACGTATAAGTACAAAAGACATTATTACCTTAATTTTGTGGAGAAGGTCATAAAGTACCTTGTTTGGAAAACAATGGAAAGATTCCTTTCAAAAAATATGTTTTCAAATAAGAGTATAAATGAATTTAAACCATAGTCTAGCAAACTAGTAAAAATGTTTTGAATTTCAGTTTTAAGAAAGCACAGATGTGGATGATAAACAGGTCAAGTAGATACTAATGTATTAACAACCTCAGATAAGTAAAGAGATTGTAGAATTAACTATTACCTTGTACTTTTCCTTAGTCGATGGTATGTTAACCTCCTGTATAATAGTTAAAAAATTGTAATTAAATTATAAAAGAATGATAAATATGATATCATATCTGATCTTATAATATTTCTTTGTTAATAATATTTCATTGTTAATAATATTTCGGCAGTATCATCATTTTGGGTGTTAACTAATTCATTTTCTTCTATATACTTGGTTACGTAAGCCATGATTGTTATGGATAATATGTATTTAATTCATATACATAATGATATTATGTTCATAAACATAATTTTTAATCATAAAATGAAAAATATTCTTGAATGATTACGATGGGAAATGAATCTTATCGCGTTCGTGGAGTCGGTAATCCGTACATTCGCACGAGTGACAATATCATTATATTGATGGTGGAATTGTATTTAATTGGATGGTATATAATATATAAAAAATAATTAACATGTTATATTTATTATTTACATTAGTTATACTCATTATTATACCCATCTAAATAATGAAGTGTTTGAATAACAAACTACACCACGACGTGGAGACGGTAAGTCGTACGTTCGCACACATGGTGATTTTTTCCTTTATAGGATTGATAGAATAATTAATATGGTTTCAACATATTAATAATAACATCACATTATGTACAAGTTACGAGAGTTATTATTTTGGTATGGAAACAACAAAGAAATAGAAAGTGGAAGAAGAAAAGAACATGAAAGAGGGTGGTGAAATTATTACCTCTTTTTCGGGTGTTTTCTTTTGAGTTGATCAAAATGGATATTTAGGTTGGATTTATGATCAATGTAAGGCCTCTAGGTTTAAGGGGGGATAATGGAGAGGATATTTGGGTAGGGTTTGGCCGACCAAATGGCTTTGTAGGTGTGAAATTAAGAGAAGGGAAAGTACCCTTTTATAAGAGAGGTGAGGGTCACTTTAAGAAAAGATTGAAATATTATTTTATAATAAAATCATTTTCGGTTTCTAATGGCTCAAAAATGATTTATTTCAAGGATAAGGTGGGGATAAGTTAAAAAACCTCTAAAAAATAGGTTTGAGAAAGATTTAGGTTACCACATTAACCTTATATTTTAGATTTAACTCTTAGCTAAATAGTTTGACATTTACCATGTCTCTTTGAATTTTTATATTATATGGTTAATAAACATACAATAACAAGACAAGAGTACCCCATGTGGTTAATTATTAATATATATAGCCTTATCTAAGTTTTTAAACTGAACCATAGATTTTTAGAAATATTATTTCAATTAATAATATAGTATTAGTTTTAAAAACTCAATTATGTCAATTTTGACACTATTTAGTATTTGATTTTTTTTAAAGCCATAAAAACTCTCACTTAAAATAAAATTTATTTAATCAAATATAACATGTCATATTAACCTATAAGATTAGTGGAATTAATCCAAAATCTCAATTTCATTTATTTGTATATTTATAATATCAATTATTTTAATATTTTGTTATTAAGGTAATTACTGCATCATCATTATGTCATAAATAAATTAAATTATTTAATGTATAAAAATTATAAATAAAATAAATTTATTTTGTAAATATTTTTATATTTTTAATTAATATTTATAGTAGAATTTATATTATGTATAACAATATATTAAAAGTGGTTTAATTATTCAACTTTGAATTTAACTCATTTAACTCTTCTTTAAATAAAATAATTATAAATGTTTTAATCTAATCCAAGTGGACGAAATAGGATCATATTTTATTCCTAAGGTTTTTTTGGTCGAATAAAATATATCCAATAGAATTAGGAAATGTGTTAGAGTAATTATAATATCATTTTTACCATTAATTACCCTATTTACTTTTAACCGTGGTAAATAAAATTCAAAAGTTAATATTCACCAAATATTATTTTCATCTTATTGAACCACATTTTACTTATTAATGTCAAACGTGTCTCTCGGATTTTTGAAATTCAACTCACAAAAGTGGTAAATTTAGGTTTTATGAAAATTTGAAAATGCTTCTAAAAGGTGGGTAAAACGGTAAAAAGTTCAACAAAATTTTATATATCTAAACTTTTTATAAAACAGATTCAAGGAATTACACTGAAAATACATAGATATTTTGTATATATTTTTACCTAAAATAAAATAAGTAATTTCTTAAATAAAAAGTCGGTTTTAAACAATAACGCAGTGTTTTTCATTATTCATCAAAAATCGAAAGTTTTCAGAAAAATACCAAAATTTCACCCTAAGAAAATTTTGATATTCGGAATTGAAAAATGAAGTCAATTTTGAAAAATAAAATTTATAAATTTCCAAAAATTGGTTGTTGATATTCATAACGGCTAGTTTGATTGGTCATAGTGTGTTAAAACTCCAATTTGTGTACAACGCAAGCTACCACATTATTCAAACAGAAACGTACCGTGGAAGATTAGGGTGTTACAAAAATGATGTATTAATCATTATGTGTTTTCATCTTATTTAACAATGATTAAACATTAATAGTATATTAATTTATTTTTATATATTTATAAAAATTATAATATATTTATAATTTAAAATAGAACCATTTAATTTAAAAAATACACAATATTATAAAAACAATCATTCTTTGAAAAAACAATTTTTTTATTAAGGTATCTAAAATGTACCATGGTAAAATAATTTAATGTATAAAAATTAAATTTACCAAAATAACTAATTATTAAATTTTGGTTAAAAATATTAAAATAATTTTATATGATTCAATTTATAAAAGTGAAAAATATCAATTTTAATATAAACACACATAACACATAAAGATAATTTTAAGAAACGAGTATCCTATAAGTATAAAATAAATATATTATGTAACTAATAATAATGATTTCAAGAATGTTAAGTTGTTTTATTGTATATATTTTCAATAAATTCCAATAAAATCAGTATTTAAACACAATATAATAAACTTCGTATCATGTGAATAAATAGTTTTTAAGAAAATATATTTTAATGCATAAAATGATTCTATTTTTTATTTCGCTATACCAATTAAATTGAATCAATTTATTAGTAATTATTTTTTTAAATATATATTTCTTTATTTTTTACCTCTATATTTACCAATAAATTTAATAATAGCAGTCAATGGTTATATATTGTTTTGTGGTTCATTTTAGTTCAATGTTGCATTTGAAGTAAGCAATAAAAACATTATGTATTTAAGAAAGATATCAACTGAAATATCAATTTGTTAAAAAAAATTCACTCAATAATAATCAATTATATATTACCCTTCCATTCTATAATTTTGTAACTCAAAATATTTAGAAAATATTACTCTACATATAAATCCTAGAACCTCTATAGTGGAAAAATTATAAACATTCCCTGTTCATAAACGATACCAATTCCCATTACTATTAAACACTTAACCCAACCCATTAAACTATAGTGAAATGATCCAACTGAAGGGAGGGAAAAAATTTGTTAGGTATAAAAATGTCACTATTAGAAATACAAGTGAAGATGTATCCCACCTCACCAAACCATTACATACCTACTACCACACAACAAATAGAATAAATATTTATAGTAATATAGAATACATATTTAGGAGATCCTTGAACCTATTTTGGGGATCAGACCCTTAGGTCAGCTACTCTATTACCATAGTGTATAAGAGAGGCATGTATAGGGATAATAAAAAAGGAATAGAAAAATAAAATAGCATAATTATAATATATTGTGGATATAAAAATATACAATAAACTACTCTAAATACCATGTGAGAAGAACCACCAGGGAAACCCTTACCATGTTTTGATGTTCCACTATTATAAAAAAGTAAATGATAATCCTGAGGATTCTTCCCCTTGATAGGATGTGATACACATGGATAGTGATTTTTGATGATGTTGTTACATGGTTTTTCTTCTTGATTTATATGAAAACGTATCAAATCAAGATTTCAATAAACAACAATACTTTTTAGACACTTGAAATGTTTGATGAAATGTGTAAAGGATTAATTAAGTTCTTACTGACTTATAAAAACTTTAAATATTCATCCATAGTTTCATTTCATATTGAGAATATGGAACTTATATTAATCCAATGGCCATATATGAATTTTACCGATGTTATTCAAGTGTAGCAAATTACCCTTGATCTTTGGTTCACATGGTTTAATGAATTTTATGATTACCAAAAAATCATAATAGTGTAATGATTGAGCTGGGAAAATTGAAATAGTATTGTCTATATTAGAATCACCAATAGAAATTTTTGGTTATCATATTAAATGATTTTTCTAGAGATGATAGTTGGGTGTGTTTCTAGATATGGTTGAATCTTTATAGGAGATATATAGTGTAGGATTCCATTTAAATTATTCATATGAAGGTTTAAATTTTTGTTGGGTTTATCTTATGTATAAGAACTTTAATTTGATGAAGACCATGGAATGCTTGAGTTAATTACATAGAGCTCAGCCACTTCCCATTTTAATATCACGTATCAACTTATATTTTTGATCAACCTACTCTATAAGAAAACTCCCTATGGAGGTTAGTCTCATGTAAACATTCACATGTTGGATTATTATTATTAAACAGTTTAAAATATGTTATTATTCATACACATCTTCAATCGTGATAGTATTATTGTAACGTAGTGTCATCTATGTAACGATTACTACTATGTAGCACATAAGAAATTATTCGAACTTATATATCATAAAGGACATAAATTTAGTTATATATAGAACCAATAATTTCATATTAATTCATATTTTGTTAGAATTCCCACCATTTATTTTTCTATGTAAAATTTGAATCATTCTGGAAAAAAATCAATATATATATATATATATATTTTAAAATTAATTTAAAAATGAATAAAACCACTAAAATCATGGATTTATGTAATTTACATTTTATTTCCATTATTTCCTAATTTATAAAAAAATAATTTCCCAAAAGCCAAAATTTAATGGTATTTAATAAAATAAAATTTTAAAAAAATATGAAAAATAGGTTTTCATCATGTATTAACAAAGATGTTATCAATAATACAATATTATGAGGCTCTAGTCATATTGAATTCATATTTTTTAATAAATATAAAATATTTAAATTTTTAAAACTAAGTAATTCACCATTATATTTCTATAAAAACACTAAATAGTTATTTTATAGTGGTAATATGAAATTTGGGAGGGTATGAAATTTAATCATCAAAATACATTAATTAAAATTTTCATTTTGGTGTAAATTGATTTTTTTTTTCACTTCCCACCAATTGGTGAAATATTTCCCTATAATTAAATATATATGGTAGAATGTTTACATATTTATATACAATGAAATATGTTGTATTTAATCATTTATAATTGAAATATATACCATTTCTGTCATGTATCACGTGCCTATAAGTTGACATGTGGTGTAGTATTTTGTGGTAACTGATCATAACTACCAATAAACTACGATTTGAATAATAAAAATGGCCCCATTATTCATATGTGTAAATGAATACGTATTTATCCATATATATATGAGTTGTAATGAACACTTGGTACTTTTTAAAACTTTACACCAAATCAAGGTGGTTTTTGTAATAATCATATTTTACTTATTTTACCTAAAAAATTACATTTTTAGCATGTAATTATATATTAAATACAATGATTAGGGATTAAGATATTAAAATTACATTTAAATGTATTTTAATAATCATTATAAAATATATTTGATAATACCAGTACTAAAATTCAATATATATCATACTGACTTATGGTACCTAATGAATTTTGGAACAAAACGTTATTAACTCATACAGAAATTTTGAAAAAAATATTGTTTAAGGACAAAGTGACTAGTTGAAATTTTTTGGTTCAAAATTTGAATAATTTTTTTTGCATGAAAGAAAACACATGATGATAAATTTCATGGAAAAATACATGAAACACTGGTTCAATAAAATATAAATCTTCTATTTGGATGATAAAAATATAAAGATTTTAGAGGATACAAAGTTCAATGGTATATGACTATGAAGATTTAGTCTCCTGAATGTGTGAGGTACCACAAGCACATACTCCATGATTTAGTGATAAAAAACTATCATTAGACACTATATTTGATAAAAGGTGAGATAAATGATAAGACACTGAAATAGAATAATATTAATTTTTAATTTTTATAATTTTCATGATCTTAATTATCCATAAACACCATTTTTAGTGTGTTATACAAATTGAACATTATTTTAGATTATGTTTGTAATGCCTTCTTAAAATAAACTATTAAAGGGTACATTATTGAAGAACTCATAAAACACCAAATGGACTTGATTTTATTTTCAAATTTTAATTTCTTGTCTCCCATTCTATAAGGAACAATTCTTTATTTTTGAGCAATAAGAGATTCCCATTGGAAGACCACCAAAGTGGGACAAGAATCAAGACCATTCTGGGTGAAGTAAACTTGATAGCAGCCCAATAAAAGTATTATAGTTGGAAATATCCAAGACCAATTATTCTAAATATTTCAATGTGGGAAATAATACATTATGCAGAAGATTTCATTCAATAGTTTCTTAAACTAATTCTGATGTTTGAATAGAGTTCCGGGTGCCCGAAGTTGAAGTTGAAATTCATGGTCAGATTTTGTATTCAAGAAAAACGTCCCACTATTTCAATCATATCTCAAAACAACAAATTCAATTTGGTCTTACATTTTTCATTATTTTATCAGATATACGGGGCTTAATTTTTTTCTTCTATGTCCTACTCCAATTCGGCCATCTAGAAACTCATTTCGGTGCCTCTTTCTGGTGGATGCAAGTTGGATTCCATTTGAGGTCAAGGATGTAAAAGTCCAAATTTCACATACATTCCACCACCCTAGGCCTACCATACTCATGTGGGATGACTTGTAATGTTTTGGGTTTGACCCATTCCTCTCTAAATTTCTATTTAAGGTAGTGTTGGTGAAGAAGTTTAAGATCTTCGTGTGTTGTTTTCATTTTAATGTTATGCTTCCAATTTGATGTTGTAATCGAATTTCTTCAAATATTATGTTGCTAAAATCACCTTATCTTTCCAATAAAAATCCTTATTATTCTTGTTTTCATCTCTATTTTTTAACATGTAGATACCATTTTCTTTATACGTGAATTTATTCACACATAGAATAGAGATATCCTTCAAAAAATGGTGTTGTGTTCGTTATTTCATTTATTTTCACTTCTTAAATTCCTCACTTATGAGTCTACTTACTAATTCCATTGAATTTATAGTATAAATGGATGGATAACTCACTTATGGGTTGATTCAAGGTAGTAGAAAGGGGACATATTGGATGTTATTGCTCACTCTTTTAAAGCTTAATCACTTCTTTTAATTTATATTTTTTGAAGATCTTAAAAATTATTCATACTTATTGAATTTTAAAGCCACACAAAACATGTGATAATATAAACCATTACATTAGAGTGATGATAAATACGATCCTAAAAGTTTATAGGTTAATCGTATTATGGTTTGTTGGTATTATACGAGTAAGTGATGATGGTAGTTTTGCTTCGTTGAATGAACCCATCTCAAATTTAAGGAATTGAAATAGTCTAAAAGGAATTCATCCAATACACCCTGAGAAATAACCTTAGATCAACCCATTTTCTCATAATTTTAATTCACATATATCTCTTAGAATTTTATTTAAACCCATATAAAATCAACAAGAATTTGTCCAATTTATATACAAAAACAATTCAAAGAATTTACATGTATGTAGGTTTCTTCTTAGGTCTTTTTAGATTCGACAACATAATATACACTACAAGAGACCTCTTAACCCTAAAAACATTAGTATGTTTGGGCGAGACCAAATTTTGGTGTTGTTTCAAAGTACCTAAGTATGTTATCTTAGACACTAGCTTCCTTTTCTCACAAATATTATCTATCCCCCCCAAATTTCACTCATATGGAAATCTATTTTGAACAAATCTAGATATGGGAAACCTATTCTTACATTGACTACCCCACACTAAGAATGATGTACAATGACCATCCTAGTTTCTATTGGCGGGATAATTAACACCCGAATGAAGATAATTTTTTAACTCCTATACTCTACAAAATATTCCTACCTATAATGAGTTCCAATACCATCAAGGACAATATGAATATCCTTCTGTGGAATTCCAATAGCTTAATTATCCTTCTAGAATAGACCATATGTCTATACCCCTTGCCCATCCCGATCCACGACCATTATTGATAAATTATGTTAACAAATGGAGAGAATGGATTATGAGTTTTGATCCTTGAGTGTAGAAAATAAAAAACATTGAAATGGTTATAGAACCAATTCCCACTCAGGTTTTCCATTACTCATATTTGATAGAAGAATATTTTTACACAAAAACATTTCAATAAAACTCTAAAAAATCATCCATTGTATCTATGAGACAAGAATAACATGAAGGAAATGTTGATAGGTATTTAAATCAATAGGAAAATAAATTTCTATATTCTCGAGAATGAATTTTGACATCAGGAATTGAATGTCCTTATTATAGCTCCGTTAATGATTTTTCAAAAACACATATCACTAAACCATGAGGAGGAACCAAAAACATTGATTCCATACAAATTCTGGACACTGATCTTTCAAATTTGGTGGTTGAATCTCATATTCAAAATAATCTAATTCTATTGGTATATTTTGAAAATAAAATTGATTTTGATTCAATGTATCAATGAGTTTATAAAATTTTTTCCAACCTGAGATCAGATTCAGGATCCATACACCCTCTCTCAATTCTTCCACTATAGTGGATAATCAAAAACATTTTTTCATCATTTTATCCTCTCCTAATTCTAATAAAGATAAAATTATCCTTGATATATTAAGAAATAATTGGAAATCAATTCGATGGAACTTTTCCAATTTTCATGGTATTAGCCCATTCACTAGGACCTGTATTATTTCTCTTGAATCAATTTAATAACATTCCTATCAACCCCTTTGGAGACTCACTCACAATCTAATTAAAGTGGTGAAAATTTTATTCTTAAAATGTTAAAGGTTCATGCTGAATAAGTTGGGAATATAAGTTGAGCTAACAACTTTAAACTAAGTGCTTTATGGGAGGAAATATATCATCAAAATGGATTTTATTTTACTTTTTTGGTCATTTTTCTGTTAAAAATATACTTTTCAAAAAATATATTTTCAACTCTTTCTCTTATTTTACCTTTTTTATTCTTTTATTTTTTTTAATATTATTTTCTTCTATTTAATATATATTTTATTTTATGTTCTTGTATATATATATATGTATATGAATATTAAAAAAATAGGAAATGTAAATAAAAAGGTAAAATTTAAAAAACGAAAACATGGTAATATTTATTTGTACTTTTTATGAAAAAGGATGCACTTTAGGTCCTAGGAACAACCCTGTCGTGACCGGAGAAACCGCAAGACTCAAACCTATTACCGAATTGAGATTGCGGAATGCTCCTTACACTATCCTACAACCTATAGTGCTTAATTATTCGAATTTATTTTATATATATACATATATTTGAAATTTATTATATATATATATATATAATTTTTCATTTCCTTTTGTATTTTCTTTAGTTAAGGGAACCTCTTAGTGTATCCATGGTTTCTAATTGTGTTGGTGTATAAGGTTCAGGGGATGCTAAGATTGATGGTTTTTTAAGAAAATAATATTTCATCTATGTGTACAAACACAAACTAGCATCATTATTGAGGCTTCCATGAGTCTCATGGAGATCTAAGGAGTAACCAGGAGCATCAAAAACATTAACTTCAATCACTAGGTGACTTTTTTCCAAGTTTATTATTTCAATTTTGGTTTATAACTCTTCTCTTCTACCTATATCCCCTTCTTAATTTTATTTTCTTTAAAAACCAGGGACAATTTTATTACATGTCGGGGGGATTAATTTCTTTTTTTTTTTGTATAAAAAAAATAAAAAAAATAAAAAAAATGATTTTAAATAAAAATGTATGGAAGGAAAAATTCCTTTAAACTTGAACATGATACTACATATTTCACACACTGAAATATAATATCAAATAATTTTTCATGCCTTGATTTTTATTTTAATGAATGTTTATGTTCATGAGCATATATTTTTTGAAAGTGTGGTTGTCCGATGTCATTTTTCACCAATTATAATTTCATCCATTTAATAAAAAACAAAACACAAGTACTTTGGATTGAGTGGCATTAGTTTTAGTTATTTGGGTCCCATAATAAATGGAATATGTTTTTAGATCCTTTTAATTTTAATATGCATATTAAAAAAATCCAAAAAATCAATAAAACATTAATTGCTCCTAGAGGAACAAGATTAACCTAATTTGTGGCTTTTGGCACTTGGGGATCATGATACTATAGTTATATGGCCAGGAGTTGGGTGTTTAATCTCTATTTGTGATAATTTTAACATGTTTTTTTGAGTAAATTCTAAATGATGTCAAAGTATGTGAGATTCAACTGGAACCCTAAGGTCTTTGAGTCTGAGAGTCATCGTCAGGGTCTCACTACATGGGTTAACTTGATTGAGTTAAATTTCAATTACCATGGAAACATACCAACGAAAAACAAAAATAATAATAATAAATAATAAAAATGAATACTCATCTTAATATTAAAATTTTATTCCACATAAAGCTTCCATAATTTCTCCATTGAATAAATATGAACCCCCATGTTTAATATGACACACAACACATCATCATGCTCAATTGAAATTAGATGAAATTTAGAAATGAATTTCAACAGAAGAATGGGTTTGGGATTGTGATGTGCCTCTATACCATGACTGTTTTAAATTATATCTATGGGTTTCATAATTGTTTGATATGACTTATTTTGGTGAGAATCATGTATTAACATGTTTTTGGAAAAGGGTATTTGAATTTCATTTTTTAGATACATTTTGATTAGGAATAAAAAAACACAAGTGGGGGTGGGGTGTGATTAACCACTTAAATAGGCTAATATTCATTGTTAATATTTATAATATTCATGATCGTAAATATTCATAAATAAAATTTATAGTTAATTTTACAAGTTAAACATTATTTCACATTATCATTGTAATTACAACTTAAAATGCACTTTTATATGGTATATTTTCGAAAAAATCATAAAAGACCAAATGTTATTGATTTTACATTCATATTTTATTTTCAACTCTCCTATTCTATAAGGAACAATTCATCGTTTTTTAGCACTTAGATATTCCCATTAGAAGACCACCAAAGAGCGACTTGAACCAAGAAAATTCTTGGTGATGTGAACTTTACAGTAGCCCAATAAAAGTAATTTAGGAGCCAAGATCCAAGACCAATGATTCTAAAAATTGAACTGGGGATAAAATAAATTATGGGAATCATTTAATTTAATATTTTCCCAAGATAATTCTGATGTTGTAAGTGTGGAGGCCCAAGTTGAAGATGAAATTATTCTCTTCATTCTCCATCCTAGAAAAATATCCTACCATTTGAATCATATCTAAAAAACAAAAAAATACATTTGGGATGAAATGTTTCAGTATTTTAGGATAAATCTGGGGATTAATTTTATTCTTCTATTTCACACTATAATTATTCCATCTATAAGCTCATTTCAGCACTTCTGTTTGGTGGATGCAAGTTGCCTGCCATTTTTGGTCAATGGTGGAAAAGTCCAAATTCCACAAACTTCCCTGAACCCTGGGCCCACCATAATCATGTGGGAAGACTTGGACACTAGGGTACTCGACCCATGCCTCTTCAATTGCGAATTTATTCACACAATGAAGAGAGAAATACTTCAAACAATAGTGGAGTGTTAGTTACTTTGTTCTTATTCACTTGTTCAATTCTTCCGTCATGAGTCTACTTCCCACTACCATTGAATGAATAGTATCAACGGAGGGAAAAACCAATTATGGTTTGATCCAAGGGAGTATCAAGAGCCTGTATTGGATGTTATTTATTAATCTTTTAATGCTTAATCACTTATTTTAATTGAGAATTTTGTTTGATGATATTAGAACTTATTAAACCTTTTTGAATTTTAAAACCACACACTTTAAGTTATAATACATAACATTACCTTGGAGTACTCATAAATATGATCCTGAACATGTATGGGTAATTAGTATTATAGTGTCTTGGTAGTAAACCGGTAAGTGATGATGGTAGTTTTATTTCGTTGAATGAATCCATCACAAATTTAAGGAATTGAAATAGTCTAACATGAATTAATACAATCCACCATGAGTAATAACCTAGGATCAATTCATTTTCTTAGAATTTGAATTAACATAGATCTCTTAGTTTTATTTTACTCCCGTCTAAAACCAACCCAAATTTGGTCACCTCATAGCCATAAAAAATCTATAGAATGTACATTTATATTTGTAAATTCTTGGGTCTCTAAGGATTTGACAACCCATGCTACACTACAAGCGACTTCTTAACCCTAAAAACTTGGGTAAATTTGGTTGAGACCATATTTTGGAACCATTTCATGGTATGTAAGTATGTTATATTAAACACTATAATCCTTTTATCACCCCAATTATCTATTCCAAAACCAGGTTTCACTCATATAGAAATCCATTTTCAAAAAGTCAAAACACATGGGAACCACTTGTTACATTGACTACCCCACACCAAGCATGATGTACAATAAGCATCCTTGTTTATATTGGTGGGATAATCAAAATTTTAATTAAGAACAATTTTTGAACTCATATTCCCTATAAAACATCCCAACCTATAAAGAATTACAATACCAAAAAGGCCAATATGAACATCCTCCTGTAGAATTACAACAGCTTAATTATCATGTTAGAATATACCATTTGTCTAAACCCCTTTCCAATCCAGATCCATAACCATTAATTGAGAAATTATGTCAAAAAAGGGAGATAATTACTTCTGAGTTTTCTTCTCTGTGTTTATGACTAAAAATTGTTGAAATGGTTATGGAACCCAATCCCACTCATGTTGACCATTCCTCATATTCTATAGAATAATATTGTTACACAAAAACATCCCAAGAAAATTCTGTAAAATCATCCTTTAAATCTTTGAGACTTGAATAACATGAACGAAATGTTGATGGGTATTTAAATCAAGAGGAAAAATCTTTTCTATATTCACAATATGGAATTTGGACATCATGGATTGAATGTGCCGATTATAGATCCGTTGATGATTTTTTAAAAACACCAATCACTAGATAATTGTGAGAAATCACAAACATTGAGTCCTTGCACATTATTGATACATATCTTTCTAATTTGCTGGTTGAATATCTTATTCAAAATGAATTAATTTTATTGGAAAAATGTGAAATTTAAATTGAATTTGATTCAATGTCCCAACCAGTTTATGAATTTTTTAGACAAAATGAGCTCAAATTCTAGGTCAATACATTCTATAGAAATTATTCCTCTGTAGGGTATAATAAAAACAATTGTTTCATCATTTCATCCTCTTCGGATGCTCATAAATATAAAATTCTCCTTGATGTATTATGAAATAATAGTAATGAAATTGGATGGACATTTTTTTATATTCATCGGATTAACCCATTCTCAAGGACCTATATGATTTTTCTTGAATAAATTTCAAAACCTTCCTATCAACCACATTAGTCATTCAATCATAATTTTATTGAATTATTGAAAATTTAATCCTTAAAATGTAAAAAGTTATTTTTGGATAAGTTGGGGGGGGGCAAGTTAAGATAAGGATGATAAACTAAGCACATTATAAGAGGAATAAAAACATGAAAATTGTTATTATTTTACCTTTTTAGGTCATTTGTGGGTTAAAAAAATATTTTTCAAAAAAAATATTTTCAATATTTTCTTTTCTTTTAAATTTTTTTCTTCATTAATTTTATTTATTTTCAATTTTATGTTATTATATGTAATATATATTTTATTTTATATGATTATATATATATATACATATGTATATTTAAAAAAATAGTGAAAGAAAAAAATTATAAAATTGGAAAAAAAAGAAAAAAAAAAGAAAATATATATTTATATTTTTTGTGAAAATGACACATTATTGGTCATGGGGACAACCCCGTCATGACCGGAGAATCCGTGGGACTCGAACCCGTGACCAACGGGTGAAATGGGAATACGCCTTCCACTAAACTAAAACGTAAATTGAATAATTCTTCTATTTTATTTATATATATAATTATATTAAAAATACATGTATATATTTATTTATTTATTTATTTATTTTTGTATTTTTTGTTTTTAGGTAAGGTAACCTTTTAGCATTTCCATGGTTTTTTATTGTGATGGTGTGAAACAATGAGGGGATGTTGAGATAGATGGATTTTTTGGAAAATCATATCTCTTCTAGGTGAACATACAAAAACTATCCTCATTAATGAGGCTTCCCTGAGTGGTATGGAGATCAAAGGAGTAATCAGCAGCATCATGAACTTTAACTTCAACCACCAGGAAACATTATTCCATGTTTATTATTTAGAATTTATTGTAGAACCATCCTCTTCTACCTCAATTCCCTTAAAAATTTAATTTTTTTCAAACACTAGAGATAATTTTATTTTATGTTGTTGGAGATGAATTTCTTATTTGTGTATAAAAAATTCTAAAATTAAAAAAAATTATGAAATAATAAAATGTGTGGAAAAAAAATTTCATTTATACTAGAACATGATACTAAAAATTTCACACTTTGAAATTGAATACCAAAATTTTTCAGTCTTTGATTATAATTTTAATTCATGTTTAAGTACATGATCATATATTTTGGAATTTTTTCTTTTCTGATGTGATTTTTCACCATTTATATTTTCATCCATTTAATAAAAAACACAATGCATGTCCTTTTTATTGTGGGGTATTATTTTCAGTACTTAGGGTCCTATAATAAATGGAATAAGTTTTTTTATCATTTTAATTTTACTATAAGTATTAAAAAAATAAAAAAAAATCATGTGTAGAGTTACATATTTACCTAATGTGGGGATTTCAGTACATGGGGGTCTTGGCTCCATAGTGTTATGGCCCGGAGTTGGGTGTTTTATCTCTATTTGTGGTTATTTTAATTTTTTTGATTGATTAAAATCAATATGATGCCTGAGTATGTGATATTCAATTAGTTCCCCAAGGGCTTTGAGCCTGGAAGTCATTGGAAAAGTCTCTCTATATGGGTTAACTCAATTGAGTTTAATTTCAATTACCTTGTAAAAATTTCAACAATAAAAAAAATAAAAAAAATGAATACAAGTCTTAATATAAGAATGTGATTGCACCTAGCACTTTTATATTTTATCCCATTAATAGAGATAAACCCCCATTTTTATTTTGACACACAACACATAATTACGCTTAATTTAAATAAAATGAAATGAGGCGATGAATTTTAACAAAGGAATGGGTTTGGTAATAGGATATACCTCTAGAATGATCTTGTTTTAAATTATTTTTATGGGTTTCATAATTGATTGTAATGACGTATTTTGGTGAACATTGGGTATTAACATTTTTTTAGAAAAGGGAATTAAAATTTAATGTTTTTGAGATACATTTTTCACAGGAGATGAAAAAATCAAGTTGGGGGTGTGATTAACCACTGAATTAGGATAATATTCATTATTAATATCTATAACCATCATGAGCTTAAGTATTAATAAACCCTATTTTTTGTTCATTTTACAAGTTGAACATTATTTTAAATTATGATTGTAATGCCTTCTTAAAATTCACTATTACATAGTATATTTTTGAAAAACTCATAAGACACAAAATTTCCTTGATTTTATATTCATATTTTATTTTCATGTATCCCATTATATAAGGAACAATTCAACCTTTTGGATCACTTTTATATTCCCATTGGAATGAAACCAAAGTGGATCTTGGACAAAGAACATTTTATGAAAAGTAAACGTGACAACATCCCAATAAAAGTTCTGTAGTGGCCAAGATTTAAGCCCAATGAATCTAAAATTTATCTATAGATAAAAGAAATTTTGGGAAAAATTTATTTAGTTCTTTCCTAAGATAATTTAAATGTTTTATGGGAGTTCCAAGTGGCCCAAGATGAAAATGAAATTCAATTCCAGATTCTGTGTCCCATAAAAATAGCCTACCATTTGAATCACATCTTGAAAAAAATAAATCTGGGATGAAATTTATCATACTTTTAGGATAAATCCATGGATTATTTTTAATATTCTATGTCCCACTCTAATTTTTCCATCTAAAAGCCTATTTTATCACCTCTATTTGGTCGATGTAAGATGTATTACAATTCAGGTCAAGGGTGGAAAAGTCCAAAATCCATAGACATTCCACCACCCTAGGACTACCATACTCAAGTGAGAAGACTTGGTATCTTGGGGGAACAACCCAGGACTTTTAAAATTCATATTTAATGATTTTTTGGTTAAGGGGGTGAGGATCTATGAGTGATTTTTTCATTTTAATATTGTGCTCCCAATTTGATGTTGTAATCACATCTCTTCAAATTATAAGTTTCTCTAATCACCATAGATTCTTAAAAAAACATATTTCTATTTTTTCTGATATTTTTTTAAATATTTTATTCCTTTTTATTGTGGTGTTAATTTATTCACACAACAAAGAGATAAATCCTTGAAACAACAGTGGAGTGTTCGTTATTTCATTGCTTCTCACTTCTTTAGTTCCTTCCTCATGAGTATACTTACTACTTCCATTTAAAGTATAGTATAAATGGAGGGATAAACCACTTATGGGTTTATCCAAGAGAGTAGAAATGGGATATATTAGAAGTTATCTCTCACCCTTTTAATTCTTAATAACTTCTTTTAATTAGGAATTATTTTGACGATTTGAAAAGTTTTGCATACTTGTTGTTTTTTTAAGGACACACACTTCAAGTGATAATATTAACCATTACCTTGGATTAATCATAAATGTGATACTAAAAGTGTATATGTGATTAGTATTATGGTGTTTTGTTATTAAAAAGTAAGCGATAATGGTAGTTCTACTTTTTCGAATGAACCTATCTCAAATATAAGGAATTGAAGCAGTCTAAAAGGAATTCATCCAATCCACCCCAAGAAATAACCTACGGTCAAATAATTTTCCCATAATTTAAATTCACATAGATATCATAGTGACCTTTTAAACCCATCTAAAATCAACCCAGTGTCAGAGAATTCATATAAAAAAAATCATTGAATGTATGTGTCTATAGGTTTCTTCTTAGGCCTCCAAGGATTCAACAACTCAAGCTATACTACAAGTGACCACTTAACCCTAAAAAAGTGATAAATTTTGGAAAGACTAATAAAAATATCTTTTTTTTAAAATTACCATAGGATAAAAATTAAAACTCATAAATCATCAAAAAAAATACCATGTATGAATGGTTAAGTGTCTTTGGGGATCTGCTACATAATAGAAATATTTTATGATACATATAAACATATCTTCACATTAGAACAACACTAGATATAGTTATGCACATATATAGTGTTATAATCATATTTATTTCTTGTTGACAGGTAAACAATAAATGGGTGAGTTTTAGTGCTCAGTAAGGTAAGTCTTATCTATATGTTATCAATGGTTAAATCATAAGAATATGAGAAAACATGAGCATGGGAGGAAGATAACTTTTAAAAAACTTGTAACAATAATAGTTCTCATAATTCAAGATATAAGTAAATGTAATATCAATGAAAGTTATATAACAATGGAAAGTAGTCTGAGATAAATAAATTATAAACCTGATCCATAGAGAAAAATCAATGGTATGTGGCTGTGAAATGTAACATTCCACTAGAAAGAAATATACCAATAAAATTTGGTCAAACATAAGAATGGTGAAATTAGAACATAGTGAATAAAATAATTCCCGCACTTCATATTTATAAAAAATACAATTCTTCATTTTTTGAACAAAAAATTCCTATGATTCATATTGTGAATAGAAAAAATTTCCATGATATATGTTTTTAATCAAAGCAAATTCACATGCCAAATGTTGTAATAAAAAAATGTCATGTGGTTCATGTTAGGAACAAAAAAAAACTAACCATGCTACATGTTGTCAACAAAAACAATTCCATGATTTATTTTTTGAACATAAATAAATTCCCACACTTCTTGTTGTGGAAAAAAAATGTCCATGATTCATATTATGAAATAATAATGTTTTCATGCTCAATATTGCGAAGAAAAAAATACTTCTTAACAACCTTGTATCAATAGATATAAATCAATATCTAATGAATTTAATGAAGATATAGGACCCCACCCACCATAATCCATACACATGTGTACGACATAAATTCAATAATTAATCGAATAATAAAAAATGCACCAAGTAAAAATTATTTTTAAATATTTTTAAAATGGAATCACATAATGATAACATTTATAATTCCATCGATAATCAGCACCTGATAAACCCATATAAAATAAATTGGTATCCATTAACATCAAGAAATAATCTATGTAAATACCCTTTAAAATAAGATATCACATAATATTTAGACTGTATAAATATTCAATATATACATTAGTGGAAGATTAATCCAATAAATTAACATATATGAAACTTTGTTAACACCCTTCAATAAATGGAATAAAGAATAGTGTATTCAGATAGGAAAGGAATTGGAATGAAATTAATTTCATTAAACATTAGATGATTGTGAAAAAAGGAAATGAAAATCATTTCCTTGATAGAAAATAAATTATATAATCCATAAATATAAATAATGTGGTTTATATCATTTTAATAATATCATAGATCAAGCATAAAACGTGTAAAACGAAGTTTTCATGGATGAAAACTTCTTTAAAGAGAATTTGGAAAATGAAATTTAGAAAAAAATAAATATACATGTTCTATTAAAATTATTTTAAAATAAAACTTTTATGAAACATGAAGGGAAATATTTTCCTTAAGAAACTATAATAACATATAGATTAATTTTTAGTGAAAATGACAATGGTGGTAGAAATATTTGTTCCCATTGAAACATTAAAAATTGATTATCTTTATAAAAAACGACCTATATGGAAAATTTTAAAATATTTTATTATAATTTGTTTTTAAATAAATTCATCATAATAAAAATTATCATTTATAAATTTTATTGAAAACAATGTAATGACTATAAAAAAATAGAGAATTAATGATAAAAATATATGTCAAAATTTTATTTTAAAAATACCTTTTTGAAAACCAAATCTCTAAAAATATTTTAAAACATCCAATTTTAATAAAGGCAATGGGAAATAAAATTTCACCAAATATATCTAGAGGAGAATAAAATGATAGATCCTTAATAATTAATTAGAAAAAATACACTAGATAGATTATCACATTAGAGATATCTCAAGTTTTTAAAATATATTGAAAATAAATTCATATATATTGAGTAACATTGTAATGAGACCAACCCTGGTAGCCTAGAGTTAGTGGTTACTTTGTTACCTTGGATTATTATACAAGGAATAACATCCCAATGAGAGGAATGGTTTAGTTGTTTTGGAAAAATAGATACATAATTTAATTTAACATTACAATTTAAAATATAAAATACAATATAGTGAATTCTTTTAGAACACTAGTATTCTTATAGATTAACCCCGCATATCAGTCATAATAAATTTCTTGGAATCCTTTCCAAAAATAAATCATAAGATATAGGTGAGATCAGATTCTATGTAAGGGTATACATACAGTGAAAACATTCATAAATTATTATAGAAAGATAAATAACTGAAACAAATTCCATTTAATCAAGAACTTGAGAATTATATGTGAAGAAAAAAAGATGATCAAATAATTCCACAAAAATAATCTCATGATAATGAAACTTCACCATAGATATTCTAATAGTAAAATAATAACATGGTATAGGAATAACTATTATGATAATGAGTGAATGAATAATTTTGGACATTTAAAACAAAATATCAAGGCCTCATCCAAGAATTCTATATAAATAGATAAGGCCTCTACCGAAATCTGGCCATGTTTGTCTCATGACACCTACTATTTTATTGAGAGGCTATAACGGGCCCCGCCCATAACATAATAATTATAATGAATTACTCATATAAAGGGGGTGGAATATAATCATCACAAACTTTTTTATTTAAACTACCATCCAAAATGTAAATACTTCTCTTATTCAATAACCAAAATCATAAACTATACAAAGAAATATGGTCACTGGTGTTAAAATAATACATCCCTAGTCAAGTTATCCATAAAAATATTCAATAAAATAAGGTAAATTCTATCAAAAGATATAAAACACAATAAATCATACTATTCAACAAAGGATATTACCTTAGATATTTTAACAAGTTCCCTAAAAAATCATGAGGGAAATACCTTTTTTAATATTGAAATCACTTATTCTTAAAAAGCTATGAAATTATAAAATAAAATATTTTCTTTGAAAATATACATGTAATATTATAAAGAAATATTCCAAAAAAATTAAGTTGGGGTGGAATTAGGAAATTCTTCTCATACTATTACAATTTTTAAAAACATTCATTTTAAATATTAGAAAAACCCATTAAACAAGTATTTTTAAAAGAAATTACCTTACAATTACCATGTCATGGATGTGGGAATTATTAAAATGAAAAAATTAAAGACAAAAACAACATAATACAATTTTAAATAAAAACTAATTTGACAGATAATCATATCATGACATAATCAATAGATTAGATATTTAACCTAAATAATGGAAATTGGGTTAAGATTTCCCTTACCATATGTCTGATTTCTTCCATACATGTCATAAAATCCGAAATTATATTTTTAATCATATTATTGACAAATAATAAAATCATATTAATAATTATTATATCTTATATTATCCCCTTATGATGTTTTACCTCTCACTTATAAATAATATCTATTCAATTCACTATTTTGGGTGTTAATTCTATTTTTGTTCATGCTATTTTTGTTGCAAAAGTCATAGTTATCTTTCATAGGGTATGTATAGAAAATTTTAAGAATAATATTAATGTCATAAATATCATATTTAATCATTAAATACATTTTTAGAACAATTTTTAATGATTAAAATAAAAAATTATTTACACTCCTATATATAGACGGTAAGACATACGTATGACTGTGCAATGATTTCATTTTTTATAAGATTCATAAAAGGAAGGATATTGTTGTTTCATAACCATAATAAAATCTCATTATATTTATTTTTTTAGATTTATTATTTTATAATAGAAATAAAATATGTAGATGAAGTAAAAGAAGAAATGAATTTTAATGAGCTGGTTAAAAGGATTACCTTTTATTCAGTGGGCATCCATTAGATCTCTTCTTATGATATCTTGAGATGGTATTTTTGGAACACTAGGTACTATTGAACTTGGATATTGATTTTTTGAGGAGCATTTGTTAGGAATTTTTCTAGAAGGTTCAAGGTGGAGAAATGAAATTAATGAAGGATTTTCTGTTTATAATTGTGGTGAGGGGTACTTCAAGAATTCCAAAAAATATTAAAATATAATTAAAGAGATTCTAGGAGAAATGAATTTAAAAATGTGATGTCCCGATTCTAGGTGCTTCTCAAATGTGCCCTGTACCTGGTTGGTCACATGGCCTCAAGCACATTTCCTTGAAGCCTAGAGTCAGTCGACTAGCAGCGAAGGCCTTGGGTGTGATAGTGGGGAAACTATACCCTAATTGGAAGAGTATACATAGTAAAATAACAAATAATAAATAGAAGTAGAATCAATAATTCCATACAAAAAGTAAATAGTGGAAGACTAAAAGTACATAAACAACTGGAGAACATATATAAATGATTCATGTCACACATGTCTACAAAATATCCAAACAAGTTACAATGGCCGGAATATTGTACTAAAACAAAGTATAAAAGAAATAAATAAACTTTAGTTGCATCGCATGCCTTAGCTTGGTCCCATTCTCTCCAGCTCCATAGAAATCATGTACCTAACGAAGAAGGGTTCTTTCCCTTATCTACACTTATAACCATATAATATATTTGGGTCCAAAAGCATGACCCAAACAGGGTGTGAGATTAATCATTGTAGGAAACTACCACAAGATATGTTCCTAACTGTTAGTGATTATATATAGATGGTAGTAATAGAAATGCAGCAATGAACTAGGATTAAACAAAAGTAAAAAATCATATAGTTTCGATATACATTCATTAGCATTTAATGTTTATCATTTGATCAAGTAAGTATCACAAACAGGTACCTCAGAAGACTAACTAAAATGATCAATCCAAGCTTGGGATTTATCATGGAAGGTGCATCATAAACATTAAATACTTAAAGTTAACCCTTTGGGTAGTTCACACAATCTAGCCCCTCTGGCAAAGTAATGAAAATAAAAAGGCAAAGACACTATAAAGATGCACTCATCATCAATTCCCCCTATGATATTTCCTGAATATCTACAGACTCCCTAGAGAAGAACTCAATGTCAATCCCCCATGTGTTCTCACAATGTAAACTATAAACACTTTTATGGAGCACTCAATATTAATTTCTCTTATGGCTCGTAGCATTAAATATAAAAAACACTATGTGAAATCACACAATGTCAATTCCCCCAATGGTCTAACTACACTAGGTTCTCATAGACCTGCGTAATTCAACCATGCATAAACAATATCAAGCATCCCAAAGTAATATTAACTAAAAAATGGATAAATAATTCTAATGAATTTCACAAGCATTTAACAAGAATCAAATGATAATCAGTGCCTTACTATTAAGCAAGGAAATGAAATAAGGTATGCCTCATAGGCAACCTAGACCAAACAGACCTAAACATTTAAACAAGGAAACACAGCCATGGGGTGTTCCTTAAACATGCAATTTCCCATAATTCCACAACAAAAACCCTTAGTACAATAATAAATATAATGCAGATAAAAATAGGGTTCAATTTCCTTGGCCCGAAATACCCAAAACTTGGGTAATCGACACATTAGAATATAAACTCAAAGAAAAACAACGAAATTCAAAAAAACAACTGCCTTGAAATTGTTCGTAGAACAATCTTGAATGTCATCCCTTTAATTGTCCTAGAACGTCATATATCTACAAAAAGGTCAAAAAACTTATCCTTGAAAAACCCAATAAAGAGGAGAAATCAGGAAGAGAGGTTCAAAAATAAGTAAGGGCTCACTAGTGGGATTCAAATACACCTTCTAGGCTTCGATTTAGAGAAAGAATGATAGATCAGTGGCTCAGAGAAGAATCATCACTCTCGGTCACTCCTGGATGAACCAAGGCCCTAAAAAGATGTTTCTAGGGATTAGATGTGACCATGGTCTGATTTATCAAATAAAAGAAAAAATACATGGAGTGTTCATTTAATGTACACGACATGTACATGCCTCAAGTGAACCCACTTTAGACGGTCTCCATGTCACCTCACATAGCCATTTCTCATCCATTACATGGATAGTACACAACTACCGTCAGAAACCTAGTATACAATGTGTACACATAAGTACATGGCGCATACTTCTAAGATTTCCAAAATTCCCCTTTTTCTAAAAAACATCCGATATCACGGTCCATACCTGAAAAAAAGATCTGGGATCTTAAAAACATCTCCCATTAAATAAATTCAACCCCAAATTTCCCTAATAAGGAGGTGAAGAAGAATCCTTTAATAGATCTGGCCACTACAATCGCACATCGGTCACCCTCTTCCAAGTCTCATCATACACTCGACCTTGCTGCCACAACACCCATACCAGAGGAACCGACCGACCATGGATAACCTTTGCACTATGATCAAAAATATGTATAGGATTCTTCTTGAATTATGTCTCCACCTCCAACTCAACCTCCTTGGGTTAAAAAACATGATACAGGTCTAAGAATTAATTCCTTAGCTGAGAAACGTGGAAGATGTCATGCATATCCAGATACCTCTGAGGTAACTGCAACCAATAGGAATCCTAGACAACTCTCTCCAAAACCACAAATGGACCAATTTATCTTGGTGAAATATTCCCATGTATCTTAATACTTATATGTCCCAACCTTAGTGAGACATGTAATAAAATCTGGTCTCCGACATCAAACTCCAGAGGTCATCTCCATCGATCAGTATAAGACTTCTTCCGAGACTGTACAGTATCCATCTACTTCTGAATGAACTCCACCAACTCAGAGGTCTCCTGGACAATCCGAGGTCTCATCATAGCTGCCTCTCCTGCCTCTGGACAACATAGGGGTGATCAAAATGGCCTACCCTACAAAGCCTCATAAGATTCCATCTGAATTATTTCTGGAAAACTATTATTTTAGGAAAACTCCACCAGAGGTATGTGCTTCTCCCAAGAACCTCCAAAATCTTGGATGCATGCTTGGAGCATATCCTCCAACACCTGAATCATGAGATCTGACAAAATAACTTTTTAGGGATGATAAGTTTTAATCAAAAGTACCTATGTACCCAAATACCTTTGTAGTCCCTTCCATACATGAGAAGTAAAATGGCAATCTCTATCTTAAACGATAGAGTGCAGAACCCAATGAAATCGTAAAATCCCTTCGATATAAAACCTTCCAAACTCATACACACTTAAGATATCATTGATTGGTAAAAAGTATGCAACCATTGTGAGTCTTTCAATGACATCCCAAACTATATCATTACCTTGAGGCGATATTAGTAACTCTATCACGAAATCCATCACAACATCATTTCACTTCCACTCGGGAATGAGTAACTGTTGAAAAATCCCCATTGGTCGTTGATGCTTCATCTTCACTTGCTGACAGGTGGAACATATCATAACATAACCAGATACATCCCTCTTAATACCTGGCCACCAATACTGATGGTGTAAATCTCGATACATCTTGGTAACACCAGGATTAACTGCCCATACTAAGGAATGAAAATCCCACATCAGCTCCTCACATATGTCTACTAACACCCATACATGTCAAGGAAAGCGTAAGACATCATCTTCAACGGTGGTCCACCTAAGATAAGGGTCCTCTCCTGACACACTATCCCGTAGGAATATACCTTCAGAATATTATAACTTCCTAATTTCCACCTGATCATGTAGACTAGAGGTAACAACTACCAAAGAAAGAAGCATCTTCCCCTGTATATCGTGCACCTCCAAATGCATCTCAGAGAACAGATCCATAAGCTAAAACCCATTGCTGGCCTCCTGAACTTCCTGTATCTGATTTCTCCTTCTCAATGCATTAGCCGCTGTGTTTCCTTTCCCAAGAATATAGGAAAGATCAATGTCAAAGGACTGAAGGTACTCAACCTACCAATGTTGTCTCAACATTAGGTCACGATGAGTAAATATATACTTAAGACTTTTGTGGTCAGTGTACACCAAAAAATGATCTCCCAAACTATTGGTAATTCATGCTATAACCATGGTTCAAAAACATGGATATAGGTCCTCAAACCGTGGCTAAAGGTAATAGCCACAGTTTGTGGAACTGTGGATAAGTTTGGTGTAGCTATAGGCCTAGAACTATAGCCAATGTTTGGAACCGTGGCTGTAGGTCTATATGCACTGTTTGAACTGTGGTTATAGGTATACAGCCACAGTTCAAACTATGGTAATATCACTATAGCCATAGTTTAGAACTATGGTTATACTAGAGGACATACACAATTTATAACCACAATTTCAAAATGTGGCACTAGACCTATAGCCACGGTTAAAAACCATGGAAATTGACCTATATCTATGGTTAGAAACTCTAGACATAGGGTCTAAAAATATAAAAAAAATATCCCCCCACCTGGTCTGTACAACCACCCCTCCCCTTGCAGTAGCCCACACCCATTAAAGCACCCATTAGAAAGCCCCTCCCCACTCCCCTTGTGGTTGACAACCCCCTGCAGGCCCCTCCCCCCTACACAGACCCCCTCCCCCTGCAAAGACCCCATGGAAAACCCCCTATCTCTTGCACATACCCTAAAAATCCTCCCCTAGATATCCCCCTCCCCCGCCCTGGACAACCCCTCTCCCCTGGACAACCCCCTCCCCCCTGGACAACCCCCCTTTCTAGACAGTACCCCCTTATTTGACACCCCTCCCTCCTGGAAACCCCCCTTGTTGGAAATCACCCCCCTGGACAACCCCCCTCCCCCCTGGACACCCCCTTCCTAGAAACCACCCCCTCCTGGATGCCCTCTCCCCCTACAATGGCTCCACTTGACAGCCCCCCTGGACACCCCCTGGATAGCCCTTTCCCACCCTGAACACCCCCCCTTCCTGGACAATACCCCCGCCTCTCCTGGACACCCCACCCCCAGGACACCCCTCTGCCCTGGATGCCCCTCCCCCTAGACACCCCTACTCCCTGGACACCCCCCATCCTGGATAGCAACACCCCCTCTTGGAAACCCATCCCCCTGGACACTGCACACCCCCTTAGTAGATACCCCCTTCTTGGATAGTAACCCCTCCTAGACACCCCCACCCGCCCTCCTCGAAACCCCTCCCCCTGGACACCCCACCGTTCTCCTGGACACCCCCTTCCTCCATCCTAGACACCCCACCCCCTTATAGTAGACCCCCCTGCAAATGACCACATACACTCCCCCTGGAAACCCCCCATCCTGGACAACCCCCATGCCCTCACCTGCAAACACCCCTCCCCCAGCACACCCCCTCCCCCTACCCCCTACACACCCTCTGCCCCCACCTAAACACCCCCTCCCCTATCCCCCAGCACACCCCTACCCCCTTGCACACCCTCCTACCCCTACCCCCCCCCCCCCCCCCAACTTGCACACCTGCCCCCTACCCCCTCCCCTGCCCCCATCTACACACCCCTCCCCCAAGCACACCCCCTTCCCCTACCCCCCTACCTGCACACCCCTACCGCTTCCCACAACACCCCCTACAAAGCCCCCCTCCACTCCCCATGAATAGCCCCTCTACCCCTGGACAACCCCCTTCCTGGACAACACCACCCTCATGGACACCCTCCCCCTTTCCTAGACACCCCTCCCCTCTTCATGGACTACACCCCCTCCATGATACCCCCACCCTCCCTCATAGACACCCCTCCCCCTGGACACCCCCTCCTAGACACCCCCTACCTCCCCCTTACAGTAGCCCCACTGAAAAGCCCCCTCCACTCCCCCCTGAACATCACCCCTCCTGGACAACCCCCCTGCCCCCCCCACGTACACCCCCTCCCCTACCCTCGGCACACCCCTACCCCCACCTGCACACCCCACTCCCCCTTCCCCCAATAAAACCCCCTACCCCCAACACACACCCCTGCCTCCTTCCCCCAACACAAACCCCCTGCCTCCTACCCTCAACACACACACCCTACCCCCTGCCCCCCCACGTACACACCCACCCTCTCCCCTACCCCCAACCACACACCCCTCCCTCTAGCACACCCCCTACCCCCTGCCCCTATCACACCCCCTTTCCCCCCATCTGCACACCCCCTCCCCCTCCCTCTGCCCCAACACCCCCCTCCCCCTTCCCCTGAACACCCCATACCCACCCATCTTGCTCACCCCACACCCCCTACACACCCCATTCACCACCATTCCATCCTTGAAATTTCTTTCCACTTCAACAACTTAATTAAATATGTGTATAAAGGATTATTTGTGGTGTTTTTTAAGAAAAATCATATTTTCCCATGATCTGGATGATGGATGATTTTCAAGAATCCATTCTTGAATTTAGAATGTGTAGTTATTTCCATTATGATTATTAAATCATGATTTGTTGGATAATCCAGAATACTTTCCAAGTATGTGTATCCATTTCGTGGGGAGCTTATAATTACCTATATCATTATGAGACATATAATTCAAATGAAATTGAATTTTTAGTATCCATGTAGCGAGAGTTTCAAGAATTGTTATTTAGAAAAACAATATGAGTGTTGGGATGTCTCTTGGAGAGTTTTTATGCCTATTTAGGTGTTCAGGTGGTTCATGGGGTAATCAAGTAGCAGTTAGAGGGTTTCTAGTCCATTCCACTAAATTTTAAGACCCATCAATTACCATGTCTAGGTACACTGGGTACCAAGTCTAATAAAGGAAAAAATAGTTAATTATGAGTGTTATAGTATGGTATCCTCTAGTGGGGAACTATGTATGGCTTACCGGATGGCCATGTGCTAGTTTTATGGATGTGTACTCTATGTATTTCATACTCCCTTACTAAACTCATGTATTCCATGTCTTTAATGAGATAGTGGTGGTACATGATATGATAAGAGACCTTACATAAAAATATTTATTGGTGATATGAGATGAGATATATTGACTCAACCTATGTGAGTGGGTGATATAATGAGATGAGAATAAATACCTCACCCAGAGTGAGATGTTTGTGGTATAAGATAAGATGACCTCACCCAAAGTGAGATGGTTTCCATTTGAGAGGGTTTATGTGAAGTCACTCTGAGTGAGTGGGAGGTGTTATATGATACGTTATGAGACCTAAAATTGAGTGGGAGGGTGGAAGTATGAAATAAATCATGAGATCATAACATTTTATGGGACCCCTCCTTGAGTGACAGGGTTTTGGTCCAGGCTTGGTTGTTAATCCTTTCCCTAAAAAACGTGGAAGAGGTAAGTGTTTCATTATGAGATGAATTTCCATGTGAAATTGGTTGAATTAAGTAATTTTAGGTATTTTATTCACCATATTATCACAAGATGACTAGAAACCATTTTTATGTTTTTATTTATTTTTTATCAATATACATAGAACATAATGTGGTATATTTAGTTAACCAAATTGGTGGTTCCCAACTGAGATTATATAGAACACATTGTAAGTGGACTTTATTTCATATAAAGAACACCATGTTTTACATTAATGTTAAATGTTATAAAAAAGATATAGCTAGGGTCCCTAGATACCAATTTGGTAGTATGCTCCGAGGATAGACCTAGGTTTTATAGTTGAGACTTTCCTATATGTTTCATCTATTTACATTTGTTTTAGATTGAAAAATTTGATGATCACTGTGATATTAATATCAATATTTTCCCTTGGTGTGATTACTATTATAACATGTGTAATGAACCTCCTTTTTAATAATGGAACAAATCATTAAATTTTCATTTCGAATCTTTAATTTAATCCTGGTAAAGGTATACTACATCCTAGTAAAGGTCCAAGGAGTGTAAGAGGATTGTTCTGAGCTCAAAGTTCTAGAAAAGTGGGATATAGGCGGGCCCAAACAATTAATGGAAAATATGTGGCCCAGGCTGCACAGTTTGATTAAAAAATGTGGTTGTAGGCATGGGAACCTATAAGTCCACATAGTTTGTCTAAAACCATGTAGGCTTAGGTGCACAACCATGTGGCCTGTTGTAGAAAGGGGGAATATCCATTTATCACGGTTTGCACACAATTTGTGGACCATGTTCATAAACCATGTGTAGTGGGGTTTTTGGGAAAACAATACAATTCTATCATCTTTAATTATAAAAAATATTTATCATTTTTCCTTAACTATAGTAGATATTCAAGGGGTTCATACTCCCATAGAGCTCCATCCCCCTCCATGCTTGGATCTTCTACCTCTCCTTCTTCTGGCATCAGTTTTCAATTCCATCAGAAGTATTGGATAACACAAGTTAAGACTAACCCCATGTTTGTACTACCAAGTCTTATTTCAATGATCATGGTGTTATGATTGTATCTCAAAGGTACATGTACCAAAATATTCCAATAGTGCTATTAGACATGTCTCAAGATGTTTTTGATGAGTTTATGTCTTTTACGACTAAAATGAATGGAATCCTACACACTTTATAATGTGTTTTATTAAGATAGTTTGAGTTCATTAAAAGTATTGAACCCTATATAAATTACACCTTATAATCTTTGTTTTTTCTAGTTTTTTAGAGTGGAGTTGATCAATTTCTCTCAAAATTGAATTATGTATTATTACAGATTCAGTCCCTATAGCATGATATGTTCACAACATTCCTTAATCAATATTTCAAGAAGAATATTAGGGATGAGTTCTATGATACCAAATAATATGTTAGGAAGCTTAATAACGGAACCAATAGATCATTAAATTATGTAGTGGCCTTTTATGATGAATTTAATGTGAAGTTGAATGAGATCATGAATGTATATAAGGATGATCCATGTATGGTTTTTAGAAACCTTGTCCTAGTATCTATAAACTACTAGCATTTGTTAACCTCTTTGAATAAGGTATATAAATAAGTTCAAGGGATATATTCATGTTCTTCCTGAACAAAGATAGTGGTTATTAGAAAACCATTTTTTAAAACAATGAAGCAATTATGGAATCAAGATATCAAAAAAATTGAGGCAATTATAGATTTCAAATTAAAGGTTTAGATAGAGGGAACCTACCTCAACCTCAAGGCACATTTTCTTTTGATGACAAGAACTTGAATCTTCCTTTTTTCCAATTGCATGAATATGAAACTTCACATATATATAAGGACACCTAGCCCCTATGCGCATATTTTCATAGACAGATATTCACAAGGGTGTCCTTAGATATATGTGTATACTTGCATATACCCCCATTACACTTACACATGTATTCATTTTTCATATCTATATATAAGCATACCTAGCCCCAATATATATATTCATACTTCTATGAGTGAATATATATAAAGAGGGAACTTATATATGTATATGCCTACCTATTCATACACATGTAAGACTTCATCATCAGTGACTCGAATCCACCTCAATGAAATCCAAAAGTCACTACAAAAATATAAGGAACCCAAAAATCAAAAAATCACTAATTAAAATTGGGCTAAAGAATAAAAAAAGAATAAACCTTAATCAAATCTGATGTTAAACCCACTATCTTCTATAGCGGTGGATAGAACCATCCTCACCATAAGAATCCACCTATAAGAAAATAGTGGGAAACGAAATGAGATATAATGACTTCTTATATATATATATATATATGTGATCAGTGGGTCAACTATACATGATCAATGATACATGAATCCGTAACAAATAATGGAAAAATAACATTCAGATTGATATGTGCATCCCAATACTAAAAAACAAAATCATTAATAATGATCTTTATTTTTGAAACATCACTCATTCATCTCAAATCACATTGATTTAATCTATGACGAATAACCTAAGAATACAATCAACATCATCTATATTATTCCTAATAACTCATGAGATTTATTTTTTATTTTTTTATGAAGAAGCTCTTTCACCCCCTTCCTCTGCACCAGCACCAGCGCCCCCGCCCCACCCCTTCCCACCTTGCACCCATGCCCCTACCCATTGCACCCCACTTGCCCCTCCACATTGCACACCCCCCTACACACCCCCTTCACGTCCCCCTCCACACCCACTTTTCCCCTGCCTCCTCCCCACTGCACACCCCCCTCACCCTGTACACCCCTTTCCCCTTTCCCCAGCGCCAGCACCCTCCATCACCCCCTTGAACCCCCTGCCCCTTGAACACCCTCACCCTGCACAGCCCATGCCTCCTACACACACCCCTGCCCCACCCCCCCTACACACACCCATCCCCCTCCCCTGCACACCCCTACTACCACAAAATAGGGAAAGGGAAGCACTAAAATGTATTAGTGCTAAACAGAAAGTTCTGATAAAGGGGTGTGCCTTTATCTTCACTAGCTAAAAGAACTGATAATGGTAACCTTTAACAGTGCTAAAATAAGTGCTAATAAAGGGTACATTTATCAGGGCTATTATTAGTGCTGATAAAAGTTTTTATTATTAATTTATATTAAATTATTATATTTATATTCAAAAATAATGTTTTTTGTATACATTAACAATTATATAACAATATTTATAAATATATACTATTTATAGTTATAATTATTAACAAATAAGTATATATTTATCTTATATATCATTTGAAATAAATATATAAGAATATAAATTAATTAATAAAATTATACTTTTATAAACTAACTATTTATCAGTGATATAAATTTAGCACTGATAAATACCTGTTTTATCAACACTTTTTTAGCGCTGATAAAGTTAGACCTTTATCAGCACTAAAAAATTGCTGATAAAACACCTATTTATCAGCACTAAAATTATATCCCTGAGAAATAGCTACTTTATCAGTGATTTTTTAGCATTGATAAAGGTACACCTTAATCAACGATTTTAACTATAACTAATAAAGGTTCCAATGGTTTTTATAAAAAAACTCTAACATTACCCTCCTCTCTCGTATGCGTTCAAGACTTCGCGGAAGCTAAACCCGACCCCTCCTCCACCACGACACCTCCTCCTCCTCCTCCTACTCTGCCTCCTCCGCTGCCAATGCCTTTTACTCCTCCTACTCCATGAACTTCCTCCTCTTATATTGCCGCTGCCTCCGCCACTGCCTCCGCCACTGCCTCCATCACCGCTGCCTCCACCGCTACTGCCTCTGCTGCCATGACCTCTGCCGTTGCTGCCTCCACCGCTACTACTGCCTCCGCTACTGGTGACTCTGCCGCTACGGCCTCCACCGCCACTACCTCCGCCGCCACTGCCTCCACCAAAAAAGTATATACTCTGAGTGTTTCGGGGTATTAAGAATGATATTAAATGAGTTTTATCAAGGTAAAATATGTTAGGGGTTATCCTATTCTTGTTAATTCTATAGAAACATGAAGCAAAGGTATATTCTTTGAGTTGTGATTAGCATAAGTGGTGTCATATAATGTATGGGATATATGCATGGTGATGGCTTAAACATCGAGAATGTGGATGTTATGGGTAATTTCCTTGACTTGAGATTTTATAGGCATTGGGATTTACTTAGAATATTTTTGAGAAGGGCGCCTTGAGTGTCGATGTTTTTGGTATCAAGGTTTGTTTCGAGGTTAAGATGAGTGTGATTTCTGGCCTAGTGTTTTTTATGTGTTTATTAGTGGAGTATCTATTAGATTATGGATGGACACATGTGATTTTGAGATGATTCTGGTTGAAAGGCGTTAGTGAAATTTTCATGCAAATTTTAAGAATGTTAATATTGTTGGAAAGTATCATGGAGGTTCTTTGTTTTTATGATTGACATTCAATGGAGCATGGTCATGGGTTTAGGCATGTGAGCCAAATATAGATGAGGTAGGACTCAGGTTAGTCTATGTTGGGGGATAATTCAAGGTATCACATAGATTTATACCTATCTAGACATGCATTATTTCGATAACGAGGGTTGTTGATCACTATTCTAGAGACTGGCTCATGCAGTTGCATGGTGTGTACATCGGTAAGTTTATAGAACAAGTTAATTATAGTATCTCATGGAGATGGTATTTTAGTATAACAAAATGGTGTTCGACTTGTGGGATCATGTGTCATGTAATTTGTTTAGGTGGTAAAATATTTTACACCCATTATATTGGATGAGGTGAGAATGGCACACATCGATTATTCGTGGTACCCATTTAAATTTTATGTCGGTGAGATGTAAAGTGTGAGACAAGGACCAATGGAGTTGAAGAAATTATTTTAGACTCAATTGATTGGTGTTTTGGATGAAATAGAAAATTTCAATCTATGGTGGAGGATAAGTCAAAAACGGATCAAATATAGTGTCATGTTTGATCTGAGAGTTAATCCTAGACAGGTTTTTCTTTGGATAAATGAACATGGATCAGGAGAAGCAACACAAATTTGGTGATAGAACATGTTGAGGTGATGCACGATAAGTGTTATAAGGTAATAATGTAGTGGGGAGTGAACCAATGGTTGTTGAGGGTGCAACTTTCTTTTCAGATGAATTTTAATGGGTGATGGGTATAAAATTTTAGTGATTGGGGAATATGTGGCACTTGATATTTCATGTTAGATATTAGGTATGATAAATATTATCACATACATTAAATATCTATGATAGTAGATGGATCATTAACTATGGAGGTATGAACCTCATGTTACAAGAGTCTTCAGTATAATGGGACAAGTTATTGGATGATTGATATGACATTTGTATATCATTGAGTTGGTGAATCTAATTTATCTAGTCCCACATAAATACCATATTTAGATTTTAAATGATGTACTAGATAAATTTAATAAGTTTATAGATTTTTCAGGATAATCTTGATGTGATCCAAACGTGATTCATGAGTTAAATCATGAATCATCATGTGATTTTGGGGGTGAAACACATTCATCGCATTATTTAGGGGGTGGGCCTATTTCTTCACTTGATTCAAGGATTGAATCATCTATAAATATGTAATGGTAATTTTTTCCCTATGATTATTAGTTGTAGAAAATAGAGAGATTTTCTTACTTCATATTGGGTATGAAAGGTTCATTTTGAGGTATGACTGTGACTTTTTGGGGGAAAGTCAGTGTGTTAGGGCCTTGTTCATAAGTAGTAGAGACTTGTTTGATTCTCTTAGGAATAAAATATGACAACTAGTACTATATTTCGAAGGGTTTTTTCATATGTGTTTCGGTTTGGTTATTTTTAAACCACACCAAGTGGGTTGTTGGACTACTGGATGATATGTTACAATAGGAATTTACAATGGTGGGGAGCACTTTGGATAAGGATCGTGGTGGGTATCACCATGAACCTGATGACATGTTTAGTGAAAAAATTGTTCCCTTGAATGGATGGGTTTCATGGATCATTATATATAGGATTCAATGATGTTTAATTGGACATGTCCCATTCCTAAATCTCATTGGACCTATTTTTGATAGGTATAACATATGATTTCACATTTTATGTTTTCTTTTCAGTTTGAAATCTCCTCTACTGTGTGCCTCTCCTCTGCCACGAACACACCTATGCCGCGTGCTGAATGACAGCTTCGTGGTGAGTTTTCTCCTATTACACATTGGGTTCCTCTTGTTCGCATGTTATTACTATTTCATATTGATGGTTATAATGTGAAATCATGGAAAAAATGCCCTACTGAAAATTGTGGTCGTTGGTGGTCCTTGTTTGCGCACTAAATGAATTTCATATTGGTTGGTTCCTATTGAACATTTGAATATAAAAATTGGTAATTTTCATATACTTGACTTATGAATGGATTCCCCAAGATGATACAACTTCTGTGATAACCCCGGAATTAACAAAAAAATTTTTATAAGGGATGCTTTGTAAAATCTGAAATTGTGATTTCTTAGTTTGTATGTTGTTTCGATTGTGAGCATGATTGTGTGTTTTTATGGTGTTGTAGTTGTTGGAATGATTGGTATGAAATTTTTTTCCATGTTATTGTTCTTACACCATTGAATATCAATCATAACTTTTCCCATTTCAAAGGTACCACCACTTTGTTACTAGTTCAATTCCACTGAATCCTAGAAAACCACATCACTAGAGGACTCTATGAGACACTTTATGGACACCCTAGTAAAATAACCATAGCAACACATGTAATGAATCCTTCCACCCACAAGAAATCTATTGAAAATCATACCACCAATTAGTTCAATACCGTAGTTATTGACTAGAGACATTATGTTTCTAGAGAAACATTAAAAAATGGTTTACAACAATGCATATAGATCACATGTGAGATACTAAAACATTCTAGTGAAAGTGATTCTCATAGCTTGTTGAACATAGTTTGTGTAATTATTTGGTTATATATTAATATTAATGTATAAAAAAGGATGAATATGAATAAATAATGGATTAGTTCCAATCGGTTGAAAAATGATTATCAAGATGTCATGAAAGAGTTTATCATGTTTGCAAAAGAACATGAATGTGACACTTCTCAAATCCTTTATCCGTGTTTACATTGTTGTTATTCAAGACAAATTAGTCTAGAGGAGTTGGAAGAAAACCTGATCTATCACAAAATAGATCGAAGTTATACATATTGAATTAAAAATGGGGAAAAATGAATGTAGTTAGTGGCTCGGATAACACGGAGTTTTATGGGTCATCTAATATGATTACAAGCATGAACAATGAAGAAGATCAGATGGAGGATGTGATTACAGATATGAATGAGTATGAAGATCGTATTGAGGAAATGACAAGGATAATTTAAGATAAACTTCATGATTTCCCAAAATTGTTTTAGAAGTTAAAGGGTTGTTCAAAAACTCTATTGTATACTGGTTGTAGTAAATATACAGCATTGTCAGCCATACTAAAGTTGTATAACTTGAAAGTAAGAAATGGGTGGAGTGATACCAGTTTAACGGAACTACTTGCTCTCCAGAATAACATGCCCCTAGCAGATAATGAGCTCCCAATCCAAACAGACAAC
Organism: Viscum album; assembly: GCA_963277665.1. Lineage (NCBI taxonomy): Eukaryota > Viridiplantae > Streptophyta > Magnoliopsida > Santalales > Viscaceae > Viscum > Viscum album. The sequence continues at coordinate 459,716,927 of OY728135.1, forward strand.
GCCAAACGAATGCTATGCTCAATGGGTATGATCTCTGAAAGAATACACACCTGCTCGAATGACTATATATTTTTTCTCAAGGACCCCAAATCACTTAAAGAATTCCAAAAGTGTGGTTCTTCTCGACACAAGAATGATTATTCTAGTCCTACAAATGTTGTATGGTACTTTCCAATCATTCCAAGGTTTAAGCGCCTATGTGGAAGTGAGGAGACTACAGGAAAATTGACATGGGATGAAGATATAAGAATTAAAGATAGGAAAACTACATTACCCAGCAGACTCTCATCAGTTGAAGAGAATTGATCATGAGTATCCTGAATTGAGAAATGAGCCAAGAAACCTTCATCCCGCGTTATCTGCAGATGGGGTGAATCCTTTCAGTTTTCAATGCAGCAATCATATTACATGGCTAGTTATGTTGGTAAATTATAACTTACCACCATGGTAATGCATGAAACAAAAATACATCATGTTATCTATGCTTATATCAGGACCAAAACAACCGGGTAATGATATTGATGTTTATTTGGCTCCATTGATCAAGGATTTGAAATTACTGTGGGATTCAGGACCAATATATCTTATTTAATGTCATAAAGACCCAAATTATGCATTATTTACCATTATCACATTATATTTCTAAGAAACACACTTTTTATCTACACCAACATTATAGTAGAATACATCTGTTGGAAAACATACTGATGATATATGAGTTTGATGGAAGGAATAATTTCTGATCAAGAAGAGTTGTGAGGAAACTCTCTACTAAATCAGATTTGACCCACAATACAGGAATGTGGATGAAATATAAATAATGAGTATTTTTACCCGAAACAAAATTCGAGAAGATGTATCCCCACTACTTATATATATATCCCTTCTCCCAGTTTCCATATGATTGGAGTCCGCCAGTTGGGTCATAGGATATCTATGTTTCTGCTTTATGTATTTTTAAATTATAGTTTTGATAATTTTATGTAAAATTTCTTTCCTATTCCACCAATATATTTTTTGTTTGGTGTTTTTCATGATTTTTTGAAATGAATCTCTTAAAAATATATATGATTTTATAATTCATATTTGTGAATAATGGTGTATAAATAATATTTATTCCATTATCAAATAGATGATGAAAATATAGTTGGATAAATATAGTTATTAATGGGTATACACTAAAAAACTATGAGGGAGGGGGTTTCCAGGAGGGAGGGGGTGTCCAGGAGGGAGGGGCGTCCATGAGTGGGGGGTGTCTAGGAGTGGGGGGTGTCTAGGAGTGGGGGTGTCCAGGAGGGGAGGGGGGCTATCTAGGGGGTGGGAAGGGGCTGTCTTGGGAAAGGGAGGGGCTACATGGGGAGGGATAGGGGTTTTATAGGAAAGAAGGGGTGTTCAGAAGTGGAGGGGGGTGTCCAGGAGGGCGGGGGGGGGGGGGGGCTGTCCAGGAGGGGAGGGGGCTATCCAAGGGGTGGAAAGGGGGTTATCTAGGGAAAGGGAGGGGGATGTAGAGGGAGGGAGGGGGTTGTCTATGAGGAGGGAGGGGGGATGCAAGTGTATTGGTGGGGGGTGTATAGGGGTAGGGAGGGGGTTTTCCGGGGGGTTTTCTCAGGGAGGGGAGGGAGGAGGTTTGGCTAATCACATGAAAGAACTTGGAGATCAATAGAAAAGTGAACTTGTATGATCGTGGCCTATCTAATTGTGTAAGTTCTCATCAGGCCTTCTTTAAAACTAAGAAATACAATCCTTAAAAACCTTCTATGGGACCTTAGATATTTTATGGGGTACTTAGAGAGGCATAAGTGGGCATGGTCCAAGAAAGGTTAGACCCAATGTTTGATGCGGACGTGCTAGCACTCATTCCCTTTAACCTGGAATGGGAGAGTACACTCTTAGAGGCTCATGATATATGTAACTATTAGGTTTATAACTTTTCTAGGATGGTGGTATCACTAGGAAAATGTTAAAATTTATTCTAAAATTGAATACTCCTATGAAATTGAATACACCATCATGTATGTGTCATATATTATAACTTGTGGAGATTCCTCCCTTTTTTATTTTCAATAAATGAATCCTTTTAGATTCCATGTTGCTATTGACATTTCATCCTCTTATTTTCTCATCCATGTAATCTTAACAAAAAAATATTTATAAATCAATGAATCATGTTGAGCCTCTTCTAAAATATTAATTCAATCCAAGGAAATATGTACATGTAAAGGTTGTTACATGTAAAAATTGACATTTTATTAATGTATTCTTTCATATTAATGTTTAATTTATTTCATTATTATATTACTAACATAATATTTGTTTTCTTATATAGGTGAAATTTTTTTCTCGAGTTCAAATGCTTTGTTCAGCAACTAATACCATGGAAAACAATTTTTGAGAGAGAATCATAGATGGAAAAAGGATGAAACATTAATGTTTTTAATTGTTTGCTGGATAATTGGAATTTTAACCCTATTAAACATTGTTTGAAATTTATATAACAGTGTTTTTTTTATATTCATGATTTCAATTAAATTCATATAGAATTTTTATTATTCTGTGCTTTGTGTGTAGGTGTTGTTTGTGCTGTGTGTGCAGGTGTTGTCTCAGGTGTGCAAGTGCTGGGTTTACTCAGGAAACTTGGCATTTATCAGCACTAATTAAGCACTGATAAATGTATAATATATCAGCACTTGTTGAGAACTAATAAAGGGAACCCCCTTTATCTTTTCTGTGATTAACATCACTTTTCTAGCATTGCTAAAGGCGGTTTTTAGTTCTATTAAAAGCCATATTTTTTTAGTACCCCTTACACCCCTCCCCCAATCCTTTCCTACCATCTATTTCTGGCTACTCGAGAACCTATAACACATCAAAATTATTTCATATACATGATATAAGGCTATGTAGAATATATAAATATTCATAAAATATCACTTATGTATCACAATCCTCCCCCTCGTTTGACATATTGTCTTTCAGAAGTATCCCCTTAGGCATCCTCGAACAACATGGGCCACTTCATATAAACCAAAATTGAGTTAAGAAAACTTAATGAATATATAGTAATAAAAGGTTAAGTGAATTTTTAATTCGATAAATTTAATCAAAAGATAAAAAAGAGTGACCCTTAAGTTTAAGAGGTCAAGATCCAAATAAGGCGGTGATATATTTAAGGTAAAGTGTTTAAATTTATTTTGACTGGAATACCCTGATCCCCCCTCTCAGGTTATATCTAATGTTACGACTGAAATAGGATCTAACACAGTTGATCACTCAAATCTTGATAACCATAAAAAAGAAAAAGTTTAGGCAATCGCTTTCCAATATGTCCATTCAGATTCAAACTAGTCCTTCATCTATAGTAAACCTCAATCACCATGAAATGGAGAAAATTGATTCAACAAACCAAAAAATAGGGAATGGTTCAACTTTACCACTCCATTCAATGTTTGGTCATAGTTTAGAACTATAATAGCTACACCCAATAATGAGGAGAATAATCCTCATGGTCACATAAAGAATCACACTCTAGTCTTTATACTAAGACCTTTATGGGAGAATTATTTTAAATATCACAAGACATGGTTCTAAACAATATATAATTTATATATCCAAAAACAAAAATCCTTTTAAGAACTATGGGATTAACTAAAATCACATAAATAAGATAAAACTATAAAAATAAATTTTTTAAAAATCCCCACATTTTAAAAAGAAGTATGGAAACTCATTTCAAAAGGAAAATAACATTGAAAAGAATCTCACTTCCTTAAAAAAATAAAAAATCCATTTCATAGGGTAAAATTAATGCTTCACAAGTATATAATTTTAAAAAATATTTACACCAGATTTGATAATCATGAACTAATTTAAAATGAAATCTCACTCAAACTTCATAAAGTTCTCCTCTATTTTCAAAACACCTCATGAATTTCATCATAAGACCAAAAAATTTCCTGAAATCCCATTTCTTTTTAAATCATTTCCCAAATTATATAATGTAATAAAACACTTTCAAAGCATCATGTGAAAGTCAAAAAAATCATAAAACATGTTTTTTTAATCCAAAACATCCACGAGTCCCATTTTCAAATTAATCACTCAAAATGTTTTAAATTAAAACACTTCCTGAAATTTATTTACATTTTAAATAATTTACCAATTTCTTTTTAAACCTTACTACTCTTGAAAACATTATATATGATATTCAAAATACTTTAAAAATAATCCCCCGAAACCGGTTTTGGTATAAAAAAATCAATAAATGTAATACTGTACATAAGTAATTGAAGCACCAAACATAAGAAAACCATAATGTGGCACAAAATACAAACAATCGATTGATGGATCATAAAAATATACTTCCATGAGGTAATCCCCATGTTAACCTCTCAGATATAAGAGTTCCCAATCATCAAGGGGAACTCAAGGGAACCAAACATGGTATACTAAGTCAAACATATCAAAGGAAACCCATCTTAAGTTATGAATCCATAATTTTATAATGTTTTACACTATGTACATGGTTATAGATGGCCATGTAGTAAAAAAAATCACCCGAAGGACCTCTCACAACACTACAATTCTTATTTCACTCTTTAAATATGAATAAATGCAATTCGGTTTCATCTCAAGAAATTTTCACATTCTTGTCAAGAATTACACATCATAAAGCACATAAAACTCATATTAATTGAAGAAGAAACTTAGGGACCACCTACCACATTGTTATATGAGCCTCTCCATCTAATTTTGATGGATGGATCAATCTAAATCAAAATGATTCTTTAAAATAGATTAAATCCCCCATGTTATTGATTTAGATTTAAATGATGATAAAAGGTGAGAGTGGTTGAGATGGGTGCCATCGGTGTTTGAGGGTTACACACAGATGGTATCCAGGAAGAGAGTGATACCATGAGATAGGTCGAGGGAAGAGGGTCACAGATCGGGGGAGGATAGAGGAGGATGGAACCACCGTGAGAGAGGTCGATGGAGGAGGGTCATAGATCAGGGGAAGATGGAAGAGGAGGGTGCTGACATGAGAGAGAGGTCGAGGGTGGAGGGTCACAGATTAGGGGAGGATGGGTAGGATGGTGCAGAGGTTCACAGATCCGGGTAGAATAGAGGAGGATCCCAACAGGTTGTGTAAAAAAGGGGACGGAAAAGTTTGTCCATGGGTTTTAATTAAATTGTGGCTATAAATGGGCTATAGCCACGGACCTATAAAACTATGGCTATAGGACCGTAGATATAGCCTAAATTTCTAGTATTTATAATATATAATGTCTTTAACAAAATAAATAATGAAAAACTATATGAAACATTAGATCTTGCATCATGTAATTCCTATCATTGGCCTCAACTATAGAGACCCATACACAACAAGTCCTCCCCCCTCTATAAGCACTACTCCCAGCCCGATACCTAATGCATCGTAGTATACGGTGTAAATATTGTACAACTCTAGAAAATTATGTATCAGTGATAAAGTCAACCTTCCCTTAATCTCATGAAAGGCTAACACATAAGAATCTGATCATGACTACTTCACACCCTTCCTTGTCAGGTCTGTCAGTGGCGCTGATAAGCGTGAAAAGTCTTGTATAAAACACATGTAGTAACCTACCTGCCCTAGAAAGCTTTGTACCTCAAAGATGTTATTTGGATGATCCTAATAAACTACTTCTCTCACTTTCTCTAGATCTACTAAAAATCCTATCTCTGAGATAACATGTCCAAGGAAGTGAAACTGATCCATTGAAAAGTGGCATTTTGGATTCTTAGTATATAAATGATGCTCTATAAGTATACACAAAAATAACTAAAGATGAATGGCATGGTTGTGTTGAATGTGATAGTACACCAAGATATCATCCAAAAAAACCACCACAAATGACTCCATGTATGTATTGAACAATCATTTAATCAGCTCCATAAAAATTGTAGGTGCGTTCGTGAGACCGAATGACATTACAACATACTTGTATAGACTATACCATATATGAAAGGCTGTAAGAGGTATATTTGATGTTCTAACATGAAAATGATCATATCCAAATCTCATGTCAATATTCTACAACACCTGGGATCCTCAAAGATGATCAAATATATCATCAACCCTCAGTAAGGGATATTGGTTCTTATCATTAAACTGGTTCATATTCCGATAATCCACACAAATTCTGAGGTTACCACCCACCTTCTTTGCAAATAGGACAAGAGAACCCCTAGGAGAAGTAATGGGTTGGATGAAACCCTTTTTATGTAACTTCCCCAAATGCTTCTTGATCTCATTAAACTCTGGTGTAGTAATCCTATAAAAAGGAATGTACCCCAGTGCTTCCCCTGGAACAAGCTCAATAGATAAATATACCTCTCACGCTGGAGGTATACCTGAAAATTCATCTTGAAAGACATATCTAAAATGATCCACCGGTGGAGTAAAGTACATCAGTGAAGTCCCCTAGTCATCCGGATATAGACTAGATATCTGGGATGTTACACCTCTCAACCCATGATGCTTGGGTCTAGCTCTGCTCACCTAAACATCCCATTCACCCTTATGTAGAAACAATATGCCCTATGGTGACATGAAACTCACCCTACGATGATAGAAATTGACAATATCCTAGAAGGAAACTAAACAGTCCATTCTGAGAATGGATTCATAGCCTGTCATCTCTAAGACATAAAGCTCCCATAATAAGTGGCACCCACCAACCTCAAGAGGGCACTCCTTGCACTAATGTACACTAGTCGTTCTAGTCCCCAATGGAGTGTCCAGTGTCAATATATCCTCATATGTAATGATATAGAGGCCAAGGATCTCTACAACCATAAAAGATATAAAAATATTGGAATCCCCTATGTAGAAAAGTGCAAAAGATAAAACTAAAGAAACTAGAATCGTACCCTTAACTGTAGAGGGTCCCAGAACCTGCTCCTGCTGGATCTACTCCAGTACAAATGCTTGACCTGCGCTGTGGCCCTGTAAAGCTGTATGATATTCCTAAGCTGATCTACCGTGCAGCTATCAAAAAACCCCGGTCTGATCACTGTTTCCACGACCACCACTTCGTCCTGAACGACATGAATAAGTCTAACCCCCAATCTGATGTGGGACTGGGGGGTCCTGATTCGATATGAAAAGTCGAAACCAATCCTCCCTCACTAACTAATAGAAGGGGGACGTTGTAGAAACGTTGAAGATATCCCCTCTTGCTATAATATCATCACTCAACTATGTCTCTCGAGCACTATGATTTCTTATTTCCTACCTTCTCACCCTAGGAGGACACCACTTGGCTACCTGAAGGAAAATCTTGCCTACTTTAATCTCCACTAAAGACTCCCTATGGTGCTCCCTACTATCAGTCAGAATTCTACCAACTCTGGATGATGAACTGCCCTAGATCAAAGCTATTGAATCCCTCAGGTTGTGCTCAGTGATTAGAACTTGATTGACTATAGAAGTTTTGTATGTCAACCTAAAGATGTTCACCTGGGATCAGATGTCATGTCAGGGACCATCCTCAAACATCCTTAGATGAAATAACTCATCACCCCCTAGAATGGGTGTGAATCACTACAACTCTAAGAATCTAGAAGAATACTCCATTATTGAGAGAGTCCCTTGCTCCAAAATCATGAAATCTCGGGCTCATTTGGTCCTCAAGGTTTCCAGGTAGAAGTAGTCATAGAAGGTGCACTAGAACTCATCCCAAGCCATAACTCATTGGTGTTCCTCCTGTGATATCACATCCCACTATCTCTTGGCAGAATCACATATCATGTACATAGAAAGATTCAACCTCATCTCTGGAGGTGACTCAAGATGCTCAAAGATAGTTAGTATGGCTTCCAACCATGACTTTTCAGCCTTTGGTCCTCCATCCCTTGAAAAAGTGGAGGGATGTTACTGCTGAAAAACCCGCATTAACTATTACATAGATGGGGTAGGATGCGATGTTCCCTGGAAGGTCTTCATCATCCTCATGAAGCCTTCATGGAATTTTTATCTGCACCTATGTCTGGTATAACCACTGGTTCCAATACAGAAACAACATGAGTATTTCATGGTAGTACCTGAACGACCATTTCTGGTGTCTGGTCATTTCCCTATATCTGGCATACAACTGGAAGACATATCAGTGGCATGAATCTACATGGTCAATCACACACCTCAGTTAAATATTATTAAGGAAGGAAACTAAGAATTTCTAGAAAGGAATAGGATAAGAAAAATAATTAAGCTTTACAAAACTGGGGTACATGACATTTATATACTCTATATGGCATGTTCCCTGAAGCCTTTACCTGGGTGTGTACTTTTTCCAACCCCGGTCCTGTAACACCCCATTAACACAGTGTGTTCTCCTTGAGACAAAACATGTACTTGAATGTTCCCTCCTGCCCAAGTATTTCTACATGGAAAGAAATACATTGTTCCATTAGAACAAAATTGTATGGAATGTTTTAGTCACACACGACGTGTACTAGACATATTTTACTGACCCGTGTCATTGGTCACACATCTAGAGAAATATTCTACTTACACATGGTGTGTTCACTCTGGGCACATCGTGTACTACCCAAAGTTTATCCACCTATTTCATTAGTCACTTGGCTGGATACATAGTATTTATAACACAGAGTGTGCTCCCATTACATGGTGTTTTCCAAAAAATATTTCCTAACCATGTGTCTCTTCCCACACAATCATTCACATGGTTAAAGACTACACGGCGTCAAGAAAAAGCACATGGCATGTAATTAAGAAAAATGCACTCTTCTCGAATATAAGGATATATTACTTGTATTTATCCTCACACACCATGTATTCTGGGTTTTTCCAGACAGTAAGGCTTAGAAACTACTCTAAAACCCCATACAAACACCGAAAACAAGAATTAAAGTTCCAAAATTATGATATGTGGTGGCCCATACTCACTGTGAATAAATTCTTAACATCATTTTTATGTATATAACAATGTATAACAGTGAAATCAATCAGATGATCCACCAAATTCTGATCCATGAGGGCCCATAAAACCTCAGGGACCAAAGTTTGGATCCCATTCAAAAGAAACTTAAAATTTTCTAATACTCTATCCAAATATTAGGTATTCTATCATGATATCTATCACAATAACATGCATATCTAGCAGAACATAGATCACAACAACATGAAATCAGTAATGCATGCTAAATTGCTTGAAAAAATGCATGACATGTGATCTCTAACAACTTCCTATATAATGAATGGGATGGAATACCCTCATATCATCAGGTTGAAATAAAAATAGAACCATAATGACATAAATCATAACTACAACAATCATGTGAATCACCCAACAGTGAAATCAAAACAACTGTAACAATTGAAATCCCAAGAAAATTTAAATAATTGAGGTAAATTGGCTTTTCCCTAGACATGGGTTTGATACTCTCGGGAAAAACTTATTAGCAACTACCCATTCCTTCCTAACCCAGACTATAGGCTCCAAATATTATGACAAATCAAAAAAGAACCACCTATGATACCACTTTGTAATGACCCAGTTCTGGGTGCCACCCAAAGTTACCCCATACCCGGTTGGTCAAATGACCTCAAGCATAGTTCGCTGAATGCTAGAGGCTGCCGACTAGTAGTGAGGGCCTTGGGTGTGATAGTGGGGAAACAATGCCATCATTTGAAGAGTATATATAGTAGAATAACAAATAATAAATAGTATCAGAAGCAATAATACCATACAATAAGTAAAAAATGGAACACTAAAAGTATATAAACAACTAGAGAACATATTTAAATGATGCATGTCACATATGTCTAGGAAAATAGCCAAACAAGTTAAAATGATGGAAATATAGTACTAATCCAAAGTACTAAAGAAACAAATAAACTCTAATAGCATTGCAAGCCTCATCTGGGTCCCATGCTCTCCAGCTCCACAACAATCAAGTACTTGAGGAAGAAGGGCCCTTTCCCTTATCTACAAATGAAACCATATAATCTGTTTGGGTCTAAAATCATGACCCAAATAGGGTGTGAGATGAATCCCAGTAGAAAACCACCATATGATCTATGCCTAACTGTTAGTGAGTATATGTAGCAGGTAAAAATGTAAATGATACAATGAACTAGGAGTAAACAAAAGTAAACAATCCTAAATTTTTCATTTAAATTCATTAGCATTTAATGTTCATCATTTTATCAAGTAATTATCAGAAACATGTATCTCAGAAGACTACCTAACAGTACCAAATCCAACCTTGTGCTTTGGATTTGTAGGTGTGTCACAAGAATTCAATATTTAAGTTGACCATCTAGGTAGCTCACATAGTCTAACCCCTCTTGCTAAGTAATGAAAATAAAATGAAAAGACACTCTGAGGAAGCACTCACTGTCAATTCCTCCTATGGTCTTTCATGAATAACTATAGACTCTCTGGAGAAGCACTAAACATCAATTCCCCATGTGGTCTCATAAAGTAAACTATAGACACTCTGATGTAGCACTCACTGTCAATCCCCCATGTGGTCTCATAGCATGAAATATAATAGACACTCTAAGGAAGCCCTCAACATCAATTCCCCATGTGGTCAAACTACACTAGGTTCTCACAACTCTCTGTAATTAAATCATGCGTAAATGATATCAAGCATCTCAAATTAGTATCAACTAAAAAAATGGATAAACAATTCCAATTCATATCACAAGAATTTAACAAGCATAAAAATACTATCAGTTCCATACTATCATGCAAGGAAATGATTCTAGGTATACCTCATAGGCAACCAATACCAAATGACACTAAACATTCAAACAAGGAAACACAACCATTGGGTATTCCATAAACATTCAATATCACATAATTCTACAACAAAAATCATTTGTAAAAAAATAAAAATAAGGTAGATAAAAATAGGGTTCAATTTCCATATCCTAAAATACCTGAAACATGGGTAATCGACACTTTGGCATATAAACTCAAAGACAAAAAATGAAAGGCAAAAAAACGTCTACCTCAAAAAAGTATGAAGAACACTCCAGAACATCGGCCATTTAATTGGCATAGAAATTCATAGATCTACAAAAAGATAAAAAATGTTCAACCTTGAATAAATTGAGAAAGATGAGAAATCATGAATAGAGGTTCAAAAATAAGGAATGACTCACCAGTGGGATTACAACACACCTGTCAGAGTTTGATTCAAAGAACGAATGACAGATTATTGGATCAGATAAGAATAATCTCTCTTAGCTGCTCCTAGATGAACCAAGTCTAGAAGAAGACGTTTTTATGGATTAGATGCAACCCCAGTTTTATTTATCGAATAAAATAAAAAGTATATGACATCTTCATTTAATGTACACGTCGTGTACATGCCTCAACTAACCCTCGCATTAGGTGGTCTCTAAGTCACCTCACATGGCCATGTCCAGACCGTTACATGGCTAGTACACAACTACCTACAACAACCTCGTACACAGAGTGTACTCCAAAGTACAAGGAATGTACTTCAAAAATTTAAACTCCCCTTTTTCTCAAAAAACACAAGAAATCAAGATCACTACATAAAAAGAAGATCATGGTTGTTACACAAAAGTCTTATAAAGTGTAGGGGATTTAATGTTTTACCAAATATAATCCCATTTATCCTTATTCATTATTTAAAAAAAATTATTAAATTTAATAAAATTTTATATTCATGAAATATCATTATTGTCAAAATTAACATTATTAATTACTATGGCTTTAAAACATCAAACAAAAGATTCAAATTTGAACCAAATATTTAATTATATTTTATATTGGTAATATTTATCTATATAATTCGGGGATAAAATTAATGACCACAAATTATATTAATCTTAATATTTTTTCTATCATTTATTCGTTTTTCAAATTAATTTATTAATTACTACATCATCATTGTGTAAGATTTTAAGGTATTTATTTATTCTCTAAAAATTAAAAATAAATTTTCATGAATAAGAAAACTATTTCACCCTTCCAAATATTTTTAGTTTTTTATATTTTCTAGAAAACAATATATTAAAATTGTTATACTAATTAGAAATCATAGCGTGAACAACATGACTTTCTTTTAAATAATATATTATAAGGAACTTAATGTCATCCATTTGAATCTAAAAGGTCCCCAATGTGTAAAAAATTATTATTTTGGTCAAATATTAGTCATAAAATAAATTCTTTTCACGTTTTTGGGTCATTTAATTATTCATATAATTTTAATTAAAATCATTTTATCGGGGTTTATTTTGCTTGCACAAGAAATGAATCTACATTTCATAAGAATTAAAATAAATTATTCAATAAATAAAAAATAAAAAATAATAACTATCCTAAAAATAAATTAATTTTAATCAAAATATCACTTTATAATCATTCACTATATATATTTACTCATATCCACGTCAATACAATTTATTTAATTTATTAATTTGAAATTGCATTCCTTATGCAAGCATTGCATGAGCATTTGGATAAGATTCATGTTATATTACTCCAAAATTCTAAACTATTAGAAAAAATAATCATATATAAATAATAATTAATAAAAAATTCATATTTTTTTTTATTATTCAACATATTTCAATAAGGAACCAATTTTTAATTTTTCAATGCTGGGCAGGCACTACGTGGGAACCATAAATGGTTTTTATATTTATCATGAAATAAATAATAATTTAATTTTTATAAATTATTTGAGAACTATATTCTTATTATAATATCATAATTTATTCATTAGATAAGTTTAATTAATTTTTTTCCTCATTATGTATTGATGATATTACAAACGATACCATATTTCATAAAACTGTATTTTTTTATTCATAAAAAAAATGAAACTTCTTATAATAATACCAAAATATTGACCCATATATAATTTATAAATCCTTATTTCAAAAATTATGATTATTTTTTAAAGTAAAAAATATAAAATTTAAATTTTTTAAATATATTCTCCAATAAAATTGAATAAATGTCCTTTTAGAGAAAATATATATATATTGCTTAAAATTTGATTTATTCTTATCTTAAGCCTATAAAACTTATTGGATAAATTTAAAACCATTTTACTGAATTTATAATATATCAATATCATTAATATGATTCAATAATAGTGATTAATTTAATTTATTAAGATAAAATTCCATTCACAGAATAAAAATAGTTTTTTTATAAACACATCCTTTATATCTAATTGGTTTTTATTTTCATTTATAATTAATTGAAAAACCGATAAATTCGTTTTATAGTAATATTTAATCTATATTTTCATAATTTGGTTAATATTATTCATTCCCTCTATTCAAACAGCTAGGAAATAACTATCATAATTAAATAATAATATTTAATTATTTGTTTACGCTTGGTGTCTTGTGTAACTTAACTTATAAAAGAAATTGAATTTTTTAAGAATATCATAATATAAAATTATAGGGTGTTACATTCTACCCTGATTTAATAACTTTCTTCCTCATAATTTGAAATTTCCTTTGAAAAACCAAATGCTGATAGATGAAAATTTCTTTATGGGAAACCAACATCGTAAATAAAGTTAATAAAACACCTCTAAATAAGAGGGAAAGAAATATGTGAAGGTCACCATAAAACTAGGATTTATAACAGGATAACATTAGTGGGAAGTGAAAATGTGGATAGGGAATAAAAATCTAACTATCATGTTCTGATGGAGATTGATAGAGAATATGGTAATTAGAATGATTACCCTAAAAAATCATAATTCTATGATGGGATAAAATACTATTGATTTCTCAATAAGGAATATAAACAGATAATAATTTCCTTCCAAGTTTTTTTCCTAAATTTGAGGAAAATATTTTTTATAAAAATAAAAACATTATAAATAAAACATAGGATTTATTTCCATGTCACAAATATAATCCCATCCTATGTTTATGCTTCAATTTATTTCCACTTCATCTCTTAGTTCAGTAATTTTCATTACCAAAGAAATTTTTTTCAAAATGTACACAATTCCTTAGATAATTCATTAAATTTCTTCAAAAACCAAAAAAGATAAAACATGTTATCAACAAAAAATAATTTCCAAATTTTAATTTAATTCATTCTTCAAGTAGTTAATCAAAATACTCATGCAAAACATGTATGTACAAAATCAAAGACCAAAAAAAATTGAAAGGAAGGTCATTAAATTTACAAAATAAACATAACATTATATTCCCCTAGATATATAATGTACATATTAATGTCACATATCAATTATATGAATGCCTTTATCACTATAAAACATTAATGAAGACATAAATTATTTAAAATCCATAATGAATAAGTACTACAATATAATCCTTATATATCTCATGATACTTTTAACCAATATATCATAACTATTGGTTGTAGTAGGAAACTCAAGATGGGGGTGAATTGAGTTCCTATAAAAATTTCATTTAAAAAATTTATTTGTAAGATTTTTCTAATTAAAAATAAAATAGGACAGTTAACCAAGGTTGTAAAATTATAATATCTTGGTTGTTCAAACAGTTTCTTAAAAGTTTGATTAATTATTTTTTATAATAATATGAGATATTGATACAACTTTTGAAACTACTCTAATAATGAAAAATAGTTATATATAATATCCAAGACTGACTATCAAAGTAAAATTTAGTTTCATAAAATATATGTTAAAATGGAGAAAGACTAAATTGAAAAACACCATAGATATAAAACAAGAGGTTCAGTTTCAAGCAGAGACTTAGTCATATCCCCCAAGTGATCTATTTTCCCCAAGAAATCTATAAAGATAAATATTTTTATCCACACCCTAGATCAGGGTTACCATCAGTACACCAAACTGTCTAGGTCCAAAAACCATTACCACAGTTCTATATCGGAAAAAACAACAAGGTCACACAGGACCTCTACCACTGTTCTATGTGGATAAAACAAGTGTAAAAAGACAGTTGTTTGAGGATGTCATAAATCCTCTTGTTTAGTACAGGATAAAGTGTGTGTTTTTTTGAAGAACACACACACTTAGTGTAAATGTAATAATTTTTTTACTATAGATCATTAATAGATAGATAAAGTTTAGAGGGCTCTCTATGCTATTCAGTTCATCTTTTGACTCATTGGATGTAGCTGATGTGAACTTCGAGTCCTCTTTAAGAAACAGACAATAAAATAGAGTGTTGTAAGGAACTATGTTCTATCTTATAAGAAGAATATATTTTCATCTACATTTATTTTCTTGGATTCTATAGATATTATAGAACTTTGATGAAAAACAATTCTCTGGTTCACAGTAATCATGAATGAAGAGTTCCTCATGTTTTATTCATTTCAGTATCTTTCCCATATCAGTCAGTTCATATCTCATTGTGTATGAGTCTAAAAATACATATGTATTTCATGACCTATAATGTGTATATATATATTTTTCTAACCTGACAATATGAATGTTTTAAGGTAGATGATGTACCTCGTACTTCTGATATCCTCATTTAATATGTCTGAAAAAAGAAATTAAATTAATCAGTCATATTAAAACACATAAAATATGATAGTTAGAAGCAATTTTAAATAAAATAAAATTTAAATAGTCTATCAGTGAGTCCTCTATCGGTATCTCCTTCTATCGGTTACTCATTCCATCGATGTGTCATTCTGTTAGACTTTCCATGCATCGGTGACTCATTTCATTGGTTTGTCATTTGAACTAAAGGCGAGTCCTTACATCGATAGGTCATCTGCATCAATAGGTCATTTGTATTGGTAGGTTATCAAAATCAGTAGGTCATTTTCATCATTAGGTCATCTCTTTCGTTATGTCATTTTCATTGATAGTTCATCTATGTTAGTAATTCATCTGTGTCGATAGGTCATTTATTGGTGACTCAGTTGAACTGTCAGTATCTTATTCTGTCTGTCGGTGTTAGTCTGTCATAAATAGAAAAAAAATCGGTTTTGAATAGCATAAAACATAAATATTAACAGAATTTTTTAAACATATATGTGATCATATATGAACATAATTTTAAATATGGAAATCTAAACAAACATTATTGGAATAATTATTCATGATTAATAACAATTGACATTATTTGTGATTATTAAAACTATTAATACTAGAGAGGGTGGCCAACAATCTCTTATGGGACAAAAATCTCCCCCTTTTTGATGATTAGAAATTGTGGCATTGTTTAGTACAATCATTTAATGTGGAGTGAAATCATTATACTTATCAACTCCCATTATTGAATACTATTCAAAATATATAGATAAGGTTTAGAGGTAAAATAAATAGAAATGATAGCAAATAAAAATAAAATATATGAGAGTGATATTAAAGGTAATGTAAATAAGGATATTGCCAAATTGTTCTCCACCTTTTGGGATTATCAACAAGTTCATGGGAGGTAAAATAGTTCTCCCACTTTGGAGTATAATCAAGAAGGAAATAGGTATAAAATAAATAAAAAGTAGCATTGAATAATAGATAGAAGATATATAGATGAAGGACAAGAATAAAAAATTCCATTAATAAATAAAGTACAATTTGTTACAAATCATAAAGAAAAAATTAACAAAAAGTCAATCAAATATCCCTATTAGAGAATGATCCTCACTGTGGCTTGAGATGAAGAGGGTTCTTCCCTTTCTTAGCGGGATCAATAGAGTGTCCAGTAGGTGATGGCTAAGAAGCTGGAGGGTCTGAAGAAATTTTTATTGGAGTTAGGATAACTCCTTCTGGAACATTAGGGACAAGGTTGGGTTTGTGTTGAGACAATATAAGAGGTTTAATATGCTCTTGGATCATTATATAAATCTGAGTCAAATCCTGAGAAACTGATAGTCGAGGAGGAGGAACTGATCCAGTAGGTCCTAGAGGTGCAGCAAAAGAAACTACAATCGCTTCACTTTGAACATGAAGGTATATCTTAAACAACTTGATAAAATACTAAATGATTTCACCACCATACTGAATTTCTTTCTCAAAGTAATATTTATTCTCTATGAATTTTCCAATAAATGGGTGAAGTAATTCATCTTTTGAACTCATTATTTAAAATCTCATGTCGCTGAAAGAAGAATTCAGGTTCTCTGTCAAACACTTAAAGAGACAGTTCAACTAATGTTTAGTAATGATATTCATGAAGTAGTAGTCCACATTTTATGTGATCTAATCATTTTTAGTCTTAGAACCTTTGTAATAGTGTCTAACCATATCATGAACATGGTCACTGTTTTCTCAATGTTTTCATGGTATGTCAAACTAGAAGCATCAAATAGAGCTTTAAGTTCATACCTAACAACATTTATAACTGCCTCAATGTCTAGGATCTGAGAATACTGACCATAGGTAGAAGTAATATTAGTAGGAACTAAGGTATGAGCATTCAAAGACTTAAGAAGAGTCCCCACACAACCTTTGTACTCTGATGTCAAGGTATTTGTTGCACAAGCAAGCCCATTAATTTTTATCTAAACCTGGTAGTTCTTGTAACAATTTTCTCAGAAATTTAAATTAACTTGGTATGAATCTCCTCTAACATTTTCTCTAATATATTAGATGCATCATCATCACTTATTCCCACTGTCTGACCTGGAACAAAAATATATTTCCAAGACTGCCTCATCTCTGCTATCAAAGATCTAAGAGAGTGTAATTCATCACTCAGCTCAATGTTTTCTCTACTAGCTATTTGAATCCCATGCACCATCTAAGATTGAACTGATATACTTATAGATGAACAAACATCTTCTTTAAACCTTTCAAAATATTTTTTAGTGACAAAGTTACTAGTAAGATTCATAGCTATTTATTCTATTGTAACAGGTACAAAAAAATTCATCATTTGAGTCTTTATAATCTAAACCCAGTGCAACATACCCAAGATTCATGTCCCATTATATCATTACATCATCATCCAATGGAGTGAGAGTTTCAAGTCTTACTCTTCCAATTTGATTCTCTTTAATAGCTTGATCTCTCTTTTCTTGAGGCTCCCCATCAATCTTATCACTCATCACTAGTTTCGCACCATAAGCCTGAGGTATCCTTCTTTCATATACTAAATGAGGTATAAGAATTTCTTGAGATTCAACTTCATCATGAACTTAAACATTTTTTCTTACAACAACTTCTACAGGTTCTTCCAACCATACTAGATCCTCAGCTTCAACCATTTCAACATCTCCACCTTGATCATACTTATGAGTATCATCATCACTTTCACTGGTTTCATCATCATCATATCTAGATACATTCTCTTTATTTCCATTTGTATCATCATCTTGTTCACATTATTCCTCTTCACTAACACTTCCACTCTCATCATCTTAACTTCCTTATTTTTATTCTTCAAAGCCACTGGATCTACATACATATTCCACACTACCTGAGACTTTTGTTTCCACATATCCATTTTCTTCATGTGTGGGCTCTTCAGAGGGTAAGGAAAGTGGAGAAATATGGGGTCCAAAAGAAAAAACTTTGTGATATTTAGTGGTGTCAAGATCACTCCAATTATCGATAGATGACCTTGATCTCTAACTGGTGTGGCTAGATCTTATTCTTATTATAAAGAGTAAGAAATATACTCATCCGGTCTTAGACTAATATCAATGTAACGCCCTGGTTCCGGAAGCCACCAAGAGGCACCCCGTACCCGGTTGGTCACATGGACTCAAGCACATTTCCCCAAACACCAGAGGCTTCCAACTATCAGCGAGGGCCTTGTGTGTGATAGTGGGGAAACTATGCCCTCATTGGTAGAGTACACAACGGAAGTAACAACACATACAACAACGGAAGAAGTAAATATACAATAATAATAACAGCGGAATATTGATAAATAAACAATTGAGAAGAACAATATGTAAATGATGAACGATACATATATGTCAAGGAAAACAGCCAAACAAATCACAATGATGAATACCATACTAAACCAAAGTAAAAAAGAAAAACAGACGATCAACTCCTCAGCATCGCAAGCCTCAGCTTGGTCCCATGCTCACTAGCTCCAATGCAATCAAGAACATGAAGTATAAGGGTACTTGCCCTTATCTATACCAGCAACAATATAATCTGTTTGGGCCCAAAAGCATGGACCAAATAGGGTGTGAGACAAAGTCCCAGTATCAACCACCCGAATATATGTGCCTAACAGTTAGTGAATATATGGAAGGTAAAAGTACAGAAAAGAGTAAACAGGGAAGTACTAAACAACAAACAATCCACAGTTTCTAGAACCTAATTAAAACAAGGAATCATCCACACAAGCAAGTAGAACAAAAAGGTAACCCTCTGGATAGTTCTCACAGCCTAACCCCATGGTTCAACCTACCAGTACTAGAAACCCTCTATGAGGAACACACAGTCTCACCCCTCTAGTTCAGCTAAAGAATAGACTCTCTAAGGAATCACTCACCACCAATTCCCCCTATAGTATCGTATCATACTAATGGCACTCTGGGGAAGCACTCAATGTCTCATTCTTCCTACGACCCACGTTGAGGAACTTTAGACACTCTGAGGAAGCACTCAACATCAATTCCCCCAGTGGTCACGCATATTAATATAAAGACACTCTGGAGAAGCCCTTACGTCCATTCTTCATATGGTCTACTACACTAGGTTCCCATAGCCCTATGTAAAGTCATCAAGTATCGCATCGCGTTATGGAAAAAGTAACCTAAATAACTACTGGTCTAGCATTTTATGACATCTCAACAAGTAAGAACAATAGTCACACTATCCTACAACTAGGTATGGAACTGGCAGTAGCCTAATAGGAAATACTAGACCAAATGGTCCTAAACATGCAACACATGCATGGGAAAAACATCCAATGATAGTAAAATTACCCTATTCACAAACAATAAACTCTACTCAAGAATATAATAAAAGAAAGAAATCAACAAGGGCAAAATAGGAAACACGCAATACCCCATTCAAGGGTATTGGTGGAATTTGCACAAAATACTCAAATAATTCCTACAGAAAGGCACAAAGCACCTACCTTGGTGCTAGGAGATCGATATACTCGAACCATGAGGCTTGAATCTCATTAGAACATCGTAGATATATGAAAACTCACAAAACTTTCAACTCATGATAACTTGAAAAAGAGGAGGAATTGGAAAACAAGGCTTTAGGAGAAGGAAGAGCTTACCGCTGCGGTTCCAACACAATCGATGGCGGTCGATTCAGAGAACGGACGGAGGCTCTGGGGCTCGGAGGAGATTTGCGGCCGTACAGGATGACCTCGGCGGAAGAAGTTGGAGTAGAAGACGTTTATGGGGTTAAGACGTGACCCCGGTCCTTTTAATGAAAAAAATAAAGCACACAGTGTGTACTTTTGGAGTACACGATGTGTACTGGGCTTTTCCGTACTCTACTTTAATTGGCCTCCACATCACCCATACATGGCCATGTGTGTGGCCCGGACACGGCCAGCACACAGCCTCATGCGGAAAGGGAGTACCCAGCGTGTACTCATAAAGTACATGACGTGTACTTCTAAAATTTCTAGAATCATTTATTTTCTAAAAAAATCCATAAAAAGAAAAAACACTTGAAAAGAAGGTTCAGGTTCTTACAAACTTCCCCCTTAAATAAATTCATCCTTGAATTTCCCTAGCGAGAAGTAGAAGAAGAAATCCCGAACAACTCCGACCACTGTGATCATTCGTAGGCCTCCCTCTCCAAAGTCTCGTTCTGTACTCGCCTGTGATGACACAACACCTGTAAGAACCCATATCTTAGTTTTCAGGAATGCCTTCCTTTTCCTGGTGTTTTTTAGAAAAGTGGGGTTTCTGGAAAATTTTGAAGTACACGCCGTGTACTTTCTGAGTACATGCCGTGTACTCCCTTGCTGCGCAGGCCGTGTGCTGGCCATGTCTGGGCCACACACACGGGGTGTGGGGGTGATGTGGAGGACGCTTAAAGCAGAGTACGAAAAAACAGAGCACATGTCGTGTGCCCCAGAAGTACACGCCGTGTATTTTCTTTTTTTCATTAAATGGACCGGGGTCACACCTAACAGATTGAACACACTCCTTCTCTAGGTTCTTCTTCTGAGAGAACCCGTACGGCTGAAAAACTTCTCCGGATTCTTGGGTCTCTGTCTGATCTCCATTTCAGCTGCCATCATTTGCGTTGGAACCGCAATGGTGAGTTCTTCCTTCTCCTAGAGATTCGTTTTCCAATTCCTCCTCTTTTTCAAGATATCGTGGGTTGATCATTTTTGACATTTTCTCAGATCTTCAACGTTCTAAGGAGAATCAATCATCAAGGTTCACTTATATCGATCTCCTAGCATCGAGGTAGGTGGTTTGTGCCTTTCTGTAAAATTTCATTGATTATTTTGTGCAAATTCCACCAATACCCTTGAACCAGGTATTTCATGATTCCTATTTTTCCTTGTTGTTTGCTTGATTTCCTGATATTCCTATGTAGAGGTCATTACTTGTGAATAGAATAAATTGTACTGTGCTCTGGATGTTTTTCCATGCTTGTTTCTTGTTCGGCGTTTTCCAGTTTCCATGCCTAGTTGTAGGATAATGGAACTATTGTACTGTATTGCTGTTGTGCCTTAGAATGATAGCCAATTAGTTCTTGAGGTTTACTTGGGCCGATATGCGTTCTATGCATGTATGTTTTACACAGGTCTGTGAGAACCTAGTGTAGTGGACCATAGGGAGAATGGACCTAAGGGCTTCTCCAGAGTGTCTTTAATTTACGATGCGG
The DNA here is from genome assembly GCA_963277665.1 of Viscum album. Lineage (NCBI taxonomy): Eukaryota > Viridiplantae > Streptophyta > Magnoliopsida > Santalales > Viscaceae > Viscum > Viscum album. The sequence goes on from OY728135.1 coordinate 459,738,698, forward strand.
GCTCACATAGGGAATTGACATTGAGTTCTTCCTCAGAGAGTCTGTAGATCCTCGACATGGGCCACAGGGGGAATTGATGTTGAGTGATTCCTCAGAGAGCCTTCAGTACGATATGATACTACAGGGGGAATTGACGGTGAGTGCTTCCTTAGAGAGTCTATTCTTTAGCTGAACCAGAGGGATGAGACTGTGTGTTCCTCCCAGAGGGATGCTAGTATTTGTAGGTTGAACCTTAGGAGGTAGACTGTGATAACTACCCAGAGGTTACCTTTTTTGTTCTACTTGATTGAGTGGCTATTTCTTGTTTGTAGAATATATGCTAGAAACTATGGATTGTTTCTACTGTGTATTATTCTGTTTACTGCTTACTATTTACTACTTATTGTACTTTATCTTCCATATATTCTTTGAATGTTAGGCACAGATCTTTGGGTGGTTTTCTATTGGGACTTTGTCTTACACCCTGTTTGGGTCATGATTTTGGGCCCAAACAGATTATATTGTTATAGGTATAGATAAGGGAAAGCTCCCTTCTACTTCAGGTTCTTGATTGCACTGGAGCTGGAGAGCATGAGACCAAGCCGAGGCTTGCGATGCTGAGGAGTTGCCCATTTGTTTTCTTTTGTATTTTGGTTTAGTAATGTTTTCAGCATTGTGACTTGTTTGGCTATTTTCCTGGACATATTTCTATCATGCATCATTTACATATATTTCTGCTCCAGTTGTTTATTTATCAGTCTTCTTCTGTTTATTCTTGTATGGATGTATACTATTTCTGCTATTGTTGTTAATTGTTTTCTCTTCCACTGTGTACTCTGTCAATGAGGGCATAGTTTCCCCACTGTCACACCTAAGGCCCTCATAGATAGTCGGAAGCCTCTGGCATTTGGGGAAATGCACTTGAGGCCATGTGACCAACTGGGTACGGGGCGCCTCTGGGTGGCTTCCAGAACTGGGACTTTACAAAGTGGTATCAGAGGGGTTCTTTTCACTTTATTTACTATTTGTATACTTTATCCTGGGATAGGATGGATTTGGTACTTGGTATTAAGATGTGCTCGGGTGTAGCTAACCCGTGTACAGGGAAAAGCCATACTACCTCGTTTATTGCAGTTTCTGATTTTGAGATTTTACGGGTAATATGATTTCACCTAGAGTGATATACATTCCTTGTGTTGTTATTATTGTTGAGATTGTGGTTCTATTTCTGTCGCTACCCGATGAGATGAGGGTATTCCATCTCATGCATCATATATTCACTTGTTAGAAATCACATGCCATGCATTCTTGCCATGCCATCTAGAATGCATTAGCGATTTCATGTTGTTGTGATAGACATTGTGTAGATTATGCATGCTGTTGTGATAGATGCCTTGATAGAATGTCTTCTGTTGATAGAGAAATTGTTTGTTTTGTACCTTTCTTAAATGAACACCAAATTTTGGTTCTTGAGGTGTTATGGGCCCTCTTGAATCAGAAATTGGTGAATCATTGACCTGTTTTCACTTATATGTGACTGTTTGGATGCCATGCTTTGATTCGTGGGGAGTATGGGCCCTCATGGATCAGAATTTTGGCACCTCTTTACTCGATTTTATGTGTTTTCTGGGCTTCAGTGTAGTTTCAGAGCTACTTCCTAGAATAACCCAGAATACATAGTGTGTACTTTTTATATACATGCCGTGTAGTTTTTAAAGCCGTGTCGCTGACCGTGTGAGCAGAAACACAGGTTGTGAAAAATCTCCAGGAACACGCCATGTATGGTAGGTACACGCCATGTGGTAGTAAGCTTTGTACCCAGCCGTGTCACTAACAACACGGGTCAGGGATGCTCGTGTCATACATTCCATGTGTTGTATGAACACACTGTGTATCCTTATTCCTAGTATCCGGCCGTGTCACGAACAACACGGGATAGCGTTCTCTCCTCCTATACACACCGTGTTTGTTTGGAACATTCCATGTAAGGGTCATCCGTGTACTTGGCCGTGTCACCAACAAAACGGGTCGGGAAAAATCTTCAAGTACACACCATGTTTGTTCGGAACACGTCGTGTAGTCTCAGCCATGTAACCGGCCGTGTAACTAACAAAACGGGTCATTGAAACCTTATCTACTACACGACGTGCCCACAGGGAACACGCCGTGTAGTCCCAGTTTAAGAGGACCGTGTGGGTTAGCCGTGCACGGAGACTCAGGCAGGGGAACAAAGTTAAGTACACGCAATGTAGAGTTTATACATGCCATGTAGTCATGTTTTGTAAAACTTGAGTGTTTCATTCCCTTATTTCCGTTTTGAACTCCTTTGTTTTCTGTCCTTGTTTTCCTGATCTAAGGTATGCTTTTTATTTTTCAGTGCTATGCCTCTGAGATGTCCTCCGATTGTACGTCAGTTGCATGATAGTCATCAGACGCCAGATATGGCTGATCAGGGACTTGCTGCCGATCCTCCAGTTAGGCCAACCTTGGCACCTGCTATCATACCTGTTGCAGGCATTGATGAAAAGTTCAGGGAAGGTTTTATGAGGATTATTCAGACCTTTCAGGGAGCACCGCCTCCTGCCATGACTATGGAAGACTTGACGTGGGTTTTCCAGCAGCAGCGTCCTCCTACATTCTCAGGGGAAGGAGGACCACAGGCTGCAGATTCATGGATGGAAGCCATGCTGACTATCTTTGAGCATATGGAAACACCTCCAGAGAGGTGAGTCAAGCTTGCTATCTATATGCTACAAGACTCCTCCAAGTGGTGGTGGGACATGATCTCACAGGCGGGTCATCAACAGGTTATGGCTTTGGAGGAGTTGCAGCACGTGTTTTACGACTGCCTCTACCCAGAGACCCTGAGGTCCAATCGAGCCCGGGAGTTCATGAGTTCAGAGCAAGGTACTCTTTCTATCATGGAGTATTCATCTCGTTTCACTGAGCTGCAACATTTCACACCCCTCCAGGATGGATGCAGGGTGTTCTTAGAAATGAAGTTTGAAGATGGTCTCAGGCGGGAGATCCGATCGCAGGTGAATATCTTCCAGTTGACTTCCATCACTTCCATCATCAACCAGGCACTGATTTCTGAGCGCAATCTGAGAGAATCTAGAGCTATAAGCCAGGGCGGTTCTGCTTCCAGAACTAGTGTTCCTCTAGTTGACAGCAGGAAGTGCTGTAGGGAGTCTACGTGCGGTGATTCAAGGAGGCGAGATACATCTTCAGGTAGCCAGGTAGTATGATACTACTGTGGAAGGTCAGGGCACACAAGGAAACAGTGCCAGAGAGACCCAGTGGGGTGCCGATCTTACGGCAAGATGGGTCACCTTCAGCGTTTCTACCAGGTTTTCTCACCAGTAGCTGGTGACAAGGGTTCTTCCATGACTCCTCGTCTAGGAGCAGCACCACCAGTTTCTCACCAGTCAAGAAACTGGAGTTCTTACGGCCGTTTGGGCCGAGGTGGAGGTTGATGCCGTGGTAGTCAGTCACCAGTCTTTCAGCGTTAGCAGGGAGGATCAGCTCAGAGTGGTCAAGCAGGGTCATAGGGCCGCAGGGCAGGCCAGACTTTTGGGGTGGAGCAGGCCTATCAGGAGGAGGATCCCGGACCTTCTACAATTCAAGGTACGATTTTAGTAGCCTCAGATTTATCTTCAGATCTTTTTGATACCGGTGCTACACATAGATTTATCTCTGTTACTGTTGTGGAGAGCCTTGGGCTCTGTATCCTTTCTTCTGCCGACTTTTTGACACTAGACACACCTTTGGGGATGAGGACAGCTGGTGTACGTCAGTGCAGAGAGTTCCCTATCGAGGTTGCAGGGTATCATTTCTTATGGGATCTCTATGTCCTAGAGATTACAAGCTATGATGCCATTCTCGGGATGGACTAGTTGGTTCCCTTCCAGGTAGTTGTCAACTATTACCGCCACAGGATGAGTTTTTTCTTACTAGAGGGTGCGTATTTTCTTCATAGAGGCGAATGGGATGTTCAGGCGAGTCGACCAGGACTCGAGCATCATGGGCTAGGAAGGGTTACGACCCAAATTCCTAGTCTTTATCTGGATGATCAGGGGACTTCATAGTTGGACCTTCCTCCAGTAGTAGATCATTTGATAGATTTCTTTCTAGAGGACTTTTCAGGTTTGCCTCTGGAGCGTGAGGTGGACTTCTCTATTGAGCTCGTTCCAGGAGCGACACTGGTGTCCATTCCTCCCTATAGGATGGCTACACCTGAGTTTAAGGATCTCAAGAAGATGTTGCAGGAGTTATAGGAAAAGGGTTTCATCCAACCCAGTACTTCTCCTTTGGGTTCGCCTATCCTGTTTGCGAAGAAGGAAGATGGTGCTCTTAGGATCTGTGTGGATTATCGGAAGTTGAACCAGTTGACGGTCAAGAACCGATATCCCTTGCCAAGGATTGATGATCTCTTTGATAAGCTTTGAGGAGCCCAAGTGTTCTTGAAGATCGATTTGATATCCGGTTATCATCAGTTGTGCGTCAGACCATCATATATACCTCTAACAGCCTTTAGGATCAGGTATGGTCTCTACGAGTATACGGTTATGCCGTTCGGTCTCATGAATGTGCCAGTTGTTTTCATGGTACTGATGAACTGAGTATTCCATCCTTATGTGAATTCCTTCTTCATGGTTTTCATGGACGATATCTTGGTGTACTCTCACACTCGACACGACCATGCTAACCATCTTGAGATCATTCTGAGTACACTGAGAGAGCATCAGATTTATGTTAAACTCTCGAAGTGCCACTTTTGGATGGATCAGATTCACTTCGTGGGTCACATCATCTCAGAAGTAGGAGTATCGGTGGACCCAGAGAAAATGTGAGAGCTGTATTTTCTTAGGAGCATCCAAAGAACGTTTTTGAGGTATAGAGTTTCCTAAGGCTGGCTGGATACTACATACGCTTCATTCAGAACATTTCACACCTAGCAGCACCATTGGTAGGTCTGACCAAGATGGGGGAGAAGTTCTTATGGTTAGATTCTTGTGAGTCATCCTTTCACGAGCTGAAGGGAAGGTTGATGTCAGCACCGATACTCATCTTTCCAAAGCCAGTAAAGAGCTATATAGTTTATTGTGATGCTTCAGGTATCGGTCTAGGTGCTATTCTTATGCAGGGAGATGGATTCATTGCGTACGGGTCTCTACAATTGATGCCACACGAGAGGAACTACCCGACACACGATCTGGAGTTGGCAGTTGTTGTTCATGACTTACGCTTTTGGAGGAACTACCTTCTGGGAGAGCACTTTTTGGTTTTCACCGAACACAAGAGTCTCAAGTACATCTTCATTCAGCGTGTTCTGAATCTGAGATAGCACATGTGGGTCGAGTATCTTCAGTATTTTGATTTCGAGCTTTCCTATATGTCGGGAAAGGGAAACATAGTGGTAGATGCGTTGAGCAGGAGAACTCAAATTCAGGAATTTCAGGAGGCCAACCGTGAGTGAAAGCTTATGGCTCTGTTGTTTGAGATGCATCTGGAGGTGCATGACAGACAGGGACAGACTTTCCTATCTTCTATAGCTGTTACATCTATGCTTCTTGATCGGGTACGAATGAGGTAGCTATCGGACTCAGAAGGCTTAGTATTGCAGGAGAGTGTGTCAGGAGATGACCCTCTTCCTAGATGGACAGTGGGAAAGTATGAGATCTTGTGTTTCTAGGGATGCGTATGGGTGCTAGAAGACATACGTGAGGAGCTGATGTGGGATTTTCATTCCTCAGTTTCAGCAGTTCATCCTGGTGTCACCATGATGTATCAGGATCTTCATCGCTAGTATTGGTGACCTGGTATGAAGAGGGATGTTGTTGGTTTCATCTTGAGGTGTTCCACTGGCCAGTAGGTGAAGACGGAGCATCAGCGACTAGCAGGCCTTTTACAGCAGTTACCCATTCCAGAGTGGAAGTGGAATGATGTCACGATGGACTTCGTGACCAAATTGCCGAGGCTGCCTCAAGGGAACGATGTTGTTTGGGTTGTCGTCGACAGGCTTATGAAGGTTTCACACTATTATTGATAAAGGAGACCTTCAGTATTGATGATCCAGGATAGCTATACATCTGAGAAATTGTGCGTCTGCATGGATTCCCCCACTCCATTGTTTCATATAGGGATGCACGCTTTACTTCTCAGTTCTGGTAGGGAAATCATAAGGCCTTGGGTACACAGGTGCTTTTGAGTACAACATACCATCCCCAGACTGATGGCCAGTCTAAGCGTACGATCCAGGTGCTTGAGGATATGCTCCGAACTTTCATTCTAGACTTTAGCGGTTCTTGGGAGAAGCATATTCCTCTGGTGGAGTTTTCCTATAACAACAGTTTCCAAGCAACTATTTAGATGGAACCTTATGAGGGTTTGTACGGTAGGCCATGCTGATCACCCCTATGCTGGCTGGAGGCAGGAGAGGCAGCTTTGCTGGGACCTCGTCTTGTTCAGGAAACCTCAGAGCAGATAGAGTTGATTCGGAAGAGGATGGCTAGAGCACAATATTGAAATAAGTCTTATGCTGATCAACGGAGATGACCTTTGGAGTTCAAGGTCGGGGGATTAGGTTTTCCTATGTGTCGCACTGAGGTTGGGACACAAAAGGATTCGGAGACAGGGTAATATTTCACCACGGTACGTCAATCCATTTGAGGTATTGGAGAAAGTTGGGCCGATTTCCTATCGGTTGTAGTTACCTTAGAGGTACCAGGCCATGCATGACGTCTTCCACGTCTCTTAGCTCCGATGTTACTTTTCAGACCCGTCTCATGTCTTTCAGCCTGAGGAGGTTGAGATTGAAGCAAATGCATCGTTTGAGGAGCATCCTATTCAGATTGTCGATCGCAGTATGAAGGTTCTCTGTGGGCGGTCTGTTCCTCTAGTACAGGTGATATGGCAGCATGGGAGAGTACAGGACGAGACCTGGGAAAGGGAGGCTGATGTACAATCGTAGTGGTTGGAGCTGTTTGGGGTTTCTCCTTCTCTTCCTCATTAGGGATATTCGGGGATGAATTTTTTTAAGGGGGGGAAGTTTGTAAGAACCTGGATATTTGTTTTCAGGTATGTCTTCCTTTTCTTGGTGTTTTTGAGAAAAGAGGGGTTTCTGTAAAATTTTGAAGTACACGCCGTGTACTTTATGAGTACATGCCATGTACTCCCTTGTCGTACCAGGCCATGTGCTGGCCATGTCTGGGCCACACACATGGGGTGTGGGGGTGATGTGGAGGCCACTTAAAGTGGAGTACAGAAAAACAGAGTACATGCCGTGTACCCCAGAAGTACAAGCTGTGTATTTTCTTTTTTTCATTAAATGGATCGGGGTCGCGCCTGACGGACAGAACACACTCCTTCTCTAGGTTCTTCGTCTGAGAGAACCCGTATGGCCACAAAACATCTCTGGATTCCCGAGTCTCCGTCTGATCTCCGTTTCAGCCGCCGTTGATTGCGTTGGAACCGCAGCAGTGAGTTATTCCTTCTCTTAGAGCTTCGTTTTCCAATTCTTCATCTTTCTCAAGATATCGTGGGTTGAGTGTTTTTGATGTTTTCTCAGATCATTGACATTCTAATGAGAATAAATTATCGAGGTTCACTTATATCAATTGTCTTGCATCGAGGTCGGTGGTTTGTACCTTTCTGTAGAAGGTCATTGAGTATTTTGTTAAAATTCCACCAATACCCTTGAACGGGGAATTGCGTGTTTTCTGTTTTTCCTTGTTGTTTTCTTAATTTGTTGATATTTCTGTGTAGAGGTCATTGGTTATGAATCAGGTAAACTGTACTATGCTCTGGCTTTTTTTCCATTCTTGTTTCTTGTTCGGCATTTTCCAGTTGTAATGCCTAGTTTTAGGATAGTGGAACTATTGTACTGTATTATTGTTGTGACTTAGAATGATAGCCAAGTAGTTCTTGAGTTTAACTTGGGCCGATACATGCGCTATGCATGTTTGTTTTACACAGGGCAATGAGAACCTAGTGTAGTGGACCATAGGGAGAATGGACATAAGGGCTTCTCCAGAGTGTCTTTAATTTATGATGTGAGACCACAGGGGGAATTGACATTGAGTGCTTCCTCATAGAGTCTGTAGATCCTTGACGTGGGCCACATGGGGAATTGGCATTGAGTGCTTCCCCAGAGAGCCTTTAGTACGATACGAGACTATAGGGGGGAATTGATGGTGAGTGCTTCCTTATAGAGTCTATTATTTAGCTGAACCAGAGGGGTGAGATTGTGTGTGCCTCACAGAGGGCTGCAAGGATTTGTAGGTTGAACCTTAGGAGGTAGACTGTGATAACTACCCAGAGGATACCTTTTTTGTTCTACTTTCTTGAGTGGTTGTTTCTTGTTTGTAGAATATATGCTAGAAACTATGGATTGTTACTGCTGTGTATTATTCTGTTTACTGCTTACTGTTTACTACTTATTGAACTTTATTTTCCATATATTCTTTGACTGTTAGGCATAGATCTTTGGGTGGTTTCCTATTGGGACATTGTCTTACACCCTTTTTGGGTCATGATTTTATGCCCAAAAAGATTATATTATTGCAAGTATAGATAAGGGAAAGCTCCCTTCTACTTCATGTTCTTGATTACACTAGAGCTGGAGAGTATGGGACCAAGCTGAGGCTTGCGATGCTAAGAAGTTGCTCATCTGTTTTCTTTTGTACTTGTGTTTAGTACTGTTTTCAGCATTGTGACTTGTTTTGCTATTTTCCTGGACATATGTGTATCATGCATCATTTACATATATTTCTTCTCCAGTTGTTTATTTATCAGTCTTCCATTGTTTATTCTTGTATAGTTGTATACAATTTCCTCTATTGTTGTTAATTGTTTTCTCTTCCACTGTGTACTCTGCCAATGAAGGAATAGTTTCCCCACTATCACACCCAAGGACCTCGCTGGTAGTCGGCATCCTCTGGCGTTTGGGTAAATGCGCTTGAGGACATGTGACCAACCGGGTACGGGGAGCCTCTGGGTGGATTCCAGAACCGACATGTTACAACACCCGTACCAGAGGAACAGACCGGCCATGGAGAACCTTCGTACTACGATTGACAATCCGGATAGGATTATCCTCAAATGATGCATCTGCTTCAATCTCAACCTCCTCAGGTTGAAAGACATTAGATAGGTCTAGAAAGTAACGTCATAGATGAGAGACATGGAAGACGTCATGCATAACTCGGTACCTCTGAGGTAACTGCAACCGATTGGCAACCGGCCCAACTCTCTCCAATATCTAAAACCTCCCGACGTACCTGGGTGAAAGCTTACCCTATCTCTGAATCCTATTGTGTCCCAACCTTGGTCTGACACGTAGGAAAACCTGATCCCCAACCTCAAACTCCAGAGGTCATCTCCGCTGATCAGCATACGACTTCTGTCAAGACTGTGTCATATCCATCCTCTTCTGAATCAACTCTATCTGCTCTAAGGTCTCCTGAATGAGACAAGGTCCCATCAAAGATGCCTCTCCTATCTCCAGCCATCATAAAGGGGATCGGCATGGCCTACCGTACAAATCCTCATATGGTTCCATATGAATAGTCTCTTGAAAACTGTTGTTGTAGGAAAACTCCAAAAGAGGTATATGCTTCTCCCAAGAACCTCCAATGTTCAGAATGAAATCTCAGAGCATATCCTCAAGCACCTAGATCATGCACTCAGACTAGCCATCTGTCTAGGGATGGCATGTTGTACTCAAAAGTACCTGTGTGCAAAAAGCCTTCTGAAGCCCCTACCAGACCCAAGAAGTAAAACGTGGGTCCCGGTATGAAACAATGGAGTGTGGAACTCCATGTAGACGTACAATCTCTCGGATGTACAACCATCCCAGATCATCAACACTGAAGGTATCCTTGATCGGTAAGAAGTGAGAAAACTTTGTAATCATGTTGATGACAACCGAAACAGCATCATTCCCTTGAGGTGACCTCAGAAAACTGGTCACGAAGTCCATCACGACATCATTCCACTTCCACTCGGGAATGGGTAGCTGTTGTAAGAGTGCTACTGGTTGCTGATGCTCCGCTTTCACTTGCGAACACGTGGAACACCTCATGAAAAGACCATCAACATCCCTCGTCATACCTGGCCACCAATACGGATGGTGTAGATCATGATGCATGTTGGTGATGCTAGGACGAACTAGCCAAGCTAAGGAATGAAAATCCTGCATCATCCCCTCACAAATGTCTGTTGGCACCCATATGCATCCTTGGAAACACAAGATCTCATCCTCGCCCACTGTCCATCTAGGAAGAAGGCCTTCTCCTAACACACATTCCCGCAGGATTAGGCCTTCTGAGTCTGATAGCTTCCTTATCCGTACCCAATCAAGAAGTATAGAGTTAACAACTATAGAAGATAGAAAAGTATGCCCCTATCTATCTTTCACCTTTGGATGCATCTTAGAGAACAGAGCTATAAGATGCCACTCACTACTGGCCTTCTGAACTACCTGTACCTGAGTCCTCTTGCTTAACACCTCAGCCACAACGTTTCCATTTCCCGGCATATAGGAAATCTCAAAGTCAAAGGACTGTAGGTACTCAACCCACCTACGCTGTCTAAAATTCAGATCACACTGTGTGAAGATTTACTTGAGACTCTTATGGTTGGTGAAAACGACAAAGTGCTATTCTAGAAGACAATGTCTCCAACATTATAAGGCATGAACAACTGTCGCCATCTCGAGATCATGCGTCGGGTAGTTCCTATCATGTGGCCTCAACTGCCGAGATCCTTACACAACAACCCCATCTCCCTGCATAAGCACAGCTCCCATCCTGATACCTGAGGCATCACAGTAGACAGTGTAGCTCTTGCCCGACTCTACCAAGACTAGTATCGGTGTTGAAGTGAACCTCCCTTTCAGCTCCTGAAAGGTTTTCTCACAAGAATATGACCATAAGAACTTTGTACCATTCTTGGTCAGACCCATCAGTAGTTTTTTTAAGCAGGAAAAGTCTTGTATGAAGCATCTGTAGTATCCAGCCAGCCCTAGGAAACTCCATACCTCAAAAAAATTATTCGTCTGTTTCGAGGAAACTACTGCCCTCAATTTCTCTGGGTCTACTGATACTCCTGTCTCTGAGATAACGTGGCCCAAAAAGTGAATATGATCCATCCAAAAGTGTCATTTAAAATCTTAGCATATAACTGATGCTCTCTAAGTGTACTCAAAACGATCTCAAGATGGGTAGCATGGTCATGTTGAGTGTGAGAGTACACCAATATATCATCCACAAAGACCACCATGAAAGAGTCCAAGTATGGATAGAACACTTGGTTCATCAGTTCCATGAAAACTACAGGCGTGTTCGTGAGACCGAACGACATAACCATATACTCATAGAGACCATACCTACTCCGAAAGGTTTTCAAAGTTATATCTGATGGTCTAACGTGCAGCTGATGATAACCGGACCTCAGGTAGATCTTCGAGAACACCCGGGCTCCTTGAAGCTGATCAAAGAAGTCATTAATCCCAGGCAAAGGATATCAGTTCTGGACCATCAACTAGTTAAACTTCCGATAATCCACACAGAGCCTAAGGGTAACGTCTTCCTTCTTCGCAAACAGGATAGGTGATCCCCAAGGAGAAGTATTGGGTCGGATGAAACCCTTTGCCTGTAACTCCTCCAACTGCTTCTTGAGCTCCTACAACTCAAGTGTAACCATCTTAAAAGGAGGAATGGATACTAGTGCTACTCCTAGAACAAGCTCAATCGAGAAGTCTACTTCACGATTCAGAGGAAAACATGAAACATCCTCTAGAAAGACATCCCTAAAATGATCCACCACTGGAGGAAAGTCTAACTATTAATTCCCTTGGTCATCCAGATAAAGACTAGAAATATGGGTTGTAATTCTTCCTAGCCCATGATGCTCGGGTCCTGCTCTACTTTCCTGGACATCCCACTCACCACGATGAAGAAAAGATCCACCCTCTAGTGGTATGAAACTCACCCTGTGATGATAACAGTCAACGAATACCTAGAAGGGAACTAGGCAGTCTATTCTGAGAATGACATCATAGCTCGTCAACTCTAGGACATAGAGGTACAATAAAGAAGAGACACCCTGAAACTTAAAGAGGGCACTCTCTGCACTGACATACACTAACCACTCTGGTTCCCAATGGTGTGTCTAGTGTCAAGGTATCGGCAGAGGAAAAGATGAAGAGTTCAAGGCTCTCCACAAAAGCAATAGAGAAAAAGCTATGCGTAGCACCAGCATCAAAAAGAGATGAGGATAAAACTGAGGATACTAAGATCGTACCTTGAACTGTAGAAGGTCCAGGATCCTACTCCTAATGGGGCTGCTCCATAGCGAATGTCTGGCCTGTACCGCAGCCCTGTGATCCTTCCTGACTACTCTGAGTTGATCCACCCTGCTATCGCTGAAAGACCGGTGACTGACCAGCACGGGCTCGAACTCCACCTCAGCCCAAAAAGTTGGAAGAACTCCAGTTCCCAGATTGGTGAGAAACTGGTGGCACTGCTCCTGAACGAGGAGTCATGGATGAACCTCTGTCACCAGTTGCTGGTGAGAAAACCTAACAGAAGTGTTGAAGGTGACACATCTTGCCGCAATATCGGCACTCCACCAGGTCTCTCTGGCACTGCAGTCTCGTATTCCAAGCTCTTCCACACTATTAGCATACCACCTGGCCACCTGAAGATGTGTCTCGCTGTCTCGGATCACCGCGCATAGACTCCCTATGATGATTCCTACTGTCAGCTGGTGAAGCACTAAATCTTGAAGCGGAACCGCCTTGGATCTCAGCTCTAGAATCTCTTAGATTGCACTCTGCAATCAGTGCCTGGTTGATGATGGAAGCGATGGAAGTCAGCCTGATAAAATTCACCTATGAGCAGATCTCCCATATGAGACCATCATCAAACTTCCTTGACAATAACAAACCATATCTACCCTAGAGGGGTGTGAAACGCTGAAGCTTGGTGAAACGAGAGAATTAATCTATGACATAAAGTGTAACCTGCTCCAGGATCATGAACTCCCGAGCTCGGTCGACCCTCAGGGTCTCTGGATTGAAGTAGTCATAAAAGATGTGCTGGAACTCTTCCCATGCCATAACCTGCAGATGAACCACCTGTGAGACCACGTCCCATCATCTCTTGGCAGAGTCACATAGCATGTAGGTAGAGATCTTGACCTGCCTCTCTGGAGGCATCTTCAGATGCTCGAAGATCATCATCATGGCTTCTATCCATGACTCTACAGCCTGAGGTCCTCCTTCCCCTAAGAAGGTGGGAGGATGCTGCTACTGGAAAACTTGTGTCAAATATACCATAGACGTGGAATAAGGAAAATCTCCTTGGAAGGTCTGCATCAACCTAATAAAACCTTTCCTAAACTGTGCATCGGAGCCTGCAACTGGTATCACTGTAGGTTCCAAGGATGGCATAACAGGAGGATCTATGGGAAGTCCCTGATCATCCATATCCGGTGTCTAATCACTGCCTGGAAACTGGCATACAACCGGAGGATGTATCAATTCCATGACTCTGTAAGGTCAAACGTACACCTTAGATCAACATTAGCAAGAACTGAAAAACTGAAGGCACAAGACAGAACATGGAAAAGAAGGCATTCAAGTTATGAAAAACATGACTACATGGTGTGTTCTTTCCCCACACGGCGTGTTCCCTTAATCCATTCACATGGGAGTGTACTTCCACCTAAACCGGTCTTGTAATAGCCCAAATACATGGAATGTTTTCGTAACACACGATGTGTACTTGAATCCTATTCCCTGCCCGAGTCCTTCTACACGGTTAAACCACACGGCTCCTCTAAACAAAACTACGTGGCGTGTTCAGGTCAGACACGATGTGTACTAGACATTCCTTCTTTGGCCTATGTTGTTAGTGACACGGTCAGACACATGGATGACACTACACGCGTGTGTTCCAGTCAGACACAGTGTGTACGAGAAAGGGTAACACCGACCCGTGTTGTTCGTAACATGGCTGGGTACCTAGATCAGATGACACAACTTGTAAAATTTAGACACGGTGTGTATTTAAAAAGATAACATGGCCCATGTTGTTTGTGACACGGCCGGAGTACCTATTTCATACTGCACGGCATGTTAAACTAGTACACGGCGTATTCCCTACAAGATTTTTCACAACCTCGTGTCCCTACTTACAGATTCAGTGACACGGTTATAGACTACACGACGTGTAACCATAAATTACATGCCCTGTATTTTGGGTTTTTCTGGATAGTAGCCTCAGAAACTGCTCCGGAGCCTAGAAAACATAGAATACTAGCGTTAAGGTGCCAAATTCTGATCTGTGAGGGCCCATATTCCCTGCGAATCATATTATGGTATCTTATACAAGTTACAAACAAAGTAAACAGGTCAATGATCCACCTAATTCCGGTCCACTTGGGCCCATAACACCTCAAGAACCAAAGTTTGGTATCCTTATAAGCAAATCACTGTACAAACAAATTCCCTATCAAACAATAGGGATTTTATCAAAGATTCTATCACAACAACATGCATAATCTACCCAATATCTATCACAACAACATGCAATTGCCAATGCATCCGGGGTGGCATGGCAAGAATGCATGGAATGTGATTTCTAACAAGTGCCTATATGATGCATGAGATGGCATACCCTCATCTCATCGGGTTACAACAAAAATAGAACCACAATAACAACAACGGTAACAACACAAAGCATTTTAATCACCCAACGGTGAAATCAATAAACTGTAAAATTGGAAACCAGTAAAACTAAAATTAAATGAGGTAGTATGGATTTTCCTTGTACACGGGTTAGCTACTCCCAGGAACAACTCATTACCAAGTATCGATTCCATCCTATCCCTAGCTATAGTCTCCAAATAGTAAGTCAAGAGAAAAGAAACCCTCTGATACCACTTTTTAACACCCCAGTTCCTGAAGCCACCCAGAGGCGCCCCGTACCCGGTTGGTCACATGGCCTCAAGCACATTTACCCTAATGACATAGGCTTACAACTAGCAGCGAGGGCATTGGGTGTAATAGTGGGGAATCTATGCCCTCATTGGCAGAGTATACAGCATAAGTAACAAAACATACAATAGCGGAAGCCGTAAATATACAACAATAATAAGAGTGGAAGACTGATAAATAATCAACTAGAGAAGAACTATATGTAAATGATGCATGATACATATATGTCAAAGAAAACAGCCAACCAAGTCATAATTCTGAATATAGTACTAAACCAAAGTACAAAAGAAAAAAAGATGATCAACTCATCAGTATCGCAAGCCTCGTCTTGGTCCCATGCTCACCAGATATAGTGTAATCAAGAACCAGAAGTATAAGGGCGCTTTCCCTTATCTATACATGCAATAATATAATCTGTTTGGGCCCAAAAGCATGGCCCAAACTGGGTGTGAGACAAAGTCCCCGTAGGCAACCACCTGAAGATCTGTGCCTAACAGTCACTGAATATATGGTAGGTAAAAATACAGAAAGCAATAAATAGAGAAGTACTAAACAACAAACAATCCACAATTTCTAGCACATAAGTAAAACAAGGAAGCAGCCACACAAGAAAGTATAACAAACAGGTAACCCTATGGGTAGTTCTCATAGCCTAACCCCTATGGTTCAACCTACAAGTACTAACAACCCTCTGGGAGGCACACACAGTCTCACCCCTCTGGTTCAGCTAACGAACAGACTCTCTGGGGAAGCACTCACCGTCAATTCCTCCTATAGTCTCGTATCGTACTAAAGGTGCTCTGGGGAAGCACTCAACATCTCATCCCCCTGTGGCCTGTGTCGAGGAACTACAAAAAATCTGAGGAAGAACTCAACGTCAATTCCCCCTGTGGTCTCGCATCTTAATATAAAGACACTCTGGAGAAGCCTTTACGTCCATTCTCCCTATAGTCTACTACACTAGGTTCCCACATCCTTGTGTAAAGTCAGCAAGTATCGCATTGCGTAATGGCCAAAGTAACCTAAAGAACTACTTTGATAGCATTCTACGACATCTCAGCATGGAAGAACAACAGTCACACCATCCTACAACTAGGCATGGAACTGGAAGTACCCTAATAGGCAAAACTAGACCAAATGGTCATAAACTGGAAACACATGCATGGGAAAAACATCCAAGAATAGTAAAATTACCCTATTCACAAACAATAACCTCTACTCAGGCATATAAGAAAGGTAGAAAATCAACAAGGGTAAAACGGGAAATATACAATACCCCGTTCAAGGGTATTGGTGGAATTTTCACAAAATAATCAAAGACTTCCTATAGAAAGGCACAAACCACCTAACTTGATTTTAGTTGATCGATATACTCGAACCACGAGGCTTGAATCTCATTATAATTTAATAGATATATGATCATTCACAAAATGTTGAACCCAAAATAACTTGAAAAGAAGGAGGAATTGGAAAATAAGGCTTTGGGAGAAGGAAGAGCTTACCGCTGCGGTTCCAATGCAATCGATGGTGGTCGATTCGGAGAACGATAGAGGTTCAGGGGCTTAGAGGAGATTCATGGCCGTACAAGACGCCCTCGGTAAAAAAATCTAGAGAAGAAGATGTTTCTAGGGTTAAGACACGACCCAGGTCCATTTAATGAAAAAAATAAAGAATGTGGTGTGTACTTTTGGAGTACATGGCGTGTACTAGGCTTTTCCGTACTCTGCTTTAAGCGGACTCCACATCACCCCTACATGGTCGTGTGTGTGGCCCAGACACGGACAGCTCATAGCCTCGCACGGATAGGGAGTACACGGCGTGTACTCATAAAGTACACAACGTGTACATCAAAAAATTCCAAAAACTCTTCTTTTCTCAAAAACTCCAGATAAAAAAAGAAAAAAAACTTGAAAAGAAGGTCCAGGTTCTTACGATCAACCATTTGCTTATTCCTAGTTGTAAGGTCCACTGGATTGAACTTCTCATAAATCTTATCTTAATATCCAACCCATTCTCTCTTCTATGGTTTCCAATTTATTTTCATCTTCTCACAAATATCTTTACTAAGGCAGATCCCACTGCACTTAGAAACAACCTCTTCTCCCTCATTTACACAACCTTTATATTTTAAAATAGTTGATATTAAACTTGGAAAAAATAGGGAATTGTTTTTTTCAAGAATTTTTGATCATTTTATTTATGTGAACAGCAAGGTATCTACACTGATTTACGTAAATCCCTTTTCTCATTAGATAAACTAAGAATAAATCTTGATACTTCAGATATGAAAATTCCCCTTTCCTAGAAAAAATATGATGCTTAATAAACTTGAACAATATTATACACTCTCCACTTAACTAAGTAGCAATAGGTCTCACGTGATCATCATTATTATTAAGCTCCTTTAGAGCTGTCTAAAAGAAGAAAATATCACACTCAGGTGGATAACTTCCCGGATAATCATCAAACACACCCTCCTGAAATATTTTAATACATTCATCCCATTGTCTTTATGAGAAAGAAATTATTTTTTCCTTTCACTATGGACATAATCCATGAAATGTCACTTCCATCTAGTTGGAACTCTAGATTCATATAAAACTCATGAATTAGCCTTGAGTAGAAGGGTATTCCTTTATTAGAGAATCACTCGAGCTATCCTTGATCCTATAACACCTTGAGTAGCAAAGACTTGCTTTCCAAGAGGCATTCCACAAGAAGTTCTTTTTATAGAGTTACAACACGGTTCACCAAAGCAGCATTCATAGGTCCATAATATTTTCTCGATTCCCCTTTCTATTTATTAGTCGCATGTGACTCTCCACAATAAAGATCTCACTTCACATGCACCATTCCAATAGTTCGGTTTGAAGGATAGAAGGGGAAAGGTCTGGGTTAGAGAGAGAAATGGATGAGTGAGTATAAGGGTAATGGAGTAGAGTGGATTGACTCAAATTTATATAATTTAGGGATTTTGAAATCATAAAATTGTGAAATCATAAACTGGTTTCAACAAAATCAATGAAACGTTGTTGTTTGAGTAAAACCATAAAGCAGATAAAAAATAGTGAGTCATTGGTGTCAGCATGACAACTGCATCGGCATGACAAAGTTATTGGTGTCATCTTGACATTCCCAACTTCATACTGTTAGTGTCAGTATGACACTATTTTTTGACATTTCTAGTGTTAGTATGAAAACTTCACTTAAAAATTATCAAAGGAAAAACAACATAAGGTCTTATAGATTGATCATTAATAACTCATGTATGATGTAGTTCATTATTTTAGTGTTCAATGGATTAGTGAAAATGTCAGCAAGCTAACGTTCTGTTCCAATGAACTCTAATTTTATATCGCCTTTTTGAGAATGGTCTCTCAAAAAGTGATTCCTTATATCAATGTATTTTTTCCTAGATTGTGAAACATGATTATTAGAAGTATTAATAGCACTTGTATTTTAACAATTTATAGGGACATGTATAAATTGATATACATAATCTAGTAATGTGTGTTTCATCCACAAATTGTTTTCATAACAACTATAACCATATAAATATTCATCTTTAATAGTATATAATGAAACAAAATTTTGTTTTTTACTACAATATGAAACTATAGACTTTCTAAAAAAAATGGCATGCACCAGAGGTTCTTTTCCTATCTATCTTATAGCCACCAGGATTAGCATCTGAATGACTCACCAAATCAAATGGTTGTCCTCTAGGATAGAACTATCCTAAATTTATTATATACTTGAGATATTTGAAAATCATTTTTATATAATTTAAATGATATTTTTTAAGTTATCTTGAAAACATGCACACATGAACACACTAAACATAATATCTAGACTACTATTAGTTAAGTAGAGTAAACACCCAATCAATCCTCTGTAAATTTTATGATCAATAGATTTACCATCTTCATCAGGGTCCAACTTACTGGTGGTACTCATTCAATTTTCACTTATTTTAGTGCTTTCAAATCCCATTCTCTTTAAAATATCCTTTTTATATTTAATTTCATTCAAAATAATACCTTCTTTATTTTGAAATATTTTAAATCTAAGAAATAATTTGAGTTCACACATTAAACTCTTTTCAAATTCACTTTGAATCGTACTTGATAAAACAACAGATAGAGAATTTTTAGAAGATCCAAAAATAATATCATTAATTTAAATTTGGACTACAAAAGAATCTTTTTATTTTTCTATAAAAAGGTTAGGGTTGGAAATACCTATCGTAAAACCTTTAGAAAAAATAATAATGTTGAGCCTATCATACCAAACTATTGGATCTTACTTTAAACTCTAAAAAACTTTAGTTAAATTAAAAACATTATTTGGAATGTTGGTATTAGTAAAACCAGGGGGTTTTCAACAAACACATCCTCAATATATAATCATTTATGAATAATCTCTTAACATCCATTTTATAAAGTTTGAAATCTAGATTTTCTTCATAAGAAAGAAGGATTATAATGGCCACAATTCTATTTACTAATGCAATAGTTTACTGATAGTCAATTCATTCTTCTTGACTATAACCTTGGGAAACCAATTTAGTTTTGTTTTTAACTATGTTACTAGGTTTATCTACTTTGTTCCTAAACACCCATTTAGTGCCTATAGTCAAGGTTTCCTTGGGTGTATCTACAAATTTCTAGAAATTATTTCTTGCATGCTGATTTAATAATTCATACATAGAAATCACCCAAAATTAATCATTGATAGAATCGTTGATGTTCATAGATTCAGGTTGTGACAGAAACACTTGAAGTTTAACATGATTTCTAAGAGAATCTATAGTCTTAGATCCTTTGTCTAAATCTCCAAAATTATCATCTAAAGGATGGATCATGAGAGTTCTAACAGGTCTAGAAACTATAGGGATTTTCAATTTTGGTTCTTCAATAGGTTTAGGTACATCATGACTGGAATCTGGAGAATTTCTAGAGTTGGAAGTTTTAATAGATTTCTTCACATGATGGTTAGAATATTTGGAAATGATGTCCAGATTTGACGTATCATCTATAAGATTATTTAGAGAGTTCTTTAACTCATGTGGATTTTTCCCATAAAACATGACACGTACAGATTCATCCACACATTTGGTTCTCTTATTGAAGAATCTATAGGATTTACTAGAAATTGAATAACCTATAAAAATTCCTCCATCACTCTTGGAGGAAAATTTTTATAGATTATTCTCAGTGTTAAGAATATATACTTTGAAACCAAAAACATTGAATTAGTTAACCTTGGGTTTTAAATTTTTTCTCAACTCATATAGAGTTATTTTAGTGATAGGTCTAATCAAAACTCTATTGATTATATAGAATAATATTTTGAAAGATTATTCCCAAAAGTATATAGTTATGTCGTACTCACTAAGAATGATTCTAGCAATTTCTTACAGGGTTCTATTTCTTCTTTCTATAACTCAATTTTACTGGGGTGTCCTAGGAGTAGATATGTTATGACTATCCCCATTTATTGAGAAAAATGATTCAAAATCTTGGTTCTCAAACTCAAAACCATGGTTAAATCATTTGGTTTTAATTCTAAGACCACTAGGATTTTCTACAGTCCTAGAAAAGTTGGTGAAATGTGAGAAAACTTCCCTTTTGTGAGCCAAGAAAAGGTCCAGGTATATCTAGAGTAATAATTTACAAGGAAAAAGAAATAGTGCTTCCCCCTTAGACTTGAAAGTAGAAAAGTTCCAAACATGTCCTTCTGAACCAACTTGAGAGTTTGATAAGTTGAAACTTTTTTCTTTGGTTTGAATGAGATTTTTTGTTGTTTAACTTTTTGATAAGGATTATAGACTTTTTCATTTAGAAACTCAAGTTCAGGTAGATCCTTAACTAATAATTTTCTAGTAATATTTCTATGTGAGTGTATATTTCAATGTACAAATATTGTATTCCCAAGCCATGTTTCTTTGTGAAAATCACTCAATCGAGAAAATTTTGAGAAAATAAATAATCTAAGTTAACAGCATAAAAATTTTCATTTCTAAGAGTAGAAAATACTAACTTATTTTTAGTTTTAAAAACATTTCATGCATCATTTTGAAATTTTACCTTAAAATCATCATCACATAACTGATAGATAATGAGTTTATTGTATTTTAATCCATCAACAAAAAGTAGCATTGTCACCAAATGTAACATTCCCACCATCTATAGAGACCCTAGCATTTTACACATAATATTACAAGATAGTAAGCATAACTATACTTCATATTACAAGCCAAGGATCATGAATTATAGTTTCTTGGAAGACTAAGTAAATAAAATAGAAAACATGTAGCTAAATAAAACATTTATTTATTTAATATTCAAATTGAGCACCAAAATTACATTTTGCTCAAAAATATGCATAGTGTACCCTGGGTAAAAAAGGATCATAGTGATGAGATAAATATCCCAGTACGAGAATAACCCTACGAACAAAGCATTGGCTTAATGGATATAAGGCATGACATGATGACATAAAAAGGAATGTAACATATGAAATCATAACATTTAAACATGAAATCTTATAAACATGGAGTCATAATAATGTTTCAGAAACATAAAACAAGACTTTATCATGATTCAATGCTAACTTCCAAGACCTTTTCACATGTTAGCACAAGCCAAGGCTAACTGCCAGGACCATCACACATGGTTTCACAAACCAAAGCTAACTGCAAAGACCGTTGCACCTAACGTCTCATGAGACTCAACATTACCCAATGCATTAGAGTGATATATGAGTGCACCCATATTAAATTTTCATGAATATTTTTTCCACATAATGAATAATACATAATCAATCTTATATAAACATAAGGGGTACCCATGGAAAGAATTGGGTACCACAATCATGTCATAAAGCATAAGAAATAGGCGTATCATAAAAGTGTCCATGAAAGAAAAGGAACTAAAATATACATGGAAATTCATAATGTAAAATAATAATGTATCATGGTAATTGATGTCAAGTATAATTCACAACTTGTAAGAAAAGTATTTAATAAATTTTAGCAATAAAATATTTTTGTGTTGTTTTAAGGAAAATATTATAGAACCTTTAAAATAGAAAAGGGGATAATACTTTATGCAAAAACAGAAGTGAACTAAGAAGGATTTAATAATAAAAAGACTAATTTTGTAAAAAAAATGTGGATTAAAAAAGAATATACATTTCACTTTAAATAAGTTAAGAATTCAAAATGTTCCCTCCAAAAAAGTTTGCTTATCAGAAAGTATTGAGGAGGGAATCACTTAAAAACATGTATACCCCTGAAAGAGAATGTTGAAAGGGTATTTATAAATGAATTTGATAATTTTAAACATAATTTAGAATATTGACATAAAAAGATAATATAACATAATTTTGGTAAAAGGAAGATAAGGCATCCCAAATTAACAAAGGAGGTTTGGGTAGAATCCTTTACATATTATCGGCATGGTATCAAGTGTACTTAAGAGGGCTTAATGAAAGAGAAAGGGGTTTCTCATCACTTATAAATCACGAGGGAAGTATGGGGGAGGTGAAAAATCACACCCTATCATTTGGTATTACAGATAAAATTGAATAAAATATAGGTCATTCTTGAATAAAAGTGAAATAGAGAGGATCTCATGACTTATGTCTGATGGTGTTCTCCACTTGATATTAATGTCCTCTTGATTCAATCTTCCTTGAGAGCCTCTTAAGGGGAGAGGATTTGGTCTTTTTAGAAGACCAAGGGATTCTAGACATGGGGGGGGGGATATTGGGGAGATATTTTTTTATAATTTCAAGAAGGCACAAGGATTGAGAGGAGTAAAGAGAATAGGGGAGTGTGGGTTGATTTTTATTGGAGGGGAGGAGTGTTTTCTTAATATTTTAATCATTTGTTTCTTATTTTTTCATAAGACAAGAAATATAAATTATTCTTGTGACCAAAATTTGTAATATGTGAATGTGAGTTTAAACTAATGGCCATTTACATCATCCATGACTCAAGAATGATGCAGAAATTTAGGTTTTAGCATATATCGTGAATTATCGTATTTTACTATTCATAAACATTCAAGTATTTTAGAAAAACCCAAAAATATTCACCCTAACAATTTTTTGACATATTGAATCCAAAAATGAACTCCATTTTTCAAAAAAAAATTCTAAATATAATTAATTATATTTGGAATTAAAATCATTATTTTCTTAAAAAATGCAAATTTTAAAACTATAACTGATTTTATAATGCTTTCAAAAATTACATAAGGTCTTATAAAATTATCTTAAAACTAGAATAAATAAAAATTATAATTTATGAACACCTTTTTTGAAAATAAATTTTAATTTAATTTAATTAATTAATTCTAATTAAATATTTATGAATTAAAAAATACCAATACTTTTACTATGATCATATTATCACTTATAATATGCCTAAAGTTTATTTCTAAATTCAAGGGTAGTTTTCACTACTTAAGAATCGAAAAAGACTATGAAAATAGCCCTAGATATTTCAAACTCACAAGGTGAAGTTTAAAGAATTCAAAAGAAAGCCAAACCCTCTAAAGAGTTTCATGACAGACCTGTGCAAAAAACTGAAGCGGAAACATATTTTCTATACCCTAACGAGGAAGTCCTATGCGGAGAAACTATGCAGAGTACTTACATGGAAAAATTCCCTTTTACCAAGCCCTATCCATGCCTATAAATAGGACCCTTGGGCTTCCCATTTCAGGGAATAAAATATTTGAAAGACACCCTGAAGCTCCCTTTGCGTAGCTCTTTCGCCCAAATTCCTCAAATTGTCTTAGGTAGCTCTCTAAAACATGAGAGAAGAGATAATTAAATGGGATAAAAATATTTTGAAAGTATTTAAAAAAATTTACATAGGCGTGGTTCCCATATGTGAAACATTTTTTCAGTTATCTTACAAACCTGTGCGACACAACTACGCAGCACACCTGCGTGGCACACCTGCATGGTATAGCTACGCGGTGCAACAACGCGGGGTACCTACACGGCACACTTGTGTGAAGTACCTACGTATAAGAGCTTGGTATAAGGCCTACATACAAACTTAAGTACCTTATTTAAGGCCATTCATGATAGGGTATCTTTTTCCTTGGTTCCATTATTTGAAAGGGACTAAGTTGAAGCCTCCACCAAAACCTCACGACTTATCAACCCTTTGGGAAATAAACAATATTATTTTTCCTATTTGGGTTTGTATATCCCGCAGTCAGATGTTTTCCACATTTGGTTTACAATGGGGTAAGGATTCATGAAGTGTCTTTGGGTTTGTATGTCCACAATCACATGGACATTTCTCATAGGAACAATGATGGGAAGTTATCAGTTTGGAGGATTAGGGTTTGGGTCCCGATCTCTTCCTTCTCAAAGACTAGAAACCTCAGGTATCTAGTAGGAAAGGTACGGTTCACACCTACTTTTCCTTTTTAACAAAGTAGAAGTCTCACTCCCCTACCAGGATTAATTTTAGGGCATCCATCTTACTGTAATCCCCTAACATTCATCCCTCCATCATTTCATTGGACCCTTGTCCAATGTAAATAGAATAGAGGGAGGGCTCATCACCTCACCCTCTTCTTAGGTTGCCTCAAGCTCATCCACCCTGGCTGTCATAGGTGCACCCTCTTCCACCAGTGGAGGAGGAATTGTGTGGGTTCCTTTTTTGAATCTTTTACATCCTCTTTTTTCTCACACAGATCATTACTGACGTGGGTTAGAGATTTTTCATTATCACAACATTTTTAGAACCACTTGAACTATAAGAAATCTTATTCTTGTTCAAACCAGGATACATAGGAAGCCTTCTCAAGGCCCGAGCTTGTTGGATATTCTATTCAGGAATCCAACCCTAATTCTCTTAATATTGACATCTTCCTTAGGAGTAAGTCCCAAATTAAACCCCAAAATTATCAAAGAATCCTTTTTAGTAAGTAATCCCAAACTCATTTCTCTCAAAGTACTGTACTCTCACATGAGACTTATCGAACTACATGGGATTTGATTCTCATCCACATGGGATACATAGAAATTCTCCTTCAGGATCAAACCCAAAAATTCAATTAAACCTTGTTCTCCTTGGTCTATATTCCCAACATGGTCTAATCTTACTTGGAAACCTATATCCTTTCCATGTTCCTTTGGATGCTTCGATATAAATCCCACACCAAACATTGACTAATAACCTTTTTATTATATTTCCTTAACACATGAAATTAAACTATATGGATAGGTGCTTTTCACATGAAATTAAAAGGGTTTACATGTACCATTAAGCGGCTCCTAACTACGAGGGTTCTGATTATTTCACAATGATATGTAGGTAGCCCAATTTATGGGTATGATCCCAATATCAAAAACAAATATTCATCTCCCTAGATTAAAATACATATAGATATCTCCATTAATAAAGAACCTTGAATAAACACTGAAAATTCTAAATTTTACACATGTTAATAAGTGATTTCAAATTCAAAGGGAAAGTTATGTTATACTTGGTGAATTAACAAGGATTCATGAAAATATCTCAAATTTATAAATAGAGTCCTGGAGTAGAAAATAATTCCCACCAAAAGGGTGTGATGAGTCTGACCTCCCATCCTCTCAACCAATGAAAGTTCCTAAGTATCATAAAGTTCAAACTTAACGAACACCTGAATTTGGAAAGTAGGTCCACTTTGGATAAAGAACTGTTTGGTGTTTCTAGTTCCATGAATAAATCCAATGGAAACCACCTGGAAGAAGTGACTATTGAAAATAGAACACACATTTCAAGTAACTAAGAAACAAAAATGGTGAACCCAACGTGAATCCTTAACCAAGTTAATAAGTTACCCACCTTTTAGGACCCTATCAATTGATAAAGGCCAAATAAATGAATGAATCACACATATATCCATCTAAAAAATTTCACTTTAATGGAGTTTTTTGTTGTTCTCAATTTTTTCTTAGAACTCCCTTCAGTCCAAAATGGCTTTCTTCAAGGCAACATCTATGAACTTCCCAACCATTGATCAAGATGGATACACATCAACATTAAGGATTCCATCAACCACCCAACCTCTTCAAATAAGGGTCTATAACATGCTGGTAAAGGAGTACCATCAGTATGGTACAATACCAACTTTAGAGGATGCCCGATAGGCTCTCTAGGTCAATAACAATCCCCGATTGCCCAACCAATGACAACCGATGGTCAAGAAGAAGACGATGCCAAACACCATTTTCAACCATTTTAGGTCATTATCCTCGGAACGCAACAACCAGTACCTCCCATACTACAGGGAGGTGGATTAAGAGGTCACTCAGGGCCTCAATTGAAATATGAAGGAGTCCTTCCTAAGGAATCCCACCATCAATTTCCACCAGCAAAATCATGTGGTAGTAAACCCCCAACGTGATGGGGGTTTTACCTCTGGATGTTCGGCCCAGGTCCCTCAAACCTGAGTGGGCAAGACGAACCGACAGGGAAATCATCTTGCTAATAGAGAGAAGGTTCTCACCTATAACCCATTCGGAGAAGTCCATCAACCTAACACGATGGAAAACAATGAGCAGGCTCATACACCCATCTATTCTAATTCCACTGCCCAACAAAATCATCTGGCAGAAACTCACCAATCCCGCTGGAAAAATCTGTTGGAGTAACGTGAATAGGTACATACACCTATTTTAAAATTATTATCCAGTCATCATGCTATTATGACTACATTTAAAGAATCCCTACAATCCAATGTGGTGGAAACTGGTAAATAGGAACATACACCTGCCTACAATCATTAATTATGCCAGCATTCTCATTTGTCAGTATTGAATGAAGTCTGTAAACCATGCTTGGTAAGAAATAGCTAGTAGATATATACACCTGTCAGTGTTCATCAAGCCTACCAACATCCTCATTTGGTAGCACCTAGAGAAGTTAGTCAGAAAGCTCTGATGACAAATCTTGGGAAGACCTAACTCTCTCACATTATACATGAGTCATTTCAATACCCATTGAAAGTAAAAGGATGACAGGAGTAGGAACATACACCTAATCCAGTTACATAATGGAGTTATATTCCCATTCCGGACACTGAAGTCCCCAAACACATCTTATCAATGGTCTAAGGGAAGACACAAATCCCTGCCCTTATTCTAGAAGAATGCCAGAATATTATTACAGCCACTTCAGTAGTACCAGGGGAACGGACACATAAATCTATCCCCACACATAGGATGACACATCAGTATTCCAACCTAGAGATGATACATCCCTCTATTCTAGTCTAGGAGGGTCATGGAACATAATCCCCCATATCATACGGATAATTGGATCAAGAACATACACCCTTTACAATTGTAGACAATCAGACTCATCTGATAAACACTCCATGGTAGGCACATAAACCTACCCATGATAACAATTTATCAAAGAAAGTGGGCCCAACTAAGTGAAAGAGAACATCCAAAAATAAATCTCTTCAATCACAGTTGGATAATCAGGAGTCAAGCTGAAATTTGGATCCTCTTAATGCTGGAGTTCTTGAAGCCCTCAAAAATTTATCTATTACTGTTCAAGAAACTACCCTCTAATTACCAAATTATGGGAGTAGTAGAGGTAATTCTGAAGTTCCCCACCAGCCACTTCATCATGAAGGCTTTATTCATGAAAATTTGGTCAATATAGAGATCCCATCTTTGGATGAGATCCACCAAAACCCTCCATGTGACCAGATAACCACGGATCAAGAGGATTTATCTCTTACTAAAATCCACCATGGTGGTCCTCCCCATGATGGATTCACTGAAAAATTTCTCTCCACATTAGTTTTTCGCATTGTCAAAATAATTCTATAATTGAAAATGTAGTAATGAGAATGCCCTCCTATCTTGAGGCACCTTCCTGTACAAGGCTAGTCAGGTATGATGCCTTTTCATTAACAGGTGAAATACTATCTCAACTAGAAGATATATTAAGGTAATGTTCATTCTACGAACCTCCCATGGGTCACTAATCTTCTAATAAAGTAGAGGAAAAATTGGTTGATTCCATTTTTTTTAATAAAAAAATCAAGAATCTCCCACTTTGGTCAGACCAAGTGGATAAACCTCTAGTGAAAGATGAATAACATATGTCAAACATGAGAAAACAATTGGATAAAGGAGAATTACTAGTCAAGTTCTGGCCTTTGGAAAATTCTCAATACAACATTCTAGAATTGATGGATGAAGATTGAATTCATGATGTCTGCCTCAACTTATGGAAGACTCTTTATCATTTGAAAACCAAATTATTACCATATGATTAATATCAAAATCATGTAAATGTAATAGAATGGTTGCAACAACAAATTGACCTGACATCTCTCTCAGTTTCCCAACATCCAAAGGTTGAAATGTAGTAGATAACCCTTCAGTGTGCATGCCTCCATGATCTAAAGAGGCTACACTAGTTAATTTCTGGCACCCCATCTAGTGTTCGTATTAGAGTATGGGGTGCACATAGAGCATTGCATTTCAC
Source organism: Viscum album (assembly GCA_963277665.1). Classification (NCBI taxonomy): domain Eukaryota; kingdom Viridiplantae; phylum Streptophyta; class Magnoliopsida; order Santalales; family Viscaceae; genus Viscum; species Viscum album. The sequence goes on from OY728135.1 coordinate 459,767,209, forward strand.
TACACTTCAGAATCAACAAAGCCCGCCAAAATTGGTCTCATGCAATGTTATTTCCCACAACCAGCTACAATCAAAACATTTTGTATGTAATAAAATTTACACTAAAAAATAGGCATCAACAAGGTCTCATTATACGTAGGCTCAAATAAAACATGTTTTTGAGTTAATATTTCAGGAATCATATGAGAATCTTTACCAGGCCTCCAACTTAGAGGATATCAGTCGTCTGATAACACAAAGGTCTAAAATATCACAACAATCTTCTTAAATAGGGGATTTTAGTGGTTGTTGGATAATACAACCACTGAATGTACAAACCAAAATTCTAAAAAACAAAAGATCATCTAAACAAATCTCATCCATATTAGTTCAAGAGCCGCCCAGCTTGCAGGGCTGGGTGGTTTTTTTAATTCAACCTTTAAATTCATTAACAAATTTCAATGGTTTGAAGAAGAAGAACAGGAACAACCCCATCCTGCAGGGCTAGGGGATTTTTCACATCTGAAATCCCTTTCTAAATGGAATTCAGTTTTCTTGTGATTAGGGAAGAAACCAAAAATAGAGTGCACAACTGAACTATCCAAGGATTCCCTTTGGATTACTTTTTACCAAACATTTCCCAGTAAATCTTCATATAGGGGTACAAAGTCTCATGAATGATATAAAATGAGGTGATCTTGCAATGATACTAATTGAATGCCATCAATTCATTATGCATCAGTTAATGTTATTAACAATATTGTAGAATATCCTGCAGAAAATGAGTCTAGTTCATGGGAATCATAAGATGAAGTTCTTATCCCTAATACAATACACACTGAAGAAAATGAAGAAGGTGTGCATACTCGAAATCAAAGGCTTGCCCAAAATCTAGGTATTCCCACAAATAACCAACTCCCACCCCTCTGAAATAAATCTAACAAGGGGAAAGCTAATAATAATATTGTATCTCACTTTTACACTGGAGAAGATCAATATCTTTCAATTGAAGAGATATTTTCACACCAATAAGAGGAGATGAAAGAGTTGAAAAGACTCAATACAGAGTTACTTTGAAGAAGCATTTCTACTAGACATACACCCCAGGAAGATACTCAACATGGAAATCCTGTAGGAGGTCCACAACAAAGAGGATTTGTGGTAACTATAGATATGGATAATGAATTACCTCCATTGGGTACCTTGTTAGGATCAGATCAAACAAATCCTTATAGGCATGTTCCTGTGGGTTATCCAATAAAAATATTATCACAACCACTAGTGGTTTTACCAATCATTGCACCAGTTCATGATCCATCTACTATACTTGTATAGGTCCCAGCTCATCTTGATATTCCCCAAGTGCTTATGAACACAATTGTTGCATTAACAACTCGATTGGAAGCCATGAAAGAATGACGTGTGCCCATTCAGCTAGAAAAGAAAGCTTACCCCGAATGGTCGGATCTGATCCCTCCCCCACTAAATTTTTTGAATACCACATTCCCAATCTTTAATTATTAATGAGATTCGGAACCACACTTAACACATTTCCTTTATCATTGTGATCCTGTGATGTTTACTCCTAAACAAAAAAAGCAGTAAAGCTTAGGTGTTTTGTGCAGTCATTAAAAGGACCAAAATTTGAATGGTATATAAGTTCACAATCTCAATCAATTACTCGAGGGGGAAATATCTGTTAGAAATTACTTCTTCAATTCAGTTCAATACTACCAAACACAAAAAATTTTGATCTTAAAAATTGAAAAAAAGGAAAATGAAAGAGTTTCATATTTTATTGCATGATGGAAAGGATTAACATTTCCTTAAATATAGAACTCCCTTAGTAAGAGTTGCTGCCAATTTTTATGGCAAATCTGCGTGATGATTTATGCACACCATTGATCCTTGTGAAATACACAGGAAAGTTTTGATACCTTGCTTCAATTTCTCAACACATAGAAGATTCTATTATGGAAGCTATAGATAAAACTTGTGTAATTCCATTAGCTATAGGAATGAGAACAAGGAAAGAAAAGGCTGCTACAGTCACACTCAAGCAAGCACCTGTACCTGCTTCCACTTCAAAACCTTCACCATAACAAAGGGCTCTGCTTCCTGAGTGTTAGCAGCAATGACCACCTCGTAAATATGATCAAAGAGATCAAATGAAAAAACAATTTGAGGAGTTAAAGAAAAAATATTATTTTTTCTAGAATGAACAGGTTATGGGTTAGTTCATCTTGTCATTGGAAAATAATTTGGTGTAATTACCAAGGTCGTAGAAACCAAAAAAATAAGGATATGAAGATATTACAAATTATTATACCTTTCACCAGATGTTGGGGAAGCCCATTCAGAAATGTTTTGTTTTCAAAGACCTCCTCCTAAAAGGTAGACTCTAGACAAGTAAAACTGAAATGTTCTTCAGTCCAAGTAGCATGTGTTACTGCTATAGATCCTGAGGATTAAGGAAAATAGAAGATAGTAAAAAGTAAAAATTATCAAAAATATGATGATTGGATGACCAGTAAAATGATCAACTAAACTCATTCCATTTTACAAACCTAGTTGAATCAACCGATTGTGTTGTCTGCAACTTCTACCACAACAAAACCACCTTCATCAAAATATCCATCCTCAAATAAGAGACATGATCAGAAGGAAAAATAAAAATCATAAGAAGAAAAGCTCATTCCAAGGCCAAAGTTGTATTTAACTTTGGAAAATTTCATTCCATCTATTTCAAAAGCATGGGTACCACCCAACCAAATGGCACAACCAGAACCGACCTGTCAAGATAAATCTTCATCAGATGAAGAATTGATATTTGGTTCCATCAATGTGATTCACTTAATGGATCCCTATGCCAATGATTCTTTTAATTATGTTGAGCCTAAGATCCCTATACCTAACTTGGGAACCATAGGATGAGGCCATGTTTGAGGATACAGGTGAAGATGTGCATATTCTAGAATCCACTATTTTAACTCTACCCCTACTCAAAATGTATATGCGGAAGAAACTCATAGGAGATCCCTTCAGTGGGCTCAACAAGAACAAGGAGGTTATTCCACACATGATAGGTTCATTCCTGACATTATTATTTTGGAGGAACAGTTAGAACATACACCATCTTCCTCGCAACAATGTAGATAGACCTAGTCAGTCTAATCTACCAAAGCAAAGAGTATTTCAAGTTTCTTCTTTGACACAGGGTAAATCCACACCAAGAGCGTCAACATTCAAGGCACCTAAAAAACTACATCTCCATGTTGAGAAACATATACCATTGGACCAAAAGTATGATGTCTTGAAATAGCTATCCTAAGTACTAGAAAAGTTCTTGATTTTGGATGCCATGAATCTATCAAAAGAGCTTTGAGAAGCACTTATTGAGGCTTTGTCAAGTCTTCAAGAGTTTGAAACCGAAGTTGCTGCTGATGAGGTTTAACATATAGAGAATGATCCTAAATAATGTCATGAATTTATATATTTTATAGATAAATATGAAGATGATGTTGTACATGGACATGTCAAGATCTTATATCTATCTAGTAGGGTCAATAACATATACATCTGATGAGCCTTCATTGATAATGGCTCAAGATTCAACCACATTCTCATTCGTACACTTCACCGATTGGGCCTCATCGAATCTGACTTATCTCCTTCTACTTTAATATTTCAAGGATATGATAGGAATGAGAAAGAACCTATGGGTGAGATTAAACTTAGAACTCAGTTTGGGGATCTTGTGAATTCAGAATTTCATGGTTGTTCGTCAGGGCACGACCATCAACATTATGCTCAGAAGGCCTTGGCTACATCAACATGTGGACATACATTAGTCATACCACCAATGTCTTAAGTAATATTTCAATGGTCAAATTGGGGCATTTTATGGTGATAAGGCTTTACTCAAAATTTTTGAATCTCAATACATTGAGCCATAATTTTATCACTCGAAGGGAACAAGGACTATGGAAAACGAGGTAACTAGAATTAATGATATGAATGGATTGGAATAGATCCCAGCAAACCCATTCATACATTTGAATATAGATTATGTGTTTCCAATCAATAAAATTAAAAGGGTAAACCCAAATCCAAGTATTCTTCTAGTATCTTCCATAATGTCAATTGCGGAATTCGAGCCTGATAGAATGGGAGAAATTTTTGATTCACCAAGTAGTGGTGAAAGCTTAAATGGAGATGTCTTCATTTAATCCACTAAACTTTAGCAATCCTTTACTTCATCAATCATAATAGAAGAAGTTGAAGTAATGATAGAGGAATAAAAAGATGTTGATTACCAATACATCATCTCTTCTTTATTACCCCACGAATACCCTTCATCATCAATAGGGCCAGAAATGGTGGCTTATTCTTCAGGGTGTTCAAATAATGATTCCTTCCATAACTATAAAAGTTTTTCTTTGTCATTTATTGTGCAAGTAAAAACAGAAGAAGTAACACATAATGAAGAATAATAAGAATATCTTAGGGATTCTCCTCCAACATTTGAGGAAGGTGTCTCTACAACTGTGGATGGGCTTTGAGAAATAAATCTGGGTATAAAAGAAGATCCATGCCCCATTCTAATTAGTGTGGCCATGACTCTTGAAGAGAAAAAAGTTTATAAATCATTTCTAAAGCAACATCAAGAAATATTTTCTTGGAATTATACATAGATACCAAGACTTATTCCCAATGTAGCTACTCATCATTTGGGTTTTCCAGAATAACAATGACGATTCAAGCAGGTAGCAAGAAGAACACACCCAAATCATGCCTCTAAAATTGATGCTGAAGTTGATAAGCTTATAAAGTATAAATTTTTCAGGGAGGTTCAATATCCCAAATGGCTGACCAATATTGTCCCAGTGAAAAAGAAGAATGGAAAAATCATAGTTTTTATTTATTTCAGAGATCTTAACGGACATTTTCCAAAAGATTTCTTTCATGTTCCGATCATATGGCTTTTAATTGATGAAACAACTAGATATGAAGCACTTTCCTTTATGGATAGTTACTCTAGGTATAATACAATCTAGATGGCCTTAGGTGATAAAGAATCTATAGCCTTTAGAGTCCCTAAAGGAATGTCTTTCTATCAAGTAATTCCCTTTGGCTTAAGGAATGCATGTGCAACGTATCAACATGCCATGCACCATGTCTTGAAACCCTTTTTAGGGAAAATTGTCGAATGTTATGTGGCTGATTTGGTGGTTAAATCTAGAAGACTCTCTAATCACATGGAAGATCTGGAGACCATATTCAATAAAATTTGGCAATATATTTTGAAGATTAACCCCTTGAAATGTGCTTTTAGGGTAACCTCATGGAAGTTTCTTTGATTTTTTTACGCCATCGTGGTATTGAAGTTGACCCTGATAAAAAAAAATCAATCCTTGGCATGTCACCTACTAGAAATTTGATATAATTAAGAGTAATACAAGGACACTTGGCCTATATTAAATTCTTTATCACCAATTTGGCAGATCCTTCACCAGATTAATGAAGAAGGGAGTTACCTATTGTTGAACTGAAGACTTCCAAGAGGCATTTGATACCCTCACAAAATATATCATCAGTCCACCAATATTAATTCCACTTGTTAAAGAAGGCCACTTATTCTCTATATTAGTGCTTCAGAGTGATCACTGGGTTCCTTCCATGCCCAAAAGAACGATGCTGGGAATGGAAACAACATTTAATATCCCAGTTGAACTATACTTGATATAGAATCTCAGTATTCAAGTATTGAAAAGTGTTGTATGGCATTAATATTTTCAATGAAAAATATTGAGGCACTACATGCAACATCATGAGGTCCAATTGGTGTCTCATAATAACATGCTGAAATTTATCCTGAGTCATCATATGATTATAGGGTGTCTAGAAAGGTGGGCAGTTATTTTGCAATAGTTTGATATCTTGTTTGTGCCTCATAAGGAAATAAAAGTCCAAGCTCTAGCTGACATCCTTGCTGAACATCCATTTTCAAAAGATACATCATTGAATACTGAACTTCCTAATGAAGATGTCTTCTCTATTCAAGACAGTTCCCAAACAAGGGAAATGTGCTTTGATTGTGCCTCTAGAAGTCCAACAGAGAAGAGAAAGGAAAACCCTAAACTCAACAATTTTGGGTTAAGAATTGTACTTATCTCCCCATAAAAGGTATTGTTGCCTTATTCCTTCCTATTTTCATAAGGCAGTACCAACAATTATTTTGAATATCAAGCTCTCATCGCAAGCTTTGAATTGGAACATCAGGTGCAAGTGAATCACCTAAAAGTAAAAGCTGGTTTAGAGTTGGTAATCAAAAAAATTGATGGGGATTATTTCATCATAAAGGAAGAGTTAATATTTTTGCATGATTACATCAGTGGGTTAATAGATGAATTTCCCTCAGAGTCGACATTGTCCCATGTTCCGTAATAAAAAAATGCCTAAGCTGATGCACTGTCTAATATAGCTATAGCCTTGGATGATCCAAATCAGGATGAGACAATCATCAGTGTAGGACATATTTGTGTGGTCTCGCCTTTCATTCAAACTATAATGGATGAAATTAATGAAATTATCCCTGTTCCAGATCCATATGGTCATACCACTAGATAGAGAACACCCATCATGGAATACCTTCAAAATGAAGTACTTCCACCAAATAGGGCTGAAAAGAGAACAGATCTAATCCCGAGTGTCCAATTTTACTCTTTTTGATAGTCCATATCACCAGAAGATCCTATAAAAATGAGTCTTTGATGGAATCTTCTTCAGGTGTATTGATAGAGAAAAAACTACAGTCGTCATGAAAGAAGTACATTCAGGAGCCTATGGTGCTCACCCATCTGGGCATATGCTTTTTGATCAAATCTAAAGGCTTGGATACTTTTGTCCATCAATGACGCTGTATTTCACATATTTCACTTAGAAATTTCATCACTACCAAGTGCATGAAAACTTCATTCATCAACCCCCAGATAAGTTACATACATCAAAATACTCCTATCCATTTTCCACATGGGGAATGGATGTAGTAGGGCCTTATCCTCCAGCTATGGCTAAGTAGTTCAAGTATATCCATACTGCTATTGATTTCTTCTATAAATGGGTTGAGAGAGTTCCTATCAAATAATTTGGTGCCAAAAGAATGTTTGGTTTTGTTAAAACTAACATCATCACTATATTTCGTGTCCCTCACACTATATTGATGGAAAATGGCACCAATTTCTATTCTGTTGAGGTAAAGAAATTATATTAGGATCACAATATCAAATCCAACCATTCATTTTTCTATCATACGGTGTCCAATGGATAGATAGAGGATTTCAATAAGACCCAATCAAATATACTCCAGAATATTGTGGATAAAGATAAGAAATATTGGCTTAATAAATTTTTTCATGCTTTATAGGATTATCAGATTACTACCCATACTGCCACCCGAAAACCCCTTATTCATTGGTGTATGGAAAAGAATAAGTTTTTCCAATTGAAATTCAATTTCTTTCACTCAATGTCTCAATATGTGATCAGCTGTCTACAGATGAGAAGTCTCCGAAATGGATTGATGATCTGGAATGATTAGACAAAAAAAGACTGCATACTTTGCATCAATTAGTTGTCTATCATAACAGAGTAGCATAAGCCTTTAACAAGAAAGTTTTCATCTATTAATTTCTTCAAAGAAAATTGGTATTAGTCCTCAGGACTCCAATGATACCAGGAAAGAAACTTCCAAAGCTTGAGCCAAAGTGGGAAGGACATTATTCTATACATAATTTCTAATTGAATGGATCTTATTCCCCAATATCAATGGATGGAGAGCATATTAAAACTCCAACCAATGAGAGATTCTTAAAGAAATAATTTGTGTAATTACACAAAATTTCATCACTATAAGACTTAAAACTGCACAATACAACGTCCTCACTGCATGACTCTAAACTGCATAGCCCAAGGTTCTAGTCTCAAGATGTAAAACTGCATAACAACCATAAGCGTCCATGTTGTATAACATCAAAATGTGTAGCATCTTTTTCCTTGTCGCACAATGTTAAACTACATGACATCATTTTTAATTGCTAAACGACATTAATATGTACAATTAATGTCTACTTTACTTGATGTTAGGAGCTTATATACACAAGAATCATTGATATCATTACTACTCCATATTGTAACACCATTCCATTTCTTCCCAATGTCAGAATCAGATCTTCATAGGGACCTCATTTAAAAAAATATGTGTGGTTAATTATTATCTATTTGAGATATATAGAGATGCTTGTATCTCCAATCATGGGAACAACCACAACCAAAAAAAAATTATTTCATTTTCTCCTCCTATATATGACTCAGAACTATACAGAGGGTTCCCTTAAGATACATGGTCTAATATTTATATCATTTTGTGTCTTAAGTTTAACCATTATTCTAAAAACGTGTCAAAAACAACTGTCTACCGTATAAAACTCAATTGGTGTGGGAAATAAATGTTTTAAGAACTATGTATGTCTTGATTCTCATCTATATGGGATACATAGTGATGCACAAATATTCAATATTGGGCCGAACCACGATATAACCCCCCCTTCTATTCTTTATATAAGAATCAATCCTACACAGGGAATGTTTAAAGAACTATGTATGGATTGATTCTTTCCCTTAACATGACACATAGTGACACTTGGGTTTTATCCGTTAGTCCAGTTACAATATGTATTTCTTTTCACATTGGTTCAACTTTGTCCTTACCACATGATGGTAAACTTCATTGAAATATAAGAGCTATGTTTGGATTGATTCTTTTTCCAACAAGATACATAGTTTTCCCCGAGTCATATGCATTAGCTCAGCCATTACATAATCATAATTCCCCTATTATTTACTTGTTTCACATTTTTTGTTACAGAAGAAAGCTTTTAATGGTCCTTGTTTCTCACACAGAGCATAGCTCATGTGGGCTTAGGAATTGGGTAAAAGACTTATCTATATAAATAAGGTGTCTCAATTCCTTTTAGGGTTATCAATTTCCTCACTGTTGAATTAAAATTTCTCAGTACCTTGTCCTCACTTCATGACTTTAAACTGCACAACATAATATGTATTAAAAGGAAACAAAGAAAGTCTCCGTTTTTACATATGAGTCAGATTTATGTAAAGGACTTCAAACTCATGGCCAATATTGATCCAAATATTTCACATGTGCATTGAGAAAAACCCCCTTCCATATTCCACAATCTCAATATCTAAGGTTTTAAAATCTTCATAATCTTTCTCAAAATTTTTTAGTGACAGAGTTTCTAATATCTAAGAACTCTTTTTCCTGACTATGCAGTATGTGCCCTTAGGTGGACTTGCGTAAGTTGCCTTCAAAATGGGCCAGTCATTCAAGAGATGCAACTATTTGGCTATGCATCATATGCTCTAGCTGGCCCTGCGTAATACATCCCCCATAATGGGTTTTTCAAATGATGGTAATTTCATTCTTGGATATAGCATCTCTATCCCCTTCAAACTTCGATGAAAATATACAAGAATCTATATTTTAAAACTGTCATTCATGTATACTTGTACCATTATCTTTCTCTTGATCTGAATGTCTTCAAGACCATGGTTTACCAATTTCTCTCTCCATGTATTCAAAGAAATATATAATAACCTTGAATTAGTTGACAATGTATCATATATTGTTTCCATTTCTAGTCCTAGTTGTATGACCTAAAACTTAAAACACCATACTCCCTATGTTTGGGTCTGAACTTTGTATAAATCTTATTCCTCCGATTATTTATAAATAATGATTGGAAATACGGTCTCTATATTCAGGTACCTTTCTTCATAATCCAGACTATGTGTTTTGGAAAATCTGAATCTCCATAAACATTCTTTATCTTTTAGCAATAGAATTTCAAACTTCTGAAATCTCTTTTTCTTGACTATGTAGTACTTTCCCCTAGGTGGCCTTACACTAAATTTTCCTACATAATAGGCTTTTCAGTCACTAGATGAAACTATTTGTCTATGCAACATATTTCCTAGTTTGTCCTGCATAATATAGCCCCCATAACATGCTTTTCAAATAATGGTAACTTCTTTCTTGAAAAAGAAATCCTCTAATGATTTTAACACTCTTCCCATATCATTCTTCAGATCCAAAAATTCCCAAATCACAGTTTAAAAATTTCCCTTCACTACATAAATATGGTAGTATGTTTCCAACCAAATTATCTTGAAATTTCGAGATTCTCATACCTTTGGTCAAAGATAAAGACCTCAAATTAAAGCTACACAATGTACTCACTGTATGACTTAAAACAGCACAATACAAGGTCCTCACTGCATGACATAAAACTTTACAGTTTGATATCATAAATTCCTCTTTCTGATAAATTTTTACCATTCTTTATATAAAAAATTTGTATATAAATGGTTTTCAAATTCATGACATATGTCAGCATAGATAACCCTTTAATCTCAAAATTATTTTTTTTGGAAAAACCACACACTATGGGCTTGAGTCACCCAAATATTATTTTCCTTTTTCTATAAATAGTAACATGTTAATTTCCTAAGAGTGCTTTTCTATGACTATACAGTACGTGTCCTTATATATCCTTCCATATGTTGCCTACATAACTGACCTGTCAGTCCAAAGAAGCCCCTATTTGACTACGCAGTATATACCCCCACGTGGCCCTGCATAATATAGATCCCATAATGGATTTTTCTAATAATAGTAACTTTGTTCTGGGAAGATACTTCCCTTATGTTTATATATGTTTTATATTTTGTGACCATAAAAATCATTGCTCAAGATTACCCTTGGAAATATTTAAAAGAATATTATAACAATTCTCAGCCAGTGAGTCTTGTTTAAGATCTAATTTCAAAAGTTATGGTCAAAGCTATTCAAACTTAAACATTATCCCCTTTATAGTCCAATATTTATGACTCTAAGCTACCAAAAACAAGAGACATGGTACTCACCATATTGGGAACCCGCAAAGGGCACTCTGAACAAAAGATGAGTCTCAGCTCACTAAACATACATCATGTATGATTTAAGTAATATTGGGAAATTGAAAGTCAAAAGATACAATGTTTTTGGGGTTATAAATATAACCCATGTAAAATAAAACTATTCTCATTTGGCCCATTGGCTTAATAAGAAAATTCTGAACACCCCCATTGTTGTCATTGTAATAATTATTATCTAACTTGAAGGTTTGATGTTTAAAAAATCATCATCATCATTACCTTTAATATTGAAATAAATCAAAAAGAGGGCAGGAATGAAGATATATATGATTGAAGACAAAATCCCTTTCATTCATATGAAATTAGTGGGACATACACATAATGGAGCCTCTCTATCATGATTTAAAATAAGTTCTGAACATGACACCTCATTTCCTGAACAACTTCATGATCCCAAATAGCTTCCCATTGATGTTTAGATATCTAAGAAAATATAGCCTCATCGGTCGGGCGAAGTGCTTCCGTAGTAGTTGAAATGGGGGTTATCCCCTCTAATTTGGTTTCTCCTAGTGTCCAGTTCATTTGATCATGTTTGTTAGGAAAAACATCTAGTCATTGTGGATGCTATAACAACTCTTTCATGGATTCTTTAATTCGTTGGATGATTTTGATAAACTTCTTGTTATGATCTGCCTCTTACTTAGCTACTACACCTTGGAAGGTCTCCATATTGATAATCTATTTAAACTTTTCAAAATCATGTGACAGCTTATACTCCTGCTCCCATTAGCGAATGTTTTCTTTCATTGCATCGTAGACTGGTCGATAATTAGATCCACCAAACCCCAATACATAGAATAATGATGGAATTTTGAAAAAATGGGACAACAACTCATCCAAAGGCTTATCAGCAATTATGCTCTATATAATTCACCATGTATTCTTATGTGACATTCCAAGAGCATATTTCATGTCTAAGTCTAAATCAGAGTCACCACCATGAGGTAAGATGTACTCTGAGAAAAAATCACTTAAATAGTTTCCTTTTTCAAATTCTCTCGGAACAGTAGAAGCTTCACCCCCCACTGATGCCTAAGCTAACACAGAAGCTTCACCTTCTAATCTAAATATGGGAGCTGATAAAACTATGTGATAAATCAATATCAGTGTTAATTTTATAAAAATGGTAGAAATAGAGTATGATCTAGACCACTAATAATATTTACCCAATAATAAGTCACCCACTTGATTGGATTCATACCCAATATTCCCAGCTTGAGAAGTTTGAGTAGATGTTTCGTGAGAAGGGTAATTCTCCTAAGTGTTCCTATTTTTCATAGTTGAAGGATTTGTAACATCTCTCGATAGGGGGTCCTCATTAGTTATTTCTCCAGATTCAGCAGAAGAAGGATAGAGTGGAATACCCCGTTCCTGAAGAGCCTTTGCAACATGTTTTGAAAACAAAGTTGTATAAAGTGAACTTTTATGTGACATATCAAGTAAAATAAGAACAATTATTTATGGGAAGTGCAAGAATAAGAACTTATGTCCTTGTAATTCATCATTAAAATCCCCAAACACCTTTATGGAACCTATAATATCAATATTTGGATTATTAAAGGCTTCCATCATTTCAGTGTATACAACATAGAATGTTATAGCATCCTTGCCATTTAAGGTATCCACAAAACATTGGTTGATTCCCAAATTGGATCTGTTGACATTATGTTATATTGGTTCTTAAAATGGTACAACATCATTAAATCTTTTCAAGTTTGGGTCAAAATTAGTATTTACTTTATCTTTCTCTGGATCTTAATTTCTACTTCCTTGAGAAATAAGTATATCAACATTGGTTGTTGTGGGATCTATTTCCAAAGAAAACTGATATGATATTTCTTGAAAATAAGAATATTAGCAACGAATATAATATTTAAGATAGATTTATTTGATTGTATCATGGATTTTCTCTCTCTCATTAGATCCAGGAGTGGGAACAACTGAATCTTTTGATGTTTTATCTACTAAGGTAGCAGATCCATCAATATGAACTTAGGTTTCTCCTGGGGTTTTCTTCTCTGGTCTTGAAGGATTAAATCTTAGTCCCTCGAGATAGGAGAGAGATACAAATCCTGGAAGAGGATAAATGTGATTACCAGAGTGTATCGAGCAAATTATAATGCCCTAAGGATAGAATAAATACTTACTCCTTTGGAAAACACTTCGGACCAATCTCATTGCTCTCGTGTGTTAATTTTTATAATCTTGTGGATAAATCAAAACAATACTCTTAGAAGGAGAAAATTGAGGTAATGGTTGAGGATTATCTATCTCTATTACCCCAGTCATGATTCTTTCTCTTGGATAAATTTCTTGAAATCTGGTAGAATTATTCGACGTGTCGATGGGGGAACCAGCAGGTCCATACCTTGGTTATCAAAGAACTGGTCCGGAGTTTCCTTCCCTATATTGATGTTATAAAAAAGTATTTCATCAAGATAAATTATGATGAATGGTAATGAAAAAGTGATACAAAAGAAAAGTAAAATATGTTTTCAGTATTAACATAAATATCCTACTCCTTCTTAGGGTCAATAAATACCAATTCATTTATTCCTAAGTCCATAATATGAGATACCCATTTAGAGGTTGTTATTTGTTCATTAGTTACATATATATAGAATCCTCCATCTCCATCATATACTCCAGTACTTCATCCACGTTATTATTCGGATTAAAATTAGAAGGTTCCTTAATGTCACACACATTCGATATTCGAATGCCATAATGGGGGAATTCCTACGCATCCCTAAGATCATGGGATACACACTCCCAATGGTGAATGGATGAAGGTCACACATAACTCGATCTTGGTATGGTTGGTTGTGGAGGAGATTCAACACCTTCTGACTGGTGATCCTCTTTAAGATTCACTTATTCTTTAGAAAGTTCAACATTTGGAATAAGAATCTATTTCTGATGGTATCAACTGGATAACCTTGGCCTCAGAGGTATTTATTCAATAGCCTTAGTATTCCTAGTATACCTCATGTGAAGATGTTTTGAAGGCTCTGAAACCTCTAAAACTTCTGCATCATCTCTGGGCTTGGACTTCTTACCACGATTTCCACACACAAAATTCATTGTAGCTGCCACTCAATATATTCCTTTGGTCATATTCCCTTGAGGATATGATGAATACCACGCTTTGGCATATCTAGCTTCCAATCCGATTGACGCATCTGATGGAGGTAATGTAATCAATAATTTTTATGTCTCTAAAGCCATTAGAATCCATAATTTTCTCTCTACCATTGGGTGTTTCTCATGTCTAACATACATGGGTGGAAAATTGTTTGATTTTTGAAGACATCTAAACTGACGAGGAAAACTATAAGGTATGTAGGCCTGATATTTAATTTCACCATCAATCCTAGTTGATAATACACCATCCCTAAATGTAATCATATAAGACCTCATCTCATAATTATTTCCTTTACCATCATCAATAAATGTTCTAGTTGGTGGGTTACAAAAAGGAATGAAACTGAATTCTCCTGATACATTCAATGCCATTAGTACTACATCAGGTTTCAAATCCTAAGGTTGAATACCAGAATCGTTTTTTAAAAATGGAGTGAATTTTCCATTGGGGACTCTTACTGAATTCAATACTAAGTATGAATAAAAGTGTGTCATAATCCAACCCCATAACACTTGGAATGTCCCTTAAATTATAAATGAAGCCTTCCCATTGTAGAAATACAGAAGGGAATAGTAAATTCTATCCAATACAATTGTTTCTAACCCAATATACTTCCCTTCTACCAATTTAGCTACAATTAAGAAATTACATGGACTTACACCACCTCAAGACTCATGAACTAGAAGCAAGTAAATGCTTAGCCACATGTCAAGGAAGGTGGCTATGTGTATCTTTGCATCAATATCAAATTTTACTTTGTAGACATAGTTATTATAGTTACCTCTCTCTAATGTAGGCCAATATGTTCCTGATCTATGATGGGTATCTTCAGAAGGACTAACAGTAGGATGTCTATAGGTGGGACCTTTCTCTATTGTTGGTTTCTAAAAAGGCTTCCATCCACACAATAGAATGAATATCTTTCTTGTCTTTGGGTAATTTCATTGCTATTTTGAATAGTTTGTGAGTCAAAGGTGGTGTTTTAGTAACATCACCCAATGTTTTAGACAGTAGAATAAACTCTTCTTGCATTTCTCTAAGAATGGGAACCCCAACTATTTGGTAGATATCCCACAAACTAATTCCAACTTCACAGTGCATCAAATAGAAAGAATTCATTTGCGGACTCCATTGGCTCAACAATTTAGGAATGAAATAATTTTTATAAACATAAGTTTGTCCCATCTAGATAGCTTCATAAATATAATCATCTGATATCTCATTCCTGAATTCTTCACATGTCTAGCACACCTAAAATTACCACATCCATTCAGGTTTCACACCTCCTCAAGAATGAAGATCCCCATCTTAATTCCAACCATTAGACTGATATGTATGAGAACCCTAAAAGGTTGAATCATAGAAATGTGGCCATTTCTCTACAACACGAATCATTATATCCGGAGTACAACCACTATGATTTAGGATTCAACCAATATGGATTGTTCTTTCATGAACTGGCATGCCCCCTACATTAATATTCATGTAGTTACAGTAGGAGAATCGAAGAAAAAAATTATTTGGGAAGTTATTCTTAATATATGGAACATGGGAATATTTTAAAACCCCATTCCCATACAAGGGTACGTATGGACTTTTTGTATATTCATGTTGATAAAAAATTAAACCTTTCCATAGTCTAGGAAGAGTACATTCAACAACTTCTTAATAATTTGGGCCGATGATATTCATCATCTCATTTTGACGATCCTTATCTTATTCAGTAGAGGTTATAAAGTAATAAATTTTCCTACAAAATAATTACCTAACTACCCCTATTATGTTGTAATTTTTTTTGAGAAAAAAAAATTCAAATTTCAACTTAATGTAAAAGGAAATAGAAAATTTGGAAAATGAAACTATTAAAATAGGTCCTTCGACGAGGTCTGTCGCATAGGTCCTTCGACAAGGGTCCCAGCGCAACTCATTTGATGAATTCCTTCCATGTAGCTCCATCGGTAATGTAGTTTCACCTTGAAAAAATTTCAATAAGACTATGCAAGAGCACAACATATTGAGGCTAGATGAAAGAGCTATGCAATGAGTGCCTTAAAATTTGGAAGAACAGATGAAGAAAATCGCAAAGGATCGAAACTATTTATAGCCATCTGTAGATCTCCACAACATTACTTTGTGAAAATGCTATGCATGAATCCCTATGTGATGTAGCTCTATGGAAAACCTTCTTGATCTAGAAATTAATCCATAGTCTTTCCCCCTAATTATACCTTTGGACTCAACCCTCTTTCTAATTGGATCCAATCCTAAGGGGGTTTTTTTACAGTACATAAGAATACAAAAAGACTATGAATATATTCCTAGATATTTCAAAATCCCATGGAGATGTTCAAAGAATTCAAAGGAAATCCAAACACTCCAAAGAGTTGTGCGGAAGACCTACGTGGAAAACCTGCACGACAGACCTACGCCACAACATATTTTCTGTACCACTATGCTGAAGACCTATGCATAGGACCTACATAGAGTACCTGCACAGAAAAATTATCTTTGACCAGGCCCTATACATTCCTATAAATTTGAACATTGGGATTCCCATTTCATGGAATGAAAAATTTAAAAGACTCCCTGAAGCTCCCATTGCGTAGCTCTTTCCCCCAAATCCCTCAAATTATACCAGGTAGCTCTCCAAAACACGAGAGAAGAGATAATTAAATGGGATAACCATGTTTTGAAAGTATTTCACAATTTTTACATAGTCTTGGTTCTACTATGTGAAAAATATTCCTCATTCATAATAAAAACCTATGTGGCACACCTACGCGGCACACCTGCATGGTATAACTGCGCGGCGCAGCAACACGAGGTATCTACGCGGCACACTTCCATAAAGTACCTACACGGAAGAGATTGGTATAAGGCATATATACCAACTTAAGTACCATATTTAAAGCCATTCATGGTAGGGTATCTCCTTCCTTGGTTCCCTTATCTAAAGGGAAAATGTTGGAGCCTCCACCAATACCTCCTGACTTATCAAACCTTTGGGAAAGACACACCAACGTGTCTCTTATTTGGGTTTGGATATCTGTAGTCATAGGCTTCCCAAATTTGTTTCATAATGGTGTTAGGATTCATGAAGTGTCTGTGGGTTTGTATATCCAAATTCATATGGAACTTTCTCGCAGGAATAGTGCTGGGAAGTTCTCGATTTGAAGGATTAGTGTTTGGGTCCCGATCTCTCCCTTCTCAAAGACCCAGAACCTTAGGTCTCTAGTAAAGAAGGTATGGTTCACACCTACTATTTCTTTTAAACAAAAAAAGTATTCTCCCTCCCCTACTAGGATCGATTTTAGGGAATCCATCCAGGTTTAATCCCCTAACCTTCATCCCTCCTTCCTTTTATTAGACCCTTATCCTATTTAAAGAGAATAGAGGGAGGACTTTTCGCCTGTCCCTCTTCTCGGGTCGCCTCAACCTCGTCCACCCTGGCCACCATAAGTGCACCCTCTTCCACCAGAAGAGGAGGAAAAGTGTGGGTACCTTTGTTGATTCTTTGATATAATATTTCTTCTCACACCGATCATGAATCACATGGTCTTAGATATTATAAGGGAGAAACCATTCAAAAACTGTAGTGAAAGATGGAGAACCCGAAGAAAGTAAGTTGGGTTTGACAATTTCCACTTACTGTTGTTGACGCTCCTTTCGTCACAGAATCTAACAATCGGAAAAGGGGAATATCTGAGCTCAAAGTGATTCAACCTTTGAAGAAAATATCAAAAATCGACAAAGGCATGAACAAAGGATCAAAAGCAACTTCACCGCGCAAGTTATATCACTGTCGCGCAAGTCCACTTGCGCGACACCTTTGGTCGCGCAAGTGACCTGCGCGACCTAAGTGATAACCGCCCGGTAACCACCCAGGGTCTTCTCCTGCCTATAAATAGACCCTGTGGGCCCCCATTCGATAGAATCTTTTGTCAGAAACTCAGATTGAAGCTCCTGACGCCCAAGTCTCTTCTCAAAGCTTCTGGAACACTTCTAAGGTAATTTCTTACCTAGAACGGAAGATCCAAAGAGAGGGAGGAATGCCTAAGTGTTGAAACTCATCAACACTTGCGCGCCTGAGTGGCCAGCCCTTAAGGGAAGTGGCCCCACTTGCACGCCGCCTTATTCCTTCGATAGAACTTGCGCGTCCTTTTTCTGAATGAAACTCAAGAGGATTCTAAAGGCTTTAATAAAGAGTTTCTCAAGTCTTTCAATACTGGTTGAATATTGCGCAAGTACACCATGTGTCGCGCAGGCATACCTGCGCGACCAATACTTGCGCGCCGCCGCAGTACCTGCGCGCCTTCCAAGACTTGCGCGCCCCTTCCTTTTTGGGTGCCTTTCTTGCCCATTTCACCCCTATTAAGTCATTACACCTTTCCTTTTCAAGATTCAGTCTTCAAGACACTCTTCAAAGCCATGTATGGCATGATTTCTTGATTTGACTTCCTTATCTGAAAGGAATTCAGTGAAATATCTCTCAAAACCTAGTGATTTAAATATCCTTATGTCACTAAATATGGAGAGTTCATTAGTTCAACCTCATCTTTTCAGATGAGAGAATCCTTAACCTGGGTCTCCTTTTCAGGAATAATCCCTAGTCATAAGTCCTCTAATTTGGGCATCCTTTTCAGGAGTAAGCCCCAAACCAAGTCCCCTAACCTGGGTCTCCTTTTCAGGAATAAGTCCCAGTCATAATTTTGGGCATCCTTCTTAGGAGTAAGACCCAAGTCCTCTAATTTTGGGCATCCTTCTTAGGAGTAAGCCCCAAGTCCCTTAATTTGGGCATCCTTTTCAGGAATAATCCCCAATCTCAAATATGGGCATCCTCCTTAGGAGTAAGCCCCAAACCTTAATCCTTAACCTAGGCTTCCTTTTCAGGAATAAGTCCCAGTCATAATTTTGGGCTTCCTTTTAAGGAATAAGCCCCAAGTCCCTTAAATTCTCTTTAACTAGCCCTAATTTACATTTAATCTGGGATTCCTTCTCAGGAGTAAAACCCAGTTATCAATCCTCTCCTAATTTGGGTTTCCTCTTCAGGAATAAGTCCCATGTTAGAGTATTAAAATCTCCATGAAGCACATATACCTTTATGGACCCTGTTCCTGGATTTTCTCCCTAAAGTAAATCCTCTGGGCAGTCATACTTACATAAGCCCCAAACCATTTCTTATGATTGCATCTTTCATGGAACAATTGTCTAATTTTTACCAATACCTCTTGTTTCTCACACCGAGCATGACTCACGTGAGCTTAGAGTGTAAAAGTAATTGTGACATCCTGCTTTGAGCCATCAATCATAAACATCATACCCTTATTTGAACTATGTGGGTTATGATTCCTTTTTCAAAACAAAGGATACATAGGTAGCCCATCTATGGGTTCGATCCCAACATTGAAATAATTCATGTCCTTCTGAATGACAATAAACTTCAAGTGCCCCACTGAGTGGCTTTAAAACCATCCTGGTCATCATAATGACCAAGAGACTTTTATATGAATATTTTAAAGGTTACCATTGACTAAGAATCTCTAAATAGATATAGACGATTCTCTATTGATGAAGAACCTCGAATACATATAAAAGATTCTCTAAATTTCTTACATATTTAATCATTGATTGTCAAAACTAAAGGAAAAGCTCATTTTATACTTGGTAATGTAATAAGGATTCACGAACATAACTTAAATCTATAAAGAGAGTCCTGGAATAGATAATAATTCCCCTCAAAAAGGTGTGATGAGTCCGACCTCCCATCCTCTCGACCAATGAAAATTCCTAAGCCTCATCAGTTCACAAGATAATGAGCACCTACCTTTGGAAAGTAGGTCCAAATGGATGTGGAATCATTGGATGTTTTCGGTTCTACGAACAAACCCGCTAGAAACCGATCGGAACATTTGAATCTCCCATCCAGGAGGTCATCCCCGAATTCTGAGGGAAACAAAAATGGTGAACCCGACGTGAATCCTTAACCAAGTTAAAATGATGTTTTACCTATTTGTTAAGCCCCTATTTAAAACTCAATAAGAGGGCTAACAAAAACAATCATTGACATGTGTGCTCATCCAAAGGATGAAGTGGATGAATTTTATCTTGATTACGTCTGTTATATCAAACATGCACTCTTTTCCAAGATCTTCTGTATTTCCATAATGGCTGCTCTCAAATTCACATCTGTGAATACTGCTGCTGCAAATACCACTGCTGTTATTCCTACTGGATCGTCATCCTCTCTGAGGATGACATCACCTACTCAGCGTCTTCAACGTTGTGTATCAAATGTGCTGGTTAAGGAGTACCGTCAACACGGTACCATCCCAACTCTGGAGGCTGCCTGACAGGACCTCCAAGTGAACAACTCACACAGGTCGTCCGGACAATGACGACCAGTGATCAAGAGGAAGGTGGTGCTGACTACTATCTCCAACCGTTTCGGGTCGTTATCCCCGGAACACAATTTCCATTCACTCCCTTACTTTGAGGAAGTGAATGAGTAGGTCCCTCAGGGCCTTAATTCAAAAAGACAGGAGTCCTTCTTGAGGGCTCCCATCAACAATCGCCGCCAGACTCGTGCGGCAGTGCGCCCTCAACATGATGAGGGTACCGACTCCAGGCATTCAGCTCAGGTTCCTCGAACCCGAGCAGGCAAGACGAATCGTCAGAGACGGAATCCGGTTAACAATGGGAAGGTTTTCATCCCTGCCATCTCCGGAGAAGTCCACCAACCTAACTTGGTGGCAGACAACGAGCAGGCACACACACCTGTCCGTTTTAATTCTGCTGTCCAGCAGACTCGTCTGGCAGCATCGCGCCAATCCCGCCAGGCAATTCCGACGGAGTACTATAGGCAGGAACAAACACCTGCTTATACATCATCAGCTAGTCAGCAGGCTCGTCTGACTACATATAATGGATCTCATCAACCACCTTTAGCGAAGTGTAATCAGCAGGAACATACACCTACTAGTACTAATCAAGACTACCAACGGTCTCGCTTGGTAGCGCACGGAGAAGTTAGTCGGAAAGCTCCGACGACAAACAGGAGGCAGACTCAACACTCTGCCTCCACACTTGAGTACTGTCAGGATTCACTGACAAGAAAAGGAGGACAGGAGCAGGCACATACACCTAATCCCAACCCGGAATGGACGTATATTCCCGTTCCGGCGGCTGAAGTCACCAAGCATATTTTGCCAATGGTGAAAGAGAAGAAGCAAATTCCTGCTCATATTCTGGATGCTTGCCAGGATATCATAACAGCTTCAACATCATCTCAGGGAAAGACACACAAATCTATCCCTATCAGTGGAGTGAAACATCAATGATTCACTCTAGAATAGATACACACATCTTTTCCAGTCCAAGAGGGTTATGGGGCATACTCCCCCATATCATACAGACAACCAAGTTAGGCACATACACCTGATTTGAGTGGAGATCGTCAGCCTAACCTGACCATATTTCCTGATCAGGCACATACACCTGCTCAGAGCAATCACTTTCGTCATCAAGTGGTTTCTAAAGCGAGTAAGAAGGCATATAAGAAAAAGATCCACCCAGCACAGTCAGGAGATCAAAGGACAATCTGGAACCAAGCCCTGCTCGATGCTGGAGTTCTTGAAGCCCTCAGACATTTATCTATCGGAATTCAAGATTCTACTCCCTCAGTTCCCAATAACGGGAACATTAATTCTGAAGGTCTTCAACATACACTTCCTCATGAATGCTTGCTTCATGAAAATTCGGTCAATCTTGAAGTTTCTTCTTCAGATGAGAGCCATAGGAACCCTCTGTGTGGTCAGAAGAACAAGGAGCAAGAGATCTCATCTTTTGCTGTAACCCATTATGGTGGTCCTCCCCATGATGATGAATTTCGCTGCGAAAGTCCTCTCCGCAGTAGTGATTCACATTGCCTGGAAAATACTCCAGTGGACAATGTAGTGCCGAGAAAGCCCTCTTATCTTGAGGCACTTGCAAATGCGAAACCAGTCATGTCTGATGCTTTATCGCTAGCAAGTGAAATACTTTCTCAATCAGAAGATAGCCCAGGGTGTAGGTCATTCTCCAAACCACCCCTAAGTCATGCATCTTCTAGTTTGATCAATGATCTCTCTACCAATCTTGGTGAATCTGATGAAGCAACAAGGAAACACCAACTCTGGTCAAAACAGGTAGAAGAATCTTCATTTAATGATAAAGAGGAAATGATGAACATGAGGAAAAAACTGGTGAAAAGTGAGGTACCGGTCATGTTTTGGCCTTTGGATGACTCCCAGTATGACATTCCAAAGATGTTGACGGAAGATGGAGTCCATGATATTCGTCTCAACATATGGAAAACTCTTTGTCAATTGAAGAAAAAGGTATTATCTTATGATGAATATGAAAATCATCTTAAGATAATAGAAGGGCTACAACGTCAGATTGATTTGGCATCTCTATCAGTCTCTCGGTATCCGAAGGATGAAAAGCAACAGAGAACCCTTCAACATTCATGCCTTGGCGCACTAAGAAAATTGCGTCAATTAATTGCCAATGCTCCATATGGTGTTCATATCAGAGGATGGGGTGTTCACGGAGCACTACATTTCACAGTGCTTTCTAGTCAGTAAAGCCTTCCGAAAATGGTCTCATGCAATGTTATTGCCCATGGCCGGCCACAGTCAATGGGCTTTGTTCATAATCAAAAGTTTGCTCAAGAACAGGATTCAACTAGTTCCTCTCAAAATCAAGCATATAGAGAACAAGTTGTTGAATTTCTCCTACATCAAGAAGGCAAGAATATTGCACAAGCCTCTTGTCTGGAGCAAACAAATCATCAAATGGCAGAAGTCTCGGAAATCATCCAACGGTCTGTTGAACCAGGTGATAAAAGTGGATACAGCTTAATGCATCCAGCTAATTTCCGAACTAAGATTCGCAAGATCAAGAGAGATTTTAAAAATGTCTCAGACATAGCATGTCAAGAGCCACCCCAGCTTGTCAGACTGGGGACTCCTTTAACCCAACCCACAGAGTCAACAAATGGGACTCGAGGAGTTGAGCGGAATCAGCAGGAACATCCCCAGTTCACGAGACTGGGGACTCTTTCAAATCATCATTCCCCTTCTCAGAGAATTTCGGTCTTTTCTCGATTAGGGAAGAAGCCCCAAGAGGAACGAAGATCTAAATTATCAGGAGATTCCCTCCAAATTATAGCTCATCAAGAAGTTCCTAAAAGATTAAATCAACAAAAGGCAATGTCTCATCAAAGACATGAAAGAAGACAATATCACAAAAATGTTGATAGATGGGATGCGATGCATTATGCATCAATCAATGTCATCAATGTCGTTGTTGCTAATCCACCAGAGGAGACTCACTCAGGGGACTTAGATGAAGAGCGTTCTGCTCAAGAAAATGTACGCACCGATACAAATGAAGAAGGTGTGCATACACGAAGTCAAAGGATTACTCAGAACCTAGGTAATCCACTTCCCTCTCTCTAAAAAGTATCCAACAAAGGGAGGGGAAAGAATCAGGTTACATATCCTTCCTCTGGAGAAGGTTAATCTCTCTCATTAGAGCAAAAATTTGCACAACAAGAGGAAGAAATGAAAGAATTAAGAAGGTTGAATGCAGAACTACTTCAGAATAGTCTTCTTCTTAAGAATGCTGAAGTCTGACAGCCGAAGGAATTTGTTGCAGTTACTGAGATGGATCAAGAATATCCTCCTTTATCAGTACACCCTCAGAGGTCTAATCCCGTGGGTCAAACGCAACAACGGTTGACAGTGCTACCATCAGTTGTAGCACCAATCACCACATCTGTCCAAGCTCCATTCATTGCACCTACTCAAGACCAGATTCAACCGGATGTTTCTCAAAAGTTAATAACTACTATTGAGTCATTAACAGCTCGGTTAGAAACTATGGAAGGGAAACGGGCGCAAGTTCAACTAGAAAAGAAAGTTTACCCTGAATGGGTAGATTCAATTTCTCATCCATCTAGTTTTGGAAACCCTGTTTTCCCTACTTTCAATGGATCAGGCGACCCTGAACAACATTTGAAGCATTACGTGTCTTGTTGTGATCCTATGATGGGAACTACATAGCAAAAAGAAGTAGTGAAACTCAGATGCTTCGTGCGAACCTTGCAAGGACCAGCTTTTGTCTGGTATACAAGCTTGCAATTCCGGTCAATCATCGGATGGGAGGATCTTCGCCAAAAATTCCTTCTTCAGTTCCGCTCAACTTTTCCAAAAATGATAGTTTTCGATCTTACAAAATGCATGCAAAGGGAGAATGAAAGAGTCTCTGATTTCATTGCTCGCTGGAAGGGATTAACGTATTCCCTGAGTTTAGCACTCCCTCAGGAAGAGCTGTTGCCAATCTGTGTGGCAAATTTGCGTGACGAATTACGCACGCCATTGATCCCTATGAAATACTTAAGAGGGTTTCGAGACCTTACTTCAATCGCTCATCATATTGAAGATTCCCTTATACAGGCTAAGGTTAAATCTCGTGTAATTCCATCAGCTTCAGGAAGGAGAATGGGTAAAGCAGAAACTGCTACAGTTATGCTTAAACAAGCACCTGTACCTATTTCTACTTCAAAACCTTCATCTTCTTGAAGGGCTCCACCTCCTGAACGACAACAACAAAGGTCTTTTCGTCCAAATTATCAAAGAGATCAACGACGAAAACAATTTGAGGATATGAAGAGTAAAACATACTCTTTATGAAGTGAGCAAGTTCCTGGTTACTTCATTTCAGCTCTGGAAAATAATTTGGTCCAATTACCAGTGCCCAAAAGTCCAAACAAAGAAGGAGATGAAGACCGTCCCAATTATTGTCCCTTTCATCAAATGTTAGGGCATCCCATCCAGGAGTGTTTTTTCTTCAAAGACCTCCTGCAAAAGATGGTCGACTTGGGACAAGTCAAGTTGAAAGGTTCTTTGACTCAGGTAGCATGTATTACTGCTACAGTTCTAGAGGAGGAAGGTGAATGGCAAGAAGTCAAAAGCAGAAATGCACAGAAGTATGATGATTGGATGGTCAGAAAGACAATCAATCGGACTCATGCCATTTTGCGAACACAATTAAAGAAACCAATTGTGTCTTCTGCCATGAATATTGCAGTAAAACCCTCTTCATTAGAGGGAAAGTCCTCAAAGAAATGGTATGATTAAAAGAAGGAAAAAGAATCAGAAGAAGATGAGTATGTGTCAAAGCCTAAATTATCTTTGACTCTGGAAGACTTTATGCCATCTACTTCAAAACAACGGGCACCGCCCCATCAAACGGCACAGCCTAAACAGGCTAGTTAGGCAGGGTCTTTATTAGACGAAGAGTTAATCTTTGGTTCTATTAATATGATTCAATTAACAGATCCATATTCCTGTCGTAATTTCAATTTTGATGAGCCTAAATTCCCTGTATCAAATAAAGGAATCCGAGGAAGTTCCAGAGGTTCAGGATACAGGGGAAGACGTGGATCTTTCTGAAGCCACTACTCCAGTTCTACCCCTGCTAGCACTGTGTATGCAGCAGAAACTCGTGGTAGAGCCCTTCAACGAGCTCAAAAAGAACAAGCAAGTTATTCTGCCAATAGTCAACTCAGTCTTGGCACAGTTATTTTGGAAGACCGATTGAAAATTCCATCTTCTTTATCTCAGCAAGTAAATGGATCTAATCGGTCTAATCTTCCAAAACCAAGGATTTTTTCAACTTCTATCCCAATACAAGATACATCAGCTTCCAAAGCATCTGCTTCCAAGGTACCTGATGAACCGCATATTCCTGTTGGGAAACGCAGACCTTTAGTTGAAAAGTATGATATATTGAAACACTTGGCCCAAGTACCAGCCAAGTTATCAATTTTGGATGCTTTGAATCTGTCAAAAGATCTTCGGGAAGCACTCATCGAAGCTTTGTCAAGTCCTTAGGAGTTTGAAGCTGAAATTGCTGCAGCTGAAGTCTATCACATAGAGAATAATCCTGCAGAATGCCATGCAGTGATATCTTTTACTGATAAATATTAAGATGATGTTGTGCATGGGCACATAAAACCTTTGTACTTATCTGGAAAAGTCAATGGTGTAGATATCTGAAGATCTTTCATTGACAATGGTGCAGGAGTCAACCTCATGCCCATTCGTACACTTCATCGGTTGGGCCTCACGGAATCTGATTTATCTCCTTCTACCATAATGTTACAAGGATATGATAAAAATGAACAAGAACCACTGGGCGAAGTTACACTCAGAACTTAGTTTGTAGATCTTGTATCCAATTCGGATTTAATGATTGTTGATCAAGACTCAGCTTTCAACGTCTTGCTTGGAAGACCCTGGCTACATCAGCATGCGGCTATCCCTTCATCATACCATCAATGTCTCAAATACTATTTCAATGGTCAAGTTGGAACAATGTATGGTGATAAGGCCCCGTTCAAGACATGTGAGTCTCAATACATTGAGGCATAATTTTATCACATGAAGGGAAGAGAAAAATCTACAATGAAGGAAATTACCAAAGTTAATGCTCCGTATGGTTTGGAGAAAATTCCAATAAATCCATTTACACATGTGAGTACAGATTATGTGTTACCTATCAGTAAAATTGACAAAATAGGCCCAAATCAAAATACTCTTATGGAAAGATCCATAATGTCAATTACGGCAGTTGAGCCAGACAACATGGGAGAAATTGGTAACCTACCAAATAGTGATGAAAGCACAAGTGGTGACATCTTCATTTCATCTGCTGAAATCCAACAGGTCTATACTTCGCCAATCAGGCCAGAAGAAGTTATAGCAACATCAGAGGTGAATAATGATGTCAATTATCAATCCATCATCTCCTATTTATTTCCCAAAGAAGGCCCTTTATCATCAATAGGGTCGGAAATGGAAGCGTCTTCTTCAAAATGTGAAAATTTTGAAATCTCTTATGATCATGAAAATTTCGTTTTGTCATCTACTATGCAAGTAGAAACGGAAGAAATAGCACATGATGAAGAGGAAGAGGAAGATCTTAGAGATGCTCCTCCAGCATTTGAAGAGGGTATCTCTACCACTATGGATGAACTCAGAGAAATAAATCTGGGTACAGAGAAAGATCCACGCCCCACTTTAATTAGTGCGGCCATGACCCTTGAAGATCAAGAGATGTATATTTATTTTCTAAAGTAAAATAAAGATATTTTTGCTTGGAACTATACAGAAATGCCTGGGCTTGATCCTGATATTGCTACTCATCATTTGGGTTTACCAAAAGAACATCGAGGATTTAAGCAAGCCGCGAGAAGAACACACCCAACTTATGCTTCCAAAATTGAAGCTGAAGTGGATAAGTTGATCAAAGATAACTTCATCAGAGAAGTTCAATATCCCAAGTGGTTGGCTAATATTGTCCCTGTAAAGAATAAGAACGGACAAATTAGGGTTTGCATCGATTTCAGAGATCTTAATCGGTATTGTCCTAAAGATGATTTCCCAGTTCTGATTACAGAACTCTTAATTAATGCGACGGCTGGTTATGAAGTACTTTCCTTCATGGATGGATATTCCGGATATAATCATATCTGAATGGCCCCATAAGATGAGGAATCTACAGCCTTCAGATCCCCTCAAGGTGTGTTTTGTTATCGGGTGATGCCCTTTGGTTTAAAAAATGCAGGTGCAACATATCAACGCACCATGCATCGTATCTTCAAACCTTTTTTAGGGAAGATTGTTGAATGCTATGTAGACGATTTGGTGGTTAAATCCAAAAAACGTTATAATCACTTGGCTGGTTTGGAAGTCATATTCCACAAGCTTCGACAACATAATTTGAAGATGAACCCCTTAAAATGTGCTTTTGGGGTAACCTCAGGAAAATTCCTCGGCTTTGTTGTATGCCATTGTGGTATTGAAGTCGATCCTGAGAAGACCAAGTCAATCCTTGGTATGTCACCTCCTCAGAATTTGAAAGAATTAAGAGGACTTCAAGGACACTTTGCCTATATTCGGCGTTTCATCGCCAATTTGGCAGGAAAAAGTTTACCCTTTACCAAATTATTGAAAAAAGGAGTCACTTACCAGTGGACTGAAGAATGTCAAGAAGCGTTTGATGTTCTCAAGAAATACCTCTTGAGTCCACCAGTACTCATGCCACCTGTTGAAGGAAGACCACTTATCCTCTATGTGACAGCTCTAGAGCGATCATTGGGTGCCTTTCTCGCTCAAAAGAATGATGCTGGGAATGAAAATAGCCTCTACTATCTCAGTAGAACTATGCTTGAAGCAAAAACCCGGTATTCAAGTATTGAGAAGTGCTGCCTAGCATTAATCTTTGCAGGCCAGAAACTGAGACACTACTTGCTACATCACGAGTTCCAATTGGTATCTCGCAATAATCCGCTCAAATTCATCCTTAGTCGTCCAATGCTTACAGGACGTCTAGCAAGGTGGGCAGTTATTTTGCAGCAGTTCGACATTCAGTATGTATCTCAGAAGGAAATAAAGGGCCAAGCTCTGGCTGATTTCCTGGCTAAACATCCTTCAGTGGAAGACACGTCTTCAGATATTGAACTCCCTAATGAGGAAGTTTTCTCTATTCAAGAGAATCCTCAAACATGGGAAATGTATTTTGATGGTGCTTCCAGAAGTCCAACAGGGAAGAAAATGGAAAATCCTAAATTCAACAAAGTTGTTTTAGGAATTGTACTCATTTCTCCAGATAAGGCATTGTTACCTTATTCCTTTTTATTGTGGGAAGGTGGTACTAATAATGAATCTGAATACCAAGCTCTTATCACAGGCTTGGAGTTAGCGCTTCAAGCACAAGTGAATCACTTAAAAGTGAAAGGTGATTCAGACTTGGTAATCAAACAAGTCAATGGGGATTATGCCATCAGAAAAGAAGAGTTAATCCCTTTGTATGATTACGTCAGAAAGTTAATGGCGGAATTCCCTTCATAACCGACATTTTCTTATGTCCCAAGATCACAAAATGCTCAAGCTGATGCACTGGCTAATATAGCCACAACTCTAGCAGATCCAAATCGGGACGAGACAACCATCAGTATTGCCCACCGTCGTGCAATTTCACCTTATGTTCAAGCCAGAACAGATTAAATTAATGAAATTAGTCCCATTCCTGAACCATATGGTGATACTACAGGATGGATGTCACCTATCAGGGAATACCTTCAAAATGGAACACTTCCACCTGATAGAGCTGAGAAAGAACAAATCTGGCGACGTGTGGTCAATTTTACTCTTTATGATAGCCCAAACCACCTAGAGAAAATTCTCTACAAGCGTGGTTGTGATGGAGTTCTCTTCAGATGCATTGATGGTGAAGAGACAATGGCTGTCATGAAAGAAGTGCATGTAGGAGTCGGTGGTGCCCACCAGTCTGGACATAGATTGTCTGATCAAATTCGAAGGCTTAGATACTTTTGGCCTTCAATGATACAAGATTGTGTTGATTTCACAAATAAGTGTCATTCATGTCAAGTACATGACAACTTTATTCATCAACCTCCAGAGTTGCTTCATACAGCTAAATACTCATGGCCATTTGCCACATGGGGAATGGATGTGGTGGGACCTTACCCTTCAGCTACGGCCAAGCAGTTTAAGTACATTCTTAATGCTACTGATTTCTTTTCCCAATGGGAAGAGGTAGTACCTCTCAAAGAAGTCAGTTCTAAATGCATTGTTAGCTTCATCAAGTCTAACATCATTACTAGATTTGGTGTCCCTCATACCATATTGACGGACAACGGCACCAACTTCTGTTCTTCTGAGGTGAAGAAATTGTATCAAGAATACAAAATTAAATCCAACCATTCATCTCGGTATCATGCGGCAGCCAATGGCCAAATAGAAGCCTTTAACAAGACTATTTCAAATATACTGCAAATGATGGTGGATAAAGATAAGAGGTCATGGTCTGATAAACTCTTTCATGCTTTATGGGCTTATCGGACTACCACCCGCAATGCAACGCGGTCAACTCCATATTCGTTGGTATATGGAACAAAAGCAGTCTTGCCAATTGAAGTTCAATTTACCTCACTCAGAGTAGCCATTTGTGATCAGTTATCTACAGATGAGCAATCCCAAAAGCGATTGAATGAATTGGAACGGTTAGATGAGAAAAGATTGTGCACTTTGCACCACTTGGAAATCTATCAGAATCGAATAGCACAAGCTTTTAACAAAAAAGTTCGTCTTCGTTCATTCATTCAGGGATAATTGGTATTAGTTCTCAGAACTCCAATGATACCAGGAAAGAGACCTCCCAAGCTTGAGCCAAAATGGGAAGGACCTTATTCAATACCTAGGGTCTACTCCAATGGAGCTTATTCATTAATCTCAATGGATGGAGAACTCATTACTACTCCAACTAATGCCAGATTTTTGAAGAAATATTTTGTATAAAATACAAAGTATTCACTTATGTCCTCGCAACATGACACTAAACTGTGCAGCACCAGTTCGTCCTTGCTATATGACGTTAAACCATACAACAATGGTCCTGTATGACCTTAAACTGCAACTTCGTCCCACACGACGTTAAACTGTGAAAAAGTTCCCTAAATGGTCCAGTATGACCTTAAACTGCATCATCAACGGTCCATGCATATGACCCTAAACTATTTGCAAGTCACTTACATCCGACAAGACGTTAAACTGTGACGTCCTAACTACATGACGCTAAACTGTATAAAAGTCCCTTACATCCGACAAGACGTTAAACTGTGACGTCCTAACTACATGACGCTAAACTGTATAAAAGTCCCTTACGTCCCGCAAGACGATAAACTGTGACGTCCTAACTATATGACGCTAAACTGTATAAAATTCCATTACGTCCGGCAAGATGTTAAACTGTGACGTCCTAACTACATGACGCTAAACTGTATAAAAGTCCCTTACATCCGGCAAGACATTAAACTGTGACGTCCTAACTACATGACACTAAACTGTATAAAAGTCCCTTACGTCCAGAAAGACGTTAAACTGTGACATCCTAACTAAATGATGCTAAACCGTATAAAAGTACCTTACGTCCGGCAAGACGTTAAACTGTGACGTCTTAACTACATGACGCTAAACTGTATAAAAGTCCCTTACGTCCGGCAAGACGTTAAACTACATAATCATCAAAGGTCCTGTATGACCTTAAACTACACCACCGTCCAGCATGAAATTAAACTGCACCATCCACGGTCCTTGCATATGACCTTAAACTATTCGCCCTTTCATCCAACATGACGTTAAACTGTGGGAAAAAAAATCCCCAATGCGTCCAACATGACGTAAATGGTGTGTTATTTTGTCCTTACTGCATGACATTAAACTGTGCAGTCCCCCTTTCGTCCAACATGACGTTAAACTCTATTGTCCCCATCGTCCTAACTACATGAAGCTAAACTGTACAGAAAATTCATGATATGTCCTACATGAAATTAAACTGTATTTTGTCCCTGCTACATGACACTAAACTGTGCAGCACCAATAGTCCTAACTGCAAGACTTTAAACTGCATAGTCCCTTTATATGTCCTACATGACATTAAACTATGCATCGTTAAAGTTGTTGTTACCTCTTGTTTCTCACACCGAGTATGACTCACGTGAGCTTAGAGAAAACCTCAACCATAACACTCTCTTTGGGCCGCTAACCATGTATAAGTCCCAACAACATTTTTTTTATTAGATCGTTGTCCCCAAGAACAACTTGATCATTAATTCATTCCTTAATTGAACTACACAGACTTTGATCCTTGCCCTCCAGGCTGGGTATGTAGGCAACCTCCCAGGGTTCAAGCCCAAAAACAATCTCTTCACATCCGTTCATCACCATCTCATATGATGTTGATTCATGAAACCGCCCCTAAAATCAATATCTTTACATTGATTCACTTTCTTCCTTGTTATATGACATTAAACTATGCAACACTTTTGTCCGGTACGACAATAAACTACAATACTCTTTGATTTCCTCATTTGAGAGAGAACTATTATTGACATTGATTTTTCAGTTATGTTTCATTTCAAAAGACTATGTGCATACATGGTAATGCCTAAACTTTTTACCTCAGGTTAAACCATCATTTCACTAAAGTACCCTTTCACCCTTCACATGTACGAACCAAATTTGTACAAAGGGTATTTCTAGAACTACGTGGGCTTGATTCCCATCCTTATGGGATACGTAGGAACGTTCGAGTATCCCTCGAATCCAGCCCCAAGTCTTTTGGGCCTAACCCCAAATTTCACTTTTAGTCCCTTGGCTGAAAAGTCCTCATGAAAACACACACTGTGTATTCATTATTATGGTCCGAATTCTATGACCCTAAACTAAGATCTCTCATACTTTCGTCCTGCACGACGTTAAACTGCATTTCAAGAACTACGTATGGCTTGATTCTCATTATTATGAGATACGTAGTGAAGTCCAAAATTTCAATTCAGGACCCAGCCACAACATAATTATGGTTATTATTGACCTATGTATCTCTATATACATTGGACAATACCCATCTTTATGTGTTATAATCCTAACCTTAAATATTTTCAGATCTTCATAACCCTTTTCATGACTTTTAGTCACAACAATGTCAAACTTCTGAGAATTCTTTTGCCTGACTATGTAGTATGTGCCCATAGGTGGCCTTGCATAAATAGTCCACATAACAGACTTGTCAGCCGAAAGATGCTATTTATTTAACCATGTAGCCAATTCCCTTAGGTGGCCCTGCATATTTCAACCCCCTAACGGGTTTGTTGGATAATAGTAACTTCATTCTTGGGAAGAATGCCTCTTTTGTCCTTATTTGTATTAAATGACGGTATGTTGGGATCTGCAAAAAATAGACATCCTTAACATATTTGTCCCGTGTCCTTTTTCATGATCTGAAAGTATTCAAGTCTATTGTTTATACTCTCCATATTCTCTTTCCCTACGTTTGGGTTATACCTTCGTAGGAGTGATATTCATTCAATTCTCCGATATTCTTGTTCGGAAATATCTTCTCCATATTCAAGTACCTATTTCCATACAAAAAACTCTATACTTTAGAAAATTTGAATCTCCATAAACTTTCACTGGATTTTAGCACTAGGAAAGTAAATTTCTGAGAGTTCTTTTGCCTGACTATACAGCATGTGCCCATAGGTGGCCTTGCATAAACAGTCCACATAACAGACTTGTCAGCCGAAAGATACTATTTATTTGACCATGCAGCCAATGCCCTTAGGTGGCCCTGCATATTTCAACCTCCTAACGGGTTTTTGTCAAATAATAGTAACCTCATTCTTGGAAACTACTTCTTCTAATGCCTTTTAGCTCTTTTTCATATCATTCCTCAGATTCAAAAATTCTTAAGTCATAGCTTACATATTTTCCCTCATACTTGAGTATGGTAATATGTTTTCAGATAAATTGTCAAGGAATTGAATCAATTTTAATCCATTTTGGTCAAAGCTATTTCGACCTTAAACATTAGACCCTTTATGTCTGGCATGCATGACTTTAAACTGCCCACAAAACACAAAGGAACTCTGAATAAAAGTCAAGTTCCAGCTCACTAAACATACATTTTGTATGATTTAGGTAATATTGATCAAATTAAAAAGGTTCAAAGTTTGTAGGGTTATTTGTAATAATCCTAGTAAAGATCAAACTATGCTTACTAAGACCATTGGTTTAAGTAAATTTAAAGTAGGTAGTGAGAGAATGAAGGTACAAATAAGTGAAAGTGAAAGTGTTTTTCATTGATGCACAAGAGTTAGAAGGACATCCACAGACTGGAGTCTCCTCTCTTTTTTCAAGAATTACAAGAGGCTTTCAACATAACACTCCATTTTATTTACAGCATTCCGAGCTTCATCAGCAAACACCTGGAATTCATTCATTCAACTGGATACAATAAGAGATGCAGTGATACCAGCTCTTCTTGGAACAATTATAAAAGGATGTTCTTGAGTGCAGTTTGAGAAAATTTTCTGCTGATCAAACAGTGACTCTGTTTCTGTCCAAGAGGCTTGGAAGATGGATACACGGATTTGAGAATGGAGCATTGGAAGTAAAGATCCATTTGGGGAGAGTACTCTTTTCAGATATTGCTCTAATACCATGTTTGTCTTATCTCTACCAACCGGTAGTGGAAAACATTTTATCCCATGGGTTTTCCATTTTCATATCTGAAAGGAAATGACATGGAAGAATAATTTGAAAGTTCACACCATTGTTTTTGCTCTTAATGCACAACATAACCAAAATGAAGGAGTAGCAGTGCATCTTCATTTCAGGTATATAGTTCTTTGTATCTGGAACATCGACTCCTTGCAGGTGACCATGACCATATAGAGGCAGGTAGATGCTCTGTGGAAAATTAAGATGATATTTCTTCAAGTACTTAGCCAAATCTGGGAGAGTGCTGTCGTAGATATCATAGTAATCGTGGCCAATGATGTTCATCATGTCATCAATCCGCTTGCTAGCCAGTTCATCAGACGTTTTAATTCCCTTAGGAGCCATTGAATCTGCACAAAAGTTGAATATATTAAACTCTTAAATGGGTTTATTTTTCATAAATTTTTTGAAAGAATTCGAAAAAAATGGCTAAGGAATAAAGGCGCACAAGTCTAAAAAATGGCGCGCAAGTATTCGTGTGCCGCGCTAGTTTTTGACGCGCAAGTATAAACTGCGCAAGTACAAATGCATTTACAGTAGCGCGACATCAAGGAAAACTCTGGAAAACAGAACAACCTGCGTGGCTAAGGTGACCTGCGCGGCGAGAGCTCGAAGGTATGAAGTCCGGAAATCCGGATGCTTGTACGGAAGTGAGTCCCTCTATTTATAGACGCGGCCGGGACTCTGCGCGCCGTACCTAGTGCGCTTAATGCCTACGCGGAGAGAACTTGCGCGCCGCCCTCTGTGCCCTGAAGACTTGCGTGCCCCCTTTTCCTTTGGATGGATTCGATTTCCTCAGAGTCAAATCCTCATTTCTCTCCAGATCCAACTCTGAGGGGGGACTTTTGTTGACCCTCCTTTCGTCACAGAATCTAACAATCGGAAAAGGGGAATATCTGAGCTCAAAGTGATTCAACCTTTGAAGAAAATATCAAAAATCGACAAAGGCATGAACAAAGGATCAAAAGCAACTTCACCGCGCAAGTTATATCACTGTCGCACAAGTCCACTTGCGCGACGCCTTTGGTCGCGCAAGTGAGTTGCGCGACCTAGGTGATAACCGCCCGGTAACCACCCAGGGTCTTCTCCGGCCTATAAATAGACCCTGTGAGCCCCCCATTCGACAAGATCTTTTTTCAGAAACTCTGATTGAAGCTCCTGACGCCCAAGTCTCTTCTCAAATCTTTCGGAACACTTCTAAGGTAATTTCTTACCTAGAACGGAAGATCCAAAGAGAGGGAGGAAGGCCTAAGTGTTGAAACTCATCAACACTTGCGCGCCTGAGTGGCCAGCCCTTAAGGGAAGTGGTCCCACTTGCGCGCCGCCTTGTTCCTTCGATATAACTTGCGCATCCTTTTTATAAAAGAACCTCAAGAGGATTCTAAAGGCTTTAATAAATAGTCGCTCAAGTCTTTCAATACTGGTTGAATATCGCGCAAGTACACCATGTGTCGTGCAGGCATACCTGCGCGACCAATACTTGCGCGCCGCCGCAGTACCTTCGCGCCTTCTAAGACATGCGCGCCCCTTCCTTTTTGGGTGCCTTTCTTGCCCATTTCACCCCTCTTAAGTCATTACACCTTTCCTTTTCAAGATTCAGTCTTCAAGACACTCTTCAAATCCATTTATGGCATGATTTCTTGATTTGACTTTCTTATCTGAAAGGAATTCAGTGAAATATCTCTCAAAACCTAGTGATTTAAATATCCTTATGTCACTAAATATGGAGAGTTAATTCGTTCAACCTCATATTTTAAGATGAGAGAATCCTTAACCTGGGTCTCCTTTTCAGGAATAATCCCCAGTCATAAGTCCTCTAATTTGGGTATCCTTTTCAAGATTAATCCCCAAACCAAGTCCCCTAACCTGGGTCTCCTTTTCAGAAATAAGTCCCAGTCATAATTTTGGGCATCCTTCTTAGGAGTAAGCCCCAAGTCCTCTAATTTTGGGCATCCTTCTTAGGAGTAAGCCCCAAGTCCCTTAATTTGGGAATCCTTTTCAGGAATAAGCCCCAATCTCAAATATGGGCATCCTCCTCAGGAGTAAGCCCCAAACCTTAATCCTTAACCTGGGCTTCCTTTTCAGGAATAAGTCCCAGTCATAATCTTGGGCTTCCTTTTAAGGAATAAGCCCCAAGTCCCTTAAATTCTCTTTAACTAGTCCTAATTTACGTTTGATCTGGGATTCCTTCTCAGGAGTAAAACCCAGTTATCAATCCTCTCCTAATTTGGGTTTCCTCTTCAGGAATAAGTCCCAAGTTAGAGTATTCAAATCTCCATAAATCACATATACCTTTATGGACCCTGTTCTTGGATTTTCTCCCTAAAGTAAATCCTCTGGGCAGTCATACATACATAATCCCCAAACCATTTCTTATGATTGCATCTTTCATGGCACAATTGTCTAATTTTTACCAATACCTATTGTTTCTCACATAGAGCATGACTCACGTGAGCTTAGAGTGTAAAATTAATTGTGACATCCTGCTTTGAGCCATCAATCATAAACATCATAACCTTATTCGAACTACGTGGGTTCTGATTCCTTTTTCAAAACAAAGGATACGTAGGTAGCCCATCTATGGGTTCGATCCCAACTTTGAAATAATTCATGTCCTTCTGAATGACAATAAACTTCAAGTGCCCCACTGAGTGGCTTTAAAACCAGCCTGGTCATCATAATGACCAAGAGACTTTTATATGAATATTTTAAAGGTTACCATTGACCAAGAATCTCTAAATAGATATAGATGATTCTCTATTGATGAAGAACCTCGAATACATATAAAATATTATCTAAATTTATTACATATTTAATCATTTATTGTCAAAACTAAAGGAAAAGCTCATTTTATACTTAGTAATGTAATAAGGATTCACGAACATAACTTAAATCTATAAAGAGAGTCCCGGAATAGACAATAATTCCCCTAAAAAAGGTGTGATGAGTCCGACCTCCCATCCTCTCAACCAATGCATATTCCTAAGCCTCATCAATTCACAAGCTAATGAGCGCCTACCTTTGGAAAGTAGGTCCAAATGGATGTGGAATCATTGGATGTTTCAGGTTCTATGAAAAAACCCACTAGAAACCGATCAGAACGTTTGAATCTCCCATCCAGGAGGTCATCCCCGAATTCCGAGGGAAACAACTGTGTATCCAAATTCTTTATTCACGTTAATGGCCTATATAATGGCATTATATTAATTAATTATAAATTAAAGAGCCTTTATACATGAATATGGATCATTATGATTTATTTATGTTCTTTTATGGGCCTTTGTATGAGTTATAGAGTTTAAATTCCTTGTTTGGGAGTGTCAACTTCCTCAGCTTTTATAAATGATTCACCTATCTTCATGAACATATGTTCATTTGAAATGTGGTTGAACATCAAGATTTGTTAATATATAATATTAGTGACATTCCAGAGATATAAATGATCTTATAAGGAATTTTTTTATGTACCATTTGTAACACCCCGACCCCAGTTACCCAGAGTCGGTGCATTATTACATAGCATTGGCATGATCACAAGGAAATAATGTCCCAAAATACCGACCAGTTTTGTATTATTGGAAACAAAATTCATACATAAGTTTAACATTACAACTTGAAAAAAATAAAACACTAATTTATTCCATTACAAACATCCAATCCTCCTAGATTATGCCTGCAAGTCACTCATAACTAACTTCTTCCGATCCTGGGAAATTGAAATATAAGAAAGGTTTGAGCTCAAATTCTTATTAAGGGTAAGAAATAAAGTGGAAGATAACATAAATATTAAGCATGGAGAATAATTGAAAACTCATTCCTTTGAAAATAATAAACATGAACACTTTTATGGAAGGAATATGAGGTGAGTAAATATTTCCATAATGAAACATTATCATTGGGTATTATACTAGTCGAATGACCACATGAACCATCAATATTATTTTCATAATGAGGGAATGTATAATTCCAAACATTCTAAAAAAATTGTCAGGGCCTCGGCCAAGACATCTAAAAATGATTAAGGCCTCAGCCAAAACCCTATATCAAATTGGGAAAGGCCTTTGACAATTCCACGTCTAGTTGTCTCATGAGACCTACCAATGCCTCGAGGAGATATAGCGGGCTCCACCCGTCACTTACAAAGTATAATACATTCCTCACATGAAAAGGTTGAAATATAACATAAACATTCATATTAAAAATTGCATACGAAATGTCAATACTTTAACCATAAACACTAAATGGTATAAAAATAACACATCCATAGTAAAACATATAAAAAATCCTTCAATACAGTATGGATGATTTTTATCATAATTAATCGACTTCAAAAAAGTATAAAATCCATCAAAGGATGTTGACATAGATGAAATCAAAACTATTTGAGAGAAATTTCCCTTTCTTTTTTTGAAACATTTAATATTACATAATTATAAAAGAAAACATTTATTTTGAAAATATTCTTGTAATCACGTAAGGGAAGAATTGACGATGTTATAACGGCGGAGAATAAACGCACCCTCCGGATAAATTAAAAAGACATTCTTACATTAGTTTTGTCAAAATGGTTGTAAAGTACCTACTTTGGAAAACGACTGAAAAATTCTGTTTGAAAAAAATAAGTTAAAATAAGGGTATAAATGACTTTAACCTATTGTCTAGTAAATAGTAAAAATGTTTTCAAATGTATTTTTAAGATTCATGGATGTGGATAATAAAGAGGTCCCAGTAGATACTTACGTAAAAACAAGCTTCGATAATAAAGAGATTTTAGAATTAACCCTTACCTTGTACTTTTCCTTGGTTGAGGATACATTAACCTCATATATAATAGTTAAATAATTGTTATTAAATTATACAAGAACCATATACATAATTATTATATCATATATGATCTTCTAATAATGCTTTGTTAATAATATTTTAGTATTATCATCGTTTCGGGTGTTAACAGATTCATTTTCCTTTATATTATTTATTACGCCAGTAATGTTTGTAATGGATGGGATGAATTTTATTCATTTCCAGAATTATTTCAACTCTCTAAAAATTATTTTTAATCATCAAATGAAAATTATTATTGAATGGTTACAATGGAGAATGAATCTGATCGCGTTTGTGGAGACGGAAATCTGTATGTACGCACGAGCAACAATTTCATTAAAATAGTAGGTAAATAGATGGTATATCATATATAAAGAATCATTAAAATTTTATATTTATTATTTAAATCAATTATACATCATTATTATACCCATCTAAAAATAATACATTGAATAACAACTACACCACGACGTGGAGACAGTAAGCCGTACGTACACACATATAGATACTTTGTCATTAATATGATGGATAGAATAATGAATATGGTTGTAACACTTTTATAATAACATCATAGTATATAGAATATACTGGAGTTATTATTTTAGAATGGAAACAACAAAGAAAGAGGAAGTGGAATTATAAAATAACTTGAAAGAGGTGATGAAATATTTACCTCTTCTTTGGGTTCTTCCTTTTGATTCGATCAAAAGGGATCCTTAGGTTGGATTTATAATCAAACTAATGCCTCTAAGATGAAGGTATTACAATTGATAAGATATTGGGGCAGGGGTTGGATGAGCCAAATGGATTGGAAGTTGTGAATATGAGAGAAGGGGATGTACCCTTTTATAAGAGGGGTGAGGGGCACCTTAGGAAAAGATTGAAATATTATTTTATAATAAAATAATTTTCTGTTTCTAATGACTCAAAAATTATTTATTTAGAGGGTAAGGTGAGTATGGGTCTAAATACACTCAAAAAATAGGTTTTAGACAGGTTTGGGTCACTATATTAACCTTATCTTTTATATTTAACTCTAAGTTAAATAGTTTGACATTTACCATGTCTCTTTGTATGTTTATATTATATGGTTAATAAACTTACTATATACTTCTAATAGAAACCCAAGTGGTTCATTAATGAAATATATAATATTATTTAAGCTCTTTGGATGAACCTTATATTTTTAGGAACATTATATCAACCAATAATATAATATTTGTCTTAAAAACTCAATTCTGTCAATTTTGAGATTGTTTAATAAATGATTTTTGTTAAAGTCCTAACAACTTTATTACTTCTAACTAAATTCATATGATCAATACTAACATGTCATAGTAACCTATAAAATTAGTTTAATTCATCAAAAGTCTTAAATTACATTTATTTGGATATTTATTATATCAATTATTTTAATTTTTAATTATTATGGTTATTACTGTATCATCATTATGTCATAAATAAATTAAATTATTTGATGTTTAAAAATTTTAAATTAAATTTAATTATGTATGAAATATTTTTATCTTTCTAATTAATATTTATAGTTGAATCTATCTTATGTATAACCCTATATTATAAATTTTTTAGTTATTAAACTTTGAATTTAACACTTTTAACTCTTCTTTGAATTAAATAATAATAAATGTCCTAATATAATCCAAGTGGAACTAAGGTATAATATTTTATTCCTAAGGCTTTTTATTATTGAATTACACTTATCCAATAGAATTACGACATGTGTTAGGGTAATAATAATATCATTTTTACCCTTAATTACCCTATTTACTTTTAACCGTGGAAAATAAAAGTAAAAAATTACTATTCACCAAAAATTATTTTCTTCTTATTGAACCACATTTTTCTTACTGATATCAACCGTGTCTTTTGGATTTTTGAAATTCAACTCACAGAAGCGGTAAAATTATGTTTTATGTGAATTTACAAATTCTCTTATAAGGTGGGTAAAAGACGGTGAAAAGTTCTATAAAATTTTATATATCTAATACTATTACAAAATGACTTTAATGAATTAAATTGAACTTATATAGATATTATGTATCTATTTTAACCTAAAATAAATTTAAATAAAATAATTATTTATTTAAATAAAAGTTAGTTTTAAACAATAACACAATGTTTTTCAGTATTCATCAAAAATTGAAAGTTTTCAGAAAAATACCAATAATTCACACTATGATAATTTCAATATTCCGAATTCAAAAATTCAGTCCATTTTAAAGAATAAAATTTATACAATTTTAAAAAGTGGTTTTTTTTATTAATAACGGCTATTTTGATTGGTCGCGGTGTGTTAGAATCTCGAAGTTGTGTACAATGCAAGCTATTGCATTATTCAAAGGGAAACATAACATGGATGCTTGGGCTGTTACATTATCCCCTTCTTCAAATAATTTCATCCTAGAAATTTCTAGAATATTACTACATAAAATTATTTGGGTGGTTCTTCATCATAAGTTCCTCGGGTTTCCACGTTGCCTCTTCCATCTTATGGTTTCTCCATAGAACTATTACCAG
This sequence comes from Viscum album, assembly GCA_963277665.1. Classification (NCBI taxonomy): domain Eukaryota; kingdom Viridiplantae; phylum Streptophyta; class Magnoliopsida; order Santalales; family Viscaceae; genus Viscum; species Viscum album. The sequence continues at coordinate 459,808,942 of OY728135.1, forward strand.
ACGAGTAGTCCGGTTTCTCAGCACTTGTTCTCTGGTATCAAGAATTTTGACAGGCTCTTCACAATAAGACATATCAGGTTCCAGTTCAATTTACTCATAGGTGAGTACATGCGTTGGGTTTGGCATGTATTTTCTCAATAATGATACTTGGATCATATCCTGAACTTTAGAGAGACTTGGAGACATTGCCAAATGGTAAGATACATCCCCAATTCGTTCTATAATTTTGAAAGGTCCGATGTACCTGGGACTCAATTTACCCTTTTTACTAAATCATATAATTCCCTTCCATGGATACACCTTCAAGAAAATATGATCTCCTACCTGAAATTCTAAATTCTTCCTTCGTTTATCAGCATAGCTCTTCGGCCTACTTTGAGCTGCTTTGATGTGGATTTGGATTACATTCACCTTTTCCATCGTTTCCTCAACAAGTTATGGGCCTATGAGTTTTCTTCCACCAAAATCATCCCAACAGGATGGTGTGTGACATCTCTTTCCATATAATGCTTTATATGGTTCCATCTGAATACCTGAATGGAAGCTATTGTTATAGGAAAATTCTACCAGAGGTAAATATTGATCCCACATACCTTGAAAGTCATGTGAACATGATCTCAACATGTCTTCTATGGCTTGAATAGGCTATTCTGATTGTTCATCAGTTTGAGGGTGGTAGGCAGTGCTCAAACGAAGTTTAATATCTATGTATTTCTAAAGACTTTTCTATAATCTTGATGTAAAATAGGGATCACGATAAAAAACAATCGATAGGGGTACACTATGGAGTCTTACAACTTTAATAATATATAGTCTTGCTAAATGTTCAAGTGGTAAATCTTCTCTTATATCAAGAAAATGTGCTGACTTGGTATGACGATCGACAATGACCCATACTGAATCATTCCTTCTAGGTTTCTTTGGTAGCCCCATGAAAAAGTCCATCATAATATTATCCCATGTCCACTTAGGTATGGAAAGATGCTGCATGACTCCTCCGGGCTGTTGCCTTCCAGCTTTCACTTGTTGACAAACCATACATCTTGACACGAAATCAGCAATATCCCTCTTCATGTTGTCCCACCAAAAATTCTCTTTCAAATATCTATACATCTTAGTGTTACCAGGGTGTATAGAGAAATTGGATCTATGAGCATCATATAACAATTCCCTTTTCAGATTAGGTATATCGGGAACACAAAGTCTCTTCCCAAATTTCAATATCTCGTCTTCATATATGAAGTCACTCAATATCCCGTCATTCAAATCTTTAATCATCTTTTGAAACTCCTCATCATCGGTATGAGAACTCTATATATTTTCTAGTAAATATGGTTTGGAAACCATTTTAAAAATAATTGATGTTTCACCTTCCATGGTTATTCCCATATCCATCTTTACGAGATAAATGTATATAGGATCCTTTTCAACTCTCATCTTGTTCAAAACTCCATGATCCTTTCTACTCAAAGCATCCTCCACCTAATTTTCCTTCCCCGGGTGGTAGTGTATAGTGAAATCATAATCCTTGAGTAGTTCAATCTATCTCCTTTTCCTCATGTTGAGTTCTTTCGCTGAGAAAATATAATTCAAACTCTTGTGATCGGTATATATCTCACATTTTTCACCATAGATATAATGTCTCCATATCTTCAAAGAAAAGATTACAGCCGCTATCACGAGATCATGAGTAGGATAGTTTTCCCCATGAATTTATAGCTATCATGATGCATAGGCAATAAACCTATCATTCTGCATAAGGACACAACCAATTCCTTTCTTTGAAGCATCACTATAAATAACACACCCATCATTCCCCGATGGTAGATTCAAGATAGGAGCATTGACCAATCTTGTCATCAGTTCTTCAAAACATTCATTAAACTCTTTTTTCCAAAAAAATTTACCCCTTTATGTGTGAACTTTATTAATGGGTTAGCCAGCTGGGCAAAATTCTGGATGAAACATCGATAATAACCTACTAAACCAATAAAACGGCATACCTCAATTATAATCATCGGTGCTAGACATTCTTGGATTGCCTTGGTCTTTGAAGGATCAATAGATATTACATCCTTAGAGACAAAATGTCTAAGAAAATAAATTTCTTGAAACCATAATTCATACTTGCTAAATTTTCCATATAATTCATTTCTTTTAAGAGTCTTTAGAATAATACGCAAGTGATTTTTATGATCATTATAGATTTTGGAGTATACCAAGATATCATCAATATATACCACTAAAAATTCAACAAGATATTCCTTGAAAACTCTATTAATTAGATCCATGAAGATAGAGGGTATATTAGTTATCCCAAAAGGAATTACTGTAAACTTGTAATGCCCGTACCTAGTTCGAAATGCTGTTTTCGGAATGTCTTCCTTCTTCACACACAAATGATGGTATCCAGGTTGAAGGTAAATCTTTGAAAAATATTGAGCTTCATGAAGTTGGTCGAATAAATCATCAATGCAAGGTAGGGGATACTTTTTCTTTATCGTTATAGAATTGATCTCCTTGTAGTCAATGCACAACCTCATAGATCCATTTTTCTTCTTAACAGAAAGAACATGGGCTCCCCATGGAGAAACACTAGGGAGAATAAATCCATTATTACACAATTCCTCTAGTTTTTTCCTTAGTTACACTAATTCCACAGTGTCCATTCTATAAGGGGTATTCGATATGGGCCTTGAACCAGGAATTAAATCAATAGAATACTCAATTTCTCGTTCTGGAGGATTTCCAGGTAAATCTTCTGGAAACACATCAATATATTCTTGCCCAATAGGTACATCCACTATTTGAACATTATTTTTCTCACCCAAAGTTATTTCATTCTATTCCTCAAAAATAATTGAATTTAATTGAGCTACTGGGGGTGGATCTTGATAAGAATGCAGTGGTGATGTTTCTGTTCTAAATACAAGGTTTTCTTTATCATCGTCATCAAAAATCATTACTTCCTTTTTCTTAAAATAAATTTTTGCATCATGGTTTGAAATCCAATCCATGCCATGGATTATATCAAATTCAATCATGTGTATGAAAATTATATCAGAAGATAAATAAAATTTATGTGCCTTAATAGGGACTAATTCTCAAAACTTTATTGTAATAATACTTCCCATAAGATTTTTGACTTACAACTCCCTTGTTAAATCAAATTGAAAATATCTAATTTTCTTAGCAAACTGGGAAGATATGAAACAATTCAATGATCCAGAATCAAATAAAGCATTGTCTAAACTTAAAGAAACCATTAAATTACCTGCCACCACATCTTTTCGAGCTTCAACCTCAAAAGTAGTGATCAGATAAGCTTGACCTTAATTCCTTGGCCTTTTCTAAGGTAAGTTTCCCTAACGCTTAGGACATTCATTTTCATAATGTCTCATCTCCCTATAATTTTAGAATTGAACATTGGTAGCTTCTTTGTTTATCTAATAATCACCAGTAAGATGGCCTTTATATCCACATTTGTATCATACTCCTTTTCTTTTTAGACAGGCACCGGGGTGGTTCCTTCTACAATTATCACACGGTGGAAATTCAACTATTCCCTTCTTCCTGGTTTCCTTATTTCCTTTCCCAGAGTGTTCAGTAAATCTCTTCTTCTCTTTCTTTTCTTTAAAGTCGTAAGACATAGATAATTATTCTTCGGTCTTGATAGAACATGAGACGATATCTTCGTTTGATGATAAAGATTATGATACTAATACTCAAAAAGGAAATGTTTTTATCCCATAAAAGAGTCGATCAATCTTACTACATGGGTCACGTATATAATCTGTTTCATGCCTTGCTAATCTTTTAAAATTAGATTCATACTTTGCGACATTCTCACTCTCTTTTTTCCTCAAACTCAGAAATTTCCTTTCCATATCCGCTCTATGGTCACGAGGAAACTATTTTTTTAATAAAAGCTCTTAATCTCCCTCCATTCCATGTTTGATAGGTCATCATCTTACTTTGTGTTCTGAATCAATGACCACCATTGATCTACATCTCCCGTGCGGTGATAAACTGCCATGAAAACCTTTTCCCTTTCGCTACTCCCCAGAGCATGAAATATTTTCTCTAAAACATTTATCCATTGCTCAGATACCAATGGATTTATACTCCCATTGAATGTTGGTGGTTGTTGACTCATGAAGCATTCAAACATTGATCCTCTACTTTGTGGATCTGGGTGATCTATACGGGTAAGGTTATTATTTATAACTTGTGTGAGTTGTCCTAGTATGGTGATAAGATGATTAGAAATAGTTGATTCACCATATCCAATATAATTATCTTGAGTATAAGGGCAGTCCCTTCATGGATTACATGTGTTGATATGGTTTCCATTCCTTCCACTAGGCACATTTTATAAACAATTGCATACACTAGATTAGTTTATGAATCACAATACATAATTCCAAACTTTGAAAACACTTAACATAAATTGAATAGTTTATGGATATAATCCATAATCATAAAAAAAATTCTTTGAGGAAGTATATACCCACAAACCCTTCATAATGGTTTATAATGAAAATGAGAATTATTCTATGCATATCCCCCGGGAGTGTCATAAACAAGAGTGCATAAAGGCCCGTTGTCGTGCACCAGTTCTTATTAGAGTCAAGCTCAAAGTGGTGTTTTTAGGTTTTACCCCTAGGTACATATGTGCCAGATCCGCCTCTACCTGCTTGTATCTAGACATGGATGTATTGCTTGGAAAAATCAAAAAATCTCTACAATACCAAAATTATAGGAAGTTCTTCTATACCAATCCTCAAAGTCTATCTTAGGATAATGTTCTCTAATTATAGTTTTTCTAAATCTAGGTTCCAAGGTTTGTACTAAACTTTCTCTGATACCAACTATAATGCCCTGACTCCAATTACCCAGAGTCAGTGCATTATTACATAGCATTGGCATGATCATAAGGAAGTCATGTCCCGAAAGACCAATCATTTTAGTATTATTATAAACAATATTCATACATAAGTTCAACTTTACAACTTGAAAATAAATAAAACACTAATTTATTCCATTAGAAACATCCAAGCCTCCTATATTATTCCTTCAAGTCACTCACAACTAAATTCTTCATATTATGGGAAAATGAAACATAAGAAAGGGGTGATCTCAAATGCTTAGTAAGGTTATGCAATATAGTGGAAGATAACATAAATATTAAGCATGTTGAATAATTGAAAACTCACAACTTTACAAATAATAAACATGAAAACTTTTATGGCAGGAATATGAGCTGAGTAAATAATTCCATAATAAAACATTATCATGGGTATTCAACTAGTCGAATGACCACATGAACCATCAATATTATTTTCATAATGAATGAATGTGTAATTTCAGACATTCTGAAACATTTTGTCAAGGCCTCGACCAAGATATCTAAAAATGATTAAGGCCTCGGCCAAAACCATATATCAAATTGGGAAAGGCCTCATCCAATTCCATGTCTAGTTGTATCATGATACCTACTGATGTATCAAGGACCTATAGGGGTCTCCACCCATCACATACTAAGTCCAATACATTCCTCATATGAAAAGGATGAAATATAACATAAATATTTATATTAAAACTAGCATACGAAATGTCAATACTTTAACCATAAACCATGAATGGTATAAAAATAACACATCCACAGTAAAAAATATCACAAAACCTTCAATAAAATATAGAAGATTTTTATCATAATTAATCAAATTCAAACAGGTATAAAATCTATCAAAGGATGTTGACCTAGATGAAATCAAAACTATTTGAGAGAAATATATCTTTCTTTCTTTTTGAAATCATTTAGAGATACATAATTATAAAATAAATCATTTATTTTGAAAATATTATTATAATCTTATAAGTGAAGCATCAACGATGTTATAATGTCGGAGAATAACCGCACCCGCTGTATAAGTTAAAAAATACATTCTTACCTTAATTTTGTCAAAAAGGTCGTAAAGTACCTTGTTTGGAAAAAGACTGAAAGATTCCTTTAGAAACATATAAGTTCAAATAAGGGTATAAATGAATTTAACCCATTATTTATTAAATAGTAAAAATGTTTTGAAATACATTTATAAGAGACATAGATGTGGATGATAAAGAGGTCCCAGTAGATACTTATGTAAAAACAACCTCAGATAATTAAGAGATTGTAGAGTTATCCCTTACCTTGTGATTTTCCTTGGTCGAGGGTACGTTAACATCCTTTATAATAGTTAAATCATTTTTATTAAATTATAAAACAACCATATACATAATTATGATATCGTATATGATCTTCTAATAATGTTTTGTTAATAATATTTTAGTATTATCGTCATTTTAGGTGTTAATTGATTCGTTTTACTTTATATTATTTGTTACGTGAGTCATGTATGTCGTGGATGGGATGTATCTTATTCCTATACATAATGATATCAACTCTTTAAACATTATTTCTAATCATCAAATGAAAATTATTCTTGAATGGATACAATGGGAAATGAATCTCATCACGCTCGTGGAGATGGTAATCCGTACGTACGCATGCGCGACAATATCATTAAAATAGTAGGTAAATAGACGGTATATCATATATACTGAATCATTAACATGTTATATTTATTATTCATATAAATTATACATCATTATTATACCCATATAAAAATAATGTATGGAATAACAACTACACCATGACGTGGAGACGGTAAGCCATATGTACGCACGTATGGTGACTTTTTCATTCATATAATGCATAGAATAATGAATATGGTTGTAAAATTTTTATAATAACATCAATATATATAAAATATATTTTAGTTATTATTTTATAATAGAAACAACAAAGAAAGAGGAAATGGAAGAAGAAAAGAACATAAAAGAGGTGATGAAATATTTACCTCTTCTTTGAGTTCTTTCTTTTGATTTCATCAAAAGGGCACCTTAGGTTGGATTTATGATAAAACTAAGGCCCCTATAATGAAGGAAGGACAATTTAGAGGATATTTGGTCATGGGTTGGATGATCTGAATGGCATTGAAGGTTTGAATTTGAGAGAAGTGGAAGTGCCCTTTTATAAGAGGGGTGGGGGCACCTTAGGAAAAGATTGAAATATTATTTTATAATAAAATTATTTTCTATTTATAATGGCCCCAAAATGATTTATTTCGAGGATAAGGTGGGGATGGGTCAAAATCCACTCAACCAATCGGTTTTAGATAGGTTTGGTTCACTATATTAACCTTATCTCTTAGATGTAACTCTTAGTTAAATAGTTTGACATTTACCATGTATCTTTGTATTTTTATATTATATTGTTAATAAAATTACTGTAAACTTACCAAAGAACCCCAAGTGGTTAATTAATGAGACATATTGTATTATTTAAACCCTTTGTCCAAACCTTAGATTTCTAGGAATATTATATCAAATATTTTAAAATTTCATTGTTAAGGTAATTATTGCGTCATCATTGTGTCATAAATCAATTAAATTATTTAATATCTAAAAATTATAAATAAAATGTAATCATATAGAAAATTTTTATAACTTTCTAATGAATATTTATAGTTGATTCTATCTTATTTATAACCCTATATTATAAATGGTTTAGTTGTTATTATTTGAATTTAACACTTTTAACTCTTCTTTGAATTAAATAATATTAAATGTCCTAATCTAATCCAAGTGGACCTAAAGGATAATATTTTATTCCTAAGGTTTTTTTTGTCAAATTACACTTATCCAATAGTATTACGACATGTGTTAGGGTAAGAATAATATCATTTTACCCTTAGTTACCCTATTTAATTTTAGCCGTGGTAAAAAAAAGTAAAAATTTACTATTCACCAAAGATTATTTTAATCTTATTGAACCAAATTTTTCTTACTGATATCAACTGTGTGTCTCAGATTTTTGAAATTCCACTCACAGAGTATGTAAAATTATGTTTTATGCGAATTTTCAAATTCTCCTAGGAGGTGGGTAAAAGATGGTGAAAAGTTCAATAAAATTTTATATATCTAATATTATTACAAAATGACTCCAATAAATTATATTGAACATATATAGGTATTATGTATCTATTTTTACGTGAAATAAATTTAAATAAAATAATTAATTCTTGAAATAAAAGTCAGTTTTAAGTAATAATACAGTGTTTTTCACTATTCATAAAAAATTTAAAGTTTTTAGAAAAATACAAAAAATTCACCCTAAGCTAATTTCGATAATCCGAATTCAGAAATGAAGTCCATTTAGAAAAATAAAATTTTAAAAAGTGGGTATTACTATTCATAACGACTAGTTTGAATGGTCATGGGGTGTTAGAATCTCAAAGTTTCGTACAATGAATGCTATTGTATTATTCAAAGGGAAATGTACCATGGAATATTGGGGTGTTACACCATTAGGATGAATAATTAGATAAATTTATTGATGATCATTATTTGTTAATTTTGGTGGTTTTTTGATGCCAACAAACTTGTTTTATTTTACCACATAGTGTCATGTAAATAAGTCAGTTCCAGAATATAAAAGGGGTTAAAAAATAAAATTTAAAATATTTTTTTCAACCATTTTATGGTTTTATTTATATCCTTGAAGACATTGAAGGAAAATGGAATTGCATTTCCCATGATGTAGGTAAATTAACACATCACAGAGAATGATTTCATTTTTATTAAAAAATAGAGGGAGTGAAGTGTATAATGAATAATCTTCCATTAAAATTATACATGTAATGACCTATACCTGAACAGCCAGTTGAACATTACTAAACGGGTCAGATGCTACTACCTTAGGTGTGCCTCTCTGAATGCCAAAGGCCACCAACACACAGTGAGGGTTTTATAGGTATAGTGGGGAGGCTATACCTTCTCGGAGGATAATAATAATGGAACTAGTCCATGTATAATAATAATGATGCAACAGAATAAATGACTCAGTAGAGTAGAACCAGACTCGCAGAGCAGAAGCACATTCAATATCAATAAACAACGGAAGAAATAAATATAAATAATAACAACGAAAATAAACACAACAGCATGCTGATGACTTGTAACTACTACTTAACAATAAAACATGCATCCAAAGTAGGTCATACATATCTGAATATAAAAAGGGTGCTAATGGCTAACCAACTGTATTTACAAAACAAGTAATCATGCTGATATAGGATATAAAGAAAAACAAGGTAAACTTCAGCTAGGTAGGACCTCAAGGTCCATACCATCTCCATGCAACAACTAATACTACCATGCTACGAAAGCTGGCCTCTTTCCTGCATGTAAATCCATAAAGTTTTCATGTGTCCCAAAGGGCCCGTGCAGGGTGTTAGACGAATCTCAATAGGATACCACCCAATGGTGCATACCTAATATAAGTGTTTAAGTAGACATGCATTTATAAGGAAAGTAGTAAACATAATGATGTACAAATAACACGAACTCCACTGGTTCTCCTCAGCCACCATGGAGTGTCAAATGCTTCGGCCAACGCCGAAATCTCTGTCATGTAACCCGACACCATGTTCCCCCTGACAGCGCGTGTCTCAAGTATCGACATCCTGAAGGCATGCCTGAGAAATAGTAACCCGGAGAGACAACAATGTATGTTTGCAATAAGTAACTGGAGGGACAATGATGTCTGCCCTCAAAATAAGTAGCCGGAGGGACAACGATGTATGCCCTCAAAATAAATTATCCAGAGGGATAGTGATGTCTGCCCTCCAATAAAGTATCTAGAGGGACAACGATGACTACCTTCAAATAAAGTATCCAGAGGGATAGTGATATCTACCCTCAAATAACGGTGAGCCTATTCCCCCAACCTGATAGACTCTATGCTATCCCCTGAAGGCTCCTCACCTCCCACATGGCTTCCTATGAAAAGCACCCCCAAACCAATAGTACCTAAACCGAAACTAACGGGGGCCTCTACCCACACGAGTGGTCAAAACCACCTCATCATAGAGTCTCTCTGTGTGCACACTACTCAAAGTTTCTGAGTGAGCAGTAATCACCAAAATAGTACCCAAGCCACAACACCTCAAACACATCATGTCCCTGCAACCATGCCGCTCAAGTCTGATGGCCTTTCCATCCCAGTAACTCGGGCCATGCCCAAACTGATAGTCATCCTGCCTCAAACTGACGCCCATGACGCCTAATCCCATGGTCAGAACCACCCAACGTAACTCAGGTCAAGCCCAACCTGTGATCAGCATCACTCAAGAATGTCTAGGTCATTCCCAACATAACCAAAAGGGTTCCAGCATATGAAATTCCGCAATTAAATATATAAAACATTTAACAGAACACATAAATAGGTTAAACAATCTAAACATTTGAATTGCACTAACCCAACAGTTATCAAACAATATCACTAATTTCTTGAATGCCTCTTACAATTCATATCAAGGTTTAAAAAACTAAACTCAATAGATTAAAACCATATGTTTCAATTAATAACATTTTGGCATCCTTGTCCAAAATGCCCCAATGAGAAACGACCACTCGCCCGACCCCACTCAAATGAAATAGGTAACATGACATACCTAAAGTCATCCCATAGGTCAGATAATAATTAAACAAGCAATAACAAGAAATATAGGGTCACACTCAAAATACCCGAAAATGCGCCATTGGCCGTGCCACCCAAAAGTCCGCAAAAACACAAAAGGAGGTATGCACCACCTACCTGAGACTCATACGATGCTACTACTTCGATGACAACCTTCAATTAGGTCTAAAATGCATTAGATCTACAAAAGAATCAAAATCGCTCAAAACCCTATAACTCATTCTAGAACAGAAATCAAGCAAAACAGATCCAAGGGAATCAAGTCCTTACTACGAGGGTTCCAACGGATCAATCAGTGTTCGAATCGGGTCTCGAACGAAGGAATGAGAGAGGATTGAAATCCCAGCTAGCTCTCCCTGCTCAAACCGATGAAAAATTGGAGTTCTGCCTCAATACTAGGCTACTGCCCATTTTAGAGAAAAAAAAGAAACTATACGGTGTGTACTTTAGGACTACACACAATGTACCATTTTATTGTTCATAAGATGGATGAAATTCCACCGACTTACTTTCTAGAACCTGCCAACATGAGTACATGGCGTGTACCGGGGGTATACGGCGTGTACTTAGTTTTTCTTCTCTTCCTCGCCAATATACCCACACACCATGTATATCCCTCATACACGGCGTGTCCAAGAAGGACACGACGTGTACTTGGTTTAAACGAGTCTACCCGGCCAACATGCCTACACGCTATGTATGGCCTCTACATGGTAAAGGGTACACGACATCTCAACAACTACATGTCGTGTAGTAAGAAATTTCTACACGGTCATCCCATGACATGTCCTCGGTGAGCACATGGCCGTCACTCACCTAACCTATACACAACGTGTACTTAAAGTTACATGGCGTGTAGTCTGGAAATTTCCAGAAACTGCCCAATTTATCTAGTTTTCTCAGGGACAAGTCAAAAATTCAAACAGGGTTGGGATTTTGACCTGTTCTAAAAACCCAGGTTCTTACAATCTCCCAACCTTAATATAGCTCGTCCCCTATCTATCAAATGAAACCCAGAGATGACACCAAACATACAACCTCGATCAAAGTAACTCGGACTTCACCGGTCTCAAAGGTCCTCGATAAAGTCTTCAAAGGGCTCCCCACCTTATGAATCACCTAACTCGGTATCAAGAGGACTTAACTTAATACAACCAAAGGTTTACTAACCTGTTTTCCGAACGCATAGTCCTTCTGTGAAGAATTTTCACCCCTGCACCTCATTGGTCCTACTGTGTCGTTCCCTACACCCAACGTATTCTACATCGCATCGGTGTCCGCCTCCATGAGGTCATGCATCCCATGGATGCTCAAAAATGAAACTGGTTTCTAGAACCTCAAGTAACCCACATCCTCGATTCCCTGATGCCCAAGGCACATCATGTAACCCGCATCCTCGATGCCTCGATGCCCCGATGCCCACGACACCTCAACTAACCCGCATCCTCGATGACCTAAGGCCCACAACACCTCATGTAACCCGCATCCTTGATGCCCCTAATGCTATTAATCTCATACATATATATAAATATATCATGGACCCGATATGGTGCCAATCCCACTAACTAGCATCTAGTCAGTCCACACAGATCCTGTGCATCACGTGCACTCAAAACAGACATGCCTCTACAGGTCATGCCAAAAGGAAACATGGAAATCATAGCCACACCCATGGTGTACCTCTAACTGTCATCATCTCACATGCATGCTTAGCCTCTGGTAGCTCCACAACGTGCACCTGGCCATAAATACGACTGACTGATGGATGACCTCCCTGTGGTGCTGCTCCATCCACCGGCCAGTGACCCCTCAGATGGATCCCGCTATCTCTGTCACGTCCTCCATGTGCAGCTGAACCTTGACTACCCTCTCCTATTATAGAACCTAATCCAACTACAGATTCCACTGTCTGTCCTGGTCCCTGCCTGACTACTGTCTGAGAAGGATTCTTCCAAAAACTCTCAAGGTGACCGACCTATCCACATGCCTCGCACTCCTTTGGAGGCCAATTTCACTGAAATTTAACATTCCATAGTTATCCACACTGAAATAAAACAACCGTAGAAATTCTACAAGGTGGTCTAGATGATTCCTTGGCCTGACTGCCCTGCTGGAACTCATCTTGTCCTCACTTTTTGTGTTCTGAACCCTCACTTGAAGCTATTTTCCGGCCAACCAAAGGCTTATCCCTCTGGTTTGCCTCATCTTTGAGAACCTAATTCACTGCCTCTAAAAAAGAACACAACCTGAAGATATTCACCTAGACCCGAATGGTGTGTCGTAATCAATACTTGAAGCACCTCACCCTAGCCGCGTCATCGCTTACCATACCGGGTGTAAATTTGGACAGCTCAGTGAAAGTTGTTGCATAGCCTATGACGGACATGTCTCATTGCTGAAGACTTAAGTACTCTTGAGCTCTCTCTATTCTCAGTGTCTCTGGGTAAAAGTTCTCAAAGAACATATCCTCAAAGTCTTTCCATGTCAGTTCCTCATGGCTACGAGCCTAAACCTACACATACCATGAATACTTTTCCGGTCATCGCAGCATGTACGTCGCTAGCTTGACCCTCCGCCCTGGAGGCATCTCGAGCTGCTCAAAGATCATCGGCATGCTCTGTATCCTGTTTTCAACCACCTACGGACCACCCTCACCCTGAAAAAGTGGTGGGTGTTGCGACTGGGACTCCCATATCAGATATTCTATAGATGGATATGTACCTGACATGCCTTTTTCGATCCCCTACAAGACTCATACTAGGTTATCTTGGAGCTACTCGTCGAGCCATGGTCTAAACGCTGCCAAAACCGGCAGCTATCCTGCCTACACTAGATCCTGAACCAGATTCTATCCCTGAACCTGTACCTGCGGCTCCTGATCTGCCTACACCAGATCCTAAACCTAATCTTTCACTTGTGGAACTGTGTCATCACCTGCCTGACGCTTCATCGAAGTCTCCCAAAAAGGAACCCGTTGAATACCATAAATGGTCAGAAAACCCACATTCATAACAATTTATACATATATAATGCAGATAAGAAATGCAGTAAAAGGAAGTTCATAACTACTAACCTTACTCTCCCCCACCACAACCATTCCCCAGGGAATCCCGACCTCATTTCCTCCTTACTCACCCTTCAATATATCCATGTATCAAATGTACCTAATTCCATGATCTTCCTAATAACAAAATTTTCATCAAACAGATGACTGAGTCGCCTAATTCTGGTGATCAAAATCACCTCAACCGATAGTACATTCCTACTCATATAAGATCCAGACCCAAATACCCTGTCACATGCAATTCTACAAATATATAAATCATGGCATACACAGTGCAACAATGAAGCAATTCTATCAGTAATTTCACCTTTTCACATTTCAAGAATACAAAGCATGGAAATTGATATCATTCACATGGAATTATCACTTCACAAAGAATACACGCAGATATGAAATTTAAATACCCTAAAAATATGCCTATCAAAAGCCAAGAAAACAAGCCTTGCCATACCAGGCCAAGGTTCAATTCTCCTTTACCGCACCAGGTCAAGGGTCACATATCACAATAAATAACATCCCACACCAAGTGAGCCAATAAGGTAGAAATCATATAAACCGTAATATGAGAAAATATAAAACAATAATTCCCACCCATGGAAACTTGGTCCATCCCTCGTACCTGGGGCTACAGGCACCCAAGCACAAGCTAGAAACCCAGATCTAGAAACTGCCTATCTCCAATCTACCATATACCAAATAGTAAACCGGTGAAAATAAAAGAGAAGTCTCAATCTCATTAGTAGCCAGTAAAACACTCCTACTAAATCTCTATCAAGAACTCCTTTGATACTACTTTCTAATGACCCAGTCCCAAATAACCACCCGAACAGTGCTAAACGGGTTGGGTGCTACTACCTTAGGCACATCTCCCCGAACGCCAATGGATGCCAACTAGCAGCGAGGGTCTTATAGGTATAGTGGGGAGACTATACCCTCTTGGAGGATAATAATAATGGAATTGGTCCAAGTATAATAATAAAGATGCTACAGAAAAAATGACTCAGTAGACTTGAATCAGACTCGCAGAGCGGAAGAACATTCAATATCAATAAACAGCGGAAGAAATAAATATAAACAACATCAACAGAAATAAACACAACAACATGCTGATCACTTGTAACTACTACTAAACAATAAAACATGAATCCAAAGCAGATTATACATATCTGAATATAAAAAGGTCTCCAATGGCTAACCAACTATAGCTATGAAACAAGTAAGTATGATGATACATTAAATAAATAAAAACAAGGTAAAATCTAACTAGGTAGGACCTCAAGGTCCATACCATCTCCATGAAACAGCTAATACAGCCCAGCTCCTGAATCTGGCCTCTTTCCTGCACATAAATCCATAAAGTCTGTGCGCGTCTCGATGGGACCGTGTGGAGTGTGAGATGAATCTCAGTAGGATACCACCAAACGGTCTGTACCTAATATAAGTGTTTAAAGAGATATGCATTTATAAAGAAAGTAGCAAATAAAACAATATAAAAATAACACGAACTCCACTGGTGCTCAGCAGCCACCATGGAGTGTCACCTGCTTCGACCAACGACGAAATCTCTATCATGTAACCCGGCACCATGTGCCCCCTGACCCCATGTGTGTCAAGTACCGACATCCCAAAGGCACACCTGAGAACCAGTATTTGGAGGGACATCGATATTTTCCCTTGAATAATGGCGAGCCTTTTCCCCAAACCCGATAGCCTCAATGCCATCCCATGAAGGCTCCTCACCTCCCACCTGGCTTCATATAGAAAGCACCCCAAACCAATAGTACCTAAACCACAACTAACGGGTGCCTCTACCCACATGAGTGGTCAAAAACACCTCATCAGGGAGTCTCTCTGTGTACACACAACTCAAAGATTCCAGGTGATCAGTAATCACCAAAATAGTACCCAAGCCACAACACCTCTGACACCTCATGTCCCTGTAACCATGCCGCTCAAGTCTGATGGCCTTGAAATCCCAGAAACTCGGGCCATGCCCAACTTGAAAGTCATCCTGCCTTAAACCGACACCCATTATGCCCAATACTGTGGCTATAACCACCCAACATAATCCGAGTCAAGGCCAACCTGTGATCATCATCACTCTAGAATATCTAGGCCATGACCAACATAACCAAAAGGGTTCCAGAATATGATATTACCCAATTACATATATAACACATTTAACAGAACACAAAAATAGGAAAAACAATCTAAACAATTGAATTTCACTACCCCAACAGTTATCAAACAACAAAACTAAGGTCTTGAATGCCTCTAACAATTCATATCAAGGTTTAATAAACTAAACTCAAAAGTTTATAACCATACGTTTCAATTAATACTATTTTGGCAACCCCGGCGAAAATGCCCTGATGACCAATGACCACTCGCCCGACCCCGGTCAAGAAAAACTGGTAATAAGGCATACCCAAAGGCATCCCATAGGTCAAATAATAATTAAACAAGCAATAATAGGCAATACAGGGTCACACTCAAAATACCCGAAAATGCGCCACAGGCCACACCACCCAAAATTATGCAAAAACAAAAAAGAGGTATGCACCACCTACCTAAGACTCATACGATACTTCTCCTTCTATGATAGCCTCTAATTAGGTCTAAAACTTGGTAGATCTACAATAGAATAAAAACTGATCAAACCCCTATAACTCGTTCTAGAACAGAAATCATGAAAAACAGCTCAAGTGGAATCAAGGCCACGCCGAGGGGGTTCCAAAAAATCAATCGGTGCTCGAATCAGGTCTCTAATGAAGGAATGGGAGTGGATTGAAATCCTGGATGACTCTCCCCGCTCAACCCGATGAAAAATTGGAGTTCTTCCTCAATACGATGCTACTGCACATTTTAGCACAAAAAAATAAACTACATGGTGTGTAATTTAGTACTACACACCATGTATCATTTTACTGTTCATAAGACTACTGAAATTCCACTGAATTACATTCCAAAACCTACCAACATGAGTACACAGTGTGTACTTAGTTTTTCTTCTCTTCCTCACCGACTTACCCACACACCATGTATATCCCTCATACACTGATAGACTACATAGTGTGTCCAAGAAGGACATGTAATGTACTTGGTTTAAATGATTCTACTTGGCCAACATGCCAACATGCCATGTATGGCCTCCACACGGTCAAGGGTACACGGCGTTTCAAAAACTACACGCCGAGTAGTAAGAAATTTCTACACGATCATCACACGACATGTACTCGGTGATCACATGACCAAAACTCGCCTAAACTATACATGACATGTACTTAAAATTACACAGTGTGTAGCCTATAAATTTCCATAAACTGCCCAATTTCTCTAGTTTTTTCAGGGACAAGTCAAAAATTAAAACAGGGCTGAGATTTTGACCCATTTTAAAAACCCCGGTTCTTACAATATAATACCATTATATCAATAATAATATATTTATCGTGAAATTTGGATTGGATAATTAGATGATAAGAGATGAAAATAAATGAAATTTAAAAGGAAATTGAACGAAAAGAGATAGAGGAATTACTTCTTGAATTCTTCTCTTGAGATCCTCCTTAAAGAACCTAGGATTGGTCTTTTGATGAGACCAAAAGCTCTTGGACATAAAAGAGGGGCTAGGGAAGATGGTTTTATTGAGTTTAGACAAGTCTTGAATCTTGAGGGATGTGATTTATTAAGGCTATGAGGGGTGGTAATTATATTGTAGGGGAGAGGGGTTTTCTTAATATTATAATCTGTAATTTATTAATTTCCACCAAGATAAGAAATAGTGATGATTCCATGACCAAAAATAGTAAAGAGTTCATGTGAGTTCTAAATTTGGGTTCTTACATCACTCATGAATTCTGGAATAGTAGATTTAAATTATATTGTATTTATATGGTAATTTAATGTATTTTACCATTCACAAAAAAATCAGGTATTTCTAAAAAATCCAAAAAATTCTCCCAAACCATTTTTAATGTGTAGAATCCAAGAAATGAACTCCATTTTTTAATTTTTCTTTTCTAATTATGATTATTTTATTTTTTAATTAAAATCACAATTTACTTGAAAAATATAGATTTTAAAATTAAAACTGATTTCATAATGCTTTTAAAAATTAAATAAGGTATTATAAAATAATCTTAAAACCAGAAGACTCAAAATTTTTAATTTATGAAAACATTTTAGGAAAATAAATTTTCTTTTAAATTAATTAAGTCATTTTAATTAATTATTTTTGACATAAAAAAATTCCAATACATTAACTTTGGTCATATTATTACTTATAAGATGCATAAATTTAATTAAATCATTAATGGGTGAGGTTACTATTATTTTGGAAGATTTAATATTCATAAGGGTCATATTAATATTCATGAGGGTAGGTTTTTATTCATAATGTTATGTTACTATCCACCAAAAATTATGTTGGTTCTATTAGACTCCAAAAAAACCTTGCATGCAACCATGTTTGTCAGATTTTTGAAATTCAAAACATAGAAGTGGCAAATTTATGTTTAATGGTCACATAATATTTAGTATCATAATATTTACTTGGGTTTAATAATGTGATTATAAATTAACTAATACTTATAATAAGGGGATTTAATTGATAAAACATTTGGTCTTTACATAAAAAGGTTTAAAGTGTGTGATTTTACATTTATCAATTTGAGAGAGTATAAAAAGATCACGTGGAACATAGAAAGTATAATGAGATCGTTACAATTGACACATTTTTTTTGTAATATCATCTTCCAAATAATTTTCCTCCATATATATGTGGATAAATATGATTTAAAATAATTAAACTATATATTTGAATCTTATCAATTGATCCATACTATTCCAATAATGATGTATAGATCCTATCTTGATGGAATTTACAATGGTGATGGAGTCACACTCTAGAAAAAGGATATTCTAGACTCATATCATGGCTTACTCAATTTCATTGATGAAACGAATAATTTCATCTTCTAGAGAGAAATAAATACCAAATGGATCATGGAGGTAACCCAAGGCATCCATGTGGTGGAATTTGATGACAAATCCATAGGAATATGGTCCTAAGATTACTCTTGAAGAACCATCTATGTTAATTTTAATACATATAATAATAGGGGTCTATCATAAGACATAAAGTTCACATAAGAAGATTGGAAATTACCATTGAAACCCAAAAATTCAAGGACTGATAGATCATGATTTTTACTGTGTTAGTGACCATGTTGTTAAAGATTTTATTCTTTGACCTTGAACAACATTTATTCTTGAATAGATTGAGGGATGAAGGATGAATAATCATAAAACCTCTTGTTATGAGCATACCAGCTAATGTAACCCAATTATGTAGTTTCTAATTGAAAATAATTGAGAAGGTGGATGGAAGAGGAGTATTCCAAAGAGCATTTGTGGATTTCCTATATTTAACAGATATGGGGTAGTTGAATCTCAAACATTTCAACGAGTGCATTCCACATAAATGATGAATTGTAACAACTGAAAAATAGGTTTTTAATATCATAATTTTTTTTGTTGAAATATGACTCACATCAAGAATGCATACATTCCACTTGTCAAAATATTAGACTGGTTCGGGAGCCTTCTATCCACCAGCATCTAGATTAGTATATTTCTAGAGGGCCAAATGTATCTCTATAATATTCTTCTAATCCATACAAGTTCATATTCATTATGATAGGTTTAGTTTATATAGGAAATAATAGGGGTTATCATGTCTTTAAAAGTTGGTTCTCATGCCCTGAAATCAGCATGGGGTGTCAATTACAACATGCTCACTTTGTATTTATTCTCTTTACATATTGTATAATAGGAGATCTGGTCTTTAATCAAGATATCCTTTTCTAAAATCAGAGCATCCCCCAAGAGAAGGTCCATTAGTTGATCATTTTTCTAGTTGTGAGTCTAAAATTTAAGGGATGATTACCTAGAAACCATCTTTCTATAGTTAGAGAAAATTATTGAAAAATGGACTTGAAGGTAGGACAAAAAAAGATTCAATAAAATTGAGTTTCCTAGATTTGAGTTTGTCCAAAAATTTGGCATGTAGAAAAATAAGATATTTTAATTATCTATTGATAACCATTGATTTGAAATTATACTATAGTGTTTTATTAAACATTCAATGATTTTTAATTCCACACCCAGCATCCTGAGGATTATAGAATTTATTCCAGGAGACTGGCCATTATTCTCTCCAGAATACTTCCACTCCAAATAAAATATTCAATAGAAACAGAGATAGCCTTAATGATACCTAAATTCCATTAATATACCATGAATGAATAGACATACATGGATATGTGAGAGGTTTAACTAATAAGACATTGCCCAAAATGGATAAATATTTTCCATTCCAAAAGGAAATATTCCTTTTGATTTTTCTGAAGGGGATAGTAATGTAACTGGAGAATATATCCCCTAGAAAATAGAGAAACCTAGGTAGATAAATTAACCATTACATTTCAAAAAATTTAATGTTTTTATTTACATTTCAATGTATCAAAAATGGGGTAAATTAGAGTGTAAGTGTGTGTGGGTCATTATTCTCATCATCCGCTAATTTTGTAGTAAACCTTGAGAGTTTTAATGTAGTGACCCAACCCTAGAGTCCTGAAGTTGGTTCCAAATACCAATATATTGGCATGATTAAAAGGAATAAAATCCAGAATGATTGATCAATTTAGTATTATTAGGAAACAAAATACATACATGATTCTTTTATTACAAATGAAAACTCAAATTTCATTATATTTTTTTTCATTCCAAGATAACATAATTCCATCCAGTGTATCCTTGCGTATATTTCATAGTACTCTTATTGGATTACTAGGAAAAGTGAGAAAAGTACGGGTGAACTAAAATGATCAGTAAGGGTAAATTATAACAGAATAAATAATGAATCAATGAGAATAATAATTATGAAATAATAAATAACTAAACACACATTCCATGTAATCAACAAACTAAGATGGATGTTCATCAAAAAAATAGAAAGGTAACAATAAGAAACACATTCTATTCAAGTAGCTAGATCATTCAAAATCAATATTTCAGTGTAAGAAACTGAAAGACATACCATTTGTTCAATGAATAGAGAATAAAATTCATTCATATATATGTTAAAAAAATCTCATGGATGAATAATAACTAAAACTAAATGAGGTAAATGCTTATTTATTTGACATCGTGTTTCCTATGTATGTGGAACCATTACCATCAAGATCTTTCACAAGAAGGTTCATCATATTAGGTAAAAACCCATCTAATTTGTGCAACTAATTCGTCTCATTATAAAACCGATGCATCGAGTTCCTATCTATAACTGGGCCCCACCTGTGTCATATATTTCAAAACCATTCCTCATATATGGAATAATCAATTTAAAAATATGACTAATCAAATATCTATATAGAATAGAAGATATGGATTTATTAACATTTACCCAAATAATAAAATTACTTTGAAAGTGAAACCCATATGAAATATGTTATACAATTTAAAAAATAATCATATCAATGAAAAATTATATGAATAATTAGGGGAAATTAAATTTCAAATGAACATAGGAATTTGAATATTTTCAGGTAAAAAATACGAATAAATGAATTAAATTTTAATACTATCCTAGGCCAAATAAATCATATACCATCTAGAGTAAGATTACGAATAGTATAAATACAATATATTCCAAGTGGAGTGGAAAAAGGGTTGTTTTAATTAATTAATATAAATACTATAAAATATATCTTAAAATTTTTAAGGAAAATATCCATTTTATTTTGAATAATATTTTGAAAATATTTTTCATTAAAAATCAATTTAAAAAAAATATTTAAAAATTGACTTTTTAAACATGAAAAGGAAGATTTAAAAAAATGGAAGTGGGTAACTTCATACACTCTATAGGAGGAAAAAAGATAATTCCTTATTCATGAAAACAGTATGTAAAAATTTCTTGTTTGGAAAATGATAAGAATGTTCCTTTGAAAATATGGATAAAATAGAAAAATGGTAAAAATGTATTTAATAAATCCTTTATAAATGGTTAAAAAATATTTTGAAGAAATTTTAATAAAAAATGGTTTTTAAGAATAAAATAGGTTCTCAAACTAAAGATTGAAATGAGGTTTGGTTTTCTTACATTTAGTTTTTAAAAATTTTTGAGTACCAAATAGTAGGAAAATGGTACTTTTACTTGAAAAGGGTCATGAATAACTAGAGGAGAAGAAAAAGAGAGGGTTTATTATACAATGATCATATAATTTCCTCTAATGGAAATTCAATTGTAAGAAATCCTAAAAAATGAAATTGTTAAGTAAACACCTGAAAAGATTATAATATTGCAGTGAGAGTAAATAAATTAGTTGATTATATATATCAATAGAAAATTTACATATTAAAGTGGAAATAAATAAATATATAGTAAAATACAATATACAAATAATCATATAATATTAACAACAACAAGGTAGTGATAAAATCCATCTAAAATAAATTGATTCATTAAATTCTTTTCCAATTCGCTACTTTTGATTCGAATCCTATTAGATAAAAAAATTCAAATTGAAACTCAAAATATCAGGAAGAATGAATGAATCAAGATATTATATGACAAAGATAAATTATTTACCCCATATATAAAAAATTATGTGCACACAAATAAAGTATTTTTTCAAGATAATATTAACAATAAAAAAAGGTAGTGAGATTTCAAATACAGTCATTAAAAATGTTCCCAAGGAGAATAATCATTAAACATTTTAAAGTGTCCCATACCCTTTTGAAATAATCCAACCATAATATACATGAAGGAATAATAATAAATTAAACTTAAAATATCATGATAGTAATTATATTCATGATATTACATGTTAAAGAGATGTTTATACACCATATAAAATAAACTTGATACATCACAACAAATAAGTCTCAATGGAATGTAAATTGAGATGAAATCCATTACCTTGTGTTTCCTTTTCTGGTGAACATCCATTAAAATCATTTATAATAGTTTTAAACATGTCACTATCTAACACGACAACCATACTCATATTTATAATATCATTTATTAACTTCTTATAATATATTATTACCCTTTTCTTAGTAAACATCATTATTTTCATTATTTAGGGTGTTAATTGCCCAGTTTCTCAAGTATGTTTTGATGTGTTACTTATTGATCTTTTTACGTCCCTCATGGTTTGACAATACCCAAAATTTAAAACATGATGACATTATCATATATATTAAAAATATATATATATATATTATAATATTATATAATATTTGGAGATATGAAATGAAATGCATCATTCATAGAGACGTTAGGTTGTACATGCGCATGAATGCAACTTTCATTTCATTATCATATTAAAATAATGAAAATAAAATGATATATATGTATATTTATATTATAATTAATGTATAATATATATTTCATATACATTACAAATTTTTATTAAAACCATCCTTTATACATTCCATTTATAGCGTGAACGAATCACGTTGCTTTGAGGTTGTAGTAGTCCATACTTCCACAAATGATGCTATCATATTTCCACAAAATGGAAATCATAAGATTATGTGTTATAAAAGAGTAAAATAATTATAAATAAATTATAAATATCATATATAGCATATATAAATAGGGTCCCCATCTTAATTACCAACCATGAAAGGTGGTAAAGGAATAATTAACGATGTCATTTTGAGAGGCGGTAGTTTGTCATACACATAATATGTAAGTTCATTACCCATTACATGTAAGTATGTGTAGTTTTATGTATAAATCTTTATATAAAAACATCTAAATATATTTTGGATAATGTTTTTATTATATAATATAGTAATAAGACAAGTTTAGGTGGTGGATAATGAAAATATAACTAAATAGATTCAGGAAGAAAGTTACCACTTATTCAGGTAACTCTATTTGGTTTGAAGCAATGGGATTCCTTCAATGGAATTCATAAAATGTTTAGTATTCTAGGATGAGGGTATATACATTTAGGATCTATTTTGTTAGATATTAGTCAATCTAAAGTTTCATGAGAGGTGTGAGAAAGTGGGAGGATAGGATGCCTTTTATAGTGGAGGAGGAGTGGCACTCTTGTATATTTCGGGAAATAGAATTTCACCCATGTTTTTACAAATTCAAGTGGATAAAAAAATGGTAAAAATTAAATAAAATGTATTATTGAGTTTAAATATGTCTAGGAAAAGTAATTTTGGACAAGTTACTTTGTTATTTTCGCCCTTAATTTAAGGTTTCATCCCTTATTAAGCTTAATTCCACCTTAATCATTATAATTAATTTTAATTATTTTCACTAATATTTTGGTTCTAAAAATAAGTTCACCATATTAGCCATTTTAAATTATTTTTATTCGAAATATGGAATCTATTTTTCAAAATTCTAATAACATAAGTGGTAAAAATTAATTTAAATTTAATCTTGTAGATGGGATGACAGTGTGGAGTTTTAGAGTCAAAATGACCCAAAGTTTACTATGTTTTTTTAATCCAATTTCCAAGTGTAATTGATTAAAGTGAAATAAAATGGATAAATTAATAAAAAAGATTGATCATATTAAACTTGAAAACCAATTTAAAATATCATTTTACCATATAAATAAATTATAATAAATATCAATTTTGAATTAAAATTAAGTATTTCTCATTATTCATCAAAAAATAAAACTTTACAGAAAAGTACTAAAAAATGAACCTAAATTATTTATGTTAATATTTTAAAGATAAATTTTATTTTTACATGCAAATTTTTTCAATGTGCTTAAAATTGGATTAAAAATAGCTTCTCCATTAAAAAGTGAAAATAGTTCCTTAATAAAAATATATGATTTTATGTGTAATATTGGTTTTATTCTTATCTCATGACTTTAAAATAGATTAGATTAATGTATAAAAATATTTGGTTGAATATAAGATATATATATATATATTACATTAATATTACTCACTAATTGTAATGAATTTAATTTGTTAGTATAAAACAGCTTTGCGAGCATAAAAATACTTTTCTATAAAATCATTCCCTTTATATTCACTTGGTTCTTATATTCATTTTTAATTAATTAATAACCATTGGATTCATTTTATATTTTCGTAAACCATATATTTTCATAATTTAGTTAATCATATTTATAACCACTAATTTAATAGCTTGGTTATATCTTATAATATTAAATAACACTATTTTAATAATATAATATTGTTCGGTAAAACTCGGTCTTGTATGTAACACAAGCCATTAAATCACTCATTGATGTTTATGAAAGATGTGAACTTAGTGTCACATACATTGTGAGCTATAAAATATATTTAATTTTTTAAATTATGAAATATATTATAAATACTCGGGATATTATATTCCCTTACACGCTTGGTGTTGCATACTTTAAATTTTCGGGGTGTTACATTCTCCCCACTTAAATAAAATTTTGTCCTCTAAATTTAAACTCAAACATGGTAATAAACTATTTTATATTTCCTATGTTAAAATTCCAAATCATTAGAAGAGTTAATAAAATATCCTAATAATAACAGAGAAATGAAAATGTCAAATGTACTAACATATAACTAGGTCTCTATGTAGAAAAACATTATTGGAAAGTAAAGATATATAGTTGGAGGAAAAAAGAAAATATGTTTAGGGATTTATTTAGGTCATCTATCACAGACAAGTGAATTATCAATAGAATGTTGAGGGCCTTAAAACCATAAATGATTGATGATTTATATGACCATCAGTTAAAAAAAGGTATTAGTATAACATTTTGTTTAATATAATTTTCCTTATGTTGGGAAACTATTTTACTACCTAAAAATATAAGGAAATTTATTGATAGGATATGTTTTAATTTCATATAAACGATTCCATCATTTGTTTTTTCTTTGATAAAATTCTAATTCAACCCTAACTTTAAGAACTGGGTATCTAAAAATTAACCTTCACTCCTAATGAATAAAAATAATCATTTAATAGACCGTAAGGCCCCTAAAAGAGATAAAAGTCATTACATTTGTGTCTAAATAATCTCTAAATCCAATATTGTTAAGAAATTAATATCTAAACCTAAAAATAAACACTACTGGTTAATCCTTAATATTTATTCTTCTGATTTTTTAACTAAACATAATGAAATATTAATTAGGATAGTACATAGTCTAGTAGAAGAAATTATAAGATGGCCCCCTTGGGTAGATTTGGTTGGTTCCATTTTCTCATGAGACTCAGCCCAGTTGGTGAGGAATCCTTATGTGCGTCCATGAGACCCAGCTTCAAAATCAGGGAGAGGAATATTTTTAGTATTGTAGCAGCACTGTAGAAGGTACTGTAGCAGTCACTGTATAAGTATTGTACACTGTGCGGGCACTGTAGTAGAGTTGTACACTGTACAGGTACTGTAGCAAAGTTGTACACTGTGCTGGTACTATAGCAGGCACTGTAGCAGCTACTATAACAGGTACTATTCGGTACTCTAGCAGTTCGAACTATTCACCTTGGGCCACCAGTTTGGGCTTGGAGTCTTTAAGGATTTCATGCCACCCATGTCTTTGGGTTAGTAGGGCTTTCAGGCCACCTTTAAGGCCTTCGGGCCACCTCAAGGCTTTCAGACCACATGCAGTTGCCACAGACAAACTCTACAAAATAGGAGCTGCCCCAGAAGAGGATTCAGAGCAGGTGCACTCACCAGAGAAGATCCAAATTGATTTGTCATAATGAGAGGGTATGGCTATGCCATAGGGACCAGCATGTGCTTGCTCGGGAAGACTAGCCATATGACCATGTGAAGGTGGAGAGCTACTATCATGATGCAGATGCTGGGGAGGGGCAGTTCCTTGTAGATAGTCTGGTTTAATTCCCTAAGGCCTTTGGGTCATGTAATCTCTTAAGCCTATTGGCCATGTAATCTCCGATCCTACGAGCCTTGTAAGGGTTCCCCCTCATCCCTTGAAAGGGGGTGATCAAAAATCAATAAAAATGAAGGCCTTAGGGCCATTTGGGCAGTGGAAGACATTAAACCCTTATCATCCATTATCTATGGGTTCAAGTCCCACGGCCTTTCCATGTTTTATAGGTTATCACCCAACATATGGGTTTCCATTTTCTAAAACCATATTAATATAATTGCCAAAAAAATATGACGTACATCCTTGATATAAGGTTAATAACTATGTATCCTTTTATCTAAGGTTTTCAATACAACCTAAAACACAAATAATTCATCTATTTTAATTCAATATATATCCTTCCTTGTTCAGGAGTTCATCCTATAGGTAATGGCTTTTCCCAAGTCCAAAAACCATAGTGTGAGCATTGATTATCATATTGGAAAAAACATGTAATATTTTTTACGATGTCTAAATATTGAAAAATTATTTTCATTCTAAGACACATTACATTATATATTTTTTATGAAATATCAAAATCCTTCATCAATGTTTGTAAATAAAATTTTAATTATCCTAAGTTTATCCTAAGGGAGTGTCAATCCAGTTTCATAGTAAGAACCATTTTAATGTACCATGTTACGTGGAGTTTGGCCCAAAACATCTTGTCAGAGATGTTTCTCCTAGTTATATCTATTCCAGAACCATGTCCACTAGTAGTATCCATATGGGGGTGTATTTATATTAATACACTCACAATATCCACTTTACAAAAATTCTAGGGGTGTTCTTCTATAATTATCCTCAAATTATACATTAGGGTTATGTTCTCTAATATATGTCTTCCTATATCTAGTTCTCAATGTTTCTACTAAAATTCCTTTTGTAACGCCCCGAACCCAGCTACCCAGAGTCGGTGCATTACTTCGTAACATTGGCATGATCACAAAAGATCAAGTCTCGAAAGACCGATTAGTTTAGTAGCCTTGGAAACACTAGATACATTCGTAAACATTACATTACATCATAAAGTGAAAAACTACAATAACAAAGTCTCCATAGTCCACACTCATATCCTCTTCTCACAATCCCTGCAGGTCATTCATAAAATACTTCTTCACATCCTGGAAAATATTAAAACATTGAAAGGGGTGAGCTCAGATGCTCAGTAAGGATAACAATATTGCGGAAGCTTTCATAAATAAACGTAAAAATTTAAGGCAATGTATAACTAAAACAAAAGCCTTTTAAACTTGAACATCAACATAATATGGAAAAAGTAAAATGAGATAATTCCATTCACTTCTTCACATGGATGTTCTACTGGTCTAATAATCACATGAAATATCAATAACCACTTTCATAATGATGGAATGCATAATGCCAGACTATCATAACCACGTAGCCAAGGCCTCGTGCCAAGACCACAAATAAAATTTTGTCAAGGCCTCGTGCCAAGACACTAGTTTGTCTCATGAGACCTGCCGATGCATCGAGGAGCTATAGCGGGCTCTACCCGTCACTTATTAAGTCCAATGCATTCCTCATATGAATAGGTTTAAACATATCATAAACCATAACATAATCGTATCACATAAAACATGCATAAAGGAAACATAACATTTCCACATTTCAATCACAAGATATAAATACAACACATTGATATAATAAAAATGCTTTCAAAACCATTTTCAATACCAAAATAAAAGAAAGTTAAAACTTTGTATTTATTTTTCATTAAAAAAATGATGGCTTGTAGAGGAATCCAAATCTCAAATAATGGTCACGGCGGCGGAGAAGTCGTTGTCGCCACATAAGTACGGAAAGAAAAACATTCCCTTTTGTCGTTTAGTAAAACGCTTCGTATAAAAAAGATTCCTTTTGAATAAACGTAAAAGTCAAAGGGGTTTATACACCGTATAAAAGAAAGTTGTGTATAAAACCAAATATGCCTCAATGAAAGGAGATTGAGACGAAGTCCCTTAAAAAGATCATTTTTTTAAATAAAGTACATCTATAATGTGTATTCACTATAAGTACACATAAATAATGTACAAATACAATATAGGACATAATAATATCATGACATAATTTTAAAGTAGGAGATTAACCCAAAGAATAGAAATTGGGTTAAGAAGTTTTCTTACCTTGCGTCCTGTCCTGACTCGAACGTTCTTTAACGTCCTGAATAATAAACTAGAGTTAATTTATATTTACTTAAGAACCTTTTTTATGTTCATTATTCCATTTATATCACTTATTACCATGTTATGAACATTATTTAATTATTTAAGTTAATAACGGTCGTTTTGTCGATCTTTGGTACTTGAGTCAAAAATAAACTTCTTATAATTACAAGTTGTTCATGTGGTGAAATATCCATTATATCCAGAATTATATTCATGATGTAGATATCATATATATCATATATATACAGTATATACATTCATTCATAATGTCACGTAACATTTAGAGGTAAGAAATGAAATGCACCGTTTATGGAGACTGTAAGCCGTACGTACGCATGAACGCTACTTTCATTTCTATTTTGTATTTAATGGAATCAAATCATAATGATATAAATTTATAATATAATTAAAGTATAATATAGTGTATAATACCATTTAATCCATCCTTTATACATCCCACATATGGCATTAACGATTCAAATCACTTTGAGGGGGCGGTAGTCCGCACTTCCTAAAATGAAATTATCGCGTTTTACCCATAATGGAAATCATAAAGTATGACATAAATGAGAAATACAGAATCATAAGTAAAACATAAACATATTTTATATCATATATAAATATAGTGATATCTTAATGGCCACCTTTGAAGGTGTTATATGAGTGTTGAACAATCATCGTTTCGTGAGGCATAAACTCGCCATCCATAGAAACCGTATGTTCTTTAACCATTAGATGTAGGTGTGTGTAAGTGTAGCTCGAATCCTTCTTATAACAACATCATAGTATATTTAGGATACTGGTGTTGTTAAAAAATAAATGAATAAAAAGATTTTAGGGGGTTGGAGAAGAAAAATAAAACAAAACAACATTAGAGAAGACATTACCTCAAAATCGGGTAACTCTTTTTGATTTGTGCCAAAGGCTTCCTTGGGAAGAGTTCTGCCCAAAGTGAGGATTCTAGGAGTAAGAGGGGGAAGTTGGAAGAGTATTTGGGCAGAGGTTGGCCGATCCAAATGGCTTGAAAGTGTGAATGAGGTGGTAGAGGTGGGGGCCTTTTATAAGAGGAGAGGAGGGGCACTCTTGGAAAGTAAGGAAATTTTACATTATTATACAATGCTTTTCGGATTCTAAAGGTCCCACACTTATATAATTCGTGTATAAGGTGATAAGGGTTCGAAATATACCAATCCAATAGTCTTTGGACAAGTGTAAGCCTTGGATAGTACATTATCTTTTCATTTTATTAAAATCGTTAAATAATGAGGTCATCACTGCATCATAATGATGTCGTAAATAATTTAATTTATTTAATGTATAAAAATTATAAAAAAATACTATGATGTATGAAATCTTTTTAGCTTTCAAATGACTAATTATAATCAAAAATATGACTTGTATAACCCCATGTAAAAATTGTTTTAGTAAAACATTTCATGTTTGTGTCATTTTTTGCTTTAACATTAAATAAAAGGTATTTATGTCATTTTCCAACTAAAGTGGCTCCATGGGGTCCCCAAGTTGACCCATGGATTGTATTGGTTGGACATGTCACATCCAATGAGGGTAGGACATGTTTCAAGCTCATCTCATATTATTAAAACATTATTTTTTCCTTAAACTACACTAATTACCTCTAATCGCGATTAAGAACTTAAAAGTTACTATTCACCAAAAAATTATTTTAATCTCATTGAACCACATTTTACTTCTTAATGAAAACCATGTATTTCGGATTTTTGAAAATAAAATCACAGAAGTGGTAATATTTCATTTAAACGAAAAAAATCAGTTATTTAACTAGCACTTAGTGGTTTCACTATTCATCAAAAATCGAAGTTTTTCAGAACAATGCCAAAATTTCACCCTAAGCTATAATTGATATTCCGATTTCAAAAATGATGTCTATTTTATGAAATTACAAACATATAATTTTCATTAATTAATTTTATAATTAATTCCCGCTGTCACAACAAATAGCGTGTTTTTAAGAAACAATTTATATCAAAAGATTGACAATTGTTTATGTCCAATTTCAAAGTGAAATTAATTCTAATGACCACCATTGGATAAAATGGTAAAAATATATTCTAATTTTACTTTAAAACCACTAAATAGTATAATTTATCACTATAAATTATTTTGATTAAAAAAGTTGTTTTTAAGTAATTTTCACTATTCATAAGAAATTGGAAGTTCTCAGAAAATTACAAAAAATTCAACTTTGGATAATTTCAATATTACGAATACAAAAATGAAGTCCATTTTGAAATATAAAATTTCTATAATTTTAAAAAGTGGTTATTACTATTCATAACAGCTACTTTGATTAGTCGCGGTGTTTCAGAACTCGAAGTTGCGTACAATGCAAGTTATTGCATTATTGAATGAGAAGCGTATCGTGGAAGCTCGGGGTGTTACATTCTCCCCTCCTTCAATAAATTGCGTCCTCGAAATTTGAAATTTTTCTTTGAAAATAAAAGGTTGAAAAGAGAAAATACCTTTGTGGAAAACCCACATCAGAAATAAGATTAATAAAATTTAGCCTTAATAAGAGGGAAAGGGAAATGAAAAAGTCACCACCCAATTATGATCTCGATTAGGAGAACATTGGTGGCAATTAGAGACATATAATTGGAGGAAAAACGTAAATATTTGTAGAGAGTGATTGAGGTCATCAATTACAATCAACTGTCAAATTGAGGGCCTCAAAGCCTTCAATCTATGTTGATTTAAAATATCATCAGTTCAACAAGACATAAGGTATTAGGATAACACATTTTTTTGTTTTAATATCCCTTTACTAAAGTTTAAGAATTAATTTATTCATTGAATAAGAGATAGGTATAAATATATTTATGGTTGACAAATAGAGTTTTAACCTTCAACTCATCTTTCACTCAAAAAGATAATAGAACTCAAAAATATTATACTTATCCTAATTGTATAAGGTTTCAAATGTTAACACATAACATTTAGATTAGTAAAATTATTTTGTAATTACCAGGGACTTCCTGTAGGCTAGTGGTAGGAAATAAAGTCTTGTCGCACTATGGTTGTGGGTTAGATTCCTGCAGCTTTGTCCGACACGACGGGTTATTCCCCACCCTGCAGGTTGTCCTTTTCCTAAAACTATAGTATTATAATATTCCAAAAATAATCTTCATAAATTTTTTAACCTTAAACAATACTATCCAAAGATCAACTTAATCCATCCCAACCTTTATAGTTATCCAAAATACCTCTGTCCAGACTTTCTCTAAAAGGTCTCTTAATTCCAAAATTAATTTATCAGATTCCCCAAACAAAGTAAAGTTTCTCTTATTGTCACATACTAAAAATATGATTACCTTCATCATATTAAAACCTTATTGAAATAACAAGTACTGCAGTACAATCCTTATATATATATCACATTATTCTAATAACCAGAATATAATCCTTGAGTCCAAAAGCACCAATACATTAATTATTCCACTTCAACTGTAGTCACAACATAAGATTGGCCTTGATCCCTTGGCCTTTTCTGAGGTAAGTTTCCTTTATGCTTAGGACATTCATTTCCATAATGCCCCATTTCCCTACAATTGTAGCATTCAACTTTTACAGCCTCTTTCTTTCCCTTGCAATCATGAGCCTGGTGACCCTTTTCTCCACATTTATAACAAACTACCATTCCTTTTAGGCACGTACCAGGGTAATTCTTCCCACAATTATCACATAATGGAAAATCCTTCTTTCCCTTTTTCCCTTTATCTGTCTCTTGTTCCACAGTTCTCTTCTTCTCTTGCTTTACTTTGTTGTCATAAGACTTAGAGAATTCCTTTTCTGTCCTGATAGCACATGAGAAAATGTCTTCTTATGATGAAAAGGATTGTAAGACTAATGCTCGACGAAGAAATGGTTTTAACCCATCAAATAAACGATCAATCTTACTTCCTGGGTTACGTATATAATCTCCAGCATACCTTGCTAACCTTGTAAAGTTAGCCTC
This sequence comes from Viscum album, assembly GCA_963277665.1. Lineage (NCBI taxonomy): Eukaryota > Viridiplantae > Streptophyta > Magnoliopsida > Santalales > Viscaceae > Viscum > Viscum album. Next base: position 459,841,710 of record OY728135.1, read on the forward strand.
ATACTTTGTGACATTCTCATCCTCCTTTTGTCTCAGACTCAGAAATTGCCTTTCCATATCTGCTCGATGGTTGCGAGGAAAGTATTTTTCTAAAAACAGATTTTCGAACTCCCTCCATTCCATATTTGATACCTCATCATCTTCCTTCATGTTTTGAATCAATGACCACCATTGATCAGCATCTCCAGTGAGGCGGTAAACTTCCATGATAACTTTTTCCCTTTCACTGCTCCCCAAAGCCTGAAATATTTTCTCTAGGGAATTTATCCATTGCTCGGCTACTAAGGGATTTGTACTCCCATTGAACGTTGGTGGTTGTTGCCTCATGAATCGATCTAACATTGATCCTCCACGCTGTGGATCAGGGTGCTCCATACGGGTAAGGTTATTATTCATAACCTGAGTAAGTTGTCCCAGTATGGTGATTAGCTGATCGTCACCAGTTGCATCACCAGCCCCACTATAATTATCTTGAGCAGGAGGGAAATCCCTACATGGAGTGCGTGCATTGATACGGTTTCCATTTCTTCCACTAGGCGCCATTTCTAAACAATGGCATAAACTAGATCAGTTTATGAATCAAAATACATAATCCCATACTTATAAAACACTTAACATAAATTGAACTATTTATGGATATAATCCATAATCATAAAAATGTTTTCTTTGAGGAAGTATATACTCATAAACCCTTCATAATGATTTGTAAAGAAAATGAGAGTTATCCTAAGCATATCCCCCGGTAGTGTCGTAACAAAGAGTGCAGCAAGGCCCGTTGTCGTGCACCAGTTCTCGTTCGAGTCGAGCTCAAAGCGGTGTTTTCGGGTTTTACCCCTAGGAACATCCGTGCCAGAGCCGCCTCTACCTGCTCGTATCCAGACAGGGATGTATTTCTCGGAAAACTCACAAAATCTCTACAATACCAAAATTCTAGGAAGTTCTTCTATACTAATCCTCAAAGTTCATCTTAGGTCTATGTGCTCTAATCAGAGTTTATCTAAATCTAGCTTCCAAGCTTTGTACTAAACTGCCTCTGATACCAACTGTAACACCCCGAGCCCAGCTACCCAGAGTCGGTGCATTACTTCGTAACATTGGCATGATCACAAAAGATCAAGTCTCGAAAGACCGATTAGTTTAGTAGCCTTGGAAACACTAGATACATTCGTAAACTTTACATTATATCATAAAGTGAAAAACTACAATAACAAAGTCTCCATAGTCCACACTCATATCCTCTTCTCACAATCCCTGTAGGTCATTCATAAAATACTTCTTCACATCCTGGAAAATATTAAAACATTGAAATGGGTGAGCTCAGATGCTTAGTAAGGATAACAATATTGCGGAAGCTTTCATAAATAAACGTAAAATTTTAAGGCAATGTATAACTAAAACAAAAGCCTTTTAAACTTGAACATCAACATAATATGGAAAAAGTAAAATGAGATAATGCCATTCACTTCTTCACATGGATGTTCTACTGGTCGAATAATCACATGAAATATCAATAACCACTTTCATAATGATGGAATGCATAATGCCAGACTATCATAACCACGTAGCCAAGGCCTCATGCCAAGACCACAAATAAAATTTTGTCAAGGCCTCGTGCCAAGACACTAGTTTGTCTCATGAGACATGCCGATGCATCGAGGAGCTATAGCGGGCTCCACCCGTCACTTATTAAGTCCAATGTATTCCTCATATGAATAGGTTTAAACATATCATAAACCATAACATAATCGTATCACATAAAACATGCATAAAGGAAACATAACATTTCCACATTTCAATCACAAGATATAAATACAACACATTGATATAATAAAAATGCTTTCAAAACCATTTTCAATACCAAAATAAAAGAAAGTTAAAACTTTGTATTTATTTTTCATTAAAAAAAATGATGGCTTGTAGAGGAAGCCGAATCTCAAATAATGGTCACGGCGGCGGAGAAGTCGTTGTCGCCGCATAAGTACGGAAAGAAAAACATTCCCTTTTGTCGTTTAGTAAAACGCTTCGTATAAAAAAGATTCCTTTTGAATAAATGTAAAATTCAAAGGGGTTTATACACCCTATAAAAGAAAGTTGTGTATAAAACCAAATATGCCTCAATGAAAGGAGATTGAGACGAAGTCCCTTAAAAAGATCATTTTTTTAAATAAAGTACATCTATAATGTGTATTCACTATAAGTACACATAAATAATGTACAAATACAATATAGGACATAATAATATCATGACATAATTTTAAAGTTGGAGATTAACCCAAAGAATAGAAATTGGGTTAAGAAGTTCCCTTACCTTGCGTCCTGTACTGACTCGACCGTTCTTTAACGTCCTGAATAATAAACTAGAGTTAATTTATATTTACTTAAGAACCTTTTTCATGTTCATTATTCCATTTATATCACTTATTACCATGTTATGAACATTATTTAATTATTTAAGTTAATAACGGTCATTTTGTCGATCTTTGGTACTTGAGTCAAAAATAAACTTCTTATAATTACAAGTTGTTCATGTGGTGAAATATCCATTATATCCAGAATTATATTCATGATGTAGATATCATATATATCATATATATACAGTATATACATTCATTCATAATGTCACGTAACATTTAGAGGTAAGAAATTAAATGCACCGTTCATGGAGACGGTAAGCCGTACGTACGCATGAACGCTACTTTCATTTATATTTTGTATTTAATGGAATGAAATCATAATGATATAAATTTATAATATAATTACAGTATAATATAGTGTATAATACCATTTAATCCATCCTTTATATATCCCACATATGGCATTAACGATTCAAATCACTTTGAGGGGGCGGTAGTCCGCACTTCCTAAAATGAAATTATCGCGTTTTACCCATAATGGAAATCATAAAGTATGCCATAAATGAGAAATACAGAAGCATAAGTAAAACATAAACATATTTTATATCATATATAAATATAGTGACATCTTAATGGCCACCTTTGAAGGTGTTATATGAGTGTTGAACAATCATCGTTTCGTGAGGCAGAAATTCGCCATCCACAGAAACCGTATGTTCTTTAACCATTAGATGTAGGTGTGTGTAAGTGTAGCTCGAATAATTATTATAACAACATCCTAGTATATTGAGGATACTGGTTTTGTTACAAAATAAATGAATAAAAAGAGTTTAGGGGGTTGGAGAAGAAAAATAAAACAAAACAACATTAGAGAAGACATTACCTCAAAATCGGGTAACTCTTTTTGATTTGTGCCAAAGGCTTCCTTGGGAAGAGTTCTTCCCAAAGTGAGGCTTCTAGGAGTAAGAGGGGGAAGTTGGGAGAGTATTTGGGCAGAGGTTGGCCGAGCCAAATGGCTTGAATGTGTGAATGAGGTGGTAGAGGTGGGGGCCTTTTATAAAAGTAGAGGAGGGGCACTCTTGGAAAGTAAGGAAATTTTACATTATTATACAATGCTTTTCGGATTATAAAGGTCCCACACTTATATAATTCGTGGATAAGGTGATAAGGGTTCGAAATATACCAATCCAATAGTCTTTGGACAAGTGTAAGCCTTGGATTGTACATTATCTTTTCATTTTATTAAAATCGTTAAATAATGAGGTCATCACTGCATCATAATGATGTCGTAAATAATTTAATTTATTTAATGTATAAAAATTATAAAAAAAATACTATGATGTATGAAATCTTTTTAGCTTTCCAATGAATATTTATAATCAAAAATATGACTTGTATAACCCCATGTAAAAATTGTTTTAGTAAAACATTTCATGTTTGTGTCATTTTTTACTTTAACATTAAATAAAAGGTATTTATGTCATTTTCCAACTAAAGTGGCTCCATGGGGTCCCCAAGTTGACCCATGGATTGTCTTGGTCGGCCACGGCACATCCAATGAGGGTAGGACATGTGTCAAGCTCATCTCATATTATTAAAACATTATTTTTACCTTAAACTACACTAATTACCTCTAATCGCGATTAAGAACTTAAAAGTTACTATTCACCAAAAAATTATTTTAATCTCATTGAACCACATTTTACTTCTTAATGACAACCATGTATGTCGGATTTTTGAAAATCAAATCACAGAAGTGGTAATATTTCATTTAAACGAAAAAAATCAATTATTTAACTAGCACTTAGTGGTTTCACTATTCATCAAAAATTGAAGTTTTTCAGAACAATGCCAAAATTTCACCCTAAGCTATAATTGATATTCTGATTTCAAAAATGATGTCTATTTTATGAAATTCCAAACATATAACTTGCATTAATTAATTTTATAATTAATTCCCGCTGTCACAACAAATAGCGTGTTTTTAAGAAACAATTTATATCAAAAGATTGACAATTGTTTATGTCCAATTTCAAAGTGAAATTAATTCTAATGACCACCATTGGATAAAATGGTAAAAATATATTCTAATTATACTTTAAAACCACTAAATAGTATAATTTATCACTATAAATTATTTTGATTAAAAAATTTGTTTTTAAGTAATTTTCACTATTCATAAGAAATTGGAAGTTCTCAGAAAATTACAAAAAATTAAACTTTGGATAATTTCAATATTACGAATACAAAAATGAAGTCCATTTTGAAATATAAAATTTCTATAATTTTAAAAAGTGGTTATTACTATTCATAACGGCTACATTGATTAGTCGCGGTGTTTCAGAACTCGAAGTTGCGTACAATGAAAGCTATTGCATTATTGAATGAGAAGCGTATCGTGGAAGCTCGGGGTGTTACACCTTTGATACCAACTATAATGACACAAACCAAGAATCCCTATGTTGGAGTCTACTACCATTACATTATCACAATTACAAGGAATCAAATCTGAATGGACCGATTATTTTAGTAGTATTAGTAAACATGGTATATACATGGGTCTTGTATTACAAATGAATACACTAATTAAAACATTTTTTTTCTTTCAATGATAAATTTATTCCAACAAGTGTAATCTTACATATCTTTCTTATTATGTTTCATGGATTCCTAGGAAAATGAAGAAAAACAAGGGTGATCTAAAATTTTTGGTAAGGGTAAAGTATATTGAAAAAAATGAATCAATGTGAAAAATAATTATATCATGGTAACTAACTAAACACACATATCATGAAATCAACAAAACGAGAAGGATGTGTATAAAAAATATGGAAAGATAATAACTGGAAACACATTCTATTCAGATAACTGGACAAGGAAAATTAAATATGGAAGGGTAATAAATTTAAAAACATTCCATTTAATCAATGAATTGTTAATGGAATAAAACCATATATATGTTGACATAAAATCTCATTGATGAATAATAACTCAATATAAATGTGGGTAATTATTAATTATGGGATACCATGTTTTCTAGGTACGTGGAACCATTACGATAAACACCTCTCATGAGACAGTTTAGCATATTAGGTATAAAACAATCTAATTTGGGAAAAAATCTTAGGCGACTATTGATGCATTGAGGTTCTATAGATAACTGGGGCCCACCCATGTCGTACCTGTCCAAATCATTCATCAAACATCGAATAATTGATTTAACAATGTTCCTTATCAAATATACATATAGAGTTGAAAATATCGATATATGAATATTTCACCAAATAATCAAATAACTTTCAAAGTTAAAATAATATTAAAAATGGTATATGGTTCATGAAATAGTCATATCCCTAAAAAATGATATGGATACTTAGGGAAAATTCAATGTCAAATGATCATAGAAAGTTGAATATTTGAAGGGGACTAAAATGAATCCAGAAAGTAAATGTAAATACAATCCATGTACAAATAAATCACATACCTTCCCAAGTAAGAATAAGGATGGTATCAATATAACATATATAATGTGAAGTATAAATAAAAGTTTCTTTTTTCCATTGATGAATATAAGTACTATAAAATATTTATTGAGAACATTTTTGACGAAAATATACTTTTTATTTTAAAAAATATTTTGAAAATATTTTTCATTGAAAATCACTTTAAAAATAATTTTCATTAAAAATTACCATTTAAAATTACATATAAATTGTCAAAGAAATAACAGCATGTAAATCTATACATTTCCTATGAGGTAAAAATATCCTTCCTTTTTCTCAAAAAATGTATGAAAAATTACTTGTTTAGAAAATGAAAAGAAGACTCCTTTAAAAACATTGGTTAAATAAAAAAGGGTAATGATTTATTTTCTAAATCATTTTAAAAAGGTTAAAAACTTTTTCAAAGCATTTTTATAGAATGTTTTTTTAAAGAAAATAGGTTCTATAATGAATTAGAAAAATGAAGTAAGGTTTTTATAAAATCATTTTATAAAACATTTTAAGTACCAAAAAGTGAGAAAATGGTACTAATAATTGAAAAAGGTCATGAATATCCACAAGATAAGGAAATGAATAATTTTATTATAAAATAATCAATTAATCTCATCTGATGGAAATTCAAGTGTAAATAATACCAAACAAAATGAGATTGTAAAGTAAACCCTTGAAATGACTGTATTGTTGGTTTTAGAATCAATCAATGAGTAGACTGTGTCTATCCTATATAAATCCACATATTGAAGTTGAAATAACTATATATATATAGTCAATGTAATTATACACATAGTTATTAAATATTAATGGTAATGAGGAAGTAATATAACCCAATGAAAATAAATTGTGTTATGAAATTATTTTTCACTTGGTATCATTTAACTCAAATCCCCTTAGATGAAATAATTCAAATTTAAATTCAAAATATCATGAAAAATGAATGAATCATGATATTATTTAACAATTTGGCAGTATTTAAACCATATATAAGAAATTATTTGCACAAATGTAATGCTATTTTTTCAAGATAAAGTTAGAAATCACAAAAAGTAGTCACATTGCAATGATAATAATTAAGAATTTTCTAAAAAATAATAATCTTTAAATATTTCAAAGTGTCTTGTACCACTTTGAAACATTTAAATCATAATTTCAATGAAGTAATAAAATTAAATGGAACATAGAATATCTTAAGTATAAATATATTGATGATATAACAATTCAATAGGTATTATATACACCATATAAAGATACATGGTTCATAACAACAAATAAGTGTCAATGGAATATACATTGTGACGAAATCCCATACCTTGTGTTTCTATTTTGGGTGAACATCCATTAACATAATTTATAATGGTTTTAAACATGTTACTAACTAATACCAGAACCATAATAATATATATAATATCTTAGATTTACTTCTTATAATATCTTAATAACTATTTATCAATAAACGGTGATTATTTTAATTATTTAAGGTGTTAATTTCCTAGTTTCTCAAGTATGTTTTGAATTGTTACTTTTTGTTCCTCTTACATAGATCTTGGTTTTGTCATCCCCAAAATTTAATTTTTGATTTAATTATCATATATATTCATTATAAGTGAATTTATAATAATCTATAATATTTAGATATAAGAAATGAAATGTATCATTCATGGAGACAGTATGCCATACATACTGATGAACGATACATTAAATTCATTGTCATATTAAAATAATTAAAAAAAATGATATATATGTATATTTAAATTATAATTAATGTATTATAACTATTTCATATATGTTAAAAGGTTTCATTAAAACAATCCTTTTTACATTCCATGTATAGCATGAATGAATCACATCGCTATAAGGAGGTGGTAGTCCACACTTTCTCAAATGATGTTATCATATTTAAAAAAATATTCAGAATAAGGGTATGTTTTATAAAGAATTAAAGAAGTATAATTCAATTATATATAATATATATATAACAAATATAAATAGATTTTCCTTCATAATTCCCAACCATGAAAGGTTTTAAAGGGAATATGAACGACATCGTTTCACGAGGTGTTAGTTTATCATAAACATAAAAGGATAGTTCATTACCCATTAGATGGATGTGTGTGTAAGTATAGGTAAAAACATTAATATAAAAATATATAATTTTATTACGGATACTTTTATTATTATATAAGAATGAAATAATATAATTATAGGGGTGAATAATGGAAATGAAACTAAAGAGTTTGAGGAAGAATGTTACCTCTTATTCGGGAAACTCATTTTGGTTTTCTCCAAAGGGCTTACTTGGATGGAATTATGCCCAAGTTGAGGATTATAGAATTATGGGAGTTATTTTAGGATCTATTTAGGAAGATATTTGTTGATAGAATGTTTCCTGAGAGGTGGGAGGAAATGGAAGAGAGGAGTCCTTTTTATATTCATTTATAATTAATTAGTAACCAATGAATTCATTTTATATTTTTTTATATCATATATTTTCATACGTTAGTTAATCCTATTCATAACCACTAGTTTAATGGATATGTCATATCCTATTGTAGTATATAATAATATTTTAAAATCATATTATTGTTTGATGACACTCAATCTTGCGTGTGACACAAGCCATTGAAGAAACTCGTTGTTGCCTGTGACTTATGCTAACTCATTGTTGCATGAATTTAAACCTATAATATATATTGAATTTATTTTAAATATTAAATACATTATAAATTATCAAGATATTATATTTTCTTATTCCACTTTGTGTTTCATGTCATACCCGCTTTCGAATATAATGTTCTTACTTAATATTTTTGGGGCGTTACATTGTAGTCTCTTTCTTTTAAGGTATTAATAATAACCCCAAATTACTTTTACCTATGTAATTATTTGTTAACATTAGTAATTAATAAAAATTTAAAAATTTAATATTGTACCTTTTAAATATTTTGAACCTTGTGATTTAAAATTTATAAATAATTATACCAAATAAAAATTTTATGGTTTTGAAATGTTGATTTTAAAATAAACACACATAACATGTAAAAACCTTTTTTAGGAAATTGATTTATTATGTTTAAAATTTTATATATAAGATAATATTATGATATATAATTATTTTTATTGAATAAAATGGTATATTATATAAAAACATAAAGTTAGATGGATCTAAAAGAAATTGAAAACTGAATTTTTACGTCAAAACCCTTAATAAGAGGAAAAGATTGAAAACAATTTTTATTAATGTCATATTTTAATTGGGTTCTAAAAATTTGGGAAATATGATTTATATTTTTGAAGAGTATTTTAAAATGCATAATTGTATTCCTTATATACATATTTTTTTACATAGCCGTATTTTTTAATATTATAGTGTACAATTAATGTTAGCCACACTATATTAAATACTATATGTGGGTGGTGAATTAAGGTATGACTAATTAAAAAAAATTATCTTTAGTTATTGTTTCATTATTAGAAAAAAATATATTCTCTATCATTCCCATTAAAATGTATAAATGGAAATTAAAACATGCACAATAAAAAATAATTTTACCGGGTTCATCATCATCGATTCATGTACAATGAGCCTACAAATGTGTGTTCTAGTGTACTAAATCCACTAAATCTCACTAGTGTTACAATTTTCAGATCAAACTCATTGTTCCTCATGTTTTTCAATTATTCAGAATTTGAAAACTCATTGTTCTCACTCCACTATAGTGATCACACTCATCCTCTAGTAGACTCTTCTAATAACTTGTTCTGGGTTGACTTACACTTATTTGTGTCTTTATTCTCATGTTTCATCCATGAGAGGACAAACAATGTTGTGAGGCTCCTCTAGAAGACCACTATCTAAGACCCCATTGCATGTATCCCTTAAAATCAAGTTGATCACATGAATCCATTGTGAGACTCTACTCTATTCATATGGATCGCATGACTCTACCAAGTGACTATGTTATGTTCATGTGAATCATGTGACTATACCATGAGATAGTGTTCTATTCATAAGGATCCCATGACTCTGTTAAGATCACGTGGATCCAATTATATTAATAATTCTTCTTATGTCCAATAGATAAAACCCATCTCCCGAACCTTCTGTGTGACCCCATTGTGAGACTGTATTTTGTTCACACAAAACATATGACTCTATCATGAGACATTTTTAGGTTACACAGATCATGTAATATCAATGGGGATTCCAATCTGCACAATCATTGTATCCATACGTCACTCTATATGATTCTTTCATGATACCTCTTCACAATAATATCTTTTGGTTACATGGATTTTATGATTCTGGTTCAATGCTTTCTTTATCTCATTCCAAATACTTTTCTTTCTATCAAAGCACTTTATAAAATATCTTTTTTTCATAAGGATGGGTTAAGGGGTATTTATCGGAAGAATATCACCACCTTATCTATATAAATTAGGGTTATCCATTTTTTCTACCACCTTAGTCATCTCCATTATACACTTCATGTTATCCCATGGAATGATCCAAATACACTCATACAATATTTAGATCCATTGATTTCCAGTGCTTCATTTAATCTCATCGTGATATAAAAATATGATCATGGGTGATTCACATTATCCCATAATGAGATCCAATTAAAATAATGTGGTATGAGTGACATTACCTTTGCTATTTATTATTTCCCATCACATGAACCAAATACAATCTTGTAGTCACGTGATTTAGAACAACTGTATGAAATCATCATCATTTATAGCTTATTTTTATTCATGTTCACTATGTGATCTCTTTGTGAGTTCCCTTGACTATTGTGTGATGTCTTCAGGTGGTTCACATGATCTTAATATGAGATATTATGATTATCATGTGGTGTTTCTTGTGACTCCTTCACATGACCAGTTTTGATATTCACACTCTTCACGATTAGTTCTCACATTCATTCTCTGCATGATCAGTTCTATTATATATTCTCCACATGATCAATTCTGTAATTCTCACTCTATGAGATAATTATTATGTTCATTTTCTTTGATATCATTTATAACATTCTACCTCCATGAAATCATTTTATAAATCCACACTCACTCTTCACACCTCCTTTTAAAACTATCCATCACTAATAACCTTACACCATATAACAAAACATAATAAACATAGAACCACCATCTGGAGGGATTGTTTTCCAACAACACCCCATTTGTATTTTTTGAAAACAAATACCAAAAAACTATTTTACAAGTCTTGTTCATGAGAAACTGTATACCTTATGTAATCCCATTTAGTGATCAAGGGATTACATAACATGTACTCTAATCCCACATGAGTCAATATTTGATTGTGTTATATGAGTAGAATTAAATGTTCATCAACATGTAACTTTGTTAAAAAAAATTCTACCAAAATCATTTTCATGATTCTTCTTTGTTGAAATATGAGATTTAGATTCATTATATTTAACAATATCCTATTTTTATACTCCCCTTATCAACTTCTACACCAATCATGATCATGAAATTTTCTACCCCTATGTCAATGAACCCAAAGGTCACTTCTTTTTTGTCTAAAATATGTTAAAGAACAAAAAACATCACATTGGAAAAAACAAAAAATACTTCAGAAGGAGGGGGTTTCACATCCACATTTTTCAAGTGTGTGGATTCAACTGAACTCCAATATCCAATTGATGAAATTCAAATACTTCTATAGGTATGATTTTTTTTTGGATACTGGAAACCTATAGTTCATTAGGAACATACTTCAACATCACAAGGACATACTTCACTATCACTTTTTAGAAATAATATATTATTTAAATGTTCTTTGTATTTGAGTGCGGGTCTAAATTTTTTTCAATGATTTATAGAACTTGAACCATAATAATTGATTATAATCAGAGATATTACTTCAACTCCTATGTATTCAGGCCACTACTTGTTCCAAAATAACTGCATGAAATTTTGAGTAACTATAATATATTTATATATTGTAGTGATCAATGAAATGAAATATTTTTTTATTTATTATCCAATAATCACATATCTATCTGGGATAGAACGCACCACCTGATGTTTAATTTTGATAATTTATAGAACTGGCCCGATCTGCATCTCTAAATCCCAATAACTCTTTCTAATATTTTTCATTTTATAGAAAAATAAAATCCACGTGGCCTTTGATATATCGAATAATTGTTTTTTACTAAAATTTAGTGGATTTATTTGGGATTACATTGATATAGTTTTTATTGTCATTTAGAAAAAAATTATATCAATTAATGTCACTGATAAGTACTATTGAATTCCAATGATCTGTCTATATTCTTTGATATTGACCACTTTTCCTTTATCATCCCTTTAAAATTTTATCTATAAATCAAATAGATTTTTAATTTCATTTTAATTTTCCTTCCTAAATACTCTCATTACCTACTTAGAATATTTTTATCAAGAAATAAATGTTCCATGTATTAATTTCATTACATGTAAACTAAGGGAAAATGTTAACCTTCCAATCATTGACATTTCTAAAATGCATTTCATAAATTCTAAAAACCATTTTCATTTTTCTTAATTTAATCAACAGAATATTATGACATTGACATATACTAGTACAATCAATATTTTACTACTATTGTTATTGACACAAAAATTATCATCAACTCCACCATGATGGAAACCAATGTTTTACATATACTGATCATATTGTGAATATCGTGCTCTTATTTCCTACTTCAACACATATAGATTCTTATTTGAGAAAAAAAACATTCATCCCATATTCATAATTGATAATACCATAATGTTGTTTAATATAAATTTCATCTTTCTTAATCATATTCAAAATTTTTGACATGGAATTAATCTAGAAAACAATGAATTTCTTTTTCACTTATATGGATATGAAGAATCTAATTCTATATAGCCTTATAATAGGTGAAATTTTATCATCAATATCATTACCCTCTATCTGAGTGTATCTCCTACACACTAGTAAATATTTGTTTCTAATTATTTTTCAATCCTCATTCATCTTGTTATGGAAAACCCATCTGGTAACATCGATATCCTTATGTATTGGCCTTGAAATAATCTCACATGTTTAATTATTTTCTATTTGATCAAGTTATTAGTTAACTTATTGAACGCATATGTCATCTCTAAAATATTATTTAAAAAAATTGGATCTAACTATGATAATAAATATTCTTACTATATAGTCTTTATCCTCCACATATTCATAGGATTTTTATGGCCCCTAATGATATTCATCCTACCAATTTCATCTCTACTCTTTGTTTTCTTTATATCTTTACTATACTCATCATGTGGATATTCATTAGAATCGACCTTAGGTACCTTCACTCTCTATGATTTTCTCACCTCTTCAACACTATCCTCCTGATATTGGTTATGTATTTGATGATTATTCAACTTATGTTCCACCAAAAAACATCATTTCTTCCTATAGATTTTCCCAATTTTTTATTTATACTTTTAAAATATTTTCTTTTTTCATAAGTTACTATGAAATATCCATTCATCACCATGACATTGAAACATCTTGTATTTCTCATTTTGGGAATAAAATACGTACTTTCTATGACTTGAAATTATTTTAACATTGGATTATTTCCCTAACAGGACTCATATGGATTCCGTTCTTCATTTGGACACAATAAGGATCTGTTAGAAATGAAGACTATTTTCAACCTTGATTTTTTATTTCAAAACTTCTATAGATGTTGGTTATCGATAAGAATCATTTTACCCTTGTTGATAATCTAATTTCTTCTCCCAACCACCCCATTAATCAATATAGTTCTCAACACTGAAACATAGTTCCTTATCCAATTTTCTTGAGATAATCCTCCACATGGATATTTTGAAATTATATTCCATTATCAGTTCGGAACTTTTGGATCATTTTATCTTGAATATTTTCCACTTAACTTCAATAATACTTTATGAAACTCCACACCTCATAATTGTGGGTGAAAATTTAAACCCATTAAATTATACTAAAATGAAAAATTAAAAGAACAAGATATCTCTTACCATTAATAGAATTTGGTTAAAAATGTCCACACACACCAATATACATCGGTTTAAGAACTCTTGATGACCTTTGATATTTTATCATATAAATATTTCGAGTAATCATCCCTTGTTGAAAATTATCACATGAATGAGTATGATCGTGTGATAACATATGGAGATCTCGAGTAGCATCATAGTTTACCATATATTAGAAGGATGATTTCCTTATATAACCATGATTTTTATTCCACATCAAGTTTTTTTTATCCTTTTATAGGGAACATATATCTTCATCTCCACTCACAAGTTAGAGAATCCCTTTCTTGCACTTTCCTTGAAAAAAAATTCTACATCGTTTACCTTGATGATGTAATCTTTATAAACCATATAGAATGTTTGGTGTCACACAATTGACTGAAACTTATCATGTTTTGAATAAGACCTTCAAAAACTAAGACATCTTTTTGTCTCATGACTTTTCCACCAAAAATAGATTTTCTCGACCTAATAATCTCCAGGACTTAAGTATTACCAAATAATTTAACCCCTTAATTATTATACAAAAAATCACTAAAAACTTATTTCCTATCATATGGGTGGTGAATCCAATATCAATGACCCATGTTTTACATCCATCTGGAGCTTTGAAGGTAATATCTATAACCACTTCATACTCATTTCTTTTCTTTGTGATCCGTTTCTTTAACTTCAAACTTAATTTTGAGTAATATTCTTGATATTTTTTAGAGTATTATGATCCAAAATCATCTTGTAGAGATTTAAATTAATTTTACATTCTCATCTCATTCGATGATCCCATGAATTGTTGTATGAAAATACTTTTGTTGTTCTTCGGTAAATTCCTTAAATTATTGATGATATATATCTATCAAAGTTCTCAAATCCTCCACAACAAAAATAGTGACCAACAAAAAATTCCTGGAATATTGAACTATGTTTCGATACCTCTATTTCTCTTTCCTCCTTCAGTACCTCTAGTTTATGGAACATACTATTTGATAATGTTCCATCTTTACACAAAAATAACACTTAATAGGAGGTCTATTATTGTGTGTCATTATTGTGGTACTAGTTATCCCATTGTATATCTAAATCATATAATTCTTATTCATACTCAAATCAATATTCAACCTTAGAGTGTGGGCTTGTGGCCTAACATAAACCATTATAACTTTTTATTTTTGAT
Source organism: Viscum album (assembly GCA_963277665.1). NCBI lineage: Eukaryota > Viridiplantae > Streptophyta > Magnoliopsida > Santalales > Viscaceae > Viscum > Viscum album. Next base: position 459,856,793 of record OY728135.1, read on the forward strand.
CACATTCCGTATGATTTGTGTCATAATAATGTGTCATTTACTTCTATAGAAATTTCATTAAAAAATTTTGATTACCAGTGAACAGTAATTTCTCTTTTATCATACCTATGAAACCTAAATTATTGATATTGTATTAAGAGTAAATAGTATATCTGGATTTTTTACCTTTATTTATTGTCTGATAGCTTCCTCCTAAAGTTATTTGATAAGTTTGACTCAATATTTTACTCTTCTTGTTCTGATATTCATAACTCTATTATTTTCTTCATCCTTGTTGTTGAACTCATAAACTTTTTTTGATTTTTCTGGAATTTATAATCGAATATTTTCAATTTTCTATTCAACTTAGACTTATCTTCTTCATGCTACTATATATAATGTTTTTCATTAAAAACCACTCTATTAGATTTTTTCATTTACCTATACAAAAATTTATCTCCTAAAGAGAAGCTTCTAATTTAACATTGAGTTCAACTCTTCATGTGACTTCCCATCCATCAACATCTCATTATTCCCTTTTCAATGAGTTACCTACAAAAACTGCCATAGATTCTTCTCCCTAATCCTTTCAGTCCTCTATCTCTTCGTCCTTGAATTATTATGAATAGTTGTTTCATTGGGAATGTAGATTCTTATTTATGAATAAAATTTTCTTAGTATTATTCATACCTTTCACACTAGATGAATAATTCTTCTTGTTAGTTTCATCATCATCCTTATCATCATCTTGAAACTTCATAATACACTTTACTGAAGATTTTTAACTATTACACAACAAAATAAAGTAGGAGGATGTTTTCCTTTTAAATTTTATTTTACATTCTGAAGATTTTTGGAATGGAATGACAAAAAAACACCCAAAATTTCTCCTTCATGACCATCTTATTTATTGAGATTCATCATATCCTTTAATTACACATATTTAGACTTACTTTTTCCATAGACTAATAATAATCATTTCTCATCTCATTAGAAAATGAGATTATTGTGTAAGAAATATAATGTAAACTGTTTTGGATATTTATACTATAGTACAAATACATTTGATTTAAACCAAGGAGGAAGACTTCTCAAGATTTTATTAACAATTTTTATATCTATGAAAATATTTCTGAGACCATGAATGTATTCCACAATGACATTCACCGGATCAGAGAATGCATCTACTGACTTATTAGGGTGCATTATCTTGCCCACATATTTAGTCCACATAAAATTTAGTTTAGATTCTTATAATTTTGAATCACCATCATTGACATTATGATGATTTTCCAACATATCACATAATGAATAAGATGACACAACCTTTGTGTAGAATGTGTCTGATAAAGACGCCCCTAAGGTAATGATTCATTTAGAATTAGTATAAGATTATCTATAATAATATTCTCATAAAAATCAACTATACATAATTCCCAAAATACCATGAATTTCATTTTTAAACACATCCATACCAAATGATTTAAATAAGTGTTTTATCTGATTCATCCATAGCTGAAAAATTATTTCCGTCGAAGATCAGAATTGATTTGTGAAGAAAAGATTCCATTACAACTACAGAGAGATAAAATTTGAATACAACCCTTTCTTATGATACCATTTTTTACTACATATATATTAAATATTCTAATATTTGGGTGAATATATGTTTTAAATATTAAAACAACTTTCCCTATAGATCATGTTTCTTCATTAGAAAAAACTCTCTTCTCTTATCTTCCCATTACATAGTATAAATGGAAATTAAAACATGAACAAGACATAGAAATTTTAATTGGATCACCCTTTCTAGGATATGTTCATGGAGAATACAAAGGGAATATACTAAAATCCACTAAATATCATTGTTTCTATAGTGTTCGGAGTAGACTCAGTATCCCTCCCAGTTTACAACCATTCAAAATTTGAAAGATCTCTACACTCACTCTAGTAAAGTGAATGAAATGATCATCCAGAAAATTCCTCTAACAATAAATATTTACATAATTCACATTCACGTGTTTATTTATGGTCTTTTTTCATCAATGAGATGACATCCACCATTCTGAGACTCCTCCTTAGGATGCCTCCATGAGACCCCATTGCGAGCCGCCCTTCAGATCACGCAGATCACATGAGTCCACCATGAAACTCTATTTTAATAATGCAGATCATGGGTCTCTTCTTATAGGATCAATTATTTTGATGACAATTACATGAATCTACCTTGAGACTCTATTGTTTTTATGTAGGTCACATGAATCTATTCATCTCATGTGTAACACATGAATTTGATCGGTTTACCTATGGCCAGTGCATAACACCCTTCACATGACTCTCTTATTATATTCATTTGGATCTCATGACTCTAGATCAATACCTTATTCATGTTACATGGATCGTGTAATATCAAATAGTCTTCTTATGTACTTTAATTTTCAAACAAACACCCTTCAGATGAATCTCTTATTTCAGTGCAAAACATTCTTCATCTCATGTGAAATATTCTTCTTTAAATCAAACCACTTAAGAAAATATTTTTTTTTCTTAAGGATACTTTAGGGTATATTTATACTCATAAATACACTAATTTAACTCAATAAATAATTTTTATCCATACATTTCACCACCCCATCCATTTCAATCATGTGCTTCTCATGGTCCATTATGAGATCCAAATAAACTTAAGGAGAGGTCAGCTTCATTATCTTCCATAACATCATGTGATCCTTTAAAAATATTAAAATAAGCTCATGGTAACTTCACATGATCTTATAATAAGATCCAATTACTATAATTTGGTATATGTTCCATTTTCTATGTAAGAAATTAGTTCTTCCTTTCACATTCAGGTCTCTTTTTTGCCTTTTTTCCTTTTGAGTTGTTTTTGAGAAAATAGGGGGAAACTAGGAAAGTATTGGAATAAAAATATAACAATACTTGACTTAGGGTCACATGCCATGTAATCCCAAGTACACACCATGTAAACTCTCTCCATGTAAGGGGTATACATGGAATGTTCAGATGTCGGCAAGGGTTGAGAGAACTAAACATCAACACACCGTGTATTTCCTTCTACACACCGCGTGGTCATGTCAAAAAGACTAGGAATGTTAGTCAAAAAAACGCAGCCATATTTGTAATAGTAAAATAACCTAGACAATTTTTAATCCCAAATACACACTGTGTATTTTTTAATTTTTGATTAAAATGGGTAGTAGCCACATTTTTTTGGTTCTGGACAGAACCACTGAAAAACAACACTCGAACCTTCATTCTGCTCCCAATTCTTTGACTCAGGTTGGATTCGAACACCGTTGGATCCATTATAACCCCCTCTATAATCACTCGATTACACTTGAACCATTATTCATAATTTCTTCTATTGAAAAAGGAATATGAGTTTGAGTGTTTTTACTGTTTGTATAGATCTACCTTGTTCTAGAATGAATTAGAGGCCGATATTGGATGAGGAACGTCATACTACTTCATGGTCGGTGGTTTATACCTTATTTTGTGTATTCATGGACATTTGGGGGTTACATATTTTAGCTCAATGATTGTTATTGTGAGAGACCCTTATTATTTCATATTAAATGGACCATATACCTTGTGGGATGTCGTTGGGAATTCCATTACCTGGATTATGCGAGCAAGGTCGGGTTAGAGGTAATCACTCGGTGGGGAATTTTAGATGGAGTGCCAAAATTTCTATAAATATTTTTTTGATTCAAACTATTTACTTTAAATTTTTAAATCATTATTAATCTGTTTAGAGGAATTGATGACCTTTGTGCTATTATGTTAGTACTGATATCTAGAGCAATTCAACGGTTTAAATTGAATTTCCTAATTAAAGTGAATTGTTTGAATTTTGATATAAATATGTAATTTATTAATTTCATGTGTTGATACCCATGGGGTTGGGATGGTCTTGGCTCGAAGATTGGGATGCCTCGGCCATCAGGGTTGAGTGTTGTTGATCACGGGTTGGGTGAGGAAAAAAATTACTTGGGTGGTTTTAACCACAGGATTGGGAATCATGGACATCAGTTTGAGGCAGTGTGACTGCCAGGTCAGGCATGACCCAGGATACCTGGATGGCATGGTCATCAAATTTGACTGATATGGTCGCAAGGACACGATGTGTCATAGATGGTGTGGCTTGGGTTCTTTATTTTGGTGATTGTTTCTCACCCATGATGGCCAAAAGCCTCTTGTGTTGTTTGAACACATATAGACTCTCTAATGAGGTGTTTTTGACCACTCGTGTGGGTAGAGGCCTCTGATAGTTATAGTTTAGGTATTATTCGTTTGGGGGTTCTTTCTGTAGGAATCCACACGAAAGGTGAGGAGCCTTCGATTGGTAGCAATGAGGCTACCAGGTTGGGGGATTAGGCTCACTGTGATCGAGGGAAGACATCACTGTGTCCCCAGTTATTCATTTGAGGGAAGACATAGTTGTTATTCCAGTTATTAGTTGGGGACAAGAATCGATGTTCTTCCGGTTTTCATGATATGGTCCAACGTGAGATTCTGAGTAGGGGCTTGTGGGATTGGGGTACTTTTGTTTGGGTGTTCCTTAGGGACGTCGGTACTTGAGACATGAGGTGGTAGGAGTCACGTGGTGTCGAGTTATGAATTTGAGGTGGAACCTGAGTTTTTATCAGGAATTTGTGACTATAAGGGTACCTTGGACCATGGACCAAGGACTATCTTTGATTTTGAGATTCTGGCATTGGAGGAAGTAGGTGACACTTCCGGGTGAGAGCTGAGCACCAGTGAAGGTTGTGTTTTTTTATGAAATCACACTGTATACATTACTTAGAGATTCATTTAAAAAAAACTTATGCTAAGTATGCACCATTGGGTGGTATCCTATTTAGATTTGTCTCACACCCTACACTGGCCCTTCGAGTCACGTGTATACTTTATTGTCTTATGTACAGGTAAAGGATCAACTTTAAGAGATGTATTGTAGTACTATTTGGCATGGATAGTGGTACTGACCTTGAGGTCAATACTATCTAGATCTACACTTTTTATTAGCTTTATTTCTTGTATCAACATGCTTACATTTATATGTAGATACTGTTGTTTTCCAATAGAGCCCTTTTACTATTGACATGTATGATCTGATATGAATTCATTCCTTGTTTGTTTTAGTAGTATTTATAATTGATGTTTAACATCTTGTTATGTTTAATTTTAGCTTCATTTATTTTTATAATTCTTCTACTGTTTATTGATTTCGAATATTCTTCCGCTTTGTAGGTCTAGTTCATGGTTGTTGATTCATTATTTCTGTGGTACGTTATATTATTATGCTTGTACCAATGCCTTATCTTTTTCACAGAGGGTATAGCTACCCCACTATAACTTTTTACATCATTTCTACTAGTAAGAATCCTTTGGATTTTTGTTAGGTGAGCATCTCATCGGTATCACCTTACCCATTAAGCACTGTTCAAGTGAATTTATGGGTTGGGATGTTACAAAGTGGTATCAGAGCAGTTCTTGACTTGGATTTAGTAGCAGCTTTCAACTTGATAAAAATGAAATCAAGGCTAAATTTTCTTTTCTGTTGGTTTAATATTTTTGATGAGGTAGAATAGAGATAGGTTGTGATTGGAACTGGGGTTTTAATTTGTGATTAGGTGCCCATATCCCCAAGTAAGAGGGACAGAAAAAGTTTCCTTTGGTGGGAATTTCTATTTTCTTTTGCTTAGATTTTTTAGTTTATATGATTTCCACCTTGGTGGATCATGTGGTTTCTGATTATTATTGACTGTGATATGTGAACCTTGAACCAATGTGGTAAGGGAGAATTTGACCTTGGCCTAGTAAGGCAAGATGAGTTTTCTTGGATTTTGATAGGCACGTTTTAGGGTATTTCAATTTCATATATGCACTTATGCATTGTGATGTGATAATACCATGTGAATACTATCAAATTCTATGATGTGATAGAATTTCTTGTTTTATGTAATGTGATTTCCATGCTTTATATATTTTTATAATTGCGTGTGGTAAGGGATTTGGGCCAGGCTCTTATAGAAGCAGACATATCTTTTGGTTGAGGTGATTTTCATCACTAGGATTGGGAAACTTGGTTGTCGGTTTGAGGCAATGATGGTGGTCATGACGGGTGTGGCTCGAAGATTTTGTGATACATGTCTCTCTTTAGGGCAGGAAAGGAGGCCATGAGGTCAGGATGCCTTGGGGAATGGTTGCAATGGGGTAGAGTAACGGTAGTTGTTTTGCACTGGCCCTTTACTGCTTTACCTATCCTTGTTATATATATATATATATATATATATATTGTTATATATTTGGGTTGTCTGAACATTTATGGTATTCAATGGGTTCCTCCTAGATGTCTTGATGGAATTCCAGGCGGGTGATAGTACAGTGTCGTGGGAGCATGATCTGGATCAGTGGAACACCCATATGTTTTTATGAAATATTTTATTTAAATAATTTTTATTCTTCAATAGCATCTGTTTCATGAAATCATGAGTTTTAATGAAATGTGAGATTCCCTTAGTAAAAAAATTACCATTATATACTAGTCTTTAGGTTAGGGGGAATAAGTATAAGTAACTTATGAAAATTCATTGTGACTTCATTATCTATCAATTGTTTATGAAAAATATAAATTACATTTTTGTATTTTTGAGTTAATTTATATTATTAATGAAATTAATGATATATAAGAGTTATATAAAATATTTTAATATTCATACAATATATATTTTAATCATAGGGTGTGAATAAACCCTATTTGTTGTATAAAAGCCTATATTTTTTAAAAGGGTAATATTGCGCCTTTGAATTGCGAACCCCTTTGAAATTTAGATTTTGAGACATGAATAATTTTTATAGGACAACATAAACATATTTTTTAAAATGGTATATAAAAATTTAATTTTGATAAATTTTGGATATTTTCTGATAACATTCATGTTTTGATGAATAGTAAAAATTCACTAAATATTATGCGAAAACAAATTTTTTTCTAAAAAATAATGTATATGATTAAACTATAGTATTAAATGGTTTTAAAGTATAAATTGAATATATTTGTATCATTAAATATAATTTATGTTGTTAACATTAATTTTACATTGAATTCATATGAAAAAACATTTTAATCTTTTGCAATGTTTTAACATTTAAAAACATGTTCTCTCATTCAGACAACAAGTTTGATTTTAAATTAATTAATGCCAATTATGTGTTTTGAATTTAGAAAAATGGATTATATATTAGGAATCATAAGGTCAAAATTGTGAAAATAGGTTCCTTTTATTTTTGGACATTATGAATAGTATCTTTAATAATTATTCTTATTTACCATTGTTAAAGGGTAAATCTGGTAAGTAAGGGTAGAAATATAATATTATAATGTTATAAAACTATTTTAAAATGTGTTTTAATCCTATTTGATGATATTTTTTAGACTATTAGAATCCTAAAGTTTATTTTAGTACCCCAAGGAACTACTAGGGTGTTATAATGACATGTTATAATAATTAACTTAAAGTAAAGAGAAATATAACATAAACATGTATATTTTACAAAATTTTTTATCATAGGGTTATATAACTGATCTATTTGAATATAAATAGTAATTATAAAGATAAAAATATTTCCTTCATTATGGTATTTTATTTAAAAAAATTATACATTAAATAAATAAATTTATGTATGACACAGTGATGATGTAGTGGTTTCACTATTAATGATAGATTCAAATAAATGATATTAAAATTTATAATAATAAATGTTATTTCAAAATTTTGACACCGTCTACAAATTTTCAGGATGATTATGACATGTTAAATTTTATTTAATTTAGTGTTTTCGAATGAATAATGTTTTTATGACTTTAACAAAAATCAATTACAAAATAATTTCAAAATTGATATAAATGAGTTTTTAAAACAAAAACATATATTATTAAATGATATGATAGTCCTAAAACTATAAGATTTGGAAAAATGACTTATAAAATGATACAAATGTCAATAATGATCCACTTTTTTCTCTTGGATTTTTATAGTAACTATAGTAAACATATATTTTTCAAAATACAATAATACATTGTAAGAGTTAATGTTTTTAACTAAGGGTTAAAGCTAAAATATAATGTTAAATTTGTGACATAAACTTGTCTAAAACCTATTATATGAGAGTATTTCAACCCATCCTCATCCTATCCTGGAACATTATCACTTTGGATCAATTATAATTCTAAAATAAATTTTATAATAAAATAATATTTCAAAACTTTCCTAAATTTCCCCTCCCCCCTCTTATAAAAGGCCACTACCTATACCCACTTACTCACACATCTCAAGCCCCATGACTCATCCAAATGATTCTTTAATAAAATCCAAAAATCCATCCATTACACTTATAGGCCACACATTGAGAATAAATCAATCTAAAGGAATCCTTTTGTGAAAATCAAAAGGATATAATTTAAAAAGAGGAGGTACATATACATACGAAGTATAATGGACCTATGGTAAGGGATAATTTTGCAATCTCATTTTTATCCGAGATTGTTTATACATAAGTATTTACTGAGGTATTTTTGTCATCCACATCCATGTTTCTTAATTATGTAATACTATTTCTATTCTTTTATAATTGTTTAAAGTTAATTTTAACCTTGGGTGAATTGTTTATTAAACAACATGAAATGAATCTTTTTTCATTATTCGATTTGAGTAACTTTTTGAATTTTTTTGGTAAAAGAACAAGGAGATTGTTTTATAACATATACTATATGAATGTGTTTTTACAGTTTCATGACACCTTATTTATATGAATCTTCCTCTACATGATTTCATGTTTATTTTCAACTAAATTCATTTCTCTTTAAATTTCATGGCCTTTTAAGAAAATTTTTTTTTTGAAGAAGAAAGTATATTTTCATCAATAATTAATTTCAAGTATTTTATAAAAATTATTTTCCATCTAATATGACTCTATTTTAATAGGGTTATGTTTATATCCATAATTTTAATTTGATTTTATTGTGTTTATGATGGAATTAGTTTTATGATTTCCATTTATTTTATATGGATTATGATGGTATGATGTTTAAAAAATCCATTTTATTTCTTGGGTTATTCTAGGATTAATGATTTATGTTTTTGTGGAACATATAAGAATGATTTAATTATGAGATGGTTGGTACATATATTTCCCACCAATGAAATGTGTAAAGATTTATATCTCATGAGATAAACATGCCTGTAATTTCAAGTAAATCTGGTTCAGTAATACAGGGTAGGAAAATCAACTAAACCCAATTCATTAATGGACATTGTCTGGTATGATGGAATTAGCTATGAGACTTGGCTATTATGGAAATGATTTTATATTCTTATGTGTATTCCATGAATCTTCATGTCTTATTTTTTTTACTTTTGATATAATTTCCATTAATTCTTATGAACATTTATCCCATGACATTATATTAAAATCTCTCATATGCAGGATAAGACCACCAAATAGTATGTTCTTTTGTCTTATGATTGTGATATGATTCATATTCTCCCTTTTTTACCCTTACTGGGCATTTAAGATCACCCCTTCATATGTTTCTTTTACCCAGGTCACAAACAAGGGTTTTAAGTATGATATTCCAAAATGGAGTCTAGTTATGAAGAAATAAGTGGGAGACAATGTATATGTTTTATGGACCAGTTAATTATTTTTCTTAGTTTGTAAAAACACTATACCAATATGGTCTTATTGTGGCTCTATTATATATTGTAATGGATATACTTCAATTTTGAAGTAATATTAATGTAAGTAAAATATGGGTCACTCTAATTGGTATTAGAGGAAAGGTATAGTTAACTTTTGGAAACTATGTTGAGAAAGACATAATAAGAACCTTAAGGATATGTCTAAGTATAGAATACAATCATAGTGTTTTAGAAATGAAAATTAATAACCTATAATAAAAAATAACGTGCCCAAAATTGAAATTTTATTCATGATTTTTTAGTTTTCCTATTATGATTAGTGATGATAACACTATTCTTCTTGGTATTAGTCAATGTATAGTACCCAAAGGAACCATGTTAGTTAGGAATTTGATGGGAAATTCAATTATTTACCCCCCTGAGAAACCAAATTTTTTGGGATATAGAATGAACAATCTTATATCGATAGTCAAACAACTTTCTCAAGCTATGAATCATGCAAGAATTAAAAACAAGAAACGGAGAGATAAACATTTTGTTGAGTCCATAATGAGGTTTCGTACAACTTAATTTAGTGGTTCTTCTAATCTAATAGTGGATGAACAATAGATCTGTACTACTGAAAAGATATTTTTCGTTCTCCAATGTCCTGAACATGATAATGTCATCTTAGAAGTATATCGTTTAGAAGGTCAAGATTATCAATAGTGGAATCTTATCAAGAATATGAGGAAAAGATATGAAATTGAGTCTATGGAATGGTATGAGTTTAAGAACATATTTTTCAATAAGTACTTTCATCATATTCATTGAACAAAGATGGAGAAGGAGTTCCTTGAACTTAAGAAAAAGGATGACGAATCTGTTAGTACCTACGAAGTAAATTTTAGAAGACTTTCAAGGTACACTTCTGAAATTATTATCCAACCTAAGATTAAAATTGATCGATTCATTAGTGGCTTAAAACATTTTATCTGAAGGGAATTATCCATAAGGAACTTAAATATTGATGAGGAAATCGTTCGATTTTCTCTCAAGGTTTATATGGTGATTGGAGTAACCCATCAGTCATATGGGTATAAGAAGAATAGAAAAATAAAATTTAAAGGAAAATCTAAAGTCCACACAGAAAAGAAGATGAGTTTTCCCTTATGCTCAAAGTGTAGAAAGAAACATGTGGGAAATTGTCATAAGGGGACTAGTGAATGTTTTAAGTGTATAAAAGAAGATCATCCAGAAGTTGAATGCTGAAGTGATGGAAAAAATATGTCTAATTATGTGAATTAAGAAAAGGATACATAAATGAACCTCCTACACATCAATGCTACAAGTGCCAGGAAATGGGGAATTATACTAATAAATTCCCTATTCCAATGGTTATTGATGATTAAAGACGTCAATATACTCTTAAGACTAAAGAAAAATGAAATTCACATGAAATCACTATTAGTGATGTTGAGTATAATAATGAAGTGGTGAAAGGTACACATACCATCCACTTTAAAGTAAATTTTTTTATTGGATTCTGGATCCACCCACTCATTTATTTCTGGAGAAGTTTCTAAGGGTATCTTCATATTACCTCAAAAATTAGATGTTGAGTTAGCTGCGACAACTCATAATAGAACAAAAATCACATAAAAAGTTTATAATTATTATTTCATTGAAGTTTGCAGGAAATTGCTTCCTGTAAATCTGGTGATCCTTCCTATATTAGAATTTGATTGATTCTTGGCATGGATTGGCATTCTTTATATGGATCTCATATCAATTTGCAAGGAGGGGAAGTCACATTTCATATTCCAGATCAATCTATGACTTTCTATTGATTAAAGGAAGAATATAACCTTTTAATATAAATATTTCAAATATTATGGGTTTTTATTCCAATAAATGAAGGTTATTTATCTCAAATGGTTTGGGAGAAACTCAATATTAAGAATACACCCTTTTTAAGGGAGTTTGATGATTTATTTCTGAAGGAATTACCAGGTCTTCCACCAAATCTAGAAGTTGAGCATTCAAAAGAACTTAGACAAAATGTTATGCCTATTTCAAAAGAATCTTATAGAATGGCCCCAATTGAGATGCAAGAATTGAAGAAAAAACACCAGGAGAATCTTGATAAGGGATTCATATGTTCTAATGCATCACCTTGGGGAGAACCTGTTCAGTTTTTTAAAAAGTAAGATGGGTCAATGATACATAACATTGATTATCAAGAACTTAACAAGATCATTATTAAGAAAAAATATCCTCTCCCCATATTTATGACTTATTCAACCAACTACGTTTATCTCAATAGTTTTCCAATATTTATCTTCATTTAGGATATCATTAATTAAGGGTCAAAAGGATGTTATAACAAAGACAACATTCCATTCAAGTTATGGACACTATGAATTTATATTACTACCTTTTTTTCTTATTATTCCACCGCTATCTTCATGGATGTAATGAAAAGAGTGTTTAGAGACTATCTTGATCTGTTTGTGGTAGTATTTATAAACAATATTCTTGTTTATTCAAAGAGAAAGGAAGGACATGAAGACCACTTGAGAATTGTATTGAAACCCTAATAAAAGAGAAGATTAATGAAATATTTACCAAATGTGAATTTTGGATTAGAAAGTTTATTTTTTGGGAAAAATAATCTCTAGATATGGGATGTTTGTGGATCAATAGAAAAAATAAGTTGGTAAAAGTTAGTCAAGACCACAAATGGTAACTCAGATATGATGTTTTTTTGGTTTGGATGGATATTAACGATGTTCTGTGAAAGATTTTTCACGATTGTATAATCTAATCTCCATGTTGACTCAGAAAGGAGTTAAGTTTGTATGGATCGAATAATGTGAATATAATTTCAAAGAGATAAAAAGAAAATTATCTAGTTTCCTTTTGCTCACACTACCTTGTAGTGTAGAAAGATTTGTGATCTATAGTGATGCATCTAAGAAGGGGATGGGATGTACTCTCATGAAAAATGAAATGGTGATAGCTAATGACTCAAAAAAAATGAAAATCCATGAGAGAAATTACCCAACTCATGATTTGGAGTTAGCTTTGGTAATATTTTCATTAAATATATAGAGGCATTATCTTTATAGTGAAAGGTGTGATATATATACTTATCATAAAAGTTTAAAGTATTTTCTTACACAAAAGGTGCTGAATATGATCCAAAGAAGATGGTTGGAATTGATTAAAGATTAGAACTGCTCAATACATTACCAAACTGGGAAAGTGAACAATGTGGTAGATGCTTTGAGTAGACAAGACAATTCTAGCCTATCCATGATGAGGATAAAAAACATCCAATATTTATGGATTTGCAAAGTATGTATATTAAAATTTTAATGGAAGGGGGGAAATTTAGCGACCTGACCCCAGTTTCCCAGAGCTGATGCCTTATTTGATTAAATTGGAATATAAAAAAGTAATATTCATCCCAAAGGAATGATTAGTTTAGTATTATTTGAAACAAGATACATAAATAAGTTAAACATTACAACATGAAAAGAAATACAACATAAAAAATCCTTTAATAGCATTGATAAATCCTAGGTTATTTCAGTATGTCATTCATAATATAATTCATCATGTCCTAAGAAAATGAAAAAAAATAAAGTGGTGAGCTCAAATGATCAATAAGGGTAAGCAATACAACGAAAGATATATAAACATTAGGCATTTTGAATAACTAAAAACGTATGCGTTTAACAAAAAACTTGATCACAATATGGCAAGAATAAGAGTGTAATAAATAATTCCATAATCATGGTTATTAAACTAGTCAAATAATCTACATGAAACATCAATAGTATTATAATAATGAGGGAATGAATAATGTGGGACATCATAACCATACCATCAAGGCCTCGTTCCAAGACCATAAATAATCGTTTTTTCGAGGCCTTTTTCCAAGACCATAGTTTGTCTTGTGAGACATACCGATGCACCGAGGGGATATAGTGGGCCCCACTCAACACTTACTATGAAAAATTCATTCCTTATATGAACAGGGTTAAACATAAACCACATATACATTCATATTGAAACAAATATATGAAATGTAAATAACTTTCCCTGAACATTAAGCATAAACAATAACCATTTAGAGTAGATTGGTGAATGGTTTTATGTTCGAACATCCACAATCAAACTAATCATAAACAATTAAATTAAATATGGTAGATGATACAATGAAATATTATTCCCAATAATACATAATAATCAACAATATTACTGAAATAGATGAATATACTCTTATAAAATCATCGAGTAAATCTTGAGTTAAATACTCTTTTACTTTGAAAAGAAGAGTTCTTTTGGAAAAATATTTTTATAAAACCATAGGTGAAGTAAGTAAGTATTTTAATAAAAAAATATGTGATTTTATAATTCTAATATTTTCTAAAAAATATTATAGAGTTCCCTTGAAAATAGGTATGAATTTGAGAAATTCCTGTGAATTGGGCTTGTATTTCAGAAACAATTTTGAAAGTTCCCTTTAAAGTGCGTAACTATCCATAAAATAAGAAAATATTATGGTTGGTGTAAATATATATATAACTCAAAAATAATTTATTAGGATTAAATAAATATAAATAATAATTTAATTGAGGTATTTATACAATGAAAGTAACCCAAATGAAAATGGAAGTTTGGGTGAAAAAACCCTTACCTTAAGTCTGAATGTGTTCTGATCTTGAACATAAGGTCCTGGAATATGAAATTAGAAATTATTAATAACTTATTTCAGAACCTATTATACATTTATGTTATTTATTATAATTATTTTTAGTTTATTTATCTCTTTATTTATAAGTTATTATATTGAATTTTGTCATTCCGTCGTTCCAGAGTGTCTGTTTTCTTGATTTTCATAATCGATTATATTGTTTTTAGGTAATAGATTTCATGAAGAATGGATGTAAATCCACATAATTTAAATTGAATATTATTTATAAACTTAAATAAGTGTTAGTTTTCATTTATATGATATTTTTACTAGTAAATAGGATGAATCAATAGATGAAATATTAATGACATTCACTTAGATTATTTTATCAGTATTTTGATTATTAAGTACTAGTTTGGTCATATGATTTAATAATAGGAACATATACTAGGTCATGAATATTAATTTGGTTATAATACATATATTATATTCTGGGTAAACCATAAAACTGGTTTCATGACTAGTAATTAAGTTGAAATTTAATAACAAAACTTTATCATCCATGAAGGTTACAAATTGGAACCTCAGGGATGTTGATTTTGTTTATAAAATAAAAGGGAGAGAGTAATAATATTAATGATGTTCCATCCATTAACCTGATATAATTCCATTATATATATGATATTAGATTTATCATGGTTATTTGGATAGAGTAGGCGAGGATAGGATAACAAAATAAGATAAATTGAAATGAAACTAAATGGAAAAGAAGGTGCTTTACCTCTTGAAATAACGTCTTTGAGAACTTCTTTATGGGATGGGGTTTTGTTATTTTTGAAATAACAAGAGCTTCTAGGATGTGTGGAGTGACTAGGGAAGGGTATTTTGGTAGATCATTGAGTATATTCAAGGATTAAAAGGGTTAAGAGAAGATGAAGTGGGGGGGGGGGGGTTATAGTGGAGGAGAGGAGTGAATTTTGAATATTTTATTCATTATTTTATTAATTCCCTCAATACAAAAAATAGTATTGTTTCATGTGACCTCTAATATTAATAATTTCATGTGAGTTAGAACCAAGTGGCCTTAAATAACTCCAAATGTCATAAATAGTGCGTTTAACTAAAAAATTGTATATACGGTATTTTACTGTATTTTATTATTCTTAAAAAATTCTAGAATTTCTGAAAAATCCAAAAAAACTCCCCAAACATATTTTGACATTTAGAATTAAAAAATGAACTCCAATTTTCAAAAATAATTTTATAAATATTATTAATTTATTTTTTAAATAAAATCATAGTTAATTCGAAAAATAAAAATTTTAAAGGTGTAATTAGTTTTATATCACATTGAAAAATTAATTAAGATCTCATCATTTTATTACCTTTAAAAAATAAAATAATAACATTATTTACTATTCATAAGGGCCATATTACTATTAATATTACTATTCATAAGGGTTTGTTAATATTCACCAAAAATCAAGTTTGTTCTATCAGACTCCAAATGAATTACTGACCACAACTCTATATGACCGTTTTTTGAAATTCAAAACATAGTAGAGGCCATGTTGTGTTTAATGGCTAGATTATATTTTTTTTTGTTTTTTATTGTCTTAGTGTTTCATGAATTCAATATTTATTTTCAAAACCTTGGGGTTTTGGATTCTCCACTCCTTACAAAAATTTCATCCTCAAAATTCACAAAATGTTACCTCACAAAATTATTTGGGTATGTCTTCATCATTAGCTCCTCATGTTCCCATGTTGCATCTTCAATTTTATGATTCCTCCAAAGTATCTTTACCAGATGAGTTATCCAATTCCTCAACACTTTTTCTTTAATGTCTATAATCTGGATAGGCTCTTCATAGTAAGATAGGTCTGGTTCCAGCTCTATACCTTTAGAAGTCAGGACATGTGTTGGGTCTGGTATGTACTTTCTCAGCAATGAGACATGGAACACATTCTGTACCTTGGATAGGCTAGGCAGCATATCCAAATGATATGAAACTGCTCCAATTCTCTCTAGAATTTTAAAATGCCCAACGTACCTAGGGCTTAGTTTCCTTTTATTTTACAAATCTCATAACGCCCTTCCATGGAGATACTTTTAAGAAAACATGATCTCCCCCATGAAATTACCAATCCTTCCTTTGATTATTAGCATAGATCTTTTGTATTCTTGGAGCTATTTTGATATGACCTTGAATATTCATTACCTTCACTGTTGTTTCCTCCACAAGCTTTGGACCCACAGGCCTCCTTTCTCCAACATAATCCCAACAAGTTGGTGTACGACATCTCTTTCCGTACAATGCTTTATATGGTTTCATATGAATACTTGAATGGAAACTATTATTTTAGGAAAACAACACTAAAGGTGAGTATTGATCCTAGATACCTTGGAAGTCAAGTGAACATATTCTCAACATGTCCTTTAGGGTTTGGATCGTCCTCTTTGATTGCCCACCAGTTTGTGGGTGGTAAGTAGTACTCAATCAATGTTCGATATCCAATGCTTTATGATGAATTTTATAGAATTTCAACATAAATCACGGGTCACGATCAGAAACAATTGATATAGGTTCTCCCTGAATTCTCACAACTTCATTGATATAGAGTCTTTCTAAGCACACTAGTGGGAAATCCTCCCTTATAGAGAGTAAATGTGAAGATTTCGTAAGTCGACCAAAATAACCCATATCGCATCATTCTTCCTTGGAGTTTTTGGGTAATCTAGTGACAAACATCATTGTTACGTCATCCCATTTCCACGTTGGAATCGGTAGAGGTTGCATGACTCCTTTTGGATGTTTCCTTTCATCTTTCACTTTTTGACAGAATAAACATCTTGATATGTAATCCGCAATTTACCTCTTCATATTATCCCTCCATAAATGTTTCTTTAAATCTCTATACATCTTAGTGATACTAGGATGTATAGAGAAATTTTAACAATGAGAATCATCCAATAACTCCCTTTTTACCTCGGGTATAGCTAGAACTCAAATCATCATCCAAAATTTTAGAACACCATTTTCACACACAAATTCATCCATCTTCCCATATTTCACATCATTAATTTTCTTTTTCAGGTTCTCATAATCAGGTTGAGAACATTTAATATTTTCTAATAAAGATGGTTGGGAAACTAAATGAAAAATTAGTGATGTTTAAACTTCTTTAATAATTCCCATATCCAGCCTCACTTGATCCATGTACAAAGGATCCTTGTCAATCCTCATCTTCTGGAGAACCTGATGATCCTTCTAGATCAATAAATTATCTACCTTGTTTTCCTTTCCTGGTTAGTAGTGTATAATAAAATCATAATCTTTTAGTAGTTGAATCCATCTTCATTGCCTCATGTTGAGTTATTTCTGTGATAAGATATACTTCAGACTCTTCTGATCTGTATATATCTCACACTTTTCACCATGTAGATAAAGTGTCAATATCTTTAGGGAAAATATTAATGATGATAACTCAATATCATGTGTGGGATAGTTTTTTTCGTGATTTTTAAACTACCTTAATGTATTGGAAATAACTATATCATTAATTATAAGGACACAACCAGCTCATTTATTTGATGCATCTCTATATATCACAGACCCATCATTCCCAGATGATAGGGTTAGGATCAGAGCGTTCACTAATTTCATCTTCAACTCTTCTAAACAGTCCTAAAATTCCCTTTTCCATAAAAACATAACCCATTCACATGTAATCTTGGTCATTGGGTTTGCTAAATGGGAGATGTTCAGAATGAAATGCTGATAATAACCTGTTAAACTAATAAAACTGCATATATCAATTTTTTCATTTGAGTAGGACATTATTGCAAAGCCTTTGTCTTCATAGGATCAACAAATATTCCATCTTCTGAGACAATGTGGCCCAGAAAGGAAACCGATTGAAGAAAAAATTCACACTTACTAAACATTCCATATATTTCTTTTATTCTATGAATCTTCAGAATAGTACGAAACTAACATTAATTATCTTAATAGATTTTAGAGTATACCAAGATATTATCAATAAATACCACCACAATTTCATCAAGATATTCTTTGAAAACTCTATTTGTTAGATCCATGAAAATAGTGGGTGTATTAGTCAGTCCAAAAGGCATTACAGTAAACTCTTAATGCCCATACCTTGTTCGAACTGCTATTTTTGGAATGTCTTCCTTCCTCATAGGTAACTGATGATATCCAGATCGATGATCAATCTTTGAGAAATATTGGGCTCCATTAAGTTGAACAAATAAATCATAAATTCGAGGTAGGGGATACTAATTCTTTATTGTTATAGCATTGATCTCTCTGTAGTCAATGCACAACCTCATAGACCCATATTTCTTCTTAACGAAAAGAACAGGGGATACCCATGGAGAAACACTTGGGAAAATAAATCTTTTATCACTCAATTCCTCTAGTTTTTTCTTCAGTTCCACTAACTCCGTAGTGTCCATTCAATAAGGGGTCTTTGACATGGGCCTTGAACTAGGAATTAAGTCAATGGAAAACTCAATTTCCTGCTCTGTAGGATGTCCAGGTAAATCTTCCAGAAAGACATCAACATATCTTTGCATAGTAGGTACGTCCTCTATTTGTATATTCCCATCCTCACCCATATTTATTGCATTACATTCTAGTAGGCTCCATTTCTGAATAATGGAATACATTAGATTAGGTTATGAATCATAATGTATAATCTCAACATAAAAAATATCTAGCATAATTTATAATTCTATGCATGGCTAATCCCATAATAATAAGCATGGTTTCTTTAAGGAAAAATTTACATTTAAATCCTTCATAATGGATTGTAAAGAAAATCTGAATTATCCTAAGATTACCTCTAGAAGTTTCAAACTAGGTGCGCAGTAAGGCTTGTTGTCGTGTACCAGGATACCCTAGGTCAAGCCCAAAACTCCTTTTCAGAGTTTTCACTCCTAGGTACATAAGTGCCAGAACCAATTCCACTTCTAGTATCCAAACATGGTTGTATTTTACAAAAAGATCCACATAATCTATTCCTTACAAAAATACTAGGATGTTCTTGTATGTTTAACCTCAAAGACAATCTTAGGTATTTTCTCCCTAATATGGGTTTTCTAAATCTAGTTTCCAAGTTGTCTACTAAACATTCTCTGATACCAACTGTAAGGACCCAACCTCGGTTTCTCAGATCTGATGCCTTATTTGATTACATTGGAATATAAACAAGGAATATGTATCATGGAGGAAAAAGTAGTTTAGTATTATTTGAAACAAGATACATATACAAGTTCAACATTACAACATGAAAATAAATAAAACATAGAAACTCCTTTGACAACATTGATAACAACTAGGTTATTTCAGAATGTCATTCAAAATTAAATTCTTCATTTATTAAGAAAATGAAATATAATAAAGGGGTCAGCTCAAATGCTCAATAAGGATAAGCAATACATCAAAATATATATAAACCTTAGGCATGTTGAATAAATAAAAACATACTCCTTTAATAAAAACATGAATACATTATGGAAGGATTATGAGTTGAATAAATAATTCTATAATCATGGGTATTATACTAGTCGAATAATCCACATGAACCATCAATAATATTTTCATAACGATTGAATTAATAATAAGGTACATCATAACCATACCGTAAAGGACTTTTTCCAAGGCCATAAATAATCATTTCGTCAAGGTCTTGTGCCGAGACCATAGTTTGTCTCATGAGACATATCGATGCAGCTAGGGGATATAGCAGGCCCCAAACGACACTTGGTCTATCCAATGAATTCATAATAAGAATGGGGATAAACATAAAACACATATACATTCATATTGAAACAAATATTTGAAATGTAAATAAATTTCCTCGAACATTAAGCATAAACACTAACCATTCAGAGTATATTGGTGAATAGTATTATGTTAGCACATCCATAGCCAAACTAATAATAAAAAAATTAAATTAAATATGGTATATTATATAATGAAATATCAATCCCAACAATACATAATAATATATTATATTGTTGAAATAAATGAAGATACTCTTATAAAATCTTTGAGTAATTCTTGAGTTAAATAGTCTTTTACTTCGAAAAGAATAGTTCTTTTGGAAAAATATTTTCATAAAACAAGAAGTGATGTACGATAGTATTTACATAATTAAATGAGTGATTTTATAAATATAATGGTTTCAAGAAAAGGATTATTGAGTGTCCTTGAAAATAGGTATGAATTTGAGAAATTCCCTTGAATTCGGCTTGTATTTTATAAACAATTTTGAAAGTTCATTTTAAAAAGTGTAACTATACATAAAATAAAGAAAGTTCTATAGTTGGTGTACATATATATAACACTAAAACATAATTTATGATAATTAAATAATAATACATAATAATTCAATTGAGGTATTTAGACTATGAAAGTAACCCAAATGAAAATGGATGTTCGGGTGAAAAACCCAAACCATAAGTCTAAATGTGTTCCACTCTTGAACTTATGGTCCTAGAATATGAAATTAGAATTATTAATAACTTAATTAAGAACCTATTATAAATATATTTAGTTTATAATAATTATTTCTAGTTCATTTATGTCTTTATTGATAATTTATTATATTGAATTTTGTCATTCCAGAGTGTTCATTTTCTTGATTTTCATATTTGGTTCACTTGTTTTTAAGTAATGGAATTAATGTGGGTTGGAGGTAAATATAAAGAATTAAAATTAAATATTATTTATGAAACTTCAGAAGTGTTAATGTTCATTTCTTTCATATGTTTCCATTTAATGATGATGAATCATTTGATTTAATATTAATTACATTCACTTAGATTATTTTAGTGGTATTTTGATTATTAGGTGCTAGTTTGGACATATGATTTAATAATATGTATGTTTAATAGTTACTGAATATTAAATAGTTTATAATACATAATTTTTTTTAAATCATAAAAATGGCTTCATGACTAGTAATAATGGAGAAATTTAAGAATGAATCTTCTTCGTCCATGAAGGATATAAATTTGAACATCATGGAAGTTGATTTTGTTTATAAAACAAAAGGAATAGTGTAAGAATATTGATGATCGTTATTCCATTAACATGATATAATTATAGTATATAAATGATGTTTGAGTTATCATTTTAATTTTGACATAGGAGTTGTGGAGAAGATATCAAAAGAAGATAAATTGAAATGAAACTAAATTAAAAATATGGGTGATTTACCTCTTCAAATAACCTCCTTGAAAACCTCTTTATGGGAAGGTATTTTGTTATTTTGGAAAGCAAAAGAGATTCTTATAAGTGAGTAGTGACTAGGGAATTTTATTTGGGTAGATATTTGAGTATCTTCAAGTCTTAGAGGAGTTAAGAGAAGAAGAAGTGGGGGGGGGGGGGGGGGGTTAGTGGAGGAGAGGAGTGAATTTTGATTAATTTATTCATTATTTTATTAATTCTTTGAAGACAACCAATAGTATTGTTTAATTTGACCCCTAATAGTAATAAGTTCATTCTAGATCAAACCTAGTCGCATTACATAACTCATGTTGTCATAAATAGTGTATTTAATTGATAATTTTCATATACGGTATTTTATCGTATTTCACTATTCATAAAAAATTAATGAATTTCTGAAAAATCCCAAAAATTCACCCCAACCATTTTTTGACGTTTAGAATTAAAAAATGAAATCCATTTTTCTAAAATAATTTTATAATTATTATTAATTTAATTTTTAAATAAAATCACAGTTAATTCAAAAAATAACAATTTTAAAGGTATAATTATGTTTATATCACATTGAAAAATTAATTAAGATCTCATTATCTTATTACCTTAATAAAACAAAATAATATTATTATTTACTATTCATAAAGGAAATATTACTATTCATATTAATATTCATAAGGGTATGTTACTATTCACAAAAATCCAAGTTTGTTCTATCAGACTCCAATTGACTTACTAATCACAACTCTAGATGACCGTCTTTTGAAATTCAAAATATAGTAGTGGAAAAGTTGTGTTTAATGACTAGATTATAAAATGTGTTGTTGTTTAGGGTATAAGTGTTTCATGTATTTAATATTTATTTTCAAAACATTGGGGTGTTACAAGAAATCTTAGATTCATCAAATGAATGTTCAACCACCAATACAAGTGAAGATTTAGTTGGCATAGAACGAAGATGTAGTGTAAGAACCCCATTTTTGCTAGTAAAGTCTTTAGAAAATTCTTGAGGATATTCCAGAGCAGCGCCATCAAACGGCGTGCAATTCCAAGCCCCAAAGTGGCCGGAATTTAATTTTCAATGTGTTCACACTAGACACGCCAAATAAATTGGATAACTCCTAAACAGAGCTTCGGATCAGAGATCCGAGTGTACATATGGGTCTGTAATGGGGTGTTTACCCTAGGAACGACATAAAACATGTCGGTGCGAGATGTTTGGACCCCTCGCTCGCTTTCGGAACGTTTAACGGATTAATTAATTAATTAATCTATTCGTTTAATGGATAAACTCAAGTATTTTTTAGAAGGTGGCTCGGATTGGAAAACTGAGGGCACCGTTGAGTTCGGAGCGTGCCGTTTACCCTAGGAGGTGTGTCTGTTTTGCGGGCGCGACCCGTTTGTGAAAAATGGACCCAGGGGCATTTTCGTAATTTGGCGCCTTTGGGCGTTCAGTTTTATAACTTTTGAACGGGGCCTCGGATTAAAATTCCAAGACCTCCGTTGTTCTCAGAGCATGGTTTTTTTCCTAGGGGAGGCTTAATCCTGACCTCGTCGGGAGTTCGGTTACGGGGCCGCGGGAGGGTGTTTAAGTTAATTAATTTATTTAATTAACCTAACCCCCCTCTCTCCCCCCTCATTTCCCCTCCCTTGGTGAGATTCTCCCCTATCCTCCTTCACTATGGCGAGGCGACTCCGGTGAGGTGACTCCGGCGAGGCGCGACCACTCTGGTGGGTCAACGACGAAGCATCGGGCTACGCCCAAGAGGTAGGCGGTGTTCGTTTGAGTTTTGAATCCCAAACCCCTCTTTGGATCACAATTTTAGCGTCAATTTTTCGTTTTATCTTCGAAAAAATTACATGGTCATGTAGTACACATTTTTTTCTTCCCATATCATCTTTAATAATTGAAATCTGAGTTCGGAGGAGGCCACATCGGTTCGGTAAAGTTTCAGGGTTTTGGGGTTTTTCCGGCGGCGCGCACGGTGGTCCGGCGGCTTCAGCAGGGCAGCGCGGGCCCTGGCTGGGCGGCGTCACACTTTGGCGCGGCGGTGAGCTCCCTGGCCTGGAGGCGGCGTTCTTCAGCACGACAGCTAGCTCCGGCCGCAAGGGCTTCGCACGGCGCGGAGCAGGAGGACCGGCCGGCTGTGCCGGCCGGTTGACTCGGGAGACCGGGGTCGCGCGCCGTGACCCCGCGGGGGAAGCAAAGACCCGTGCCGGGCGGGTCTTCGCGTGGTGGACTGAATGGCCCTCATGGACAGTCTGAGTGTGGACCCATGGTCCATAGATGGCCCGCGCGGCTAAGACGCGGGCCGGCACTGCGAGCCGGGCCGGCCGGTCCAGGCCGGTCCAGCCCAAGGGACATTGCCCCCTCGACTTCGGACGCCCGTAATTTTCATTACGGGTGTCCGTTTTGCATGATGTCTGTGGAAATGACTTCTTGCCGCTGAGAATAAGCCTTTGAGATAGTTTCGGGAATTTTTAATTCCCGAAACGAGGGGTCTCAGAGGCACGACGGGTCTTTAAGTGGACAAGCGTTTTTCCCGAGATTCTTGTTTTGGGAGGCGCGGACACATCCGGTGTCCATTTTGTGTTCCTTCAACGGAGTTGTGACCCCAGTGATGAGGAAGAGTTTTCCATGGTAGTTTCAGGCATTGAATATAGAGTTAAGGGGTGGGACCCACAACCCGTCTTTTGAGCTGCGTGCAGCATTTTGTAACTTTTTCATCGGACGTCCGTTCGGGGAGTGCGAGCAGTCGAATATGGGTATTTTTCCGAGGGCATTGCATTGGAACAGTCTTCCTGCTTTAATTTTTTATTGCGATGGCGCAGTTCGTCCGACCTTTTTCGGGGACGTGGTGTGGGTCCCACCCAACCTAGCTATGGTGAATAGTACATTTTTCACCGGTTGACCGTTTCGGGTGAGTAAGTAGCCTATCTCGCATGTTTTTCCACGAGGATTATAAAGGTACAATCCGTTTGGTTGTGCAGAGTCTCTTTCAAGGTTTCATTAAATGTGGAAATATGGAAGGTGACCCGATGGTGGTTCTTTTCGCGATGCTTGCAAAGAACCCTTTGCGTGTGATCACGTGCACTCCCTTGGGAGTGGAGTAAATTCTTAATGAGATTTAGTTGGTTGTGCCTGGTCTGATGAGGTGGAAAGTTGGAAAAGTTACGTTTACGCCATTCACGTTGACGTTGGGGTGCTGTGTGCATGATAGCCTTAGGGCTGGAGACGTGGTATACTCTTGGAGTATACGAGAATGATTGGAGGTACACGTTGGGGATGTTTTTACCTGAGAACGTTTGTGCGCTTGGTTGGGGTTGAGGTGGGGCCACACGTCGAGTGGGCCCCACGTGTGTGCCGTGTTCTGGTTTGCATACTTTTGACCTCTTGTGATGTAGAGGGTCCATCTGTTCTCGATTGTTGACCACCAGGGTTGAGTTTTTCCCCTAGCTCTATGCTCGATGGTTTAGATTAGCATGGTTGAGTGGTTTCCCGTGGCTTTGTTCCGGAGTCAGGTGGTTGCGCGATACCCACTACGTGTTCAGTTGGCCCGTGTTGTACCATCCAGTGGAGATTTCCAGACCAGTTATGGGCTTACCCTCTAGCGGGGCTGGGCAGTGGGTTACTCATCAACTTCTTCGGGTTTACCCTCCAGCTGGGCTGGGCAGTGGGTTACTCATGGACTTCTAGGGTTTACCCTCTAGCAGAGACTGAGCAGTGGGTCACCTGACACTCTTAGGGTCTACCCTCCAGCAGAGACTGGGCAGTGGGTCACCCGACGACCTTTTAGGGTCTACCCTCCAGTAGAGACTGGGTAGTGGGTCACCTGATGACCTCTTAGGGTCTACCCTCCTATAGGGCTGGGCAGTGGGTCGCCCATCGTCTAGTTCCAGGTCTACCCTCCAGCAAGGCTGGGCAGTGGGTCGCCTGTCGACTTATTCCAGGTCTACCATCCACCGGGGTTGGGCAGTGGGTCGCCGGATGATGTATTAGGGTTTACCCTCCAGCAAGGCTGGGCAGTGGTTCACCCGATATCTGGTTAGTATTTACCCTCCAGTAGGGCTGGGTAGTGGGTCACCCGTTGACATTCCAGACTCAGTTTTTTCTACTACGCTAGTCTGTGGCTTTTCTCTGTGATTACCAGAGCAGGACCCTTGGTTGTACAGGTCCGTGATGGAAAGACCTTGTCCTTGAAGAGACCTCTCGACTGCGGGGCAGTGACGAGGTGTGGTTTGACTTAACCCGGAACTCTCAAGTACAAGGGGCACTTTCCCTATCGAGAAGTATCCTTGGGACACGACCTAAAACCGCACGGGCGAGTCAGTGCCGACCAAACCAGATAGTGTCGAGGTGCAGTGATTTGGGCCCCTAGACTTGTAGTTCGGGGTAGACGTGCGGGATGCTGGGCATCGATGGTGTTTCCTTCTAGGACTGTTGGCGACTCACTTTTCTTGGGCTGAGCTACAGGATGGAGATCCCCTTACGAGCTTGTTCAGGCTTTTTTTTGAGCATATATATATTTGTATATACCTTGTTCTAGTACCCACTTCCTGTGTTTGGTTACTCTTCTTCCAGGAGAGGTGAAGACGCGTAGGGTATGCTAAATTCTTTCCGTGTCTAGCTTCTCATGGTTGGAAGAGTCTACTCTCCTACTATAGGTAGCTAAGACTCGATGTGAAGTTCATCTTCTCACCGTTTCCTGCTCCTTGTGTTTGGACAAGTCTACCTTCTTTTCTCTTGTTGGGTTGAGCTGGACTCTTTACTGCTACACTCTTTACTACACTCTGAGTTGTACCTTTCTACTTTCCCTGTTCGATCTACTTCTCACCCGTTGGTACCTCCTTTGTTGCTCCCTTGAGCCTTTGGGGTATCCTACTGAGTATTGTTATACTCACCCCTACTTGGGTTTTGCCCGCACTTGGTGTTCCCTCGCAGATGACTGACAGGTTAGTCATGAATTCAGTGGAGCATAGGAGTTCAGGAGCTTGGACTGTGTGCGGTGGTCGTAGCCGGGTTCCAGGTGGGGAACCCTTCCAACTGTTTTTCTTTTTGTTTACCTGTTGTTGGGTTCTGGCACTTTTTCTGGTTGGGAATGTGTTTTCCCCTTCTCCTTTCATCTTTTACTTTGTACTATTAGAGATCGATGCACTTTTTTGGTTTATTTATAGCAGTTCCCCTTTTCTTTACTTGTCTTTTCTTTTACTCTGCACTTTTGCATTGAGTGTTCTGCGTGTGTGTGTGTTTACAGGTACTCAGGAAAAGGCCTCCCCGAGTTGTTTAGCCTTCAGCGCTTTTCGCCAGCCCCTGGCCTATGGAGGCGGGCTTGGGGTAGTTTCGGCTCAAGCCCAAGTAGGGTCGGGTCGTGACATTTAGAGCTACAAAAGAATGTGAGAAATATTCCTGAATTCATCCTTGATTCTGATTAAATAATAAGGTTCAGGAATCATGTTTTTATTCCTCCCATACCAAAATTAAAGAAGGATTTATTGGATGTGGCTCGTAGTTCTTTGTTCTCTATTCACTATGGAAGCACAAAGATGTACAAGGACCTGGAAGAGCATTTATAGTGGAATTTAATTAAAAGAGATGTTTCTGAATATGTCTCTAAATGCATAGTTTTTTATCATGTTAAGGCTAAGAGACAACAGTCTAAAGAGATGTTACCACCATTTCCCATATTGTAATGGAAATGGAAACACATCATTATAGACTCTATCGTCGGATTTCCAAATCATCCAAAGGAAATAATGCTATCTGGGTTATATTTTACCACCTTAAGAAGTATAATCACTTCATTTATATTAGAGATGATATTTCTCTTGATCAAATTTCTTGGATATATGTAATAAAAGTGTTAATATTTAATTGAGTACAACTTTCCATTATATCTGATCATGATCCGAGGAATACCTCGATTTTCTGGTGAAGTCTTCAGTAGGATCTGGATACAAAGTTAAGTTTCATCATTGCTTATCATCCTCAGACAGACAGTTAGTCTGAGAGGACAATTAAAACTCTAGAAGAAATGTTTAGATATTTCTATGTGGATTTCAAAGGTGTTTGGGATGAACATCTACCATTGGGGGAATTTTCATATAATAATATCATTCACTCTAGTTTTCAGATGGATTCTTATGAATCCCTCTATAGAATGAAATGGAAAACTCAAACTTCTAGGGATGAAGTTTGGGAAATAAATCTATTTGGTCCTGATCTTGTTCATGAAATGGTAGAACATGTCAAATATTTTCAACAACTCATAAGAGCATCTTGGAGTCGACAAAAAAGTTTTTATAATAACTAAATAAAATACTTATATTTTGAAGTGGGTGACAAGTTTTTTTTAATAATATCTCCAAGGAAGAGAGTAACGAGATTTGTAAAGAAGGGAAAGTTGAGCCCTAGGTATATCAGTCCTTTTGATATTCTGGATCGTTTTGGGAAGGTATCTTACTATTTGGTTCTTCACCGAATCTTTCTCAAGTTCATGATTTGTTCCATTTATCTCTCATGAGAATGTACATACCTGATCCTTCACATGTACTAAACTCAGAAATTATACCATTGGAGAAAAAGAATTCTTAGGATGAACAACCGATAGTGATTATGGATAATAGTGAAAAAGTTATATGAAAGAAGTCCACTCGCTTGATAGAAGTTTTATGGCTGAACCATCAGTTTTAAGAAGCTAAATGGGAACTTGAGGATATGAGTATAGTGGATTTTCCTCATCTGTTTGTTTCTAAATGAAGAATTTTGAGGGCGAAATTCAATTTAAGGGGGTATAATGTAACACCCGGTTGTTTTCTAAAATATTTTCTTTATATAATTTTTATTCTTATATATCTTTTGTTTCAAACAATCATGA
Organism: Viscum album; assembly: GCA_963277665.1. Taxonomy (NCBI): domain Eukaryota; kingdom Viridiplantae; phylum Streptophyta; class Magnoliopsida; order Santalales; family Viscaceae; genus Viscum; species Viscum album. The sequence continues at coordinate 459,885,312 of OY728135.1, forward strand.
GTTTAAATGAACCACGAGATGCCCTTAGTATAAAATCACCATTATAGCCTAGTCATTAGGTTAGGAGGAATAAGTATAACTAACTTCTGAAAATGTATTATGAATTCATTGGGTATCAATTATTTATGAAAAATATAAATTAGATATTTTTATTTTTGAGTGAATTACAATTGGAAATTAAATTAATGAGACATATATTTGTTATATAAAACATTTTGATATTCATCTGATGGATATTTTAATCATTGGGTGTGAATAAACCATATTTGTTGTATAAAAGCCTATATTATTTAAAGGGTTATCTTACGCCTTTGAGTGGAGAACCTCCTTTAAATTAATATTTTGTCACACTAATAATTTTTATATGACAAAATAAAAATTTTATTTTAAAGAGGTATATAAAAATTAACTTTGGAGTAATTTCTAATATTTTTTTATAACATTCATGTTTTGATGACTAGTAAAAACACACTAAAGTTTAAGTGAAAAAAACTAGTTTTCATAAATAAAATTTTTATGGTTAAATTTAAATATTGTATGGTTTTAATGTAGAAATAAAATATAATTTTATCATTAAATATAATGTATTTTATTATAATTAATTTTACATTGAATTCATATGAAAAAACATTTCAATCTTTTTCAATGTTTTAACTTTTAAAAACACGTGACATTATGAAAACATGATTGATTTTAAATTAATTTCTACCAATTATGTGTTTTGAAAATATAAAAATGAATTCCATGGTTAGATACAGAAGGTCCAAATTGTTTAAATATCTACCTTTTATTTTTGAACATTATGATTTGTAACTTCAGTAATTATTCTAATTTACCATGGATAATGGGTAGATATGGTAAATAAGTGTAAAAAAATAATATTATAATAATATAAAACCACCATAAACCATGTAATAATATTATTGTATAATATATTTCTGACCATGAGTATCTTTGGGTCAATTATAGGACCCCAGGGAGCCACATTGGTGTTATAATGACATGTTATAATAATTAATTTAATGTAAAGAGAAATATAACATAAACATATATCTTTTATTAAACCATTTTCATTATAGGATAATATAACTGATATCTTTGACTAAAAATAGTCATTATAAATATTAAAATATTTACTATATCATCATATTTTATTTATAATTTTTAGACATTAAATAAATAAATTTATTTACGACATAGTGATGATGTAGTGATTACATTATTAATAAAAGATTCAAATAAACGATATAATAAATATGAAAATAAATGTAATTTAAACATTTTAATGCCATCCATGAATTTTATGGACTATTATGACATGTTATACCTGATTTAATGATGTTTTTTTAAATTAATAATGATTTTATGGCTTAAAAAATCAATTACTAGATAGTGTCAAAATTTACTTAAATTATTTTTTAAAACAATTACTATTTTATTAAAGGATATAATATTCCTAAAAATATATGATTTAGAAAACTAACTTATATAATGAAAAAAATGTCTTTAATTATATACATTTGATTCTATGGGCATTTATATTAACTATATTAACCATATCTTATGAAAATTCAAGAATACATGATAAGAGTTAATGTTTTTAACTAAGGGCTAGAGTTAAAAGATAAGGTTTATTTTGGGACCTAAGCTTTTCTAAAGCCTATTGGTTGAGAGGATTTCAATCCATCCTCATCATGCACTCTAAATTTCTCACTTTTGAACTATTATAATTCTAAAATAATTTTATAATAAAATACTATTTCAAAACATACCTAAAGTGCCCCTCCCCCCTCTTATAAAAGGCCACCACTCTACCCACTTACTTACACCTCTAAAGCCCCTTGTCTTTTCCAAATTCCTCTCAATAAAACTCCCAAAATCCCTTCTTTACTCTTAGAGGACACACATAGTGCATAAATCCATCCCATGGAGACCTTTTGTGAAAATCAAAAGGATATACTTGAAAAATAGGGGGTTCAGATACATATGAAGGATACCAGACATAATGTAAGATAAAATTTTACAATCTCATTTTTATTCGACATTGTTTATTCATAAGTAGTTACTTGGGTAGATCTATCACCCACATCCATGTTTTCCTAATTATGTATTATTATTTATATTCTTCTACAGTTGTTTAAAGTTAATTTTACCCTTCGATGAATTTTTTATTATTGGGTATGAATGAAATCTTTTTTCGTTATTCAATTTGAGGTACTTTTTGACTTTTCTAGTAAATGAAAAAGTAGAATATTTTTTTAACTTATATGGTATGAATGGATTTATATAGTTTTATGACACCTTATTTCCAAGAATATTCCTCTAAAATATTTCATGTTTATTTTCAACTAAATTTTTTTCTTTTAAAATTGTGTGGAGTTTTGATAAAAGAAAAAAATTTTGAAGAAGAAAAGATATTTTACTCATGAATTAATTTCAAGTATTATATCAAAATTATTTTCTATATAATATTATTATCTTTAAAAGGGATTATTTTTATATCCCTATTATTAATTTTATTTTATTGTGATTAATATATAATTATTTTTAGGAAATACATCTTTTTTATATAGATTATAATGTTATGAAGTTTAAGAAACCCATTATATATCATGGGTTATGCAATGATGAATAATTTATGTTTTTGTAGAACAATTAAAAATGATTTAATTATAATATGGTTGGGACGTATATCTCCCTCCAATACATTGGGTATAGATTTATATCTCATTAGATAGACATGACTAGAATGATAAGAAAATTTTGTTTAGTAATACAGGGTTAGAACGGAAAGTAAACCTTATTTAGTAAAGAAATTTTTCATTTGTGATGGTACTATCTTTGATCCTTGGATAATATGGAAATGATTTTCTATGCTTATTTTTATGCCAAAAAAATTCATGTCTAATTTTTTTACTTTTGGGATTATGTCCATTTATTCTTATGAACTTTTATCCCATGAAATTATATGACGATATTTCATATGCAGGACAAGACCTCCAAATGTTATGTTCTTATGTCTTATGATTGTGATATGATTGATATTCTCCATTATTTTCCTTTAATGAGCATTTGATCTCACCCTTTCATATGTTTATTTTCCCCAGGTCATAAAGAAGATTAATAAGAATCATATTCCAAAATAGTGTCTAGTTGTGATGAAATAAGCGGGAGACAATGTAGATTCTTATGAACAAGTTGTTTATGTTTCCTAATTTCTAAATATACTATTCATATACGGTCTTATCATGGCTTTATTATATGTTGTAATGAATATACTTCAATTTTGAATTAATAAAAATGTATGTAAAACATGGGTTGGTGTATTTAGACCCCTGAGGGTCAGAAAGAACATGAGGTGAAGGTACAACCTCAAGGATATGATCAGGTTCATGATCTAATATAGGAAGGGTAGTTACTATTTTTTATAGTGTTTGGGCCACATCTTGAAGAGCGGCTCCGATATAGTCTGGTGTGTGTTTTGTAGGGGATCAATATAGGTTCTCATAGTACAAATCCATTTATGGAATGTCTGATATAGGAGTTCCAATCGCTGCACATGCAACTTTTTTAGGGTAAGGGTGATCCACATGTGGATGAGAACTGGATAGAGAGAATTCATATGATCTTAAAGATGCTAAGACAACTCCAGGGTGGAGGGTTAAGCTGGAGACTTACATTCTGAGAGGACCGGTGAAGTGTTGGTGGGATTTATAGGTTTAGGATTGTATACATGAGGGAATTTCCTGGAAGGACTTCAAGGACATATTCTTTGATAACATAATCCTGGAGATGCTAAGGGTGGAGAGGGATTGGAAGTTATTTATATTTCAGTTGGGTGACAAGTATGTCATGGATTATGAATCTACTTTCATCGAGCTATCTCTATTTTCACCAAGTATGGTAAGCAATGACACATTGACGTTGAGGCACTTTGAAGATGGATTAAAACATGAAATTAGTGTTCTGTTAAACATACTTTGGTTGTATTCTTTCATAGAGGAAGTGAATCAAGAACTCATAACTGAGGGCAGCCTCATAGATAGATCTCACTTTGGTCGGGTGGCAGATTCAGGTGATGGTTTAGATGGCAGGAAATGAGGCTGGGATGAGTTCCAGTAGGGAGTTCAGGAACAGGAATCATCTAAAACATCTCAAGGAAGTACAAAATTGGTTTTCTTTTAGTGTGGGGAGACAAGGCATGTCCATAATTAGTGTGATATGCCTCCAAATTAGAGTTTGTTATGTGGAAAAAATGTTCTACTCAAGAGGTTATGCATGAATCCTTCTCAGATAGCTAGAAATCAAGGACCAGGTTAGACTATAGTGTATAGAGATTGTTTAGGATCGATACCAGGTTAGGGTAACTAAGGTTCAACTACACACTGAGTATGTGGTAGAGAAATTGGGACACATCCAAGGGGTTAGTTTCCAGTGGCTAGTACTTCATTGTAGTGAGGTCAGGCTTCAGGTTGCCATGTCTCAAGCCAGGAGCACGCTGTGGAGCTACCAGGGGTTGAGTAGGATACTGATCCAACGATAGATATAGCTACACCACAGGAATGGCCATGATTTTCCTTTTGATTTTTTTATGGCATGGCCTGTTGAGGCATGTCTGTTTTGAGTGCACAAGGTGCATAAGATTTATATGGATTGACCAGACGCTGGTCAGTGGGTTGGAACCATCTCAGGTGCATGATTTCATATATATATATATATATATGAGATTCTTGAAATCAGGAGCATCATTGGATATGTGTTACTTGAGGTGATAAGGCATCAGGGAATCCTAGGGATATGAGTTACTTGAGGTGCTGAGGCATCAGGGCATCCATGGGATGTGGGTTACTTTAGGTTCCTTGGGAATCGGGGAATCGAGGATGTGATTGTGATTGATGTGAAAGGAATTGGATTTTGAGCATCAATGGGATGTATGACCTCATTTTTTAGGGGTCCATGGGCTCAAGGAAGGAACCGATGAGGTACGAGATATAATTGGGTGTTGAAAGTGACACAAGAGTGCCTAATGAGGTGCATGGGTGATGATGTGTCATGAGAGGACCATGGGTCTAAAAAATGGTTGATGTAACTTTATTTAATTTTAGATTTGGTCCATAATTATTTTGGATTGTTTATTCACCATCCTTTTAAAAGAAATTTGGGGATGAATTACTTTAAGAAGTGTGTTTTTAAGAACTTGGTTCTTCTATTGAGGTATGGATCTCTCTCTTTTTATTTTTCTTTTTGAGTTATTTTTTTGAAAACAGGGGAAAACTAGGCAAGTACTAGAGTGAGACTATCACATGGCATAACATAGGGTTTCATGACATGTAATCCCAAGTTACACACTCTGTACTCTCTGTCCATGTAAGGGTTTTACATGGCATGTGTGGTGTCCGAAAATGTAGAGAGAATTAAAATTTTACACATCATGTATTTCCTTCCACACGTCATTTAATCATGTCTACAAGACGTTGAAATTAAGTTGGTGAAACTCAACCATCTTTGGAACAGTAAAAGAACCTACACAACATGCCCAAGTATGCACCATGTATTTTGTAATTTTTTTCTTAAATTAGCATGTAGCCTCATTTTTCTTGTTCTAGATAGAACCACCAAAAAACCAGCACCTGGACCTTCAATCTTCTCCCGATTCTTCATCGAAATCATATTCAATCACTTTCAGATCCATTAGAACCCCCTCAGTAAGCTCTCGATTACTCTTGAGTAATTATTAATAATTTATTCTCTTGTTTTTTATAGGATTTTGAGATTTTATGCTCATTGTGTAGTTCTATGTTGTCATAGACTAAATTAGAGGCTGATATTGGGCAAGGAACATCGTACTAGTTCAGGGTAGGTGGTGCATACCTTATTATGTGTTTTCACTAAAATTTTGGTGTTGCGTCATTTAGTTAAATGATAGGTATTGAGAGAGACCCTGGTTATTTCATATTGAATGAACTGTGTTCCTTATGGGATGTCATTGGGAATTCCCAAACCTTTATTATGTGAGTGAGTTCGGGTAAGAGGCCATCGATCCATTGGGAATCTTGGATGGGGTTCGAAAATGGTTATCAATATTTTTGTTTTTTTTAAACAAATTAGTTTAAATATTTAAGGATTTATTACACTATTTAGAGACATTAAAAACTTCCATGCTATTGTGTTATTGCTGATAGCTGGTGCAATTAAAATTTTTAAACCAAATTACCTGATTAAGGAGAATTATCTGAATTGTGATATAAATATGTAATTGTTGAATTTCATGTGTTGAGACCATTGGGGTTGTGATAGACTTGGATAGATGATTGGGATGGCATGTCCAGTAGGATTGAGTGATGTTGACCACAGGTTGGGTGAGGCATGAATTTACTTGGGTGGTTTTGACCATGGGATTGGGCATCATGGACATCAGTTTGAGGTAGTGTGACTGTGAGGTCAGGTATCACTGAAGATAATTGGATGGCATGGTTATCAAATTTGAGAAACATGGTTGCAAGGACACAAGGTGTTAGATATGGTGTGGCTTGGGTTCTTTATTTTGGTGATTTTCACTCACCCATGATAGCTAAAAGTCACTTGAGTGGTGTGAACACAGGTAGTATTCGTGATGAGGTGGTTTTGACCACTGATGTGGGTAGAGGCCCCTGATAGTTGTGGTTTAGGTACTATTGGTTTGAGGGTTATTGTCGTAGGAAGCCACATGGAAGGTGAGGATCCATCAAATTGAAGCGATGAGACTACTGTTTTGGGGGTTGGGGATGACCACGATTGAGGGTAGACATCGTTGTTTCTCTGGTGGTTCATTTGAGGAAAGACATAACTGTTACTCTAGTTATTATTTGAGGACATGCATAATTGTTCCTCTCATTTTCGTTCTATGTGCCGACGTGAGCTTCTGATTAGTGGTCTGTGGGACTGGGTTACTTTTGTTTGGGTGTAACATCAGGGTTTTGGTACTTGAGACATTAGGTGTCATGAGGCACGTGGTGCCAAGTTTCATATTTTTGGAAGAAACTAGGGTTTCAATAGGACTTTGTGACTATAGGGGTACCTTGGTCCATCAACCAATGACATTCTTTGATTTTGATATTTTGGCATTGACTAAAGCAGGTGACACTTCCTAGTGGCTGTTGAGAACCAGGGGAGGTTGTGTTTATTTATTTCATCACACTATTTACCTTACATAGAGATTCATGTATGCATAAACACTTCTTTTAAGCATGCACAACTAGGTGGTATCTTACTGGGATTTGTCTCACACTTTGCGTGGGACCTTCAGGAGGCTTGTAGATGTTATGGTTTTACGTATAGTTAAAGGATTAGCATCAAGAGATGGATCATAGTATTGTTTGGCATGTAGATAGGTTTGGACCATGAGGTCATGCCTATATAGAGCTCTAATTTTTTTAGATTTATTTTCTATATCAATATGCTTACATTTATATGTAGCTACTATGAGTTACCATGCGATCCCTTTTACTATTGACATGTATGTTCGGCTATGGATTCATGCCTATTTTATTTCAGTAGTACTTACAATTGGTTCTTAGCCCGCTTTTATGTTTATTTTACACTACAGTTATTTCTATAATGCTTCTGCTATTTATTGATATTTGATATGGTTCTGCTTTGTTGGTTTGGTTTGAGTCTACTGAGTCATTATTTCCACTTTAGATTTTATTAGTATGCTTAGACCAGTGCCTTATAATTTTCCTAGAGGGTATACCTTCCTCACTATACCTCATTACACCCTCATTGATAGTTGACAACCCTTGGAGTTCAAGGAGGTGTGCCTAAGGTCAGTTGTACCCGGCTCGTTTAGCATTTTTCGAGTGACTGTTCTGGTCGGGACATTACAGTCTACAAGCAATTCAGGAGATCCCATCACATAACCAAAATAAACATGAAGTCATGTGATTATGAATGGCCCGATGATATATCCATCATTTAAACTTTGTTGTATTAATGTGCCCTATGTGATATCTTCATTAGTTCCCTTGAAATCCATGGGATTTCTTCATGTGCTTACCATAATCTCAATGCGAGATCTTCTGATAATCATGTTGTGATTCATGTGACTCCCTCACTTGCCCAGATCTGAAATTCGTGCTCTATGTGATTATTTCCGACATCCAAGATTCACATGATTTTTTCTGACATTTTCACTCTACATGATCATACCTGACATTCACGCTTTGTGAGATTAGTTCTGGTATTCACACTCCATGATATCATTTCATGGCATTCATGCTCCGCAAGATCAGTTCAAACCGTCACACTCACACTTCACACCACATTTGAAAATTTAACTATTTAATTTTAATTTATCACATTTAAATATCATAATTTATGAATTTAGTTTTAAAACTAAAATGAATAATATAATGGAATTTCATTTATTTAAAATAATCCTTTTCAATGGTGAATCATATTAATTATATAAATTAATAGGGTGAAAAAATTAACATTTTATCATCTTAGTGTTTAGTATAGATTTATTAATAATGTCCCTCTAATATATTATGGTTATGTAGATTATGTAAAACATGTAATGCATGTTATCAAACCTAATATCCGTTTTAAAAGGTCTATAATTTTGGATAATTTAATTTTACCACCTTAAAAGAATTTCATCCTTGAAATATTAATTATCATTACCAATGGAGATAGATAATATAATATAAATTATAGATATGAGTCAAGATAAAAATTCTAGATGGATATCAACCATACCAACTTTTTAAACATATCTCTTTTTGGAAAATAGGTTTATCCCTAATATTATTTTTTTTCTCCAACTATTTTCATCAAAATCCTACCATTATTTGGTATCAAGACCCACAATATAAAATTTTTTCCTAGTTGGTGTCTATTGTCATCCCTTTATTGATACAGTGTAATATGATAATCTAAAATGTGTTTTCTTACTCTAAAAAAATTCCTCTAAGTAGAGGGAACTAATCCATTTCTGAAGTGTTGTTAAATTTATCTACTACAATGATGATAATATTTCCACCAGCCATATTCTTATAAATTTCAAATTGGAATAAAATAAACAAAAATGAACATAGATAATTAAATCACTAGGGTGGTTCTTTAATGTTTTTATAAAACATCTTAGGCATACAAATGAGGCCAAAATAAGTGAAATATCCCCACCCGAGCATCTGGGTCCAAGTCAGAATGTGACATGAACTCATGCGTGTCTCCCCACATGAAAGAGGCTACTGACTAACAGTGAGGGTATGATTACATTAGTGGTGATACTATTACCTCAATGACATGTCATATGATTTATAATAATGAATAAAGAAAATAATAAATAATCTGAGTAAATGCGGAAATTGAATAATGGAATACATATAAGAGCCCCCAAAGTTATAAGTATGTCCCAGGGTATAAAGTAATAGAAAAATAATAGTTAAAAGTAAATAAACATCCACCTTCATGGTACTTAGATTTATATCACAGACTCCCCAATCTCTATATTCCATTGATCAACCATGCACCACAAGGCCCCTACCCTTCCCTGGATATATGGTCACGAAATCTAAAATCACACAAATAATTATCAAGTAGGGTGTGCGTACAAGACTCAATAGGAAACCACCAATGCATCCTTAATTAAATTAAATATATATATATAATAGTGTATGTCATGAAATAATTAAATGATTTATTATGATATTTTTGTTGAGTCATCGAGCGCTAACCAAGCAGCCACGAATCCTGGCCCCACCTCCTTCGGCTTGTTTCCAGTAAGATAGTTTGGAAGTAACCTACCTCCACCAGGGCAACAAGGTTTACCCCATCCCACTAGTAGTTTTTACAGGAATTCCTCAAACTCCATAAAGGAGATCCCCTAGACCTCTTAACTTTTCAAACACCCATGGCCCCGGTCTGTAGGAAGAAATGACCAGTATCTCTCATTTATGATTCCTTGGCCCACTTAACCATTTAATACACCCAAGACCCATGTTCATAGGAATAAATGACCAAAATCTATTAGCAATGCATCCTCAGACCTCTAAAATTTTTAAAACACCCATATCCCAAGTCCGTAGAAATAAATGAATGGTATCTTTCGGCTAACTAGTATGCATTGCCCTCTACAGGGGTAACCAAGCTCGCCTTAAGGGCATTAGGACCACATCAAGTTGGGTAACCACATACAACAAACCTCAGGGCTCTACTAGGGTAACTTGGTTCCTACAAGAAAATTCCACAGGCTATACTATAGAGAAAAAAAAATTTATCTCATGGAATGATAAGTCACACCAAGATCAAGGACCGGATAATCACACACAAACAAGTACACCCATGGAAACTCACACACCCACATGAAATTCATCACAAGCATGGGTTAGTCCAACATTAATATCACACCATGATAAAATCACACACACCCACACATAGATATATATATGGGCCAACATGGGAAGGATCCTCCAACCTCAAAAGTCAGAAAATTGTCTTTGCAGTTTTATTATTGTCAAAGGTGACACATCAAAGCCTCAAGTTGTCAGTGTGTTGATGCTCGAGGTATGTCAACGGTCCCTAAAATAAAAACCAGATATTTTATTTGAAAAATAAATAAGATATCCCATGAGATGATATGTTCTCTCTGCTAGATAATTTCAAAATTATTAATTAAAATATTACATGTGATAATATTTTATCTCTAATGGATCATTTAAACTTATTGATTAAAATATTAAATGTGATAATATTATAACTCTCCTAGATAATTTTAATTATCTTTTAAAATCAAAGCATGTGTTTACAATCATCCTTCATTAATTTTACTTGATAATTTCACAATTATAATTTTATAATTATAAAAATTATCTTCTGAAAATATTCTAAAAAATAAAATTCAATAAATTCATACAATTAACCATTTATAAAATAATTATCTCTTGATAATCAAAAATAATTATCATTTGATAATTCATAAACAATTATCCTTTTAACAATTTGATGAAAAAGTCATTTGATAATTTTACATCTTTATTATTAAAAAATTTCACATAATTATTGATTTCTTGATAATTTTTTATGATTATCGTCTAATTTTTCATGACCCGCCTTCACCAAAAGGATGGGACGGTCAGCAGATAGCCAGGCCCTTCCTACTTTAAGTAAAAGGAGAGATAATGACCCCGAAACCCGCCTTCAATAGGTCCCAGAGTGGCGACTAGCACCAAGTGTATATAATTACACAATAAATTGAAGGCATTACCCTTTTTCTATTAATAGGATCGGGATATAAGATAGTAAATCCTACACCACAAAATATGGAAGTGAAAGTAAAGCCATGAACCATTCCCAATGCATTTTACAAAAGTAAAATCCACAATGTATAAGGAGACTACAAAGCAAAATAAAAAAAAGAAAGGACAACAACAAATATGATGATCTGTCACGAGGTCTGAGCTAGTACGGTCCAACACGATCCCCGAAGTCCTCCTGGAAACCTGAAAGAAGTTTTATATATGTAGGGTGAGCATACAAGTATACTCAGTAGGGAAAAACCAAAGACTCACGTGCACAAGTGGGGAGGCATACTAATTCCCTATGAGAAAAGAGATAACCCAACACCTAACAAGGAAACTAACCACTCAAGCCTCACCAAGGCACACTCCCCAAATAACAAAAATCACGTAATGTATAGTAATAGCACATCGATTTTTGGGTAACCCACGCCACTTTCCCAGTAGTTATTGAAGACATACTACGCATCAAACCAATCCTGCCATTCTCACCACAGTCCCACTGCCACACCCGCCCACACACACCTAGGACACAACCACACATCCCACCTGCAAACACCTGGGCCACAACCACTAACTCGCCCTCAGACACCTGGGCCACAATTGTCACATTTAACCATGCCCACAAACACCTAGGCCAGAACAACCACTTCCATGCTCGAAGACACCTGGGCTAGAAGATCTACTGCCATGCCCGAAGACACCTGGGCCTCATCCTGAAGATACTTGGGAAACCACCTGCCTGCACACACCTGTTCCAACACCACACTACCCTACCTGAAGATTCTTGGGCTAATAATGGACTTCAGGCCATCACAGGCTGCCCGAAGATACATGGGCTATCTGGGAAAGGGAGTAAAAAGGGGCTAATAACCATTCACTAATAGAAGTGTTGGAAAAAACACCCTCCCCCATGAAATGGGGGTGTTTGGAACTAGTTATCAACTTGGGTGGGGCACGAATAAGAAACACAAAAACTACAAGTATATATATATAGGTAACAAGCACTCACCCAATCTAGGTTTTTCTTCAGCCAGACTAAAGAACACTATCCTTACTATTCATTCATAAGAGAAAAAAACAGCACCCATGCCCAAGTCACAACTCACATCAAACCAAATCCCCATTTATCCCATCCTTGCTTTCATGTTTAGTAATAGTTTTTAAATACATTTCTGCACCATTGGGAAACTAACAGTATAAGCACAAAACAAGAGAAAAAGTTACATCCAACAACAATTTAAGCATTCACACCCGGTTCTCTTGCAAAGTCACAACAACAAAGGGATAAGTGAGATCCCTCAAAGTAATGTAACCAAAGAAAACCCCAAGCTATAGCCCCATGTCCCCAAAATCTAGGAGCCAACAATTTCTCAACAATAGAGGATCCCACCCCAATTCGTGATATAAGCAGAGTAATCACAATGCCTCAAATTCACATTCAGCAAAAGTAAAAAAACGGGGGATCCCATCCCCACCCGTATCACCCCAGCAATCGGCCCATGAAGGAAACAACCAAACTGCTACAACCAACACAAGGTAGGCCCAAGTAGTAATTTTCAGATTTAAAAGATTTAACACACTCCATAATTTCAATTCCACTGGGCTTAAACCGAGTTTATCATAGAAAAGGATTTGATCCTGGTGCTTCCAATTTATTTAGCTGAATATACGTAATTAACCAATTTTCTTTACACATAAAAAATGGTTCACAACCAAAATACAAGTCATTTAAACATCATAAGGGGTAAGGGTTTATTAATTCATAGAGAAAGACCGCCAACAACGATGATTTTCAATAGGTGTAAGCACGCACAATTCAGAAACCATTAATCATGAAATAGGAGAAAAACATAATAGCATCATCGATCACACCCATCCCCTTTATTCTTTAGAATCTGTTTATTATCTTCATTAAAGTTTGGTTCATCCAATTCTATAGATACAGTAGCGTACCCACCCCAAAAGATACACAGAAAGGATAGACTAAGGTGAAACCCCTACATGAAGATCAAGGATCGACGTTAAGTCCTCGCGTGGAAATTGTAAAACGGGAGTAGTAGGAACTCCACGGAACGCAAAAGTAAAACCTCGTAACAGGGGTACGACTCATCTGTAGGAAGGGTACTCCGAGAAGGATGACTGAGAAAAAGAACCATAGGGATAAGACTTTAGGTTATAAAGGCTGATAAGGGCTGAGATACAGCACTCCCTGATGGTTAAGATACAGAGGGAAACCACGTAAGGAGCGGGATCGTGGGTTAACCACGCGGCTGGGACACCCCACATGTCTGGATGAATTGTTATTTATTAGGGAGGTTTATTTGATTTTTAGATATTAATTATGGGCTTAAAATGGCCTTGAAACACTTCAAAAAGTTAAAAAGGCCTAAATGTGGGGTTTGGGGAGAGGCTGCAGAAGAAAAACCCACCAAGGCTGGGTGACACCGATGGGTCACGCCGATGGGTCGCGCCGATCAGTCATGTCGATCGGTCTCTCCGATCATTCGTGCCGATAATTGGCAACGGAAGGGGTCATGAGGGTCTGGGTCATTACATCAGATACCTCTCAAACCATTCTCGCCCTCGAGAATCAAAACTAGACCTAGAAGAAGGGGGGGGGGGGGTTCCGAACAACCACCCTGGAAGATACCTCTTAGGAGTGAACCTCTCCGACATAGGAACAATCTTATCTTCTGAACAAACACAAGCACCCTACTGCTCCTTCCCTGTTTCATGCAAAACAAAAGGGACAAACTGTCCGGTCCAGTGGGACAAGGGTTTCCCTTCCTCCGTGTTAAGATACTATCCGCTTTGGGCGGCACTGACTCACCCGCACGGGTTTAGGCGCATCTGCTTTAATGAATCTTAACTAGGGATCAGTTCCACCCCTCCCCATTCATTAGAACACTTCACACACACATCCATAGAAAAGAAAACTGCACATCCATAGCCGACAAGGTAAGCATTACACAGTAAACAAGTACTAACAAAACATGATAAAACTCAAAACAACTCGGGGTATTGGGCACGCATCTGTGCTTCCCTCTCCCAGGTAATTTTCTCAACCCCACCATGTCTCCATAACACACGAACCAAGGGAATGGTTCTCCCATGAAGTACTTTCTCCTTACGATCCTTGATCTTGATCGGTCGTTCTACGAAGGTGGCATCATCTTTGATATCTATCCCTCCCCAATCTAGGATGTTTGAATCATCAAGCAGATATCGTCGGAGTTGGGACACATGGAATACATCGTGTATCTTCAGTAGAGGAGGTGCTAGAGCTAGCTGATAAGCTACTTCACCGACCCATCGCAACACTTCGAAGGGCACGATGAACTTGGGAGAAAGCTTACTTCCTCTTCCAAACCTCCGCTATCCATGCCGAGGGGAGACCTTCAAGAATACGTGGTACCTGGCCTTGAACTCCAAGGGTCTCCTCCTATCATCGACATATGACTTCTATTGGTCCTGAGCCGCCTTTATCCTCTCTCGTATAAGCTGAACCTTCTCTTTCGTGCTCTGCACTACCTCCAGGCCAAGGACACCTGCTTCCCCAACCTCAGTCCACCACACGTGTGATCAACACGACTTTCCATATAGAGCTTCGAATGGATCCATGCCAATGGTATAGTGATGGCTATTATTGTAGGCGAACTCTACTAGAGGTAAGTGTAGCACCCATGATCCCCTAAAGTCCAGGATACATGCCCGCAGCATGTCCTCCATGTTTTGGATGGTGCGCTCTGTCGGCCCATCTGTCTGGGTGTGGAAAGCAGTGCTAAGACGTAGTCGGGTGCCAAAAGCATGCTGGAATACCCTCCAGACTCGTGAGGTAAAACGTGCATCAATGTCTGAGACTATGGAACTCAGAAATATATGCAACCACACTTCCTTGTCCACATACTTCTGTGCTAGAGCATCCACTCCACTCGACTCCTTAATCGCCAGGAAGTGAGATGACTTCGTCAACCATTCCACTACTACCCAGATGGCTTCACAGCCTCCTTGCACTTTGGGTGGTCCCGTGATGAAATCCATAGAGATGTCGTCCCACTTCCACTCGGGAAAATATAAAGGTTGCAACAACCCGCCTAGAACACGATGTTCAGCCTTCACCTGCGGACACACTAGGAACTTGGCCACAAACTCTGCCATTATTTTTTTTACGGGCCACTAAAACTGTCTCTTCAGACCCTGGTACATCTTGGAAACTCTCAGGTGCACTGCTAGGGGTGAGTTTTGGAACTCACTAAGGACTTGGCCGCGCATCGCCTCTGGAACAAACAACATTCCTTGGAAAAACATCTGGTTCTGAACATCCTCCGTCCACCCTTTCGGAGCATTGCCCTGGTCAACTCGGTCATGCATCACTTCGAACTCTGGGTCTCCCCACTGAGACTCCTCCACCTGACGTAATAGAGAAGACTGTACTGTCATCTGATACAGGAATCCTCTACAACTATCCATCATCGCATCCAGGTGAAGGGCAGCCAACTCCTCCATCGCCCTCCAAGCGTCCGCCGACTCTCAAACTGCATCCCTCTGTGACTTCCTGCTCATGGAATTAGCCACCAAGTTTCCTTTCCCTGAATTGTAGGAAATCTCGAAATCGTAATCCTGGAGGAACTCCATCCACCTTCGATGCCGTAAGTTTAGGTCCCGGTGGGAGAAGATATACCTCATGCTTTTGTGATCCGTGAAGACCACAAAGCATTCTCTGATGAGGTAATGCCGCCAAAACTTTAGTGCGAAAAAAACCGCTGCAAGCACCAGATCATGGGTGGCATAATTACGCTCATGAGGGAGTAGCTACATAGACCCATAAGAGATCACCCCTTGTCACTGTATCAACACACATATGAGGCCCTTCCCTGAAGCATCACATAACACCTCATATTCCACCCCTTCTTCTGGTAGTCTTAGCACCAGGGCACTAACCAATTTCTCCTTCAGATAGCTGAAGGCTGCCTTGCACTTCCCACTCTATACAAAAACCTGGTCCTTCTTGGTCAAGGATGTCAATGGTGCTGCAACTCGGGAGAAGTTGGGTACAAACCTCCGATAGTAACCTTCCAGACCGAGAAAACTACAGACCTTATCCACGTTCTTGGGTACTTCCCAAGAAACAACTGCCTCAACCTTTTATGGGTCCACCACAACCCCCAGTTTGGACACTACGTGCCCAAGGAAGTGTACTTATCGCATCCAGAACTTGCATTTAGACAACCTCCCATTGAGCTGGTGCTGTCTGAGGACCTCTAAAATCATCCTCAGATGCTCTGTGTGGTCCTCCTTTGATCTTGAATAGATCAAGATGTCGTTGATGAACACAAATACAAACTAATCGAGGTACCCCCTAAAGACAGAGTTCATAAGCCCCATGAACACAGTCGGGGAGTTCGTAACACCAAAAGGCATGACTACAAACTCGAAGTGCCCATATCTGCACCTGAAGGCTGTCTTCAAGATGTCTCCCTCCTTCACCCTCAACTAGTGATATCCAGAAAACAGGTCGATCTTTGAGAACCATCCTTCCCCTTTTAGCTGGTTTAAAAGATTGTCTATCCTTGGAAGAGGGTAGCGATTCTTAACCGTTACCTGATTCAGCCTCCTGTAGTCTATGCACAACCTGAGGCAACCATCTTCCTTATTTTTTTAACAAGACTGGAGCATGCCACGGTGATGCACTCAGTCGAACAAAACCCTTCTTCATTAGATCATCGATCGGAATCCACAACTCCCATAGCTCCGTAGGCACCATCCAGTTTGGAGGCATCGAAATCAGACGAGCACCAGGCTGCAAGTCTATCCCAAACTTGATATCACGTAGAGGGGGTAGAGTCGTCACCTCATCAGGGAATACATCCATAAACTCACTGAAGATCCCTGACACTTCCACTATCTCAGCATCCACTGACTCTACTGACAGCTCGACTAACAAGGAGAGGAGGGGTTCCTCTCTCCTGCTGCCCTTCTGGCAACGCCACACGCCGGTGGAAGTAACACGTCGGCCACCCAGGTATGAGAACACAACCCTTCCTCAGAAGTATCCAATGATGGCACACACAGAGAACAACCAGTTGATGCATAGGATGACATCATATGGATGTATCTGTATCTGTATTAGATCCCTGACCGACTGATGTGGCCCTATCATTAGCCTGCAACCTTTACAAACATATAACAAGTCAGTCTGACCTGCGACAAGTGCGCTCAGCACCAGGGGTACTGGAAGTCTCTCAGCATGTTGACCCAGAGCACATACCGGATCGGGTTCAACAAAGGAGTCCAAAGCTCTGATATCGAACAAGGTGTAAGAAAGGGTACTGAACAAACTGATCGTACCTCGAACAACCTCCAGTCCCATTGGAACTGCTGCCTCTGCGGCGTGCAACTGTCCACGCCAAGCTCCTTTACCCCTCGGTTGTCATCTGCCTCCCCGACCATGCCCTGGTCGAGGTCCCTGAGGAGCTCCCTGAGGTTAGCCTCCCCCTACAATGTCTGCCCTCAGAGGAGCGGGAGATCACTGCCCCTGCTGCTGCTACTGAAAGGGCCTAGCTAGAAGCTGCTGTTGGGGCGGGTGCTAGGCATGTCCTCCACTTCCATATTGAACTCGGTCCGGGCACTGATTCCGGAGATGTCCATGGATTCCACAGATGAAGCACCTCGGTCATGGGCCTGAAGGGAAGGGGCGAGGACCAGGGGACCGAAACTAGAACTGTTGCGGCCTGCTCCCTGCTGGTCGGAACCTAGAGGGTCCCTATGCTGGAGGTCTGGTGATGATGGCCTTTCCCTTTGACGGGCCTAGCTGAATCACCTCTCTTGACACACCGCCCAGTGTGTGCATCCTATCTACCACCTCTGCCTTCTTCTAGACCTCCATGTATGTCGTCAAGGTGAAGGGGGTAACGACGTACAAGAGGGAAGTTCAGATCGCCTCCTCTAAACGTCTCTCCCGAGAATCCTCATCCGGAAAGTGGTCCGGATCAAAGCGGAGGAGATCCTTGAACTTGATCCCCAACTCCCTTACCGACTTTCTCCCCTGTTGGAGGGAGATTAGCTCTCTCCTCTTTTTAACCTTCATCGTAGAAGAGAGAAATTCCTCCCGGAAATCCTTCTCGAAATCAACCCATGCCACCTCAACCTTTCTCTTCTCCCCCAAGTAGAGCACCCACCACTGACGGGCCGCTCCCCGAATCTGGCAGACAGCCAGAGGAACCTAGTACTCGGTTGGAGCCTGGATTAGGCCAAAGGCTATCACCAGCTCCTCTAGCCATCCCTTCGTCTTCATGTCAGAGGTGCTTCCCTCGTACTTCTTGAGGGTCTGTCGCTAGTATGCTCGAAGCGACTTCTGCCACTGGTCGTCCTCCTCCTCTCGATCAGGCCTCCGTCGATCAACCTTGTCAACCTCCTAGGACTGGATCGCCCGTACAACTCGTGGTCGTCTCCTGGGTGCCATAGCCTCAAGGTAAACAAGGAATGCCTAAGACCAAGTAGTGCAGAATATTGTCCTTACATTTTATTTGACTTCTTTATTTCTTTTTGAATCCCCAAAACACCCAAAAACAAGAGAACACAAGTCATTATGATGAATGTAACTCTCCTAGGGTCTCTACCCTGCAACCAGTGTAGCCTCACTTGGTCGTTTGGTTGGTCTAGAGTCCTTGAATCGGATCATGGGGGGCCCTAAAATCCCGTGTCCTAGATGGTCTTCCCTTGACTAATTCATGCACCAATGTCACCCAACACTGTTTCCCTACCATCCCATGAAATCATCACTGTGCCTAACTCCAGACTCCATCCTATCTCTCAAACTGAACTCCTTTGATACCATTCTGTCACAACCCGCCTTCACCAAAAGATAGGGTGGGTCAGCAGATTTCCAGGCCCTTCCTTCTTTAAGTTGAAGGAGATATAATGACCCCCGAAACCCACCTTCAATAGGTCCCGGAGTGGCGAACAACACCAAGGGTATATAATTACACAATAAATGGAAGGCATTACCCTTTTTCTTATAATAGGATGGGGAGATAAGATAGTAAATCCCACGACATCCAAAGCTAGAAGTGAATGTAAATCCAAGAACCATTCCCAATGCATGTTACAAAAGTAAAATCCACAACGTATAAGGAGACTACAAAGAAAAATACAAAAAAAAAGAATGGAAAATAACAACTGCAATGATCTGTCATTAGGTCTGAGCTAGTATGGTCTAGCATGATCCCAGAAGTCCTCCTAGAAACCTAAAAGCAGTTTTATATATGTAGGGTGAGCATACAAGTATACTCAGTAGGTAAAAACCAAAGACTCTCGTGTACAAGT
This sequence comes from Viscum album, assembly GCA_963277665.1. NCBI lineage: Eukaryota > Viridiplantae > Streptophyta > Magnoliopsida > Santalales > Viscaceae > Viscum > Viscum album. The sequence continues at coordinate 459,904,919 of OY728135.1, forward strand.
GGGGAGGAATACTAATGACCTATGAGAAAAGAGATAACCCAACACCTAACATTGAAACTAAACACCCAAGCCTCACCAAGTCACACTCCCCAAATAACGCAAATCAAGTAATGTATAGTAATATCACATCGATGTTTGGGTACCCCACACCACTTTCCCACTTGTTATTGAAGACATCATACACATCGAACCAATCCTGCCATTCTCATCGCAGTCCCACTGCCAAACCCACCTACACACACCTGGGCCACAACCACACATCCCACCCGCAAACACCTGGGCCACAACCACTAACCCGCCCGCAGACACCCGGGCCACAACTGTCACATGTAACCACACCCGCATACACCTAGGCCAGAACAACCACTGACGTGCCCAAAGACACCTGGGCTAGAAGAACTAGTACCACACCCGAAGACACCTCAGCCTCATCCCAAAGATAATTGGGAAACCACTTACCCTCACACAACTAGTCCAACCACCACACTACCCTACCCGAAGATTCTTGAGCTAATAATGGAGTTCAGGCCATCACAGCCTGCCCAATGATACTTGGGTTATTCGAGAAAGGGAGCAGAAAGAGCTAATAACCAGCCACTAGTAGAAGTTTTGGGAAAAACACCCTCCCCCATGAAATGGGGGTGTTCGGCACTAGTGCTCAACTTGGGTGGGGCGCGAATAAGAAACAAAAAAACTACAAGTATATGTATAGGTAACAACCACTCACCCAATCCAGGTTTTTCTTTATCCAGACTAAAGAACACTATCCTTACTATTCATTCATAAGAGAAAAGAACATCACCCATGCCCAAGTCAAAAATCACATCAAACCAAATCCCCATTTTCCCTTCCTTGCTTTCATGTTCAGTAATAATGTTTAAAAAGTTTCCGCACCACTGGGAAACTAACAACATACGCACAAACCAAGGGAAAAAGTTACAGCCAACAACAATTTAAGCATTTAGACCTGGTTTTCTTGCAAAGTCACAACAACAAAGGGATAAGTGAGATCCCTCAAAGTACTGGAACCAAAGAAAACCCCTAGATACAGCCCCATGTCCCCAAAATCCAGGAGCCAATGGTTTCTCAACAACAGAGGATCCAACCCCAATTTGTTATATAAGAAGAGTAATCACAGAGCCTCAAATTCACATTCAGGAAAAGTACAACAACAGGGGATCCCATCCCCACCCGTATCACCCTAGAAATCGTCCCATGTGTAAGAACCCAGATCTTCATTTCATGTACGCTTTTCCTTTTTCTGGAGTTTTTAAGAAAAATGGAGTTTCTGGAAAATATCGAAGTACACACCGTGTACTTTCTATGTACACATCGTGTACTCTTCTCTCGCTCAAAGTCATGTACTGGCTATTCTCGGGCCACACACACGGTGTGTAGGGGTGACATGGAGGCCGTTTTTGGTAGAGTACGGAAAAAACCTAGTACACGTTGTGTACTTTTTTTCACTAAACGGACCGGGGTCGTGCCTAATGGCCATAATCATCTTCTTCTAGGTTTGTTTCATCCGAGAGTGACCCGTACGGCCGGATATTCCTCTATCTACATCCTCTCCATCTATTCTCCGATTCAATCTCTGTCAGTTGCGTTGGAAGCGCAGCGGTGAGTTCTTCCTTCTACTTGAACCTTGTTTTCCAATTCTTCCTCCTTCTCAAGTTATCTAAGGTTGAACGTTTTGTGCGTTTTCTCAGATCTACGATGTTCTAGGTAGAATCAGTCTTCATGGTTTAAGTATATCGATCTCCTAGGATCGAGGTAGGTGGTTTGTTCCTTACCATTCAAAGTCTCTGAGTTTATGTGCGGATTTCCACTGATACCCGTGAACGGGGTATTGCATGTTACCCCTTTTTTCCTTCATTGTTTTCCTACCATTCTTGTATGCTTGTGTAGAGGTATTTTGAACATTTTAGAGGATATTTTGTTGTGCTTAGATTTTGTTTCCCTTGCTTGTTCTGTTTACAACCTTTGGGTCTCGTTTTCCCTTGGCTGCTACACCTGTTTTCATGCCTTGCAGTTATAGGTTGAAGTGAAATTCATGACATTCTTGTTGCCTTATAGACTATTTATCTAAGTAGCTATATAGGTGTACTTTGGTTATCCAAGTAGAACTATAAATGTACATTGTCATTATAGAATTATTATGCACTGACGGGCACGGGGTTGAGAGAACCTGTTGTTGTAGACGATAAGGGATAGGCCGAGTGAGCTTTCCAGAGAGTCTTAGTAATTACAGACTACATAGGGGATGGACCGAGTGAGTTCCCAAAGAGTCTTGGATTTTATAGACTATAGGAGGTTAGACCGAGTGAGCTTCCTCAGAGAGTCTTACCTTGTTTGAATCTCTTTAAGAACCTTCCCAGAATAGAGGAGGAATTGACCGAGGGAGCTTCCTGAGAGAGTCTGTGGTATACCTGAGGCTATAAGAGGAATTGACCGAGATAGATTCCTCGGAGAGTCTCTAGACCTTAGGGCAAAGAGGGTTAGACTGCATGATCTTCCTCAAGAGATTCCCTGACTACCCTAGACTATGAGGGAAATTGACTGAGTGAGCTTCCCCAGAGAGTCTCATAAATGCGTATGACCAAGCCAGAGGGGTTAAGGTGAGCGCACTGCCCAGAGGGTTGTGGTACTTCTTGGATAGGACCAGAGGGAATGGCTGCATGTACTTCCCAAAGGTTTTCCAGCTTATTAGCTATTTGTTTCACTACTGTTGATTTGTTGTGGATTTATTGCTACTGTGTATCATCCTGCTTTACTGCTTACTGTTTATTGCCTACTGTTTTTCTGTTGCTGTTTACTTCTTATTGTGCTTTTACCTACTATATACTCACTGACTGTTAGGCACAGATCTTCGGGTGTTTTCCTACTGGTATTTTATCTCACATCCTATTTGGTCCATGCTGTTGGGCCCAAGAAGACTATGTTGTTGTAGGTATAGATAAGGGAAAGCGCCCTTCGACTTCTGGAACATGATTTCTTGGAGAAGGAGAGCATGGGACCAAGCTTTGGCTTGCGATGCTGAGGCGCTGTTTACTTTTCTTTTGTACTTGATTTGGTGCTGTAGTGTTTTCCAGCATTGTGACTTGTTTGGCTGATTTCCTATTTATGTATCATGCATCATTTCATACATACATATGTTCTCCAGTTGTTGATTTAGTCTTCCGCTGTTATATTGTTGGTTATTACTGCTTCTGCTATTGCATGTTTACTTTTCTTCTTGTGTACTTTTCCAATGAGTGAATAGTTTCCCCACCATCACAGCCAATGCCCTCACTACTAGTCGGCAGCCTCTAGTGTTTGGGTAAATGCGCTTGAGGCCGTTTGACCAACCGGGTATAGGGCACCTCTGGGTGGCTTCCGGAACCGGGATGTTACAAAGTGGTATCAGAGGAATTATTTTCTCTTGCATTACTGTTTGGAGACTTAGCCATGGATAGGACGGATTTGGTACTTGATAATAAGCTATGCCCGGGAGTAGCTAACCTGTGTACAGGGAAAATCCATACTACCTCGTTTATTGCAGTTTTCTAGTCTTGAGATGTTACGGTTGATACGATTTCACTTAGAGTGATTTACATGCTTTGTACTGTTATTGTTTTGATATTATGATTCTATTTCTATCTCAGCCCGATGATATGAGGGTATTCCATATCATGCATCATATAGGCACTTGTAGAAATCACATTCCATGCATTCTTGCCATGCCATTTGGGGTGCATTAGCGATTGCATGCTGTTGTGATAGACTTGTTGTAGATTATGCGTGCTGTTGTAATAGATGCTTGATAGAATCTTTACTGCCTTGTTAGAGGATTTTTTATTGTACTTTGTTTAAATGAATGCTAAGATTTGACTCCTAAGGTGTTATGGGCCCTCTTGAATCGGAAATTGGTGGATCATGATCCTATTTTCTCTTGGACATGACTGTAGGGGATTCCAATCTTTGATTTGCGAGGAGTATGGCTCTCACTAATAAGAATTTGGAACCTCTTTGCTTTGTTTTCCGTGTTTCTGGGCTTCTATGCAGTTTCTGAGCTACTGCCCAGAAAAACCCAGAATACACGGCGTGTACTTTCTGGTTACACGCTATGTAGTTTTTAGGTCATGTTACTGACTGTGTGCAAGAACACGGTGTTGTGAAAATAACTTCAAGAACATGCCGTGTACAGTATGTACATGCTGTGTAGTGTAGATCCTTGTACCCGGCCATGTCACTAACAACACGGGTCGGCGTAGCTCGAGTAGAACATGCTGTGTGGGTGAAGAAAACACCGTGTAGTTCTATCTATGCACCCGGTCGTGTCACGGACAACATGGTTTGGCATGACCTTCTCTAAGACACACCGTGTTGCTTTTGGAACACGTCGTGTAGTCTTGCCCAGGTACCCGGCTGTGTCATAGACAACATGGGATGGTGTCACCTTCTCTTATACACGCTGTGTTTGTTCAGAACACACCGTTTAAGGTCCTTCCATGTGGACGGTCGTGTAACTAACAACATGGGATGCCGAGTCTGTGTCTAGTACACGTCGTGTCTTTATGGAACACGCCGTGTAGTCTGAGGTTAGTTTAAACCGTGTGAGTTAGTCATGTAAGGATAATCAGGTAGGAGAATAGTTTCAAGTACACACCGTGTGTTTGGTCAACACACCGTGTAGTTAACGTGTTACACGACCTGTATGGCAGGGGTACACTCCCATGTCAGTGGCTTAAGAAGACACGCCATGTATTTTTTAAACACGTCGTGTAGTCGAGTTTTGTAAACTTGTGTGTTTTTCTTCCCCTGTTCCTGTTTTGTAATCTTGTGTTCTCTGTCCTTGTTTTTTTTATCTAAGGTATACTTTTGATCTTTCAGATATATGCCTCTGAGACATCCTCCGGTTGTACATCTGTCGTCAGGCAGTGATCAGACACCAGATATGGCTGATCAGGGACTTCCTACCGATCCTCCAGTCGAGCCAGCCTTGGCACCGACTGTCATACCAGTCGCAGGCGCTGATGCACAGTTTAGGAAAGGTTTTATGAGGATGATGTAGACATTACAGGGAGCGCCGCCTCATTCCCCGTCGATGGCTGAGTTGACGCAGGTTTTTCAGCAGCAACATCCTCATACTTTTTCAGGGGATAGAGGACCTCAGGCTGCAGAGTCATGGATAGAGGCCACACTAACCATCTTTTAGTACCTAGAGATCCCTCCAGAGAAAAGGGTACATCTAGCTACTTATATTCTCCGAGACACCGCCAAGAGGTGGTGGGAGGTGATCTCACGGTCAGGGCATCAACAAGATATGTCTTGGGACGAGTTTCAGCGCACCTTCTATAAATACTTCTATCCGGAGACCCTGAGGGCCGATCAAGCCTGGGAGTTTATGAGTCTGCAGCAAGGTACTCTCTCTGTTATGGAGTACTCGTCTCGCTTCACTAAGCTGTAATGTTTCACACCGATCCCAGCAGGTGATGAGTTGTTCCTTGCTAGGAAGTTCAAGGATGGTCTGAGGCAGGAGATCTGTTCCCAGGTGAATATCTTCCAGTTGACTTTGATATCCTCCATCGTAAACCAGGCACTGATCACTGAGCGCAATATGAGGGATTCTAGAGCAGTGATCCAGGGTGGTTCGTCATCCAGATATGGTGTTCCTCCTATGGACAGTAGGAAGCATCACAGAGAGTCTTCTCGAGGAGATCGAGGCTCATGGGATGCGTCTTCTGGCAGGTGGGTTGTATGATACCATTACGGCAGGAGTGGGAATAGTAGGACTCAGTTCCATAGGGATCTGATGGAGTGCCGGTCTTGCGGCAAGATGGTCCATCTTCAGCATTTCTGTCACATATTCTCACCTTCAGCTGGTGGTAGGGGTTCCTCCATGACCCCGCATCCTGGAGATGCTTCACCAGTTTCCAACCAGTCAGGGAACTAGAGTTCTTCTAGCTGTTCAGGCCGAGGTGGAGGTTGCGGCCATGTGGTCAGTCACCAGGTCATCAGAGACAACAGAGTGGATCAGCTCAGAGTGGTCAGCCAGAGGCACAGGGCCGTGGGGCAGGTCAATCTTTCACCATGGAGCAGACCTATTAGGAGCAGGATCCCGACCCTTCTACAGTTCGAGGTACGATCTTAGTAGCCTCAGTTTTATCTTCAGTTCTTTCCGATACTAGTGCTTCCCATAGCTTTATCCATGTTGCGGTTGTGGAGAGCCTTGGGCTCTGTATCTTTTCATATGCTGACTTGTTGACTCTTGACACACCATTGGGAACAAGGAAATCTAGCTTACGATGGTGCAGAGAGTGCCCTATTGAGGTTGCGGGGTGTCAGTTCTTATGGGACCTCTATGTCTTAGAGATGACAGGCTATGACGTCATTCTCAGTATGGACTGGTTGGTTCCCTTCCAGGCAGTCGTTGTTTGCTATCACCATAGGGTGAGTTTCATATCACCAGATGGCGGATCTTTCCTTCATAGAGGCGAGTGGGATGTCCAGGTGGGTAGAGATGGACCAGAGCATCATGGGCTAGGGGAAGTTATGGCCCAGATTTCCGGTCTTTATCTGGATGACCAGGGGACTTCATAGTTAGACTTTCCTCCAGTGGTGGATCGTTTCAGGGATGTCTTTCCAGATGAATTTTCAGGTTTACCTCCGGAGCATGAGGCATAATTCTCGATTGAACTCATTCCAGGAGCATAACTAGTGTCCATTCCTCCTTATCAGATGGCTACACCTGAATTTCAAGAGATCAAGAAGTAGTTGGAGGAGTTGAAGGCGAAGGGTTTCATCCGACCCAGTACTTCTCCTTGGGGTTCACCTGTCCTGTTCACAAAGAAGGTAGACGGTACCCTTCGGCTTTGTGTGGATTATCGGAAGCTGAACCAGTTGACGGTCAAGAACCGATATACTTTTTGAAGGATCGATAACCTCTTTTATTAGCTTCGAGGATCCCGGGTGTTCTCTAAGATCGACTTGAGGTTCGGTTATCATCAGTTGCGCGTTAGACCATTAGATATACCTCTGATAGATTTTAGGAGCAGGTATGGTCTTTTAGAGTATACAGTCATGCCATTCGGTCTCACGAACACGCCTGTGGTCTTCATGGCATTGATGAACCGAGTGTTCCATCCGTACTTGGACTCCTTTGTCATGGTCTTCGTGGACGATATCTTAGTGTACTCTCACACTCGACATGACCATGCCACATATCTTGAGATCATTCTGAGTACACTGAGAGAGCATCAGCTGTATGATAAACTCTCGAAGTGCCACTTTTAGATGGATCAGATTCACTTCCTGGGTCATGTTATCTCGGAGACAGGAGTGTCAGTGGACCCAGATAAAGTGGGAGATGTAGTTTCCTGGGAGCAGCTGAAGAGAATCTTTGAGGTGCAGAGTTTCCTAGGGCTGGCCGTATACTACAGACGCTTCATTCAGGACTTCTCGCGCATAGAAGCACCGTTGATAGGTCTGACCAAGAAGGGGGAGAAGTTATTATGGTCAGATTCTTGTGAGTCTTCCTTTCAAGAGATGAAATGGAGGTTAACTTCAGCACCAATAATAGTCTTTCCAGAGCTGGGCAAGGGCTACACTGTTTACTGTGGTGCTTCAGGTATCGGTCTAGGAGCTGTGCTCATGAATGGAGATGGAGACATTGCATACGGGTCTCGACAGTTGAGGCCACATGAGAGGAACTACCCTACACACGATCTAGAGTTGGAAGCTGTTTTTCATGCCTCATGCTGTTGTAGAAACTATCTTCTAGGATAGCACTTTGTAGTTTTCACCGACCACAAGAGTCTCAAGTATATCTTCACTCAGCGTGATCAGAATCTGAGACAGCGCAGGTGGGTCGAGTATCTTCATTCTTTCGACTTTGAGATCGCCTATACACCGGGAAAGGGCAACGCAATGGCTGATGATTTGAGGAGGAGAACTCAAATTCAGGAAATTCAGGAGGCCATCAGTGAGTGACATTCTATGGATCTGTTCTCTGAGATGCATCTGGAGGTGCACGACAGGTAGGGACAGGCCTTTATTTCACCTGTGGCCATTACCTCTACAATTCATGATTGGGTACGACTGAGGTAGCTATCAGACTCAGAGGCCATGGTTCTGTGGGAGAGTGTGTCAGGAGGGGACCCTCTTTTTGGATGGATACTAGGCGAGGATGAGATCTTGCGTTTCCAGGGATGCGTATGGGTGCCTGCAGACATACACGAGGAGCTGATGTGAGATTTTCATTCCTCAGTTTGGGCAGTTCATCCTGGCGTCACCAAGATGTATTGTGATCTACATCACCAGTACTGGTGGCCTGGTATGAAGAGAGATGTTTCTGGTTTTTTCATGAGATGTTCTACTTGTCAGCAGATGAAAGTAGAGAATTAGCGACCAACCGGGATTTTACAGCAGTAACCCATTCTGGAGTGGAAGTGGAATGATGTCGCGATAGACTTCGTGATCATGTTTCTGAGGTTACCTCGGGGAAGTGATGCTATTTGGGTTGTTGTTGATAGGATTACAAAGATTGCACACTTCTTATCGATCAAGGAGATCTTCAATGCTGATGATATGGGACGACTGTACATCCGAGAGATTGTACGTCTGCATGGAGTTCCATAATCCATTGTTTCAGACAGGGATACACCCTTTACCTCTCGGTTCTGACAGGGACTTCAGAAGGATTTGGGTATATAGGTACTTTTGAGTACAACATACCATCCCTAGACTGATGGTCAGTCTGAGCGCACGATCCAAGTGCTTGACGATATGCTCCAAGCTTGCATTCTAGACATTGGCGGTTCTTGGGAGAAGCATATACCTCTTGTGGAGTTTGCCTACAACAACAATTTTCAGGGGACCATTCAGATGGAACCATACAAGGCTTTGTACGGTATTCCATGTCGATCACCCTTATGCTGGCTGGAGGCAGGAGAGGTAGCTTTGCTAGGACCTCGTTTTGTTCAGGACACCTTAGAGCAGATAGAGTTGATTCAGAAGAAGATGGCTACAACACAGTCTCGACAGAAGTCTTATGCTGATCAGTGGAGACGACCTTTGGTGTTTGAGGTCGGGGATCAGGTTTTCCTGTGTGTCGCACCGAGGTTGGGACACAAGAGGAATATGAGATAGGGTAATCTTTCACCGTGGTACGTTAGGCCGTTTGAGGTTTTGGAGAGAGTTGGACCGGTTGCCTATCGGTTGCAGCTACCTCAGAGGTACCAGGCCATGCACGACGTCTTCCATGTCTCTCAGCTCCAACGTTACTTTTTAGACCCATCGCATGTATTTCAGCCCGAGGAGGTTGAGATCGAAGCAGATGCGTCGTTTGAAGAGCATCCCATCCAGATTGTCGATCACAGTACGAAGGTTCTCCAAGGCCGGTCTGTTCCTCTGGTACGAGTGCTATGGTAGCACGGGTGAGTAAAGGACGAGACTTGGGAGAGGGAGGTTGAGGTTCGATCGTAGTGGCCGGAGCTGTTCGAGGATCCTTCTTCTACGCCCATCTAAGGAAATTCAGGGACAAATTTCTTTAAGGGGGGAAGTTTGTAAGAACTTGGATCTTCGTTTTAGGTACTCTTTTCCTTTTTCTGGAGTTTTTATGAAAAATGGAGTTTCTAGAAAATTTCGAAGTACACGTCGTGTACTTTGTGAGTACACACCATGTACTCTTCTCTGGCTCGAAGTTGTGTGTTGTCCATGCCCAGGCCACACACCCGGTGTGTAGGGGTGACGTGGAGTCCGTTTTGGGCAGATTATGGAAAAACCTAGTACATGCCGTGTACTCTAAAATTACATGCCGTGTACTTATCTTTTTATCACTAAACAGACCAGGGTCTCACCTAATCGCCATAATCATCTTCTTCTAGGTCTGGTTTGTCCAAGAGCGACCCTGTATGGCTGGATCTTCCCCGATCTCACGCCTCTCCATCCGTTCTCTGATTCAAGTTCTGTCGGTTGCGTTGGAAGCGCAACGGTGAGTTCTTCCTTCTGCTTGAACCTTGTTTTCAAATTCTTCCTCCTTCTCAAGTTATCTAAGGTTGAACGTTTTGTGCATTTTCTCAGATCTACGGAATTATAGGGAGAATTAGTCGTCGTGGTTCAAGTATATCGATCTCCTAGGATCAAGTTAGGTGGTTTTTTCCTTACCATTTATAGTCTCTGAGTTTATGTGTGAATTTCCACCAACACCCATGAACAAGGTATTGCCTGTTACCCCTTTTTTCCTTCGTTGTTTTCCTGCCTTGTGTGTATGCTTGTGTAGAGGTAGTTTGACAATATTATTGGATATTTTGTTGTGTTTGGATGTTGTTTCCCTTGCTTGTTCTGATTACGACCTTTTGGGTCTCGTTTTCCCTTGGCTTCTACACCTGTTTTCATACCTTTCAGTTATAGGTTGAAGTGAAATTCACGACATGCTTGTTTCCTTATAGACTGTTTAGCTAATTAGCTTTATAGGTGTACTTTGGCTAGTCAAGTAGCTCTATAGGTGTAATTTGGCCTTATAGCATTATTATGCACTGACAGGCACAGGGCCGAGAGAACCTGGTGCTGTTGACTATAAGGGATAAACCGAGTGAGCTTCCTAGATAGTCTTAGATATCACAGACTACAACGGGGATGGACCGAGTGAGCTCCCAGAGAGTCTTAGATTATATAGACTGCAGGATTGTAGACCGAGTGAGCTTCCTCAGAGAGTCATACCTTGTTTGAATCTCTTTAAGAACCTTCCCAGACTAGAGGAGGAATTGACCGAGTGAGATTCCTTAGAGAGTCTATGGTATACCTAAGGCTATAGGAGGAATTGACATAGATAGCTTCCTCAGAGAGTCTCTAGACCTTGGGGCTAAGAGGGTTAGACAGCGTGATCTTCCTCAACAGAGTCCCAGACTATCCTCGACTATGAGGGGAATTGACCAAGTGAGCTTCCCCAAAGAGTCTCATAAATGCGTATGAACAAGACATAGGGGTTAGGCTGAGCGCACTGCCCAGAGGGTTGTGGTACTTCTTGGTTAGGACTAGAGGGAATGGCTGTGAGTACTGCCCAAAGGGTTTCCAGATTATTAGTTATTTTTATCAATTTTGTTGATTTGTTGTGGATTGATTACTGCTGTGTATCATAGTGCTTTACTGCTTACTGTTTATTACTTACTATTTTGTTGTTGCTGTTTACTGCTTAGTGTGATTTTACCTGCCATATACTCACTAACTGTTAGGCACAAATATTCGGGTGGTTTCCTACTGGGATTTTATCTCACACCCTATTTGGGCCATGCTTTTGGGCCCAAGCAAACTATGTTGTTGCAGGTATAGACAAGGGCAAGCGCCCTTCGACTTCTGGAACTTGATTGCTTGGAGCATGAGAGCATGGGACCAAGATTTGGATTGTGATGCTGAGGATCTATTTACTTTTCTTTTGTACTAGTTTTGGTACTATAGTGTTTTCCAGTAGTGTGACTTGATTGGATGCTTTCCTAGTTATGTATCATGCATCATTTCATACATACATATGTGCTCCAGTTGTTGATTTAGTCTTCCGCTGTTATATTGTTGGTTATTACTGCTTCTGTTATTGCATGTTTACTTTTCTTCAACTGTGTACTATGCTAATGAGGGCATAGTTTCCCCACCATCACACCCAAGGCCCTTGCTACTAGTCGGAAGCCTCTGGTGTTTGGGGAAATGCACTTGAGTCCATGTGACCAATTGGGTACGGGGCGCCTCTGGGTCGCTTCCAGAACCGGGACGTTACACGTGAAAGAAACAACCAAACCACTACCACCAACACAAGGCAGGACCAAACAGGTATTTTCCTATTTAAAATATTTAACACACTCCATGATTTCAATTCCACTAGGCTTAAACTGAGGTTATCATAGAATAGGAGTTGATCCTGGTGATTCCAATTTATTTAGCCGAATATACGTAGTTAACCAATTTCCTTTACACAGGAAAAAGGGTTCACAACCAAAATACAAGCCATTTAAACATCACAAGGGGTAAGGGTTTATTAATTCATAGAGAAAGACCACCAACGACCATGATTTTCAGTAGGCGTAAGCCCGCATAATTCAGAAACCATTAATCGCGAAATAGGAGAAAAACCGAGCAGCATCATCGATCACACCCATCACCTTCATTCTTTAGAATCTTTTTATTATCTTCATTAAATTTTGGTTCATCCAATTATACAGATACAGTAGCGTACCAACTCTGCAATATACACAGAAATGAGAGACTAAGGTGAAACCCCTACCTGACAATCAAGGATTGACGTTAAGTCCTCGTGTGGAAACTAGAAAACAGAAGTGGCAGGAACTCCACAGAACGCGAAAGTAAAACTCGTAATAGGGGTACAACTAGTCAGGAGGAAGGGTACTCCGAACAGGATGATCGAGAATAATAAATGTAGGGATAATACTTTAGGTTATAAAGGCTGGTAAGGGCTGAGATACAGCACTCCCGGATGGTTAAGATACAGAGGGAAACCGCGTAAGGAGCGGGATCGTGGGTTGACCACATGGCTGGGACACCCCACATGACTAGATTAATTGTTATTTAGTAGGGAGGTTTTTTTTTGATTTTTAGATATTAATTTTGGGCTTAAAAAAAGCCTTGAAACGCTTCAAATAGTTAAAAAGGCCTAAAATTGGGGTTACGGGGGAGGCTGTAGAAGAAACCCTGCCAAGGAAGGGTGACACCAATCGGTCGTGTCGATCGGTTGCGCCGATCGGTCGTGCTGATAATTGGAAAAGGAAGGGGTCATGAGGGTCTGGGTCATTACATAATTAAAAAGATTTATCTTTTAATAAATTTAGATATTATTTCATCAAATTAAATTACAAGAGTAATTATCATTTGATAATTATTTATAGTTATTCTTGATAATTTATTGTAAACAACTTTTTATAATTATAATAAGATATCATTGATAATTATCTGAGATTTTTATTTATGTACATTAAAAAAATTTGTGTGGTCGTCCATTAATAGTTTCGTACAATTATATAAATATATATATTTAATGTATTAAAATTATCCTTTGATAATTTCCCACATTTATCCGTTGATAATTTTGGGATCATCATCTTATTATTCAACTATTTAAAAAAAAATATTAATGGGAAAAAAGAAACAAAATAGAAGAATAAAAAAATAAAGTAAATTTAAAACATAAGGCATCATACCCTTTTCGCACACACCACATATGGGAGTAGAACCATCATAGTTGATCCTAGATCATGAGGAGGAGCCAAAATTGGTTCAACGAGGTTGTGCGTTGGAGGATATGGGGTTATTTGTACCTGTTAGAAACAACATTCCCCAAATCTAAAATTCTTTGGGTATTCAAGACCCTAAATGGAAATCTCAAATTTTCAATAACTAAAGCTCATATTTAATCCTCCATTTAAACCAAATATTGATAGCGTAGGGTTTTAATTTATTATATCAACGTGTTTTAGAGTTTTCAAGCTAAAACGGGTCAAAACTGTGTTTTCGGTAATCAACTAGAATCATTAATGGTGGAACACCCATTGATGAAAATGAACCTTCCAAAAAAATAATTCCCTTTGATTAATTTATTATTAATAATATAAATAAATACTTAATTAATTAATTTAATAAAATACCTGATCAAAAATCTATTTTGTATAAAATTTACACCCCAACTACTGTAAACCCTCTATTTCAGACCCAACGGTGGTCTAATATTTCTTGTACGATTTACTGTATGAGTTATATTAATTAATTATTGATTATAAAATGGAATAATAAATTAATTAAAAATAAAAGGGTTTTTTATCAAGAGCGATCTATCCAAACATCCAACGATTACAAATATTACACCCCGTATAGGGCAAACACCCAATCCCGAACCTAATGGTGGTCTCAGATTTCTCATACAATGATCTATTTTGGAGTTATCCATTTTTTTGAAAAAATGTACGAACTCTTAATATAATATCTTTAATTTTTTTACTCAATCTTCATTGAGGCTCTTCGATCCTCAGAGTGTCTCACTAACTCTATTTCTGACTCCAAAAATATTCCATCAAATATTTCAAATTGTTAACAATGATTTTTCTCGTATGAAAAGCCTTTCAAAAATTATTAAGTTATTTCGCTGATAAAAAAATTTCCCCCACTTAATATATTAATAATTTATCACAATAGGGTTTTTATTATCCTTTTAAAAATCAGGATATTATAATCCCACCCTCTATCAAATTCTCATACTCAAGAAGTATCTATATCTATTTTTCTCTAATAGCTCAGACCACAAAAATCAAACATCAAACTCACGCTCACACATCTTTTACTAGATCTGTCAATGTTGCCAGTGAAATTGGACTAGTAGTATCATTTTTCCTTGGATTCCTTACTCACTCTAATATTTAATACACATAGGACACTCATCATAAAATGAAAAAGGTTTTGACTCAATAAACATCCCTTATATAATATGCACTAGATTGGGCATGTGACTCAGAAGTTGAGAAACGTCGAACATGACATGAATACCTCAATAGAGTGAACAATGGTCTGGATGATATGCTACTAACATTATCCATGGAGTGAGTTACTCATCCATCTCTCACTAAAAGAACCACTAAATATCACCCTCTTATATACTAGGGTTTAATGTAATCATTCAATGAAGTATTAGAGGAAGGTAAGTCAGGGAAAAATAACTTTTTCATTAAGTTGTGTCCATAGATGGCTCACAGATATAAGGGAAAAATATCATTAAAATAAGGAATAAGATCAAAGAAATGATCTATTTCATACCTCGTATAGTAAAAATATCATTATCACCACATGCTAGTGCTATATCCATTTCACATACAAGGCATTCCTTATCTCTATGATCATATTTTTTGACTTTCTCGAGTCATCATCAATATGGGACTCTGTAACCTCTGCTAGGTCTCTCTACTCCATGATTTTCCTAGCCTCTTAGAACACCTCTGGGAAACCTTTGAGAAAAAATGTTGAAGATGTCCATAAATTCCACATAGGTTCTAGTCCACAGTTGGCTTCCTACAAGTGATGTTATTATGTCCCTATTGCCCACAATTGTAGAACCTTCTTAAAAAGGTATTGTTCTGACATGACATTCTATCTTTATTTTTCTCTATGTTTTCTTTTCTCTTTCTACCATCTGAAGGGACTCCAATAGTAGAATGTGAAACCTGAGTCATTTTACCACCATGAGTTGGAAGTATGCATGTTTTCTTATCCTCCTCCCTAACCATGTCAATGGTAAAGGCCTTGCGAAGCACTTGAGAGTATGTCATCAAGTTAAAGCCCCTAAACATATTTATGATCATTAGTTTTAATCTTATCAAAAACTTTTAATCTTTTTGTGCCACATTTCTTGCTAAAAAAGGAGAATATGGAAGCAATTCCATAAAACGTGAAGAGTAAACGAAGACAATTATATAACCCTGTCGTAGCTCCATGAACTCTTGGGAATGGTCTATCTTCATCATGTCAGGGAAGTACTGCATGAGGAACAGCTTCTAAAAGGTAATCTATGTACGTTATTCACATCTCCCAGATTGATTCAAAGTATTCCAGTGTCTCCTAGTGGGTCCTTGGAACATAATGGTTTCTATAATTACTTGACCTTCCTAAGGTATTTGTACTAGATTTAAAATAATCCCTATATTGTATATCCAGTCCATTACATCCTGTGGGCCACTAGTACGCTGGAATGCTAGAGGACGTTGCATTTGGAAATCCTTAGCATGGTCAGTCATGGTTCTTTTTGTGGCTCCACCCAAGATAGGATCTATCTAAAAAATCCCTCACTGAATGGGCTCTACATACTGAATTTCCTATTCCTATAAAGGAGAATTGTTGGGTGTATCAACATGTACTACTGGTGGTGGAATGAGACCATCCAGGGGTCCCATAGCTGACGGCCCCATCAGACATATCTAAGGAGGAATACTTTTCAATATAAGGAACATCAGGAAAATTAAAATATCCTATCTAATCAAGGGATCACATATTGTTTCTATAAACCAATCTATGAGAGAAAAGAAGGTTTTCCAAAGAGTCTACCCTTATTAGAAGTTATTTCCTTCCTAGAACTATCATTATCTATGTCCCGACATGTTTTTTACATTCCTTGTATATTTACTAATATAAGATTATGCTCATTTAATCAAACCAATGCCTATAATTATATATCACACAGACTGGAAACACAGATATATCACAAAAAAATAATTACCCCTAAGAGATAGCACAAATCATGGTATTTAATTAATGAACTACTATCCTGCAAAACAATAGTTATATATATGTGGCATATGAACCTACTTTCATAGTCATGATGCATGAACATTCTAAAAATATCATAAATCACATATATTATCATGTGAATCACCGAGGGTGAATCAATAGTAACAATAGAACATAAATTACTCACATTATGAAAACTCAGAGGTCCACTTTTCAGTGTTGTCTAGGAATTGACATAGTTCCAATTCCTGAGTTCCAACTGTCCTATCTCTTTTATATCTTGTACTATACTAGTTAAAAAAGAAGAAACAAGTTAGTAAATCTCATGCCTCTAATACCATTTTGAAATATCCCAACCTAAACAACTAGGTGCAATCTATAATGTGACCTGACATCATGTGTGTCTCCCAATATGCAACTTGCTTCTGATTAGTAGTGAGGGATTGAGTTCATCAGTGGGGAGACTATACCCTCAATGTAATGTCATAGGATCAATAATAATTAGTAAATAAAATAATAAAAAAATAATAGCAAATGTGGGAACTAAATAATGAGATACATATAACAGCTCCCAAGGTGGTAAGCCAGACCGGAGTATAAAGAAGCAGAAAAATACCAGATAAAAGTAAGAAAACATCCATCTATGGGGTACTGTAGTGTCTATCCCATTCTGCTCCAGGTCCATGCTCCACCACTCAATCGTCTACTATAGGGCCCTTTCCATTCACCGATCTATAGTCAAAAAATCAATAAGCACACTAAAATTCCTGAGTAAGGTGTGAGTACAAGACTCAGTAGGATTCCACCAATGCATCCTTAAAATAAGTGCACAAAATATATATAACATTGTATATCCTGACATAAGTAAATTCTCAATAAAAATACATGTGTCGAGTCATCATGAGCTGACAAAGGTGCCATGAATCCCGACACCACCTTATCCAACTCATTATGGTAAGAAAGTAAACAAGTTACATACCTCCACTGAGGAAACAGATTTCACCCCACCCCACTGGTGGTTTTGATTGGAACACCTCGTGTTCTATAAAATAGATACCCAGGCCTCTAAACCTTTTAAAACACCCATGGACCATGCCCATAGGATATAATGACCCGTATCTATCAGCTATGAATCCTCGAACAACTTATCCTTTTAAAACACCCACAACCTATGTCCGTAGGTAGCAATTATCAGTATCAGTCAGTTATGCATCCTCGTCCCTATTAACCTTTTAAAACACCCCCAACCCAAGTCTTTCAGAAGTAATTATTAGTCTCTTCTAGCTAGCTAGTATGAATTCTCCTCTATAGGGGTGTCCCCACTAGCCTTTAAGGAAATTTGGACCACTTCAGGTTGGGTAACCTCATACACCAAACCTCATGGATCCACATGAGTATCTTGGTACGTGGAACACAATTCAATAGTCTATCCAACACATACAAAAATGTGTTCTAGCGTGGAATGATAAGTCACAACAAGATTGAAGTCAGGATAATCACACACAAACATGTACACCCATGGATACTAACACACCCACATGCAGTTCATCAAAATCATGGGTCAGTCCAATATAAACATCACATCATGATAACAACATATATATATGTCCCAAAATGGAAAGAAACTCCTACCTCAATAGTCAGAAAAACCTATTCATTGTTTTCTTATTTTCATAGGCGAGACACCAAAGTCTGAATTTGTTGGTGTGTCGATGCTCGAGGTATGTTACGGGTCCCTAAAACCAAAACCAGCTAATTTATTTCAAAAAGAAATGAAATATTACATGTGATGATATGTTTTATCTCCTGGATAATTTTAAAATTATTTGTCAAAATATTACTTGCGATAATATTTTATCTCTCAAGGATAATTTTTAATTATCAATTAAATTATTATATACAATAATATTTTAACTCTCCTAAATAATTTTAATTATCATTTTAAATCAATGCATGTGTTTACAATTATCCTTCGTTAATTTCCCTTGATAATATCACAATTATCATTTTTTAATTATAAAAATTATCTTTTAACAATATTCTAAAAACATATGCTTTTACTAATTCACATAATTATACATTTATATGATAATTATCTCTTGAAAATTCCAAATAATTATTGTTTGATAATTCTTAAACAATTATCCATTCAATAATTTGATAAAAGGGTCATTTAATAATTCTGAATCCTTATTATTCATCAATTTTACATAATTATTCATTTTGGGATAATTATTTTTGATTATCATTTCATTAAAAAAATAAATTTCTTTAATTTATTTGGATTATATAATCAAAATAAACTACCAGAGTAATTATTATTTGATAATTATTTATAATTTTTCCTGATGATTTTGTAGTAAACAACATTTTTATAATATTAACTAAATATCATTGAAAATTATTATAGATTACTATTTATATATCTCCCAATAATTTTTATAGTTATCCCTTAATAATGTCATAAATTTATAAATATATCTATATTTAATTTAGAGAAATTATCCAATGATAACTTACCACAATTATCCTTTGATAATTTGGAGATCATCAACTTATTATTCAACCATTTTTTAAATAAAATTAAGGGGAAAAATAAACAAAATAAGATAATAATAAAAGAAATTAAATTAAAAACAAAAGGTGTCCTACCTCTTTCACACACACCACCAAGAGGAGGATAACTTCCACGGTCGACCCTAGATCTCGAGGAGGAACCAAAAACAGTTCAATGGGGGTACGCAGAGGAGTATTTGTGGTTATTTGAACCCATAAAAAACAAAATAACATGAATATGAGATTCTTAAAGTATTTAAAACCCAAAAATAGCATGCTCAAATTATGAAAAACTAAAACTCACATTTAATCCTCCATTTAAACTGATTCTTGAGGTGGAGGGTATTAATTCATCATATTAAATGCATTGGTGATTTTTTAGTTTAAAACGGGTTGAAACCATGTTTTTTGGATTGAATCAGCTTCATCAATAGTGTAACACCTGTTGAGGATTATGACCATTCCTAAAAAAGAATTTTCTTTAATTAATTTAATAATAATAATTAAAATAAATATTAAAATAGTTTATTTATTGAATGACCTAATCAAACATCTGTTGCATATATAAGTGATACTCTTCCTAGGGTAAACGTCATGTTCCGGACCCAATGGTGGCCCCATATTTCTCATACGACATTCTATTTGAGAGATATTAATTAATTATTAATTACAAAATGTAATAATTAATTAATTAAAAATAAAAGGTTTTTTTATAGAGAGAGTCGTCCAAATGTCCAATGATTACAAATTTTATAATCTTTTAGGGTAAACACTGCATCCTGGACCTAACAGTGGTCTCATATTTCTCATAAAAGACTCAATTTTTGAGTTTCCTAGTTTTTTTTAAAAAACAATTCTTTGCGATTAATATAATATTTTTAATATTTTTTTCAATCTTTTTCTATGATTTTTGGGCCTAGAAACCTCTCACTAACTCAATTTTTGACTCTAAAAATATTTCATTAAATATTTAAAAGTGGTAAATTGGATTTTTCTTTTATGAATAACCTTTAAGAAATTATTAAGTTATTTCACTGATAAATCATTTTCCCCACTTAAGATATTAATAAATTATCACAAGAGGGTTTTTATTATAATTGTAAAAAAATGGGATATTATAATAAGATTCTAGTTGGATATCCACAAATCTAGAGTGGAGGTTTACTGTACCTTTTTCCCATATTTTTATTCATGATCTATTTTTTTAGTAGTGAGGATAGTTTAGGATTTACCTTATTCCCTTGGTTTTGAAGTTTGGTGATGTTTGTTATCCCTATTCCCTATTCGGTTAGAGAATCATTTTTTTATAGTACACAAACACCAAAAATTTGAGGAATTAGACATTCTTCGCCTCAATTTCCTTAATTATATTATTTTCATCAGCTCAAAAATCATGACATTGATGTCCAATCCTTACAAAATGAAAAAAAAATTATTCCTATAAGACACTCATGTGGGTACTTCATACCATATTTTTCACATTTAGAAAGTCGAATCTTCTTCCGTTAATCATATTCATCACTTAATCATTTATAAGACTCCATGTTTCTCTTCTTTGGTGTGTTTGGGACTAAATACGTTTACATTGTTAACAATATATAATGATAGATGGTTTTTTTATAACCACAAGGGTTTTCAATCCAACTCTCATTTTTACCAGTTTTATGATGAGGTAATATATTCATTGCCTCTCTTGCCATTCGTTCCTTCTATTTCCATCCATCACTAAAACCAAAAGGGTTCACATAGGTGATAACAATTTATATCATATGAGAATTATGAAAAACTCACCCTGAAAATGTGTTACTCTTTGAAACCATATAATTGTTTTTAGTTCAACTTGATTCCACATGATTCTATATCTAGGTTTATTTATTATGCGTTATTCCATATTTGTTAACCAAATCCAATTATAAAAAAATTCCTTCATAATGGATTGAGATATTAATGTTATCATTTAAATAAAAAATCTCTTGGGAGGTTCAAAATAGTTGTACAATTAGGCCTCTTTATGAATCACCAAGTGAACATTTAGTTAATACCCTATAATATCTTTTTATAGTTATTTCCATGAGCTATATATGTGTTAGAGATCTCATCCACTTGTAGTATTCATATAAGGATTTATTTTCTAGGAAAACCACAGAATATCTACTTTACCAAACATTCAGGATGTTTTCCTTTACATATACAGATCCTTTAAAATTATCTGAAGGGTTTTCATTGATTTTATATAATCATAATACCCCAAAATTACTACATTAATCCTCATAAATAACTAAACCCTACTCTGATACCAATGGATGTGCCCCATACCTACACTCCCATATTTGGTTCTAAAAACATTGTTAAACCATTTCTCAAATACAATGTGACATGAATAAATAATTATTATATAAAATTACCATAGGATTAACATTATAAATCATAAATAATTTCACAAACCTAAGAAATAAAGGCTTATTGTATTAGAGTATCATCTATAAAAGTAACTTATTATATGAAATTGTAAATATTTATACATATTAAAACTACACTAGATCCACCTTTGTAAAATTTCCTAGTTTATAATCATCTTTATAACTAGGGGAAATAAAACACAATAAAGTGTTGAGATATATTACTCAGTAAGGAAAGACTTATCAAAATGTTATCAAGGGTTATATCAGAATCAAATGAGAAAACATAAGTTGGGGAGGAATGCCACTTCAAACAAAAATGGAATAAAAAGTGTTTTCCACAAGTCATGATAAAATGAAACACAATATAAATGAAAACTATATAACATTAAAAATAGTATGAATTTATAGGATAATAAACATGATCCATGTAGCATAATCATCTATGTATGGATTTGAAATGTAACAATCCCTTGAAACCCATCATAAAAATTATCGTTTGGTCAAAAATAAACATGGGGAAATTATGAATTTGTGTTAAAAAATTCCCATGATTTATGTTGAGAAAAAAAATTCCCATGATTCATATTTTGAACAATTAAATCCCATGATTTATTTTTCAAACAAACAAAATTCCCCCGATTCATGATGTGAATAAAAAAATCCCATTTATCATGTTGTAAACAAAGGAAAATTCCATATATTCATTTTGAGAATAAAAAATGATCACAATTCCTATTATGAACAAATGAAACTTCTATACCTCACATTGAAAATATAATAAATTCCTACACTTCATGCTGTGATAAAAAAATGTCCATGATTCATTTTATTATTTAGCAAAATCTGCATGCTTCATATTGTGAGAAAAAACAATATACATTCTTAACATCCTTTTATCATGAGATATAAATCCTTATCCAATTCTTTCGAGGGTGACATAGGACCCCACCCATCATAATCTATAAACATGTGTGAAACTTGAAGTCATCCTATAATCATATCATAAATAACCCATGGAAATAAAATGGGTCTCATATATTATTAAAATAGAATCACATAAAGAGAATTTTTATAGTTCCATCAATAATCATAAAATTATAAACTCATGGAAAATGAATTGGTATATAATAACTTCAATAATGATTCTAGGTAAATAATCTTATAAAAATGATAATAAATACTATTCATACCATATCTATAATGTATATATGGTTGGATAAATAATTTATTCAATCAATCAATGTATAAGTAACTATGTGAAAACCATTCTTATTAGACCAATTTAGGATATACTCAACACTGAGAGGGGTGAACTAGCATTGGGAAATTTTATCTAATTATAAAATTTTAACCCTTTACCACTAATAACTATTATGATCATGATTTTACTTTTATATTTTCCCAATCAGATGATTGTAGATTAATGTAATTAAAATATTGGACATTATATTTTTATAGTGTTAGTAACTCAAAAAGAGTAACTAGTCCATTCCGCATATAGTGATGAAAATACACAGATTCTCCACTATAATAAGATATATGTTTATAGTAGTTTGGATAGAAACTAATCCTTAGGAAAGTGTAGATACCTATAATTTGTAAGGGATTGAAAATAATAATGAAACCCTAGACTGGTAACAAACTTTTCCAAATTTTAGTTCTTTACTTGTTCTTTATACTTCCTATATAGAAAATATCTAACTATTTTAGTAGATCTATAACACCATAAAAGGAATCCACCTATTGAGATTTCTATTGGATTTCATAGTGTTTCTTTGTTCATTCCATCATTCTTTACTTACTTTCATAACAACAAACAATAAAACATTCTTCTTTATTAAGTAGAAAATAGAATGCTACTATTTAATTTGACTTCACATCTATCCAGAACATTATTTACCTCATAACTGTTCTTTGTCTATTAACTATCATCCAATTTTCTCATCTAATGATGATATTTCAGTGATAGTATAATACTTTATTTTTTCCTTTACTTCATTAACTATTTTTCTGGTTCTCATGGTCCATCTGATACTTTTTGGTTCATTCAATGCCTATTTGTCTGATACCACATTATATGAAATATATATCTAATATCACTTAATAAATTATTTCCTTCTTTGACCAATGCTCAATTTCATAGTCTATTATTTCCACTCTATCCTATACACCCTTCTTCATATTGTAACTCTCTGATTGATAATTCTACATAAACAAGGAAACATATCAGTAATCATGACCAATACTTCCTTACAAATCTTAAATCCTTCATCATAACCCATGGCTGCAATATCAAATTCACAATATATCTCCAACTTCCCAATTTCTCTACACAATTTTATATAAGAATATTTTTTTCTGTAAACTCAGGGAAATGCAGGAACTCTAAAATGAATATAATGATTCTAAATATGAATCTTCCACTCATATCTTTGTTCATTTTACCAAATTCACACATCCTAATATATAGGATCACAAAAATATTCACAGTAAAAATTTGTTGATCTTTGAGTCAACATTCTCATTCAATTTTCTTAAGAATCTATGAGAATAATGATCTTCCTCCCTGATTTTCAGAATTTTCAATGAACATATCAACATCATCATATTTAATAACTTTATTAAAAACTATGTAATGTTTAATGAACATTTCATCTAAAAAAACATCATTGATTTTATCCCATCCTAGGAAAAATTGTCTACTTTTCCTTCAAAACTTCATAAGAACATCATCGAATACATTATCAAAAATATAATTTAATTTGATGACTTGTTTTTCTAAAAAATATATTAGATCATCCCTTTCAATATATTTCAATCATAAATTCACTAAAATCTTCCTCCATCAGATGGGTTATAAAATGTTAGTTAGATTTACTCCATACAATGATCACTCAGAAATATTCTTTACCCTTTCTGTTTGATGACTTCATAGAACTCTATCATATGAATTTTTAATATTGAATAAAAATTTATTTTATTAGGCATTTTGATCAAATCACGTAGAAACTCTCCTCTGATGAAATAATGCAAAAACACCAAAAACTTATATATAATGATATTGCATGGAAACTTATGTCTCATGAACATTATTCAGAAACCTTTGTTAGATGAATTCATATGGATATTTATTTTTATTATGATATTTACATGTTTTTTATAATTTTTGAATCCATTTAGAAAAATATTCTCAATCATTTAAGAATTTATGTATAGTAAAGTCTATCTAATGATTCAACATGTTCATATTATAAACATCATACAATGTATTATCAGCAAAAACTACTTTAAAAACTACTTCATTTGTTCTTAGTAACTTCCAAACATCACTTATTTATCTTTTTAAAATACTTTATGATGGAATTTATACACCTATTCATTCGAAATCAATCATAACTTCTCAATGTTTTGGAACCATAGTTCTACATATAATTTTCATGACTTTAATATCTTCATAACATGAACATTTCACACCCACTCCTCAATACCCATTTTATTATTAATCTGATTTAACGCCATTTTATAGAATTTACCATTTATCAAAATATATTCTTGAATCAAACCCAAATGGTTTTTTTATTTTTGATTAATTAAAGTAACACTACATAGAAACTTCTAATATAGTTTTTCTGATCATAATCTATCTATTGTAATGATTAATGTAATCATTCAAACATCTTTTTCCACTAGTCTAATGATCAAATTAGTCTATTCACATCACATTGATGGAACTATCAAAATTACATTATGTGTATCACAATATTTCTTATTAACAATGCACATTGTAATGAAGTATTTATAAATTATGTCCACTAGACACCCTATTCAATGCCATGATTCAAAAACCTCTGACTGATGGTACTACTTTGAAACCCTCATCTGATTACATCGGTTTGATCAACTTCATCAAATCAATTTAGTATTTTTTTCCTCCTTCTATTAATAATTTCTATCTCCATCCTATACTATTAAAAAACCCCATAATGAAACTCCATGATTTTGATGAAAAACATTCCTCTCCAAACATCAATCCCATGTCTGAGATATTAATATCATATCACCAATCATCACAAGTATACTCAAATAATTTAAAATAACATTAACCTTTAAAATAATTAATAATATTTATCTACACTATGTAAATAACACGATTTATATTTTTATTAAGATACTAAGACTAGAGAACATTATTTCTTCATCATTTATTCATCAAAGATACATCAATATTTTTCCAAGATTGGATACTTGAATTGATAATTCCAACATATTCATATTTATACAATCTTTAAAATGAATAAATCATTGAGAACCATTGATAACCAATTATAGAAATTGACAAAAAATACAACTCATACACAAAGTTGGATATTCAATCCCCTCCATTTTATTTGTAAGAAATTCCATTAATTCCATTAAAAATTTATATATTAATATGTGAATATTTATATACCATTATTCTTAAAACTTTTCTCACCTTGAATTTTAAAAACATATTTTCATTTCACATCCACTCCCATTTATTGATAAGAAATTCAATTCTCCTAAGAAAAGGGCAGCTGTTAATTTTTAAGAAATGTTTGATCCATTATTTCACTCTATATCAATGTCAACCATTCTCAAAGTATAAAATAAGAGGATATTATTTAGATAATAATGTTTTCCCGTACCAAATCAACTTGTTACATCATGGAATGAGACCTCAAAAACTTCTATTCAATGTTTTTCAAATTTTATTCTATGTTGAAGATTATAATTTAGATATGAAACACTTGAAAGATATATCAACATGAATGGTTTGAACTCACATCAAAACATTGATTAAAATTATTCAATGGAATCATGAAAGATAAGAAGAGTTGCATAAATTTCATACATCTAATTTTTTATATCATTGATTAATTAAATTTCTACACCTTATTATTAATACTTTTATTTTAATTATTCATGTGTGAGATATTTAAGATACACATACCTATTCCAAAGACATTAATTTTGGTAGATTCTAGAATAATAATATTTATAATAAGTAGGTATTCGAGAAATAAATTTATCATATTTCACTTGTAAACCCATAAAAGATATGTTTCGTATGATCTTCACAATGATTAATCTCTTAAATATATATTCTTTAGAAATACAATATAGAAAATACATAAAATGGATCAATCTTTCACTTTTTTATTATTTGTTTATAGAAAAAATTAATTTCATAAAGGATGATCCCATATTAATTTTTCCAGTAAAATACCATAGAAACATTTCTAGGAAAAAAATTCTTATCCTGGATCTCTGAGGTTGTCAGTCATTCCTCCTACTCGGGTTATCATCCTAATATTTTTATTCACAATCAATTCTATGTTTTGAATGATAAAATATAAAAAAAATGTTGAAGGGAAATGGGGGATCTCCCTTTATTCATAATGTGAAAAAATTGATATTTGTTTCTCAACCATGTTTATCCATTTTCTCCACACTACATTCTTGCACATATTAACATGACATATTATTGTCTTTCATAATCCTTGATCTTTTAACATTATCATATAATTTGTATAGATAACTTTTCTTATTTGTATCTTTCATGGATGATGTATTCTTATTCCATTTAATTTCTGCTAAATATTCTAGTAGAGTGGTTAAAGAAACATTTGTACTATGACTATCTTTCTTGAATTTATCACGTAGAATAACATTAACACATGAGTTAAAAACTCCTCATATACGTTATCTTTTTTATGTGTAATTCTTTACTTTATATTTTTACTAATGATTGTTTTATTCATCCAATTTTCTCATTCTCCAAAAATCTTCTAACCAGATTACTAACATATCTTAGGAAAATTTGAAATAGGTTAGGATTTTCCATATGAATTATTATTAGTTATATCCTTCTTGATATATCTTTTGGATGCTGAAATTTTCTTTAAAATCATAGATTTTGAATCTAAGGCCTTTACACCTTTCCTACTTGAAATCCTCTTGGGAGATTTTTTTTATTTAGTTTTCTTTATTAATACCCAAGGATGCTTATTTTTTCTTAAAAAAATTCTATGGTATGATTTCCTTAACAACATTTGATTCATGTTGTGGTAAGCATGTAATTTCCTTCTGAAAAATATTTTTTCATACATAAAATAAATTATCAAGTTTTCTAATTTTTTTAAAATATTTATATTTTTCATAAAATATGGATTTTTCTTCTTCATATCTAACATTAGCCCCCAGGACATGGGATTCCATTATGATTTCTCATTTGGAGTAATTTACCAAAAATCCAAATCACAATGCCATATTATTTTAACACCATCATTAATCCACAAACCTTGATCTTATTATATCCCATGTATGATATTTTTGGGTCTTTATTGAAACTTGTTGGGATATTCATGGGGAACCAACATTCACATGGTTTTTATTATCCACCAGAGTCATTTTGGTAAGCTTATTATCACATTCTTTCATCCATACTTGTAAATTTTTTGTTTCCAATCTTTACTATTCATGAAAGCTAATTTAGAAGCATAATTATCAGATGGCATGGATAGTAACAATTTATTCAAATCATATTTAGATAAATCATTTATTTAATTTATGATTTTCTTTTCACAAGTTAGAATTATTTTAACATTATAATCCTCTAATTATAATTGTGTATAATCAATAGCTATCTTCTTATTTTATGAATACTCAATATTTTTTTCTCCAGATTAACAAAAATGAGATCCAATTCAATAAACATCATATTGATGGAATATTTATAATATTAAATAATAATCAGATTATATTTACAAACCATCCTAACTTATTAAAATTCCTCTTAATTTATATTATCTTTGATTTGTAACAAAGGGTCAAGTTCCTTGATCATATTGGATTTTACTTCCAATATAAAATCCTTGACATTGATGCAATTTTTCATGTTTTATTTTAGTACATCGATTATTTATACTATAGGAATATTGATTCCATATTTCTCTTCCAATTATTTTATTAATTTTTATTCAAACATTGAGTAACCTATTTCAAGATCTACCTTTCTTGTTTAAAAGGATCCAACTTATTTGGAGAGCATCATACATTATAGAACTTCTTCTTGGAAATGCTTCTATATTTCATATGTTTCTTCTTCCAAATGGGTGGTATCTTTATATATTTCATTAAAGACTCTAAAAATAAGGATACTATTTATTTATTAATAAAATGTTTAATATATCATAATCTATTTAATGATATATATTGATAAGTTTTAGATCGATCATCATCACCACGTATTCTAGGTTCTTATTCTTAAGGATAATTTTTACAATAATTTTCACATACCTCATGGTTACATGATCATGATCCACTGAATATTTGAATTTTTTCCTTCTCCTAAGTTGAAACTTTATCCACATTCTCTTAAATTTCCATGATATTTGTTTATTCTTTGTTGTCATGGCATGTAGAAACTGAGACTTCTTATTCTTTAGGAAATGGAGATATCTTATTCAGATTTCGTTTCAATTTCATTCTCATGTTTATCATACTCATTGTATAAATTTGTTTTTCTCATATATAACTGAATCATCAACCAAACTATATTTTATTGTAAATACATGAAAGAAACTTTGTAACACCCCAGGTAAATAAATAATATGAAATTTTAATATTTATCCATATTTGTGAATAAAATATTAATATGACTTTAAAGGGGACACTATGCTCGATGGCGTACCCAACACACAACAACGAGTTTCTTGGGAATCTTACGTTGCACTCTAATAATAAAATAATATTATTTTAAATGGCAGTTAACATGTAGCCGTTGTATTTGAGGGAATGGATAGAAATAACTAAAATATGATTATATATGTTTTTAAATATTTTTACTTTTATCCAAAAAGAGATAAAAGCTTAAAATACGGAAAGAATTCAATTTTAGGCGTATATGCCCTAGTTTTCACTAAAGGTTCACTTATCGCCTTTTGATGGAGAACCGTCATTAAATATAGTTTTGTTCACTCTTATACATCCTTTTGGACCAAATAAAACTCTTCTTAAGAATTGGGACATCAAAATTTACTTTGTGTAAATTTTTGGTATCTTTCTGATAAAGTTCATTTTTTAATGAATAGCGTAAAATGTTGTATTTTAATTCAAAACCACTTTTTAATATAATTTATTTATATGATTAGATTATCTTTTGAATTGGTTTTAAAGTGAAATTAAAATATATTTTTACCGTTAAATCCAATAGTGGTCATTGTAATTAATTTCACTTTGAAATCAGACTTAAACTAGTGTCAATCTTTTGATACATATGGTTTCATAAAAACACGCTATTTGCTCTGACATCGGGAATTAATTATTAAATTAATTAATGTGACTTATATGTTTTGAATTTTGTAAAATAGACTTCATTTTTGAATTCGGAATATCAAATATAGAATAGGGTGAATTTTTGGTAATTTTCTGAAAAACTTCAATTTTTGATGAATAGTGAAACCACTAAGTGGTACTTATAAAAAACTGATTTTCCGTTTAAATGAAATTTTGCCACCTTTGTGTTTTGAATTTCAAAAATCCGATATACATGGTTGTCATTAAGAAGTAAAATGTGGTTCAATGGGATTAAAATAATTTTTTGGTGAATAGTAACTTATTAAGTTTTTAATCGCGATTAGAGGTAATTAGTGTAGTTTAAGAGAAAAATAATGTTTTAATAATATGAAATGAACTTGACACATGTCCTAACCTCATTGGATGTGTCATGGCCGACCAAGACAACCCATGGGTCAACTTGGGGACCCCATGAATGTAACACCCCGAGATTTTATGAAAAATATTCTTTTTAATTTCATTAATGTATTGTGTTATACGCTACACCAAAAAGAGCTTTCACAACACACATCTCTGACCTGGCTTGAATTACATGCAATCGCGACCTTCCACGATAG
This sequence comes from Viscum album, assembly GCA_963277665.1. Classification (NCBI taxonomy): domain Eukaryota; kingdom Viridiplantae; phylum Streptophyta; class Magnoliopsida; order Santalales; family Viscaceae; genus Viscum; species Viscum album. The sequence goes on from OY728135.1 coordinate 459,935,064, forward strand.
CGTGTGTTGTACGCAACACCAGGTTTCGCTAAACAAAGACATGCTATTAAAATATTATTAAAACTAGACGTTATGAATAGTAATAACCACTTTTTGAAATTTTTTAATTTCTATTTTTCAAAAATGGACTTCATTTTTGGATTCGGAATATCGAAATTAGGTTAGGATGAAATTTTGGTGATTTTTGGATAACTTTCATATTTTGATGAATAGTTAAAATTACTAAATTTTAATTAAAAACAACTTTTTCAATCGAAATAATTAATAGTGATAAATAATTAATTTGAGTGGTTTTAAAAAATATTTAGAATATATTTTTACAATTTAATACAATGTTGGTCATTGGATGTAATTTCATATTTAAACCAGTTATAAACAAGTGTCAATCTTTTGATAGTTATTATCTCTTAAAAACATGCCTTTTGTTTTGACGATGGGAATTAATTTTTAAATTAATTAATGAAGATGATATGTTTTTAATTTGGTAAAATAGACATCCTTTTTGAGTTCATAATATCAAATATAGCTTAGGCCCAATTTTTGGTATTTTTCTGAAAACTTTCAATTTTTGATGAATAGTGAAACCACTAAGTGGTAGTTTAAAAAACTGAATTGTTCATAAAACTTAATTTTACCGCTTCTGTGAGTGGAATTTCAAAAATCCGAGAGACACGGTTGATGTCAGTAAGTAAAATGTGGTTCAATGAGATGAAAATAATTTTTTTGGTGAATAGTAACTTTTTACTTTTTTTTACCACGGTTAAAAGTAAATAGGGTAATTAAGGGTATAAATGATATTATTATTACCCTAACACATGTCCTAATTCTATTGGATAAGTGTAATTCGACCAAAAACAAACTTAGGAATAAAATATGACCATTTAGGCCCACTTGAATTAGATTAGGACATTTATTATTATTTAATTCAAAGAAGAGTTAAAAGAGTTAAAATCAAAGTTTATTTAATAAAACATTTTTAATATGGGGTTATGAATAAGATAAATTGGACTATAAATATTCATTAGAAATCTAAAAATATTTCCTACATAATGGTAGTTTATTTGTAATTTTTATACGTTAAATAATTTAATTTATTTATGACACAACGATGATGCAGTAATTATCTTATTAATGAAATATTGACATAATTGATGTTATAAATACCCAAATAAATATAATTTGAGACTTTTTATGAATTCCACTAATTTGATAGGTTAATATGACATGTTAGTATTGATTTAGTTAACTTTTTTTGAAATTATCATTCTGTTAGGATTTTCACAAAAATCATTTACTAAATAGTGTCAAAATTGACATAAAATAGTTTTTAAAACAAATATTATATTACTAATTGTTATTTTATTCCTAAAAATCTAAGGATCGACCAAATTACTTATATAAAGTTATATATATTAATAATAAACAACTTGGGGTTCGTTTGGCTTGATATAGTAAGTTTATTAACCTTATAGTGTAAGAACACAAGAAGACACGGTAAAAGTAAAATTATTTAACTTAATGTTAAATCTAAATGATAAGGTTAAAATTGGAAACTAAACTTGTCTAAATTATATTTGAGGAGAGGATTTCGACCCATACCCACCTTATCCTAGAAATAAATCAATTTGGAGCTATTTAAAACTGAACATGACTTTATAATAAAATAATATTTTTAGTTATTCCAAAGGTGCCCCTCTCCTCCCTTATAAAAGGGCACCTCCTCCCTCTCTTCCTCACACAACTTTGAGCCTTCAAGCTCGGCCAACCCCTGCCAAATTCTCTTCTCCACTTCCCTAGCAACATCCTAGAGGTTCTGGGCTTCCTCAAAGACCAATTTTAGTGCCCTAAGAGGAGGTCTCAAAGAGGCGCTTCAAAGAAGAGGTAATTTCTGTTACCGATTATTTCACCTTTATTTCTTCTTCCACTTCTTCTTCTTAGGTTGTTTCATTATGAAGTAATAACATCAGTATCACTCATATACTGATATGTTATTATAAGTATGAAACAATCCTATTTCACCATCTATCCATCCTATGGAAAATGAAATCACCGCGCATGCATACGTACGGAATACCGTCTCCACGCCATGGTGAAATCTATTTTCCACCACCACCTTACTTGGATGGGTATAATGGTGTAAATAATAACTATATATTATTATTTTAAAGTGATATTGATTCTGAAATAGTATACATACAATCCAATACAGTCCCACGATCATGAGAACGATATCATCGCTTGTGCGTACGTACGGACTACCGTCTCCACGACGCGATGAGATTCATTCTCCACTTTAACCATTCATGAATGATTATAAAGTATATATAATAAGTAATCATGAAATATATGACATAATAATGATACTGGATTTATGTGTATATATGTGTATGTCATCTACTTAATTCCGTTAAACTCAATAAGGAAACGAAAACAGCGTTCATGCGTACGTACAACCTACTGTCTCCATGAACGGTGTATTTCTTTCAATTTACTGATTTATTTTATATATGTATATTCTGAATATATATATATATATAAATCATGTTTTATATTCTGGAATTAATTAATCATGATCTAAGTAATCATATGAATAATTACAAGTCAAAACACGGACGACAAATGAAACAATTTTACCCAAAACGCTCTTTAACATGGAATTTACAAAAGAACGGGTAATATAAAGTAATAAGTGAACCATATATGATATCATAACAATGAATATGATTCTGTAATAAGTCAATGACATTATTTAAATCATTATACAGGAGTTTCGGACACTTACGAAGCAAATCGGACCTAAGGTAATGGAAATATCACAATCTCATTTTTATCCGAGATTGTTTATACTTTGGTATCTACTGGGGTGTATTTTATCATCCACATACATGTTTACTCAATATGTAATATTATTTCCATCCACCTACAATTGTTTAAATCCAATTTTACCCTTCGTTGAGTTTTTAGTAAAAGATATGAAAGGAATCTTTTGTCGTTTTTTCGTACGAGGTACTTTTTGACTTTTCCGACAAAAGTACGAGAAGAATGTTTTTTTAACTTATACGACATGAATGGAGTTTTAAAACATTATTTAAAATAATATTCCTTTAAAATTTTTCAAGTTTATTTTTAATCAAGTTCTTTTAGTTTATAATTTTATGACATGTTAAGAAAGGAAAAGTGTTTTTGAAGTAGAAAGGATATTTTCCTCAAGAATGGAGATCAAGTGTTTTATCAAAATTATTTTCCATCTTAGATAATAAAGGGTTATATTTCTATCCCTATTATTACATTGATTTGATTATTTTATGATGGAATTATTTTTATGAATTCTTTTATCTTATATGAATAGTTTTATGATGTCACAATGATTAAGATTCCCATTTTTATTACATGGGTTATGTTATGATGTATGGTTTATTATTTTGTGGCACACATAAGAATGGTATCATTATGATATGGGTGGGACCTATATCTCCCTCCAATGCATTGGGTAAAGATTTTATATCTCATGAGATAGATATGGCTGGAACGGTAGGTTATACCGGTTCAGTGAAACAGGACTGGAACGAGGGTGACTCGGTTCAGAAAGGGACTTTGTCCACTAAGATAGTCTTGTAAATGAGTCTTGACTAATAAGATATGATTCTCTATGATTATGTGTGTATGCCACAAAGTTTCATGTTTTAAGCTATGATTATTGGATTTTCATTTCACTACTAAGATTTATCCCATGTTATGAAATTATGATCTCTTTTGCAGGTTAAGATTTAAAAAATGTTATGCTCTTATGAATATGATGTGATTGATATTTCTTTTGTTTACCCTTACTGAGCATTTGAGCTCACCCTTTTATGTTTTCTTTTCCCCAGGATATAAAGAATGGTTTTAGCTAAAATAAGGGAAGATTTTTACGGGAGATGTTGAAGATCTTTCACCACGATTAGAAGATTATATTCTGAGTTTCCAAAGACACTAAACTATTACAATCCTTGTATGTCTGTGTTTTTGTTATGTGCTAAGTATTCCGCAAAAGTAATGTAATGTCAATGTACGTTAGGCTTCGGGTCTCTACAGTTGGTATCAGAGGAAAGGTTTAGTCAACCTTTGGAAACTAGGATGTGAGAACGTTAGTGAGATCCCTAGTGATATTTCTAAGGTATGTCTAGGGATGTTCTTAAGGATAAGTGTACGTATAGGATATAGTCCTAGAACTAAGGTAACGATATTAGAATTTTATCAAAGATGTTAGATATTGAGGGTGATCCCCCTTTACTATGTTGTTTTCTCTATCATGATTGTTTCCTCTCACAAGATTCTTTTTGTGCTTTAGTTAATGGAGGGAACTAGAAGGAATTCAGTTAACATTGAATCCAATTGACAAATTGGTGACTATGAGCAAAAAAATTGTGTAATTCCTAGAGAGAAAGCTATTGTTATTATGCCGAATCAGTCATCGCGATATATGATTAACAAGGTGAAATTTAGTGGTATGCCTAATTCATCAAAGAAGAGGAAGATAAACTATTATTCATGTTCACATGTTGAGGAGCATAAAGAAAGGAAGATTGAGATTTCTAAAGAAGGGAAGAAGAACCTTGAGGAATACCTCAAATGGAGGGACCGATGTTATCTGTGTGGAGAAAAGGGTCATAGAGTGACAGCCTGTTATGGAGTTCAATTTCTTATTTGCGGAGAACATGGGCATTACCCAACTCAATTCCCTGACCTAAAAAGTTACTTCTAAATCAAGGAAGGACTTATTCCAGGGAAATCATTGAAGTGGATGGACTGAAGTGTTTATGCATTGGTACTCAAGAATAATGTTGTTGAGGTACTTTTATGGTGTATTGAAATATTTATGTATTGGTCTATTGTGGTTTTAAATAATTTTAAGGTACTGGTAACCATGAAAAGTGATTCAAAAATTTTGGAAAGTAGATGATATGCGCATAATGAAGGGATAATGAGAAAATGAAATGTTTGACAGTATTCATAAGCTCATGATTGATATAAGGACTAAGTGATGTCATGGTTTGAGTATATATAATTTTGAGGATTTTGGTATGTGAAAAGTGTTAACTTTTAACTGCATTCAAGTTTTCACTATGGTTCAATGGGTATTCAAGAGAATACATTATTAAGGCCTTTGAATGTTTGGAATGTGACCAACAAGACATATCTTATGATGTATGGGGATCAAAGATGGTATTAAATCTCTGGTAATCGTTTTCACTATACTATGAGAGTGGACTGAAGTATTATGGATAAGCCTAAAGATTGTAATGGATTATGTTGGTCATAAGTTAGTATTGTTTAAGGATAAAAGTTTTTTTTCAATATTATTGATGGGATGTTATAGTAATATAGTTTTAGAAAAAGGACAACCTGTAGGATGGGCGACAGCCCATCGCGTCGGACAAGGCTGTGGGAATCGAACCCACAACCAAAGTGCGACTGGCCTTTATCGCCTACCACTGGCCTACATGAAGTACCTGTTTAGTAGAAACTAGTTTTATTATATTAATCAGTATGATATATGAAGTATAAGTCCATTTTAGGAACCATATATGATTAATCTCAGTATAGAATGACTTATGTATATTTAATAACTATTGCTAACCTTTTGTTTGAGACAGATGGAATGACCCGTCATTCTATCACATGATCTGCTAACACTTCACGAATAACAAATTCAACATCATTTATTTAAGAGATGAAGTGGAAATTGTTCAAGGCATGAACAACAGTGAGATTGTACCAAAATAAAGTAAGTATTTATTCTAATTCAAATTCTTCAACTTTAGGGAAACTATCTTGAAAACCAAAAATGTTGTCCTAGTGCTCTTAGATATGATTAATCAGATGGTACCATAGATCGTCACAAATTTATGGATTTGTGATTGTTGGATTTTCCATAGCCATGTTCTCTACCACTCTCCATCAGAACATGATGGTTAGATTTTTCTTCCATATCCATATTTTCACCTATGTGGAAACCCAGTGAATAGTTTATTTGGGTAACCGTTACGTTTCATACTTCTGTTTTTAATGATTGGTTTTGGTATTCCTTTTTACGATGTGGGTTTCTATTAAAGAAACTTTCGAGTAGTAAACCATTTATAACACCGACGAATTTCGAGGGCGAAATTCATTTTAAGGGGGGTAGAATGTAACACCCCGAGATTTTATGAAAAATATTCTTTTTAATTTCATTAATGTCTTGTGTTATACGCTACACCAAAAAGAGCTTTCACAACACACATCTCTGACCTGGCTTGAATTACACGCAATCGCTACCTTCCACGATAGTGTGTGTTGTACGCAACACCAAGTTTCGCTAAAAAATGATATGCTATTAAAATATTATTAAAACTAGACGTTATGAATAGTAATAACCACTTTTTGAAATTTTTTAATTTCTATTTTTCAAAATGGACTTCATTTTTTGATTCGGAATATCGAAATTAGCTTAGGATGAAATTTTGGTGATTTTCGGATAACTTTCATATTTTGATGAATAGTGAAAATTACTAAATTTTAATTAAAAACAACTTTTTCAATCGAAATAATTAATAGTGATAAATTATTAATTTGAGTGGATTTAAAGAATATTTAGAATATATTTTTACAATTTAATACAATGTTGGTCATTGGATGTAATTTCACATTTAAACCAGTTATAAACAAGTGTCAATCTTTTGATAGTTATTATCTCTTAAAAACACGTCTTTTGTTTTGACGACAGGAATTAATTTTTAAGTTAATTAATGCAACTGATATGTTTTGAATTTGGTAAAATAGACATCCTTTTTGAGTTCATAATATCAAATATATCTTAGGCCTAATTTTTGGTATTTTTCTGAAAACTTTCAATTTTTGATGAATAGTGAAACCACTAAGTGGTAGTTAAAAAAACTGAATTGTTCATAAAACTTAATTTTACCGCTTCTGTGAGTGGAATTTCAAAAATCCGAGAGACATGGTTGATGTCAGTATGTAAAATGTGGTTCAATGAGATGAAAATAATTTTTTTGGTGAATAGTAACTTTTTACTTTTTTTTACCACGGTTAAAAGTAAATAGGGTAATTAAGGGTAGAAATGATATTATTATTACCCTAACACATGTCCTAATTCTATTGGATAAGTGTAATTCGACCAAAAACAAACTTAGGAATAAAATATGACCATTTAGGCCCACTTGAATTAGATTAGGACATTTATTATTATTTAATTCAAAGAAGAGTTAAAAGAGTTAAAATCAAAGTTTATTTAATAAAACATTTTTAATATGGGGTTATACATAATATAAATTTGACTATAAATATTAATTATAAATCTAAACAGAGTTCCTACATAATGGTATTTTATTTTTAATTTTTAGACGTTAAATAATTTAATTTATTTATGACACAACGATGATGCAGTAATTATCTTATTAATGAAATATTGACATAATTGATGTCATAAATACCCAAATAAATATAATTTGAGACTTTTTATGAATTCCACTATTTTATAGGTTAATATGACATGTTATTATTGATTTAATTAACTTTGTTAGAAATTATCATTCTATTATGAGTTTCACAAAAATCATTTACTAAATAGTGTCAAAATTGACATAAAATAGTTTTTAAAACAAATATTATATTATTAATTGTTATTTTATTCCTAAAAATTTAAGGTTATACCAAATTACTTATATAAGGTTATATATATTAATAATAAACAACTTGGGGTTCTTTTGGCTTGATATAGTAAGTTTATTAACCTTATAGTGTAAGAACACAAGAAGACACGGTAAAAGTAAAATTATTTAACTTAATGTTAAATCTAAATGATAAGGTTAAAATAGGAACCTAAACTTGTCTAAATTATATTTGATGAGAGGATTTAGACCCATCCCCACCTTATCCTCGAAATAAATCAATTTGGAGCTATTTAAAACCGAACTTGACTTTATAATAAAATAATATTTTTAGTTATTCCAAAGGTGCCCCTCTCCTCCCTTATAAAAGGGCACCTCCTCCCTCTCTTCCTCACACAAATTTGAGCCTTCCAGCTCGGCCAACCCCTGCCACATTCTCTTCTCCACTTCCCTAGCAACATCCTAGAGGTTCTGGGCTTCCTCCAAGACCAATTGTAGTGCCCTAAGAGGAGGTCTCAAAGAGGCGCTTCAAAGAAGAGGTAATTTCCGTTACCGATTCTTTCACCTTTATTTCTTCTTCCACTTATTCTTCTTAGGTTGTTTCATTATGAAGTAATAACATCCGTATCACTCATATACTGATATGTTATTATAAGTATGAAACAATCCTATTTCACCATCTATCCATCCTACGGAAAACAAAATCACCGCGTGTGCGTACGTACGGAATACCGTCTCCACGCCTTGGTGAAATCTATTTTCCACCACCACCTTACTTGGATGGGTATAATGGTGTAAATAATAACTATATATTATTATTTTAAAGTGATATTGATTCTGAAATAGTATACATACACTCCAATACAGTCCCACGATCATGAGAACGATATCATCGCTCGTGCGTACGTACGGACTACCGTCTCCACGACGCGATGTGATTCATTCTCCACTTTAACCATTCATGAATGATTATAAAGTATATATAATAAGTAATCATGAAATATATGACATAATAATGATACTGGATTTATGTGTATATATATGTATGTCATCTACTTAATTCCGTTCAACTCAATAAGGAAACGAAAACAGCGTTCATGCGTACGTACGGCCTACCGTCTCCATGAACGGTGTATTTCTTTCAATTTACTGATTTATTATATATATGTATATTCTGAATATATATATATATATATAAATCATGTTTTATATTCTGGAATTAAGTAATCATGATCTAAGTAATCATATGAATAATTACAAGTCAAAACACGGACGACAAATGAAACAATTTTACCCAAAACGCTCTTTAACATGGAATTTACAAAAGAACGGGTAATATAAAGTAATAAGTGAACCATATATGATATCATAACAATGAATATGATTCTGTAATAAGTCAATGACATTATTTAAATCATTATACAGGAGCTTCGGACACTTACGAAGAAAATCGGACCTAAGGTAAAGGAAATATCACAATCTCATTTTTATATGAGATTGTTTATACTTTGGTATTTACTGGGGTGTATTTTATCATCCAAATCCATGTTTACTCAATATGTAATATTATTTCCATCCACCTACAATTTTTTAAATCCAATTTTACCCTTCGTTGAGTTTTTAGTAAAAGATATGAAAGGAATCTTTTGTCGTTTTTTCGTATGAGGTACTTTTTGACTTTTCCGACAAAAGTACGAGAAGAATGTTTTTTTAACTTATACGACATGAATGGATTTTTAAAACATTATTTCAAAGAAGCTTACTTTAAAATTTTTCAAGTTTATTTTTAATCAACTTCTTTTAGTTTATAATTTTATGACATGTTAAGAAAGGAAAAGTGTTTTTGAAGTAGAAACAATATTTTCCTCAAGAATGGAGTTCAAGTGTTTTATCAAAATTATTTTCCATCTTAGATAATAAAGGGTTCTATTTCTATCCATATTATTACATTGATTTGATTATGTTATTATGGAATTATTTTTATTAATTCCTTTATCTTATATGAATTGTTTTATGATGTCACAATGTTTAAGATTCCCATTTTTATTACATGGGTTATGTTATAATGTATGGTTTATTATTTTGTGGCACACATAAGAATGGTTTCATTATGAGATGGGTGGGACCTATATCTCCCTCCAATTCATTGGGTAAAGATTTTATATCTCATGAGATAGACATGGCTGGAACGTTAGGTTATACCGGTTCAGTGAAACAGGACTGGAACGAGGGTGACTCGGTTCAGAAAGGGACTTTGTCCACTAAGATAGTCTTGTAAATGAGTCTTGACTAATAAGATATGATTCTCTATGATTATGTGTGTATGCCAAAAAGGTTCATGTTTTAAGCTATGATTATTGGAATTTCATTTCACTACTAAGATTTATCCCATGTTATGAAATTATGCTCTCTTTTGCAGGTTAAGATTTCCAAAATGTTATGCTCTTATGAATATGATGTGATTAATGTTTCTTTTGTTTACCCTTACTGAGCATTTGAGCTCACCCTTTTATGTTTTCTTTTCCCCAGGATATAAAGAATGGTTTTAGGTAAAAAAAAGGGAAGATCTTTATGGGAGATGTTGAAGATCTTTCACCACGATTAGAAGATTATATTCCGAGTTTCCAAAGACACTAAACTATTACGATCCTTGTGTGTCTGTGTTTTTTTTATGTGCTAAGTATTCCGCAAAAGTAATGTAATGTCAATGTACGTCAGGCTTCGGGTCTCTACAGTTGGTATCAGAGGAAAGGTTTAGTCAACCTTTGGAAACTAGGATGTGAGAACGTTAGTGAGATCCCTAGAGATATTTCTAAGGTATGTCTAGGGATGTCCCTAAGGATAAGTATACGTATAGGATATAGTCCTAGAACTAAGGTAACGATCTTAGAATTTTATCAAAGATGTTAGATATTGAGGGTGCTCCCCATTTACTATGTTGTTTTATCTAGCATGATTTTTTCCTCTCACAAGATTCTTTTTGTGTTTTAGTTAATGGAGGGAACCCGAAGGAATTCAGTTAACATTGAATCCAATGGAAAAATTGGTGACTATGAGCAAAAAATTGTGTAATTCCTAGAGAGAAAGCTATTGTAATTATGCCGAATCAGTCATCACGATATATGATTAACAAGGTGAAATTTAGTGGTATGCCTAATTCATCAAAGAAGAGGAACATAAACTATTATTCATGTTCTCATGTTGAGGACCATAAAGAAAGGAAGATTGATATTTCTAAAGAAGGGAAGAAGAACCTTGAGGAATACCTCAAATGGAGGGACCGATGTTATCTGTGTGGAGAAAAGGGTCATAGAGTGACAGACTGTTATGGAGTTCAATTTCTTATTTGCGGAGAACATGGGCATTACCCAACTCAATGCCCTGACCTAAAAAGTTACTTCGAAATCAAGGAAGGGCTTATTTTAGGGAAATCATTGAAGTGGATGGACTGAAGTGTTTATGTATTGGTACTCAAGAATAATTTTGTTGAGGTACTTTTATGGTGTATTGAGATATTTATGTATTGGTCTATTGTGGTTTTAAATAATTTTAAGGTACTGGTAACCATGAAAAGTGATTCAAAAATTTTGGAAAGTAGATGATATGCGCATAATGAAGGGATAAGGAGAAAATTAAATGTTTGACAGTATTCATAAGCTCATGATTGATATAAGGACTAAGTGATGTCATGGTTTGAGTATATAGAATTTTGAGGATTTTGGTATGTGAAAAGTGTTAACTTTTAACTGCATTCAAGTTTTCACGATGGTTCAATGGGTAGTCAAGAGAATACATTATTAAGGCCTTTGAATGTTTGGAATGTGACCAACAAGACATATCTTATGATGTATGGGGATCAAAGATGGTATTAAATCTCTGGTAATCGTTTTCACTATATTATGAGAGTGGACTGAAGTATTATGGATAATCCTAAAGATTGTAATGGATTATGTTGGTCATAAGTTAGTATTGTTTAAGGATAAAAGTTTTTTTTCAATATTATTTATGGGATGTTATAGTAATATAGTTTTAGAAAAAGGACAACCTGCAGGACGGGCGACAACCCATCGCGTCGGACAAGGCTGTGGGAATCGAACCCACAACCAAAGTGCGACTGGCCTTTATCGCCTACCACTGGCCTACATGAAGTCCCTGTTTAGTAGAAACTAGTTTTATTATATTAAGAAGTATGATATATGAAGTATAAGTCCATTTTTGGAACCATATATGATTAATCTCACTATAGAATGACTTATGTATATTTAATAACAATTGCTAACCTTTTGTTTGAGACAGATGGAATGACCCGTCATTATATCACATGATCTGCTAACACTTCACGAATAACAAATTCAACTTCATTTATTTAAGAGATGAAGTGGAAATTGTTCAAGGCACGAACAACAGTGAGATTGTACCAAAATAAAGTAAGTATTTATTCTAATTCAAATTCTTCAACTTTAGGGAAATGATCTTGAAAACCAAAAATGTTGTCCTAGTGCTCTTAGATCTGATTAATCAGATGGTACCCTATATCTTCACAAATTTATGTATTTGTGATTGTTGGATTTTCCATAGCCATGTTCTCTACCACTCTCCATCAGAACACGATGGTTAGATTTTTCTTCCATATCCATATTTTCACCTATGTGGAAACACGGTGATTAGTTTATTTGGGTAACCGTTACGTTTTATACTTTTTTTTTAAAGATTGGTTTTGGTATTCCTTTTTACGATGTGGGTTTCTATTAAAGAAACTTTCTAGTAGTAAACCATTTATAACCCCGACGAATTTCGAGGGAGAAATTCATTTTAAGGGGGGTAGAATGTAACACCCCGAGATTTTATAAAAAATATTCTTTTTAATTTCATTAATGTCTTGTGTTATAAGCTACACCAAAAAGAGCTTTCACAACACACATCTCTGACCGGGCTTGAATTACACGCAATCACGACCTTCCACGATAGCGTGTGTTGTACGCAACACCAAGTTTCGCTAAACAACGATATGCTATTAAAATATTATTAAAACTAGTCGTTATGAATAGAAATAACCACTTTTTGAAATTTTGTAATTTCTATTTTTCAAAATGGACTTCATTTTTGGATTCGGAATATCGAAATTAGCTTAGGATGAAATTTTGGTGATTTTCGGATAACTTTCATATTTTGATGAATAATGAAAATTACTAAATTTTAATTAAAAACAACTTTTACAATCGAAATAATTAATAGTGATAAATTATTAATTTGAGTGGTTTTAAAGAATATTTAGAATATATTTTTACAATTTAATAAAATGTTGGTCATTGGATGTAATTTCACATTTAAACCAGTTATAAACAAGTGTCAATCTTTTGATAATTATTATCTCTTAAAAACACGCCTTTTGTTTTGACGACACGAATTAATTTTTAAATTAATTAATGAAACTGATATGTTTTGAATTTGTTAAAATAGACATCCTTTTTGAGTTCATAATATCAAATATAGCTTAGGCTTAATTTTTTGTATTTTTCTGAAAACTTTCAATTTTTTATGAATAGTGAAACCACTAAGTGGTAGTTAAAAAAACTGAATTGTTCATAAAACTTAATATTACCACTTCTGTGAGTGGAATTTAAAAAATCCGAGAGACATGGTTGATGTCAGTAAGTAAAATATGGTTGAATGAGATGAAAATAATTTTTTTGGTGAATAGTAACTTTTTACTTTTTTTTTACCACGGTTAAAAGTAAATAGGGTAATTAAGGGTAGAAATGATATTAATATTACCCTAACACATGTCCTAATTCTATTGGATAAGTGTAATTCGACCAAAAACAAACTTAGGAATAAAATATTACCATTTAGGCCCACTTGAATTAGATTAGGACATTTATTATTATTTAATTCAAAGAAGAGTTAGAAGAGTTAAAATCAAAGTTTATTTAATAAAACATTTTTAATATGGGGTTATACATAAGATAAATTCTACTATAAATATTCATTAGAAGGCTAAAACGATTTCCTACATAATGGTATTTTATTTGTAATTTTTAGATATTAAATAATTTAATTTATTTATGACACAACGATGATGCAATAATTATCTTATTAATGAAATATTGACATAATTGATGTTATAAATACCCAAATAAATATAATTTGAGACTTTTTATGAATTCAACTATTTTATAGGTTAATATGACATGTTAGTATTTATTTAATTAACTTTTTTAGAAATTATCATTCTGTTAGGAGTTTCAAAAAAATCATTTACTAAATAGTGTCAAAATTGACATAAAATAGTTTTTAAAAAAAATATTATATTATTAATTGTTATTTTATTCCTAAAAATCTAAGGTTCGACCAAATGACTTATATAAGGTTATATATATTAATAATAAACAACTTGGGGTTCGTTTGGCTTGATATAGTAAGTTTATTAACCTTATAGTGTAAGAACACAAGAAGACACGGTAAAAGTAAAATTATTTAACTTCATGTTAAATCTAAATGATAAGGTTAAAATAGGAACCTAAACTTGCCTAAATTATATTTTATGAGAGGCTTTCGACCCATCCCCACCTTATCCTAGAAATAAATCAATTTGGAGCTATTTAAAACCGAACTTGACTTTATAATAAAATAATATTTTTAGTTATTCCAAAGGTGCCCCTCTCCTCCCTTATAAAAGGGTACCTCCTCCCTCTCTTCCTCACACAACTTTGAGCCTTCAAGCTCGTCCAAACCCTGACAAATTCTCTTCTCCACTTCCCTAGAAACATCCTAGAGGTTCTGGGCTTCCTCAAAGACCAATTGTAGTGCCCTAAGAGGAGGTCTCAAAGAGGCGCTTCAAAGAAGAGGTAATTTCCGTTACCGATTCTTTCACCTTTATTTCTTTTTCCACTTCTTCTTCTTAGGTTGTTTCATTATGAAGTAATAACATCAGTATCAATAATATACTGATATGTTATTATAAGTATGAAAAAATCCTATTTCACCATCTATCCATCCTATGGAAAACAAAATCACCGCGCGTGCGTACGTAGGAAATACCGTCTCCACGCCGTGGTGAAATCTATTTTCCACCACCACCTTACTTGTATGGGTATAATGGTGTAAATAATAACTATATATTATTATTTTAAAGTGATATTGATTCTGAAATAGTATACATACACTCCAATACAGTCCCACGATCATGAGAACGATATCATCGCTCGTGCGTACGTACGGACTACCGTCTCCACGACGCGATGAGATTCATTCTCCACTTGAACCATTCATGAATGATTATAAAGTATATATAATAAGTAATCATGAAATATATGACATAATAATGATACTGTATTTATGTGTATATATATGTATGTCATCTACTTAATTCCGTTCAACTCAATAAGGAAACGAAAACAGCGTTCATGCGTACGTACGGCCTACCGTCTCCATGAACGGTGTATTTCTTTCAATTTACTGATTTATTATATATATGTATATTATGAATATATATATATATATATAAATCATGTTTTATATTCTAGAATTAAGTAATAATGATTTAAGTAATCATATGAATAATTACAAGTCAAAACACGGACGACAAATGAAACAATTTTACCTAAAACGCTCTTTAACACGGAATTTATAAAAGAACGGGTAATATAAAGTAATAAGTGAACCATATATGACATCATAACAATGAATATGATTCTGTAATAAGTAAATGACATTATTTAAATCATTATACAGGAGGTTCGGACACTTACGAAGCAAATCGGACCTAAGGTAAGGGAAATATCACAATCTCATTTTTATCCAAGATTGTTTATACTTTGGTATTTACTGGGGTGTATTTTATCATCCACATCCATGTTTACTCAATATGTAATATTATTTCCATCCACCTACAACTTTTTAAATCCAATTTTACCCTTCGTTGAGTTTTTAGTAAAAGATATGAAAGGAATCTTTTGTCGTTTTTTCGTACGAGGTACTTTTTGACTTTTCCGACAAAAGTACGAGAAGAATGTTTTTTAACTTATACGACATGAATGGATTTTTAAAACATTATTTCAAATAAGCTTCCTTTAAAATTTTTCAAGTTTATTTTTAATCAACTTCTTTTAGTTTAGAATTTTATGACATGTTAAGAAAGGAAAAGTGTTTTTGAAGTAGAAAGGATATTTTCCTCAAGAATGGAGTTCAGGTGTTTTATCAAAATTATTTTCCATCTTAGATAATAAAGGGTTATATTTCTATCCCTATTATTACATTGATTTTATTATGTTATGATGGAATTATTTTTATGAATTCCTTTGTCTTATATGAATTGTTTTATGATGTCACAATGTTTAAGATTCCCATTTTTATTACATGGGTTATGTTATGATGTATGGTTTATGATTTTGTGGCACACATAAGAATGGTATCATTATGAGATGGGTGAGACCTATATCTCCCTCCAATTAATTGGGTAAAGATTTTATATCTCATGAGATAGACATGGCTGGAACGGTAGGTTATACCGGTTCAGTGAAACAGGACTGGAACAAGGGTGACTCGGTTCAGAAAGGGACTCTGTCCACTAAGATAGTCTTGGAAATGAGTCTTGACTAATAAGATATGATTCTCTATGATTATGTGTGTATGCCACAAAGTTTTATGTTTTAAGCTATGATTATTGGATTTTCATTTCACTACCAAGATTTATCCCATGTTATGAAATTATGCTCTCTTTTGCAGGTTAAGATTTCCAAAATGTTATGCTCTTATGAATATGATGTGATTGATATTTCTTTTGTTTACCCTTACTGAGAATTTGAGCTCACACTTTTATGTTTTCTTTTCCCCAGGATATAAAGAATGGTTTTAGGTAAAAAAAGGGAAGATCTTTATGGGAGATGTTGAAGATCTTTCACCACGATTAGAAGATTATATTCCGAGTTTCCAAAGACACTAAACTATTACGATCCTTGTGTGTCTGTGTTTTTTTTATGTGCTAAGTATTCCGAAAAAGTAATGTAATTTCAATGTACGCCAGGTTTTGGGTCTCTACAATGAAGCCACTTTGGTTGGAAAATGACATTAATATCTTTTTATTTAAAGTTAAAGTAAAAATGAGACAAACATGAAATGTTATACTAAAACAATTTTTACATGGGGTTATACAAATCATATTTTTGACTATAAATATTCATTGGAAAGCTAAAACGATTTACGACATCATAGTATTTTTTTGAAAATTTTTAGACATTAAATAAATTAAATTATTTATGACATCATGATGATGCAGCGATGACCTCATTATTTAACGATTTAAACAAAATGGAAAGATAATGTAATATCTAAGACCTACACATGTCCAAAACCTATTAGATGAGTGGATTTTGAACCCTTGTCACCTTATCCTAGAAACACATCAATGTGGGACCTCTTCAATCCGAATACCATTTTAAAATAAAGTGACTTTTCTTTACCCTCCAAGAGTGCCCCTCCTCTCCTCTTATAAAAGGCCCCCACCTCTACCTCCTTACCCACACTCCCAAAGCTTTTGGCTCGGCCAAACCCTTCCCATTTTGTCTCTAAACATCCCTATCTTACTCCTTGAAGCCTCACATTGGGCAGAAGTCTTCCCAAGGAAGCCTTTGAGCTCAAACCAAGGGGAGTTACCCGATTTTAAGGTAATGTTTTCTTTTGAGTCCTTTTGTTTTATTTTGCCTCTCCAACCCCCTAAACTCTTTTTATTCATTTCTTTTGTAACAAATCCAGTATCTTCAATATACTAGGATGTTGTTATAATAAGGATTCGAGCTACACTTACACACACCTACATCTAATGGTTAAAGAACATACTGTTTCTGTGGATGGAGAATTTCTGCCTCCTGAAAAGATGATTGTTCAACATTCTTTTAACACCTTCAAAGGTGGACATTAAGATGACACTATATTTATATATGATATATAATATGTTTATTTTTTCCTTAAGCTTATGTATTTATCATTTTGGGCATACCTTTATGGTTTCCATTATGGGTAAACACGATATCTTCATTTAAGGAAGTGCGGACTACCGCCCCCTCAAAGTGATGTGATTCGTTAATGCCATATGTGGGATGTGTAAAGGATGGATTTAAAGTTATTATATTTTATGTTATACTGGAATTATAATATACCTCTATATCATTATTATTTATTTCCATTAATGTATGAGATAGAAATGAAAGTAGCGTTCATGCGTACGTACGGCTTACCGTCTCCATGAACGGTGCATTTCATTTCTTACCCCCAAATGTAATGTACTATTAAAAGTACATTTATATAATGGATATATATAATGAATTATATATCTAAATTATGAATATAATTCTGGAATTAAAATATAAATACCTATAATTTAGTTTTAATTCCATTAATATGACAATGAAATGAAAGTAGCGTTCATGCGTACGTACGGCCTACCTTCTCCATGAACGGTGCATTTCATTTCTTACCTCTAAATGACTATGTAATATTATAAATACATGTATATTCTGGATATATATGATATATATGATATCCAAATCAGGAATTTCGTTCTGGATATAAATAACCTTTTACCGCACGAACAACATGTAATTGTAAGAAGTCCACTTTAGACTTAAGAACCAAATATCGACAAAACAATCATTATTAACTTAATGATTACATAATGTTTATAACATGGAAATAAGTGATATAAAAGGAATAATAAGCTTGAAAAAGGTTCTTAATCAAGTTTAAATTAACTCAAGTTTATTATTCAGGATGTTAAAGAATGATCGAGTCAAGTCGGACCCAAGGTAAGGGATCCTACTCCTATCTTTCTTTTTAAGTACACTCTTTTATGTCATTCCTTCTAAGTTCATCTTTCTTGTTATTGGGATGTTGTTTTATATTAATCTTACTGTATTTTTTATGTTCATATGATGAGAGACCCTATTCTCTATCATCAATCCATTTTGGAAGTTTTGAGTGGCGCCGTTAGGCTGCCGAATTTTGTAAGAGATCTAACCTCTCTCTTTCTCTTTAAGTACTCTCCTTTATGTCACTTCTTTTAAGCTCCACTTTTTTATGATGGGGGTGTTATTTTATATTCCTCTTTCTGTACATTTTATTTTAATGAGATGAGATACCTTATTTGATCTCATCAATCCATTTTTGGAAGTTTTAAGTGGCGTCGTTAGACTGTCGAGTTTTCGTAAGGTATTTTTCATCTCACTTTTATTCCTGTGAGATTTATGCTACATTTTCCACAATTTCATTTGAGTGGTTTATGTACTGCACATTATTACACTAATTTTTTAATATAATTCCATTTTTGGGTATTTACATATTCATTGTATGACACTTCTTCAATGGGGTGTACGTTTCGAAAGTTACCCAACTCGGTAAGGGGACCTTTCACCCTCCTCTTTTTAAAAGACATCGTTTGTTATGTCTTTTAATTCACATACTATTATGTTGGGATATGTTCTCTTATATCCTTATTGATGTAAATTTTATGTCCAAGTGATGAGATTCCCTTTTTATCTCTCATCAACTCTTTTTCTGAATTTTTGAAGTGACGCCGTTAGGCTGTCGAATTTTACCAAGGGAACGTTTTAACCCAATTTCGATTTCTATGGGTTCAACATGTAGTTATTGAATATGTCATCCTTTGAATATGTGTGAATAAACTTTTATTGTTTTACACTTAATATCCAATTATATTGGGTGTATTTATATTTGTCACACATAATTTGGAGATTGATTTTTCCTTAATTTAAGGATACCTTCTTTATAAGGGATTTCATCACATTTTACATCTCTTTTGAGACTTCATTGTTGTTATGCACCAATTCACTCTTATATGGTGTATATACTGTCCTTTGGAATATTATATCATGAATCTATTTATTCTCATGATATTATAAAGTTCTGATTAAATGTTATTCCTCAATTATTGTATTCAAGTGTCTCTAATTTTGGTAAAAACACTTTAATCAAAATATCGCTTTAAATGTTTTAATGATTTATTCTTATTAATATCCATGTTTTCAAAATGGTTTTAAGGATTTATTTATATGGATATTAATGGTTTAAAATGTTAAAATCATCAAGGTGGTATGGGACACTTTGATTCAAAAATCTCCTTATTAAATGTTTTAAATGGTTTTGGAAATGGTTTCTTTTTGAACGGATTCATTATTTCAATATACTAAATTTTTTTATTGTGATAGAAATGTGGAAATGTTATGTTTCCTTTATGCATGTTTTATGTGATACATTTATGTTATGGTTCTTGGGCATTGTTATGAAAACGGGTGGTTCCGTGATAAACTAAGGGCGGGTGAGCCCGATATAGCTCTCCAATGCATTGGGTAATGCGAAGGAGTGAAACGTTAAGGTTTCTTCGAAGAGATTTAGGGAATATACTGTGATGGGTATTCCAAATGTAACCAAGAGGGTTACTCCCTACGTAAGAATGTTATGAATGCCTCAAGTTACCTTTATGTCATATGATTTCTATGATTTTATGAGGTATGTTAAAGTGGTTATGTTTTATGGGTAAATTATGATTTCACTCTTATGTATACATGTACTCATGATTCCTTTCCATATTTTTATATCCCTTACTGAGCTTTTTATGCTCATCCCAAGTTTTTTGAAATGTTTTTCACAGGTCAAGGGAAGGGTACATGATGTGATGATAGTGTCAAGGATGTGTCAAGAAGTAATCCATGTTTTATTTTAAATATGTTTCCGTTGATGGGAAGAATGAATACTGTCTTTTATGTAACCACTTTGTTTAAATATGGAATGTAATGCAAGTTTCATGATCTAATTCTCTAAAACTCTAAACCTGAAAAGATCCTCAATGTGTAATCTTGTAATAACTCAAGATTAAGTATGGTTTAAGGCTGGGGCCTTATAGTTGGTATCAAAGGTCGGTTTAGATAACTTTAGAGGTTAGGGTATTATTTAAGCATAAGTGACATTACCATAATGGTTAGGATTTCAGAAAGAGTCCTGGTTTTAGATATAGTGAATGAGTAAGTATATCTTAGTGTTTACCTTCTTCATTAGTACATGATGGTTTTGTTGATATACTCACACTGATATTTCTGTTTTTAGTGAATGGATGGATCTAGCAGGCACCAAATAGACAACAGGTTTGAAGGAAATTGTGGTGGTTCTATGATTAAGATACTAGATAAAAAGGGGGATTCAATGAGGAAACTCGTGGTTGTTCTAAACCAACTATCAAGGAGTCATGATCAACCACTTGAACCTTGGTATGATCTTTAATGCATCATGTATGAGATGACCAATCGATGTGGAAGTTCAGGTAATAATTATAAAGGTAACCATTAGAGTTTACATGATCCTTACTTTTGAGGTAATTATGGGTTACTATATGTTATGATGGAAGTGAAAGGCATGAGAAAAAATTGAGGTTAAATTATGTTATGGTTATTTTTGATGATTTTATCCCTTTTTGGGGAATGATTGGAGAATTATATAGTTTTGGAAAAAGGACAACACGCAGACCGTGTGACAACCTGTCGCGTTGGACAAAGCTTTGGGAATCGAACCCACAACCAAAGTGCGACTGATATTTATCGCCTACCACTGGACTAAGTGAAGTCCCTGATTAGTTTGACTGATTATTTTAGTTATATGATTTTATGAATTAAGATTAAGTTGATTTTGGGTTATTTATGAAAATGATTAACCTATCATGGAGGATATGTGATTAGGTTAATTACTTTTCAATACGAGACTTTAGGAGCAACTGATGTTGTTTGGAGATAAATGCTACGATTTAACTTGGAAGACTAGGTGACTAAATCCTTCAAATATTTGGGTTTCAATATTATATTGGTTTACATTGAAGAATTTTATGGACAAATTGTTTATTGGATGGTCCTCTTTGAACTTTGGGTTTTGTTGGACAAATTTTGGAGATTAAGCATAAATTTTCTTTTTAAAGGGTTATCTTTTTCAGGATTATCTGACCTTGTACTAACCTTTTTGGTTTTGGTTTTGGTTAAAGACTAAAGACATGGGAAGTATATAGTCCTCTTTGGTGGATTAGGTGATTCTCTAGAAGTTTATTATAGTACTCTTAATGCGAACAATTCTCCCTAAATACTCGTCTTTTGGAAAAAATATGAGTTTGATTAAGGAATCTAGTAAAAGTTGAAAGTCAACATGATAAGTGATTATGTTTCCTTATGAATAAATTCCCCAATAAAAAGTATCTTAAAACAAAAATTTTGTCAATTAACTTTTCCTACTGGGGAATCGAATACCGTTTAACCCATCACAAGTTTGTGATTTTCTCATGGTTAACTTTCTCCTAAACATGTTTTCTATCACTCTTCATCAGAACATGACCCTATATTTTCTCCTCCATGTCCATGTTTTCATACTTGGAATCCTAGTATGGGTTAACTCGGGTGACCTTTGTACTTATCTTTCTTTATTTTAAAGTGATTGTTTTACCGACTCTTCTTCCGTTGTGGGACTTTCAAGGATGTTTCCAAGCCCAATTTTAAAATTGCGAGGACGCAATTCCCATAAGGGGGGAAGGATGTAACACCCCAGGTAAATAAAGAATATGACATTTTCATATTTATCCATATTTGTGAATAAAATATTAATATGAATTTAAAGGGGACGCTATGCTCGATGGCGTACCCAACACACAACAACAAGTTTCTTGGGAATCTTACGTTGCACTCTAATAATAAAAAAATATTATTTTAAATGGCAGTTAACATGTAGCCGTTGTATTGGCGGGAATGGATAGAAATAACTAAAATATGATTATATATATTTTTAAATGTTTTTAATTTTAACCAATAAACGATAAAGGCTTAAAATACGGAAAGAATTCAATTTTAGGCATATATGCCCTAGTTTTCACTAAAGGTTCACTTATCGCCTTTTGATGGAGAACCGTCATTAAATATAGTTTTGTTCACTCTTATACATCCTTTTGGACCAAATAAAACTCTTCTTAAGAATTGGGACATCCAAATTTACTTTGTGTAAATTTTTTGTATCTTTCTTATAAAGTTCATTTTTTAATGAATAGTGTAAAATGTTGTATTTTAATTCAAAACCACTTTTTAATATAATTTATTTATATGATTAGATTATCTTTTGAATTGGTTTTAAAGTGAAATTAGAATATATTTTTACCATTAAATCCAATAGTGGTCATTGTAATTAATTTCACTTTGAAATCAGACTTAAACTAGTGTCAATCTTTTGATACATATTGTTTCATAAAAACACACTATTTTCTCTGACAGCGGGAATTAATTATTAAATTAATTAATGTGACTTATATGTTTTGAATTTTTTAAAATAGACTTCATTTTTTAATTCGGAATATCAAATATAGCTTAGGGTGAATTTTTTGTAATTTTCTGAAAAACTTCAATTTTTGATGAATAGTGAAACCACTAAGTGGTACTTATAAAAACTGATTTTCGGTTTAAATGAAATTTTGCCACCTTTGTGTTTTTAATTTCAAAAATCTGACATACATGGTTGTCATTAAGAAGTAAAATGTGGTTCAATGGGATGAAAATAATTTTTTGGTGAATAGTAACTTATTAAGTTTATAATAGCGATTAGAGGTAATTAGTGTAGTTTAAGGGAAAAATAATGTTTTAATAATATGAAATGAACTTGACACATGTCCTAACCTCATTGGATGTGTATTGTCCGACCAAGAAAACCCATGGGTCAACTTGGGGACCCCATGAAGCCACTTTGGTTGAAAAATGACCTTAATATCTTTTTATTTAAAGTTAAAGTAAAAATGAGACAAACATGAAATGTTTTACTAAAACAATTTTTACATGGGTTTATACAAATCATATTTTTGACTATAAAAATTAATTGGAAATTTAAAAAGATTTCCTACATCATAGTATTTTTTTTATAATTTTTAGACATTAAATAAATTAAATTATTTATGACATCATGATGATGCAGCGATGACCTCATTATTTAACGATTTAAACAAAATGGAAAGATAGTGTAATATCTAAAACCTACACATGTCCAAAACCTATTGGATGAGTGTATTTAGAACCCTTATCACCTTATCCTCGAAACACATCAATGTGGGACCTCTTAAATCCGAATACCATTTTAAAATAAAGTGACTTTTCTTTACCTTCCAAGAGTGCCCCTCCTCTCCTCTTATAAAAGGCCCCCACCTCTACCTCCTTACCCAGACTCCCAAAGCTTTTGGCTCGGCCAACCCCTTCCCATTTTTTCTCTCCACATCCCTCTCTTACTCATTGAAGCCTCACATTGGGCAGAAGTCTTCCCAAGGAAGCCTTTGAGCTCAAACCACGGGGAGTGACCCGATTTTAAGGTAATGTCTTCTTTTGAGTCCTTTTGTTTTATTTTGCCTCTCCAACCCCCTAAACTCTTTTTATTAATTTATTTTGTAACAAATACAGTATCTTCAATATACTAGGATGTTGTTATAATAAGGATTCGAGATAAACTTACACACACCTACATCTAATGGTTAAAGAACATACTTTTTCCGTGGATGGCGAATTTCTGCCTCCCGAAAAGATGATTGTTCAACATTCTTTTAACATCTTCAAAGGTGGACATTAAGATGACACTATATTTATATATGATATATAATATGTTTATGTTTTCATTAATCTTCTGTATTTTTCATTTTGGGCATACCTTTATGGTTTCCATTATGGGTAAACACGATATCTTCATTTAAGGTAGTGCAGACTACCGCCCCCTCAAAGTGATGTGATTCGTTAATGCCATATGTGGGATGTGTAAAGGATGGATTTAAAGTTATTATATTTGATGTTATACTGGAATTATAATATACCTCTATATCATTATTATTTCTTTCCATTAAAGTATTATATAGAAATGAAAGTAGCGTTCATGCGTACGTACGGCTTACCGTCTCCATGAACGGTGCATTTCTTTTCTTACCCCCAAATGTAATGTACTATTAAAAGTACATTTATATAATGGATATATATAATGAATGATATATCTAAATTATGAATATAATTCTGGAATTAAAATATACATACCTCTCATTTAGTTTTAATTCCATTAATATGACAATGAAATGAAAGTAGCGTTCATGCGTACGTACGGCCTACCGTCTCCATGAACGGTGCATTTCATTTTTACCTCTAAATGATTATGTAATATTATAAATACATGTATATTCTGGATATATATGATATATATGATATCCAAATCAGGAATGTCATTCTGGATATAAAGAACCTTTGACCGCACGAACAACATGTAATTGTAAGAAGTCCACTTTAGACTTAAGAACCAAATATCGACAAAACAATCATTATTAACTTAATGATTACATAATGTTGATAACATGGAAATAAGTGATATAAAAGGAATAATAACCTTGAAAAGGGTTCTTAATCAAGTATAAATTAACTCAAGTTTATTATTCAGGACGTTAAAGAATGATCGGGTCAAGTCGGACCCGAGGTAAGGGATCCTACTCCTATCTTTCTTTTTAAGTACACTCTTTTATGTCATTCCTTCTATGCTCGTCTTTCTTGTTATTGGGATGTTATTTTATATTACTCTTACTGTAATTTTTATGTTCATATGATGAGAGACCCTATTCTCTCTCATCAATCCATTTTGTATGTTTTGAGTGGGGCCGTTAGGCTGCCGAATTTTCGTAAGAGATCTAACCTCTCTCTTTCTCTTTAAGTACTCTCCTTTATGTCACTTCTTTTAAGCTCCACTTTTTTATGATGGGGGATATTATTTTATATTCCTCTTGCTGTAAATTTTATTGTAATGAGATGAGATACCCTATTTGATCTCATCAATCCATTTTTGGATGTTTTAAGTGGCGTCGTTAGGCTTCCGAGTTTTCATAAGGGATTTTTCATCTCACTTTTATTCCTGTGAGATTTATGCTACATTTGCCACAATTTCATTTGAGTGGTTTATGTACTGCCCATTATTAAACTCCTTTTGTAATATAATTCCATTTATGGGTATTTACATATTCATTGTATGACACTTCTTCAATGGGGTGTATGTTTCGAAAGTTACCCAACTCGGTAAGGGGACCTTTCACCCTCCTCTTTTTAAAAGACATCGTTTGTTATGTCTTTTAATTCACATACTATTATGTTGGGATATGTTATTTTATATCCTTATTGATGTAAATTTTATTTCCAAGTGATGAGATTCCCTTCTTACCTCTCATCAACTCTTTTTCTGAATTTTTGAAGTGACGCCGTTAGGCTGTCGAATTTTACCAAGGGAACGTTTTAACCCAATTTCGATTTATTTGGGTTCAACATGTAGTTATTTAATATGTCATCCTTGGAATATCTGTGAATGACCTTTTATTGTTTTACACTTAATATCCAACTATATTGGGTGTATTTATATTTGTCACACATAATTTTGAGATTGATTTATCCTTAATTTAAGGATACCTTCTTTATAAGGGATTTCATCACATTTTACATCTCTTTTGAGACTTCATTGTTGTTATGCACTAATTCAATCTTATATGGTGTATATACTGTCCTTTGGAATATTATATCATGAATCCATTTATTCTCATGGTATTATAAAGTTCTGATTAAATGTTATTCCTCAATTATTGTATTCAAGTGTCTCTAATTTTGGTAAAAACACTTTAACCAAAATATCGCTTTAAATGTTTTAATGATTTATTCTTATTAATATCCATGTTTTCAAAATGGTTTTAAGGATTTATTTATATGGATATTAATGGTTTAAAATGTTAAAATCTTCAAGGTGGTATGGGACACTTTGATTCAAAAATCTCCTCATTAAATGTTTTAAATGGTTTTGGAAATGGTTTCTTTTTGAACGGATTCATTATTTCAATATACTAAAATGTTATATTGTGATAGAAATGTGGAAATGTTATGTTTCCTTTATGCATGTTTTATGTGATACGTTTATGTTATGGTTCTTGGGCATTGTTATGAAAACGGGTGGTTCCGTGATAAACTAAGGGCGGGTGAGCCCGATATAGCTCTCCAATGCATTGGGTAACGCGAAGGAGTGAAACGTTAAGGTTTCTCTGAAGAGATTTAGGGAATATACTGTGATGGGTATTCCAAACGTAACCAAGAGGGTTACTCCCTACGTAAGAATGTTATGAATTCCTCAAGTTACCTTTATGTCATATGATTTCTATGATTTTATGAGGTATGTTAAAGTGATTATGTTTTATGGGTAAAGTATGATTTCACTCTTATGTATACATGTACTCATGATTCCTTTCCATATTTTTATATCCCTTACTGAGCTTTTTATGCTCATCCCAAGTTTTTTGAAATGTTTTTCACAGGTCAAGGGAAGGGTACATGATGTGATGATAGTGTCAAGGATGTGTCAAGAAAGAATCCATGTTTTATTTTAAATATGTTTCCGTTGATGGGAAGAATGAATACTGTCTTTTATGTAACCACTTTGTTTAAATATGGAATGTAATGAAAGTTTCATGATCTAATTCTCTAAAAATCTAAACCTGAAAAGATCCTCAATGTGTAATCTTGTAATAACTCAAGATTAAGTAAGGTTTAAGGCTGGGACCTTATAAACTCAACTCTTAAATAGATAATAACTTCATCATATATAATACAATAGAGGTAAACCAAACCTCTAAATAAAATTTAGATGACCACTTTAGGATACACTCAACCCTAAAAGGGGGTGAATAAATGTTAGGAAATTTATATAGTGTTAAAATATTTCATCCCTTTACCTATTAGACATGTTAGGATCTTGATTATACTATTATATTTTTGTAATCAAATTTAAGTATATGAATGAAATTTAATGATGGTGGACAATATTTTTACAAGGCTCATGACTCAATAAGTGTTGCTAATACTTGTCACGTATAGAGATAACTATTGTATGGATTATCTAATATAATGAGATACATGTTTATATTGGTTTGGATAAAAAATTTCCTTTGATTATGGGTAGTTACCTATAATTTATATTGTAGAAAGAATATAATTTTAAATCCATGGAGTGGAAATAATTATGTCGAACTTAAAGATCCTAATTGGATAATTATACTACCTAGGTAGACATCCTACAACTTATTTAATTATTTTTTAACAAAAATAAATTATCACACCTATTTATACTTCTGTTGGTTTTCATAGTGGTATTGTGTTCTTCACTTATTCTCATAGATACACAATAGTGTACATGGAACTCTTATTCTTTTTCAAGTAGCAGTCAATAAGATACTCCTTATTTTGAATTCAATTTCATTTGAAACTATATTTTTATTTTAAAACTTCTTCATTTGGTACTTATTGTCTAACATATATATATTATGATGATAATATGGTGATAGTTTGATCCATTCTTCCCTTAATTCAATACCTATTAACCTAGTTCTCATGCACTATTGGATACCTTGTGCACTATCTATTACCTAATCTTATGATACCAGATGATGAAAAAGCTATCTATGGTATCACTTCATTACTTATTCAATTATTAATCTCGTGGTTGACAACTATTTCTATTTTCTTATCTCTATCTGGTATACCCTTTTGTATCTAGTACCTCTTTGACCAATACTTCAACCCAAATGAGAAAATATATGAAGCTATATGGATGAAACTTGATTATAGAACTTCAATTGTTTAATATAACACATATCTTCAACAACTACTTCACAATATAGCTCCAAATTCTCAATTCCACTACATCCATTTATTTATTCATTGTTTATCTAAAAATGTAGAAAAAGGTGTGTACTCAATTTTGAAAATATGACTTCAAAATTTGAATCTCCCACTCATATCTTTCTTCATTTTAAGACTATAAGACAAACTAAGAGATAGTATTCAATAAATATTTATTGTAAAAAATTCATAGATATCAACATCAATTTTCTTATTTAGTATTATTAAGAATCAATGAGAATCATGATCTTCTTCTATGGTTTTAGGAATGTTGAACAACTAGATCAGAATCATCACATGTATTGAAATTATGAAAACATCATAAATTTCATTGAAAATTTAATCTAGTGAAACATTATATAACTTATTAAATTTAGTTAATATTCATTTGGTGTTCCTTTAAAAATTTATTAGAACATCATTTAACAATTTAAAAAGACTCTTCTTTATTCTAATATCATATTTTTATGATGAATCTCCATGATTTTCTCTATGAAAGACTTTCTAGTATATGTTAATAAGTCTCTTTATCCAATTTATGGTTTCATATATGTTTGTTAGTTTTCCTCCAAAAGATGAACCCTTAACGATATACTCATTTCCATCTTTATGATGACTTTCTAGAAACATTTCATGTGAATTAATACTCCACATAACGTCATTATAACACATCTTCTAATGACATTACATGGAAAAAAATTCCATTACAACTATTAGGAAACCTAGAAAACCATTATATAATGACCTTTCATGGAAACTTCAGATTGATGAACATCACTCAAGAATCTTATATATTGCGACTTCATATAGAGACTTCTTAATTCTATGATCTTGAGATGTTTACTCTCACTATTGACTTTTTAAGGAAACATATACTCAAATATTCCAGAACCTCATTCTAGTAGTGTATATATGATTTCTCACTAGGTTCATATGTCAAACTTCATATTTTATTTTGTTAAATACAACTTCATCAACACTTATTTCATTCATTCATCTAACATCATAACTTTGGTTTTAGATATTTTCATAATTCATACTGATAGACATCATAGGTCTCTTTATTAAACATTAATTAACACTTCACAATGTTTTGAAAAAATAGTTCCAATTAGTTCCACACTGATTTTAATATTTCCATGGAATGAACACTGAATAACCACTCCCCAGTCTTCCTTTATACTTAAGTTGGTTTAAATATCTTTCAAAATATATTCAAATAATATAACTTTTATCTCGAATCATAGCCCCATGGATTTGTGATGTTTTATCAATGAATAAAAAATAAATTGGTGATATTATATATTGATTATCTGATCGAAATATATATGGTGTAACCCATAATGTAATTAGTCGAACATTTATTTACACTAGTCTGTTGATCAATATAGTCCATTCCCATTAGTCTAATATAACTATGAATGTTCATTTAGTTGTATCCAAATCTTTTCTTTATACAATGTAATTTTTATTGAACACTTTATAAGATCACACCAATTAGACACTCCATTTGATGGCACAATTCAGAAATCTTTGGATAATAGTAATACTTGGAAACCCTCATATGATTACCTCATACTGATTGAATTCATCCAATAACCATAGTATTATGGCCTCCACCCATTCATCATCTCTATCCCTATCAGTTCATATTCAAAGACACCTTAAAAAAACTCTACATGTACACTTCATGATGTTGATGAAAAATATTCTTCTCTAAAATCCATGTACATTTTTAAAACATTAATATCATGTCATCAATTATCATAAGTAAACTAAAAGTCTTAAAAAGGATTTTTGTTCTTTAATTTAATGAATAATCTCAATATCCACTAATGAATGAATTACATTTATATGATTCTTGTGATAATAAGACTTGATCACTCCCCTTATTTATCTTTATTCATCCAAGATACATCAACTTTGTTTCCAAGAATGGATACATCAGATGATCTTTCTGGTATCTTATTCTTTATAAATTATTCATTATATTGACATCATTAAGAACCAATGACATCCACTGAAAAAAAATCATCATACACAAAAAGTGATCTCTTCACCTTCGATCAAAGGAATCAAGAATACTGTATTCATAGAGGAAAGGAATTAGAATAAAAACCACGTTGTTAAACATTTTATGATTGGAAAAAAACAAATGTATTAAAAAATAATTTATTTATTAGAAAAAAATTATACAATCCATCTAGAGAAATAATGTGGATAGTATCATTTGAAAAATATCATCAATCAAGAATGATATATTTCAAAGTAAGTATAAATTAATTAAAAATAATTTTTGGGAGAATTTGGAAAATGATATTGTCAAAAAAAAATCTACTTCACCTCTAAAAATTATTTCAAAAGAATCATTTAAAAAACATGAAGAGAATGAATTTCCATTATAAATCTAGAAATGGTAGAGAGGTGGTTTAAAATAAAATCACAATTTCAGTTTAACCATTAATTCACATTGACACATCAAAAATAGAATCTTTTTTCAAAAATTACGAATATGGAAAATGTTAAATGAATTAATTTTAAATAATTATTGAATAATTTCAACATAACTTAAAATAAAAATTCTCAGTTTTTTTAAAAAAAATGGAAGGAATGTCTATAACATATGGAATTTAAGATAAACATGCATGTGAAAATTATATTTTCAAAATACATTTATTGAAAACCACGTCACTGAAAAAAATTAAAATGTCCAATTTAAAATGAGGAAGATAAAAAAGAAAATTTCACTAAATATATTCAGAGGATAATAAAATTATAGCGAATTTATATTTAATGAGGCATAAAATTACCTAGACACAATATCACACTTGAGATATCTTGATATTTATAAATAATTTGAAAATAAATTCTTACAGGTTGAGTAAAATTTAAATATAAAATAATGAAGGATAAATATATTGTAATTAAACATAAAATAAAATAAATAAATAATTAATTCTGAGTATAATATATCAAATAAGAAGTATAAACACCACTTTAATAAAAATTGGGGCATAATATAAATAATGTCACAATGAAGGGAGATTGAGATGAAAATCTCTAAACTTGTATTCTTGCTTACTAGATCATGTTGTAGACTTATGTATGATGAACGTAAATATCTTAATAAAATATATAATAACCTTAATATAAACATAATACCCTATTTATCATTATTTTATAATAATATATTATAAATATGTTAACCGATTATAGCTTTTTTTCATTATCGGGAGTTAGAACTATGGGTTGTTTGTTTCGTACAAACATAAAAAATATGGAAAATAATCTAGAAATATTGTATCGAGTTAATCATTACTAGATCATTAAAAATATAACAATAACTATTTATCATTGATTACTTATTTCCCATTTTTATTCGGATAAATATATGAATATGGATTGTGAAAATGGAAATCATGAAGATCTAGTTTTCAACATCTTTATCAATCAAAATTTGATATAATAATAAATATTTTAAATATTAAAAAAACCTTTTTATAATCAATTTAAAAAATTAAATTTATAATTATTACATGATATTACCATTATATAACATCCCTTAATCATTTTTGAAATTATATTTATAACATCATTTACAAAACAGATTATAATAATTTCCTAAGTAAGGTATTATACTTAGATAATGATAAAATGAAATATTAAGAGGCTTAAAAATTTCATAATTATCATATATTTTAAGTAAATCCATTCATATAAGCATCTATTATGATTGGTAATGAAAAGAAAAATCTGTTATTTGTGGAGGTGGTTGTTTGTAGGTACGTATGATTAACTATTACATTTATCAACTAATGGATGAAAAGATGGTAAAGGATATTTTATCATTTAAGTGTTTTAATTTATGAAAATAAAACATTATAATTCATCAAATTTATACTCGCTACTATACATGGGATGTTGTTATGAAAAAAAACAATATTTCTTCATGGAGACGTTGGTCTACACATACACATGATCGATGTTATTTTATTTTATTAGTGGATAAAAATGAATGAGTAATTATTGTAAAATTAATAAAATGAAATTGAAATTTACTAATTATATTTATTTAATTGTAATAACATGATTTTATTTTATTTTTTATGGATAATACTAAATAAAAAGGCTAAGAGAAAGTAACACTCATGTTAGAAGCTTTATTTTTCTCTTGGAAAAATAATTTGAAATAAAGGCATTAACAAAACTAAATGTTATGATAATATATTTACCATGGTATCGGGTTTTAAGAGGAGAAAAGTTTCAGTTTTTAAACATGTAATTATTAGGAGATGTGATTCTTTAAGTGATATATGTATTACCTTTTTTATGTGATGAGAAGGGTAGTTTTGGAAGTAACCGTCACATTTTCAATAATGTGATGTTTCTATTCAAAGATAAATGGCTCTATAATTCATAAAATTCTAGGGTAAGTGTGCATCTGTTTCAAGAAGATCCTAAGTCATTCATTTTTTTAGATAAATTAGAGTTTTATAGGATTTTTATTTTAACTTTTTAACAATTACCCTAATTTACTGTTACCTTGGTTATTAATATTTAACCATAGTAATTAATATTAATTAAAAATTAATTTTAGACAATTAAACTAATATGAAAATTTTGATTTAAAATGTATAAATAATTTAAAAAAATAAGAAATCAAATTATTTGAAATGTTAATTTAAAAACAAACGCATATAACGAGTAAATAGTTTTTTAGGAATGTGTCTTATTAAATTTAAAAATTTATTTACAAGAGAACATTATCATAAATACTGATTTATATTACGTATATTATATTATTAAAAAAATATAGGTATGTGGATTCAAAATAAATCCAAAACCAAATTTCACCATCAAAACACTTAATTATAAGAAAATTATGCAATTTGTTTTATTAAGGTAGTATTTTATCTTAGGTATAAAAATGTTACACATAGGATTTATTTGTTCAACTAATATTTTAAAATGCATAATTTTATTCCTTAAACACAAATATTTTTACATTAAATAATTTTTAATCTTTTATTATACACTCTTGTGGTGATAAAATAATAAAAATATATAATTATCTCAAAAACTATATTTTTCAAATAAAAATCAACATTTTAATAAAAAAATCAAAAATCTACAATAAGTAAATTTTGATGTAAGGATTTCCGAAATTAATTTTATTTTACAAAAATTTATAACTTTGAATTTTTAGTTTTAGTTTTTAAAAGAAAATATATAATATAAAGGAAATTACATTTATTGAAAATAAAATTTTCCAGTATTAAATAATATTAATTATTAATATTCGAAAGTTAAAAAATTTTAATAGTTTACCATGTTATAGTTTTTATAGATTTATTATCAATCTCATTCTAATATTTTGTGGTGTTTTTTACATTGGGTGTAGCATGTAACAAAATTTATCAAATATAATTTGAATTTCATAATGTCTTTAATTTCATGTCATTACATTCTACCCCTAATAAAATAATTTCATCCCAGAAATTTTAATTATCACTTACCAATGAAAATATATAAGGGAATATAAATTATATATGTGACATGTGATATAATTTACCGGGATATACCAATCATACCAACTTCAAAAACATGTTAATTTCCTTAGAATAAGATTATACCTAATCTTGTGTGTTCCCCCAACTATTTAGGCCAAAAGTTTACCAATATTTTTAGTCAAGTAAAACATTATATAATTTGTTTCTAGAGATTTTTTATTATCACCTTTTTATTGATAAATTATCATAGGTTAATATGAAATACACATTCCTTTCTCTATATAATTTTCATCTAAGTGGATGGGTCCAACACATTACTAAAATCCTGTAAAATTTATCTAAGGGAGGGACAATAATTTTTACACTGGGCATATTCTTATAAACATAAACATTGAATATAATAAAAAATACATTTTCTTTGATAATAAATTCATTAGGGTGGGGATTTAATGTTATTTGAAAACATTCTAACCCTAAAATGGTTTCTAGAACTAGATTTTAATTGGATATCCACAAATCTAGAGTAGATGGTGAGTGTAACTTTTATCCTATTTATTTCACCACCTACCTTCAGTAGTAAGAATAGAGTTTTCTTTTTTCCCCTTATTTTAATAGGTTTTTGATGTTTATTTTCCTCAGTATCCATTGGGTTATTTCATCATTTTTTATAATGCTCAAAATCCAATTTCATTGATTAGATTCCTATCCCCAACATGAAAATCATGTGCTTGATATCAAATCCATCCACACATTAACCACTTTCATGTTCTTATAAAACATTCATTTGGGTGATTACTCCTATATTTATGACAGGTAGGAAGTAAAATAAACTTTCCATCATCATCTTATTCACTTGGTATTTCATGAGAATATGTGTTCTACTTCTTTGGTGTGTTTGGGACTTCAACTATGTTCACATTTATAATCATATTTTTAGATATATTTTTTCACATAATCACAAGGTTTCTCACTCAAACACCCATTATAATGGTCAGTTCAATGAGGTGTTCAACACATTATCTCTTGCATGCATTGTTCCTTCTAGTTTCAACCCTTAACAAAACCAAATGGGATGACATGACAGATCAATATTTACATCATATGGGGATTATGAAAACCAAACCATGAAATGTGTTATTACTTGAAACTATGAAATTATTTTTCATTTCAACCAAAATATCACTTTATTAAATATAGGCTTCATGAGGTTCAGTTATGTCATATTCCTTAAATTAATTCCTTAATATAATAAATCATTCATAATTTATTGTAAAGAGAATGTGATTAGTCCAAAGAATATACCATAAGAGTGGTAAACAATATATATAGTTATACATTTTTTATGATTGGGTGATGATTGAGTTAATTCAAATCATTACCATTACATGGTTATTACAAAAATATGCAACTGTGTCAAATCTTATATCCACTTATAGTATCGAGAGAATGATACTAATGACATAAAAAACACACAATTTGTTTTTTACCAAAAATTTCAAAAATTTATCCTATATTTAGATATACCCCTTAGAGTTTTAACTCAGGTTTTCACTACTTTAATATAATACTAATCCCTAAAAATAACTAAAATAATCCTCATAGATAACTAAACTCTACTTTTATACAAACAAATGTTCCCCAAACACACAACCCTAGATCTGAATCTAAGAACACTTTTTTTAGACATAGATTTTATAATAAATGAGAATAAAATATAGTTATATTAAAACATTACTAGAGGATAAACATTAAAACACATAAATTACCCCAAAATACAAAGATTGTAAGGTTTATTTTCTATTTGGATCAGTTACAAAAAAAACTTATTTTATGATGCTTCGAATATTTCAACACATTTGAACTACACTTGATCGACTTTTGAATATATCCTAGGTAATTCTAATCTTTATAAAATGGAGAAATAAAACATAAGAAATGGGTGATGTCATGTTCTTATAAAGGTAATACATATATATATTTAATCAAGTGTTAAATCTTAAACATTTGAGAAAACATGAGTATTGGAAGAATATCTATTTTAAATAACATTGAACAATAAGAGTTTTCCACAATTCTTGATAGAATATTATGAAATATCAATGAAAAATATATAATTGGGGAAAATAGGGGGAAATCATGAGATAATAAACATGATTCATGGAGCATAATCATAGTCATATGGCTTAAAAATGTATCATTCCCATAAAACCAATCCTAACAAAGAACATTTCTTCAATTATAAGAACAGAGAAAATATAAAAAAATTAAAAAAATCCCATGATTCGTGTTGTGAAAAAAACCAAGCTCGATGTTGGGAAGAAACACAATGCACATGCTTTATTTTTTGAAGAAACAAAATTCAAATGCTTTATGTTGTGAACAAAAAAAACTCTTGCACCTCATATTGTGAAAAAATAATATTATCATGCTTCATGCTATGAAAAAACTTTCCAACACTTAATATTATAAAAATATATCATTATTTATATTATAAAAAAAATGACCATGATTTATGATGTAAAAAAAACAATTCTCATTCATTATGTTTTTCTTGAAAAAAAAAATGTTCAGGATTCAAATTCTGAAAAAACAAAATTTTCACACTTCATGTTCTGAACAAGAAATATTTACATACTTAACATCTTTATCTCAGGAGATATAAAAATTAAATGAACGTATCAGAGGATGAAATATGTATCTTCTTATCATAATCTATACACAATTGTGAAAATTGATGTCAATCCTCCATCATATCACAAATAAACCATCAAAAATGGGTTTCATATATTTTTAAAATGGAATCATATAAATATAATGTTATTAACCCCGTAAATAATAATAATATTATAAACCCATGGAAAATAAATGGGTATCCAATTATGATGATTATTGATAATATTTATGTTATTATCAATTATATGTATTAGTAAATCACTAAGAAAATAAAAAAATAAAAAAAAGGCCACTCAAGAGTCATGGAGATTTGATGTAATGGAGTTCAAGAGTTTATTTATAAAAAATGTTGACCCCTCTGGAGGAAAATATCCCATACTAGAATAGAAAGATATTTTCTCCCTTTGTGTCCCCTTAAATACAAGAAAATCATCTAATGTATTTCCTTTACACCATGTATGAAGGATATTCATGTGGTTGGTTAACAAAAGACTATCATAGGGCATAGAAAAAAGAATTTTTTTTTTCTATTGTAGCATAATGGATAAATAGGGTCGTCTCACTTGAATAGCTTTATGAGTTTATTCAACAACATAATATAATTAACCTAAGAACTAATTACATTTATTATTTTACATTTTATGAATGAAATGGAATTCATGAAGATAAGTAAAATTCTAAAACATAACCTAACATGAAATGAAATTTTTTTATTATTAAATAAATATATTTACCTTTATAGTTTGGTTTTTGGGTTCGAAAATTCTTCTTGTTGGAGTTTAACTTAAGTTTGATAATTCAATTTTGAGATATAATTAATTAATTACTATTTTTTGGTGTGAAATATTGAATGCATTTTAGCAATATCATTCCAAAATCCTCTTATAAGAAAAGTTGATGGCAAACCTCAATTGAGAGTGTGACATCTCCCAGGAATCAGCTCCATCGTATGCAATTTCATCCACTGAATGTATCAACTACATTATATGAAGATATTGTATCTAGTAAAATGGATGTAAAAGATTTAATAAATGAATTGAAATTATTTTGAGATTAGTTTCATGATGGAAGATCGCCTCACCCATGCACATCACTCTTTATCATGACAAACTTAATAAAACATATGAATTTTCATGCAGAATGAATAAAATTTTAACTTATGCCCCCAGCCAATCCTTGGGTTAGCTCCTCGTTATTTTGGTTAATATGTTATAGTGGTATGATGATAAGTAATACGACAATAAAATAAAATAATAAAATTTAAAATAATGAGGATGATAAAAGAATATGAAAAACAAACACATGAAAACAAAAACAAGAAATAGATGAAAATAATAGAATATGGGGAAGAAGATGGAGAAGAAGAAAGGGTGGAAGGGTGGAGGAAGACAAAAAGATAAAAACCATAAATTAATTTTATTTTATTTTAAAAAAATAAAATTACATTTAATAAAATCTAAATTAAAAAAGAATAAAAATAAAAATAAAAGAAGAAAACAAATGGGGGGGAGTACCTTCCACTCTTGAATCCATCCTCTGAATGTTTTCTCCTATTTTGGAAAAATCTATTACTGAATAACCTCAAGGGTCTTTCATATAAGATTCTATAAATTTAATTCTCAATCTACCCACTAAATTTCACATTAATTGGATACGTACAATAAGATTTATGGAATAATAAATGAGTAAAACTTTTTCTAACTAAGTCTTTCCCAAATATTCTTTCAAGTCCAATTCCACATCTTACTGGAATAACCTTAATAATAGTTGATTATCCCATGTTATTCCTCATTTCTGGTGGTGGGTTCTACTCTGTCTATGCAAAAGGTTTTTAATATTTATTGGTTCTTTTGTGCCTTTAGATCTATGAATTAGCTCATGGTTCATAAGGGAATGTTGTATCCCACAAATCAAGGAATATTAGAAACAAATAATCACATCAACTGGACTGATATATTAAAATTTATTATGTAAATTTGAAAGATTTTAAAATATATTAAAATTATATATATAATAAATTTTTACATTTAAGCCCAAAATGCACCATAAATCCAAATACGATGTAAATAAATCATATTGATATATTTGAAGGGATTAAATAATTGAAAAACATATAAAAATGGTGAAAATATTATCTATATCATTCATTATGAGACTCCTTTACCTTAAAATATTTTAAGCAATAGACCATGAGATAAATCCAATACCATGAATTGAAATATTGATAGAGAGATTATATGTATCAAAATCTGGTAGGTAAATATTTCTATGATTAAATAAATAGATTCTAGTGATCATTGAATGAGATTTAGCTTAGAGTGATTCACCTTCCCCTAAGTATATAGAATAGTCCAGGATGAATGATCCCTATGTATCTTGGATCACTACACCACCCCGCATGACACCCATGTTACAGTAACTATACATGTTCAATTTAGGACCCCAATGGTGTGGATGACAATGAACCCAATAACTTTCCCAGGGATGGTAAAATTTTGGGGGGCATGATTGGAAGATAGAATGTGTCTTAAATAAAGGGATTCCTTCTAGTCCATAACGTTTTTGATCAGATCAATTGAGGTATACTTAGTTATTAATGAAAATAACTATTTAATTACCAGTAACCCCTTTTTGATAGACATCATTACTCATTTTAAAGATTTAATGACATCCCACAATAAGGATGAGTGTTCTAGTATTTTTATCTAAGATAAGGTTTCCCCACTCCTTCAAGCAACATATTTAAAAAACTTTCACTCGATAGATCTGGGGAAGCTAGGCCAATGAATTCCACAAATGATCGCCACACCGAACACACCAATTCACTTTCAATGAATTAGAGATATGATGTTTATACCCATGGTTCCCTATAATAATTACATCTTAAATTCTGGATAAATCACAATGATTTTATGTTATCCTTAGTTAGATGTTCATTTTCCCAACAAACTGCACCATAAAGTTAAATTTTATTAGAATCTTATTGTAATAAATTATCTCACCTAAATTATTATAATCATTATAAAACATATGCAATCTATGATACTCTTTAATTGAGAAATATCCAAAGGATGATCATGTGAATACATAGGTATCTAGATCATAATTTAACACAATTTTCTCAAAGATGACCTACTAGTTCCTATCGAGAATAGATTAGATGAAAATTGGGTGCTCAATATATTATTTTAATTTAATGACTATATTTGGGAATATAGTAAAACCCATTTTGTCTCCACCCAATTTTATACCATAAATTAATGTCACCCATTCCCATAATCCAACAAGTATACTACCTATATATTTTATAATTAAGGATAGATCAATATCCATATAGTGGAAGTTATAACTATCTTTCTTGTATAAATTAATCCCATAAATATAATTGAATTTCTTCCCCAAAATTTTCTACCCCTCGATAACCTCCCATTTCTAATTATCATAAAATCCCTACATTTCCCCAATTACACTTCTAATGTAAATATGTTTCTCAGATAGGGGTCTCGCTATCCCATGTTAAGATACATATTAGTTTTTCCATACAACTAGGCATAAAATATGAATGAAATAATTATGTTATGAATTTTATATATGCACCCTTTTATTACTATGAGATTAGAGGGTATATTTATGGGGATTGAAGAGAGACCACTATTAACCAGGTTGATTCTTCATCTGAATGATAGGACACTATCTTTATAGTTCAAATTATTCCCTTTATTATGTCCACAATCTTATCAAAGTGATGTATAAAAAACATTTTTTGGGGGAATCAATGCACCCAAATATTTCATAGGAAATATCCCTATTTGAATATCAAGTCTTCTCTCTAAGTAAATTACCTTCCAATAGAAACAACCTCTCACAAAGAAGAAGATACCCTTCTCATAATTCACATATTTTCCACCCCATTTTCAATAATCCTCCATGATTTCATCAATACCCAAAACTGATCTTATACTAACATTAACAAAAATTATTGTATCATCTATAAACATAATGTAGGAAATGTTTCCAGCCATGTTCCTATTTCAGTATGCTACAATGTTTCCCAATAATGTGTATTAGTTAATGAAATGGAAAAGTTAATTTTTTGTAAGAATAAACAATTTATGAGAGAGTAGATCACCTTGTCTTAGGCCCCAGACTGTCTCAAAAAACACATTGTGTTTTCCCATGAAGTTTGTAGAAATCCATGTGGTGGTAAAGCATATAAATAGGAAATCAATTATGAAGGTAGATAATCCCATGAAAGAAAGGACATTGAGTATGAGGTTCCATTAAATCCATTCATAATCATTGTTTATGTACAAATTTATTACTAAATTGGACCAAAAGGTATTTTGATTAATGTCACTAATAATATCTTCCCTAAAACAATAACACCATGGATAATTCTAACTTTAATAAACCCATATTGTTTTTTGGAGATCCATCTGGGGAGATAAACTGATATTCTATCATTGATAATGCATGCCAACACCTTTTATGGAACAATACACATGAGAACAGTAAAATACTGATTTAGAGACTTTGGGTCTTTAATAATTGGGACAAGTACAATCTTTTGGAGTGGAAACATGGTGAGGGTTTCCTCCATAAAAATATTCACACACTACTCGCACCATATCTCCCATTACTATATACCATGAGTCCATATAAAAGGAGCCTGTAAAATCATTTGGACCAGGGGAAATTTTAGTATTAAGATCCTATACCACTTCTTGGATATCCCTTTAGTTGGATATAACCCATAAGTTCTCATTATTAGTATTATTAATCGCATGAGTAATGTCACCAAAGAGCTCAGTGTACCCCCTCAGGTAACCTTCTTGCATTCGTGTTTTAGGATAGGCTATTAGATATTTAAAATGTACATACAATATATCTCCCATCACATAAAAATCTTCCAAGTATGAACCATACTCCATGAGTATATTGGGTCTCTCGGTATGTCATCATTCCTTAATGCATGCTTAAAAAAACTAGATTTATGATTACCTTCTATAGCCATTTAATACTCTATCATTAATGAACCAGACATTCATTTATCAAATGTTGGTCAGCCATGATATTTATCATATTAATAACCTCACCAGATAAGTATTCACCCCATTTATTCTTCAAACTAGACTCCATCTATTCAATTTCCCTTTTGACTGCCTCCACATCTGGACATCGAGGGTTATTTATTATCCATGTTTCATGGTCACTCTTGTGGAATCTATGATTTTGGAAAGATCCATACCTGAATGTACCTATGATGTTCTACTCCATTATTCCCTCAATATATCTCAAAAACCTCGGTTCTCCACCCAAAGCTGAGAAAAATGGAAACAATCCCCTCTACCATTATTAGGATCCAAGAAAATATGTAAAAGTGAGTGATCAGATTAGCTATGAACAAGATGGGAGACATTAATATCTATAAAATAAGATATGAAATGATCGTTCATGAGACGCTGATCGAGAAAAAACAGGTATGATTGTCTCCTATGTAATTATTACACCAAGTGAAACGATCCCCCCACATATCCCACATCCATAATCCCACTCCTTGATATAAATTAAATAAACTCTTGACTAGATTTCCAAGGAAATTATCCTCCACTTTTCTTTTCCTCGAGATCCGCAATAATTTTTAAATTGCCTCCTACAAGCAATAGTGTATCTCCCAAGTTGAAAATGAACCATTTGAATAATCATAATAGATTTTATTATAAATTATTTTTAAATAAATTATAGGTAATTAAAAATAACCATTCTTAATATTTTCAAAAACATTTAAGTAATAACCACAAAATGTGGAATTGAAGATAAATATTTATGCGAAAAATATTTTTTACAAATAATTTTATTGAAAACCACATCACATAAAATATTTGAAAATTTTCAATTAAAAATGAGTTAAAGAGATTTTTTTTTCAAAATTAATCCACAGGTGAAGAAAATGATAGAGTATTTATAATTAATTTTCATACAAATTACCTAAATGGATTATCACATTTCATATATCCATTATATTTGAAAGAAAGTTTGAATAAATCCTCAAAATTTTGATTAAAATTTAAATAAAAACTCATGGATGAGAAATATCGTGAAATTTATCTTAGAATAATATGAATAAATAACTAATTCATGATATAATATATCAAATTATTTGTATAAATACCACCTAAATTAAAATAGTTTCATAGTATGAACAATGTATCAATTAAGGATAATTTAGATAGAAATCCCTTATCTTTCATTCCCGCTTACTAGAACATTCTATAAACTCTTATATAATGAGAATAACTATTGTAATAACATCTTTTAGAACCTTAATGTTAACATAATATATATTTTATAATTATTTTAAAACCATATATTAAAAATATATTAACTGATTATAGTTTTTTTTCACTATCGTGTGTCAAAACATTGGGTTATCTATTTTATAAAAAATTGAGGAAGTCAAAACATATTCATAATAGGTGGTTTTATGTTAATAATTACTAGATAATTAAATATATAATAATCATTATTTTTTCAATTATTATTTATGTTTCATTTTCATTATGTGAAATACATGAAAATGTCTTGTGAAAATGGAAAGTATGATTAACAAGTTTTCAACATTTTAACGATCAAAATATAGAATATTAATAGATATTTTAAATATGGGGAATATATTTTAATAATAATTAAAAAAATATTAAATATATATTACTATTACATTATATTAACATTATATTAATTAACACAATCATTTATGAAAAAATATTTATGACATTGTTTATATAGGTGGTTAAACCAACCAAAGTGGTAAGGTATTATAATGCTTTAATGAGTAAGGTAATGTATTTATATAATTATAATATGAAAAATTCAGAATATTAAAATCTAAAAATTATCATATCGCATCAATAAATCAATACTTATAACTTTACAAGATGGGTGGTGACGACAATCAAAATTCACTATTCGTGGAGGTGCCAGTACACACATATCCATGTTAGCAATCACAGTTCTCAACGAATGGAATGAAAGTTGGTATATCATAAATTATAATTTTAGATTTAAAAACATGACACATAAAAAATTATAATTCA
Organism: Viscum album; assembly: GCA_963277665.1. Lineage (NCBI taxonomy): Eukaryota > Viridiplantae > Streptophyta > Magnoliopsida > Santalales > Viscaceae > Viscum > Viscum album. Next base: position 459,978,737 of record OY728135.1, read on the forward strand.
TAAAATTTATCATTTTTATAAGTTAAGAGAGATGGTGATGAAAAATGAAGAACATCACTTTGTGGAGGTAGTAGACCACTTGTACGCCCGATCGATGTTATTATGATGTATTCGTAGGTGGAAAGGACTGAATAATTTTTGTACAATTAATATAATGAAATTTAAGTATACTAATTCTACCTATTTAATCACATTAATAAGGCTATAGTTTATTAGGGAAGAAGTATAGTAAAATAAAACAATAATAAAAACTAATAATCAAATTGGAAACTTATATTTTCACTTGGAAAACTCCTTGGAAGTGAAGGAATTATGAAAACTAATGGTTAACCAATGTTTAAATAAATGGCAATGTGTTCTAGTTTGATAAAATTACTATATTTTAAACAATTAATTAGATTTATTTTTGAGTATTGAATATGTTAAAGTGTTTCATTTTAATAAGTGAAGAGAAGGGTAGGTTTGGAAGTAACCATTGCATTTTCAATCATGTAATGTAACAATTCAAATGTATATATATCCAAATTACAAAAAGTGGATGGGAAGTATTTTTATGTCTATCGTATCCCCATATACTCATTTTGGATTCAATATAGCATGTTTTTAGGCATTTTATTTAATCATTTTAACTTTTACCCTAATTTACTTTTTCCTTGGTAATTAGTTTTTAACCTTAGTAAATAATAATAGGGAAACAAAATTACGATTGTACCTTTTACCTAATTGTAAAATTTTGATTTAAAATTCTTAAATAATTTTAATAAATAAGCATTTTATGTTTTTAAAGATTAATTTAAAAATAAATCAACATAATGTTTAAAGATAGTTTTGTAGGAAATAGTGATATTAAGTTTAAATATTAATATGCAATATTATATTTTCATAGATATTTATTTTTATGAAATAAATTTGTTAATTATAAAACAAATAAAATATATATGTGTTTTTTTGAAATAAAAATTCAAATTTCTCTATCAAAATACATAATTAGAAGAAAATATCGAATATAATTTTTTTAATGTAACTGTCATGACCATACCCAAGCGAGGGCTCAATCCGTAACTACCCAAGCCCACCTCCATAGGCCAGGGGTGAAGAAAAGCATATAATCCACACTACACTCAAAGAGTACTTTGCCTAAGTACTTATACACACACAATCAACTCAATATAAAAGTGCAGGGGAAAGGAAATAATTGATGAAACTCCGCTATAAAGAAACCAACATATGAATAGACCACTAAACAGAAAGAAGTATAGAAGTGTAAACTAAAAAGAAAAGGATAAAGTAAATTCCCACCCAATAATATGTTCTAACCTGAAAAATTGAAAATAGTAAAGAAATTGAGGGACCGGGTTCGATATCTCAAGCAATGACCATCGTAAGCGGTCCAAAAAATCTGTATCCCTATGATCTTATTAAGTCATAATCAACCTGTCCACCATCTTTAAAAGACATGACAAGTGTTGGGAAGTTCCCATGTAGGGGTGAGTATTTACAAACCCCATATAACTCTCTGAAAATGTAAAGGGGTAGTGAGAGATACAACTAAAGAGGAAATCAGTGGATATAATAAGGTACAGTAAAAGTGTATATTTCAAGCCAATAAGAGAGTGAAAGTAGACTCATATATACACAAGGAGCATGAAATAATTATATGATGAAATTATCATCGAGTATTCACTACTTATAGCATGAGATTTGACTCGTCCAACCATGGGAATCTAGACACAGAAAGCACGTGGCATACCCCGTGCATATTCGCCTCTCTCTGAAGGAGAGTAACAAAAAAGCGTGGAGTGGGTGCTGAAAAATGATATATATGCATATTCATTGAAGTTGAAATGAGAGATTAAGTGGATCTCTATCTCATATATCATCCCAAGAAGATGAGTAGGAAATAGTACCAAAGTACGTCCAACCATGTTGCCCAGCACCTCAGGTGTCTTCCCATAACACACAATTCAATAGAACTTAATCACCACACCTTGATATTATCCAATTTTGGCACCAATAACTCACCTGCATAGTTTTAGGTCGCACCTCAAGAACACGTCTTGGCGGAGAAACCATCTCTATTTTTCTTGATTCCAAGGGTACGAAAAACCATGCTTCATCACTGTACCGCATAGTTGAGGGGTTACAAGTTTAAGAAAGGATCTCATGGCCCTGTATATCAGGAGGTTCCAACTCTGGTTGTCACCAAGGAATTCCATTTCATAGTCCGACTGGAGTTTACAACTTGAGAAGGTCACTAGGGAATTCCACTGCCCAGTCCTACTGGAGGGTAATCTCAGTGAGTCATCAGGGAAACTCCATTGTGTAGTCCAGCTGGAAAGTTATGCCTTGAATATGTCATCGGGGAACAACACTATGTAGACCATCTAGAGGGTAATCCCGAAACATCGAATAATTCCACTGACTAGTCCTACTGGAGGGGAACTCAGATAGATCATCGAGGAATGCCACTTCCTTGTCCAACATGTGGGTAATCCAGGAAATTCCGTTACGGAATTCCACCATCCATCCCACCTAGAGGGTAATCTCTATTCTGATCTGGCGATTTTGTATATTCTCTGTTGTCATTGGGTGTCGCCTTTATGTGTTCCAACCTTTAACATTCACATCCTATCTCAAAATCCAATTCTGGGGGCACCATAACATTCTACAAGAAAAAACACTCTATATTGGCACTTCATGGGAAAAATATTATTCTAATGAAGGAGATATTGTGGTCTAATGGTTGCTCGAAAGAGATAAAGTAGAACATGGCCTGTGAGGGTTCCCACAAAAAAATTGGACCCTCTTCACTACTTAGTTGTGACTCTAGTCAGTACATAGGTCCCATATATGTAGGGGTACATGCTATGTAGGTGGACTATGTGGAATTTCACACCCATATATGGATTAAGAACTATCTCTTAGCTTTGTTTGTTTATTCAGACCCCATGTTAATCTATTTTGGTACACATGGTGTCTATCCACATGGTGTGAAACCTGTGTAGCTGAGCCATTTCTGTGTTTCTCTTACAGGGATTCCCCACCCATGTGACCCATCACAGAGGTTGTCCAGCTGGGGAAGTGCTGCAAGACCTTTGAGGTAGTCCTACACACTTTTTCATCCTTATCTTCTCTAAAACCCTAGCTATACTTCTAAGATAGATACATGTCATATGTTCTTCATTGTACAAGATGTGTTGTCAGGATATTTCCAAAACATCCATGTTTCAATATATCATCATATGTGTTCCAAATATTGAAAAACCACTTCATATACCATAGTGAATCATTCTATAAACTTCAAATATAGCCACGAATCACACTCTCCATCCATCGTTCTCTGGGAATCAACCACCAGAAATAACAAGGGTTATATTATTCGTTCCAATCACTTACATTCCATTTTTGTTGATAATACAACATAAAACCTTTGGATCTTCCATCCATTTTCAATAGAAATTCCATGTCTATGCCTCACTCACAATTTATCCAACATTTCATAAATCCTCCAAAAAATCGGGCTCCCGATTGCACTTGGGTTGCCTAGAAACTATCAAACTGGGAACCACGATGTTCCATCGGTGAGGAATGGATTGAATAGAGATAGGAAATGAAAAATAACATGGGATTACAATCATTGTCTTAAGAGTTCTTGGCCAATGATTTGGAATCAGAAATTTAGATTAGGAATAAATGATAAAAAATTTCAAATAATCAAGTTTCAATCCATTGGAACATGTGAATGGGACCCATGTCGAAGAAATAATTATCAATCTACTAAAAAGTTTAATATATTGCAAAAAAAAATCACAATATAAGATACCTACCTCCTGTTTGGATCAGTCACTAGTGAAGAATGTGTTCACTAATGGGGGTGGGGGATCTGTTGTATTCAATCCTCCTTGATCGAGGGGTTTTTCATTCATCGAAGGAATTATCCAGAGAGGTATTATTCTATTTTAGATGAATCATAAGAATTTTGAGGCCAACCCTATCCAGTTACCACTAAATACATACTTTTTGAATTTTAATTAGGTCAAAGTTGAATTAGTCAATTAATTGATTAATTAATTAAATTTTCTTAAACACGCTGCCAACAAGTGAGAGGCTCAAACTTCTTACATAGACTCATTTTACATCGTGCCTAGGGTAAACACCACATTCTGGACCTAGATGTTATCTCATATTTCTAATCCAATAAAACGGTTGAGATTTATCTGGAATTATTTAGTTAACCACTTGCACTAAATATAAAATATATTTAATATTTTTATAAAGTTAATTTCGGGCTCACCAATCAGTGGAATCACAAACTGTCTATGCTCCTAACTATGGAAATATATATAGAAATATTTAAAATTCATATAAGGATAAAACTAGGTTTCTCCCGCATTCCATCCTTCAAGATTTTTCTCCCCAAAAAGAAAAAAAAGAAAAAACATGGGATACTAAGCCTGAATATAGATCTCCCATTCCTAGGAACTCTCTTGCAGGTTTCCTTGCTACCACAATACTTGAACCAATGGATGTTCCTTCCACACAAGGTTCACTCATGTCGATCCTCGGTCTACAAAAGGTTCACTATAAGGGTTTTTTCATCCTCAATATTCATCCATCCCCATTCAATGATGAGTGTGGGGTCAGGCATGTATATACTTTGTTGTGAAACATAGAAGATTTCGTGCACTCTCTCCAGCTATGGGGGATGGGCAAGGGCGTAGGCAACCTCACCCACCCTCTATAGGATCTCGAACGACCTAATTAACCTTGGGAATACCTTGCCTCCCTAAATGAACCTCTTTGTTACATGTCTAGGGGAGACTCTCAAGAAGATATGGAACTATTATCAAACTACAAGGGGCTACCATGACAATCTGTGTGGGATTTATATCTACTCATGGTCGTCTTTATATACTCATAGATAACCTACACTTTTTCTGTGGACACCTACACCAACCATTGTCCCATGAGGGATGAATATCCAACCTTTATCTAACACAAGGGTGACCCGCATGGTCTCCTGTATAGGGCCTCAAAAGGTATCATGACAATGTTAGAGTGATAGTTGTTATTGTATGAAAACTCTACCAATGGAAGGTGATCCTCTATCCTCGGGTCTAAATCTAACATGCAATCCCTCAATATATCCTCTAGAACCTAGATAGTGTGCTCGGTCTACCCATTGGTGTGGGGGGTGAAAGGTTGTATTAATCTGTAGATTGGTCTCAAATTACTCTTATAGGACTCTCTAGAATCATTATGTAACAATGTATCACAATATGAGACAATCATTGAGGGTACCCTGTGAAGGTGTATGATCTCCCATACGTACAACTGCCCAAAAATATCTAATGAAATCTGCTCCCTGATTGGAAGGAAGTGAGAAAAAAATTTCAGTTAGTAAACTATCACCTAGAAGGCATCATGGCTCTTAATTGTATGTGTAAGACCTGTGATGAAGTCCAAGGATATTTTGTCCCATTTCAAATTTGGGATCTCAAGAGGCTTCATCAATCCCATTAGAACATGGTGTTCATCTTTCACCTACCGACAGGTGAGGCACAAAGAGATGAAATCGGCTACACTTCAACTCATGTTGGACCATCAAATCAACCACTAATGATTTGTGTACATATTCCCCACACTTGGACATATATATAAGGGAGATGTGTGGAACTTCCTCATCACCTCTTCCCGCATTGTGACTTGAACTACAATTTTCCCTTGGAATAAGATCTCATGCTTTTATCCTTTAGAATACCCATCTGCTACATCACCAATGGACATATGATAACATAGAACATCGTAGTAGATGTATCGCAGCTAGGACTCTTTCACACACTCAAGGAGAGGAGGATTCAATCGAATCAATTATAGAAAAATTCTACCCTCTTACTCCAGGAGGGTTAGTTGTAGGGAATCTAACTAATCTGAGGATTCCCACACTAGGAGACCTTGGGACATTTTTAGGTCCACCTGTATGAATACGCTAAGATAGGGGGAGTGAATCAGGGTATGAAAGATTAATACTTTCTCCATTTTGGATATTTTATTTTTTTATAAAAAACTCAATTCTCTCCTCCTCCCATAGAAATATATAACCAAAAATGAAATCATGCACAAGACACAACAATTTTTACTTGCTTTACCCTCACTAGGATATATCTAAGGAGTATACAACGACGATGTGTCAATGTAACAAATTTAATAAGGCTCACAACCAATAATGAATACAATTTTCAAACAATATCTTCTATACCCGGCTCACTTCCTTTACAATATTTAGGGTATGCTCAATACATTCCCAAGGGTCACTCCCTATGCCACTTTCATTGGCTCACTTCTGGCAGAAAGGGTCACCATCTTCCTCTTCCTTCACTTGCTACTCTTCTAACACTACTGGAAAACTAACATATACCAACGGTTTGGAACTGTTGGTATATGCCTCCAAACCGTTGGTATATCCTATACCAACGGTTTGGAGAACCGTGGCCAAGTAAGCCGTTGGTATAATTAATATGAAAATCATTACCAATGGTTGTGGAACCGTTGGTATATGTATTTCAAAAAAAAAATATTCGCTGGGATTTGATCCCAGCACCCCTAGTTTATTATTGAACGACTTAACCACTAACCTAACATGACTTTTGTGTATATAATTACATAAATATATATATTTATTCTCATAATTATATTAAATTTTGATTTATATAATGTTCTGGGTAAGAAGAAATGATAAAAAATCAAAGGATCTATACCAACGGTTGTCAAAACCGTTGGTATAGACCTATACCAACGGTTTTGACAACCGTTGGAATAGATTTTGAGCCTGGATTTGATTTTGGGTGAAGGTTGATTCATGGGTGACCTTTCCCAATGTTTTTGGCAAACCGTTGGGAAAGGTATACCCTTTCCCAACGGTTTTGGCCAAACCATTGGGAAAGGTATACCCTTTCCCAACGGTTTTGGCCAAACCGTTGGGAAAGATGTCCACAAATTGGACCTTTCCCAACGGTTTGCCAAAACCGTTGGGAAAGGTCCCCACAATGTGGGTTTTCCCAACGGTTTGGCCAAAACCGTTGGGAAAGGTCCCCAAAATGTGGGCTTTCCCAACGGTTTGCCCAAACCGTTGGGAAAGGTGGCATCAAAGTGGGATTTCCCAACGGTTTGGCCAAACCGTTGGGAAAGGGAACCTATACCAACGGTTTTTATGAACCGTTGGTATAGAAGCGTTGGGAAAGGTCAGATTTCCAGTAGTGTAATGGAATCCACACATAGTTTATGGACTTGTAGTTCAAACAATGTTTATGGACTTGTAGGTCCTTTCATGTTCATAAATTCATGCTTCATCAACTATTGGTATATGCTCTATTGAAGTCCCATTTTCATCCGTAGATAAATTCCGCCTTTCTGAGTACTTCAAGGTACTAGTAAATACTTTGGAAACAGATTTGATGTTTTTGTAATCCTCCTTGTGAAAATCGCGAACTACCTACTCCTCTCGTATACTATGTATTGGGTTTGGTATGCGGAACACCTCCTCTATGTACTGTTGTCACTGCTACGAACCGCCCTTCTTCTACATACTATATCTGACTTTGCTATCATGTACCTCCTCTGCATACCGATCATATGAACCTCCACTGTGAAACAACTCTAGCCCATGAGCTATTCATTATTCGCAGACTTCCACTGTGAATCACCTAATGATGGAAAACTGTTATTGTTTCACGAACTGCCTTCAATAACTGGATGCATACCCCACCTTCCTCCTCCACATACCATTTTTGATGTGGGTTACAACTCTCTGCTTAAATAATTTGGTGTAATTTCTTCCATGCGGACCACTTTAGCATTTGTGGAATTCTTACTCGTGAACAACTTTCGGAATTTTCAGAAATCCCAGGCCAAAAATAAATTTTATAATGATATTCAATCACAATAGTAATCAATGAGATTATTAATTCTTATATAGGAAAAGATACCTGCAAAATCTTCTAATCTAAGATTTACCAAATCATCAATCTATCCTTCACTACATATAGCTCCTTCTTCCGCCACAAACCACATGCCACCTGCAAACCATTTTTTATATGTGGTCTACGTACCTCCTTTTCTTCTATGTGGTCGTTCTCCTCCATCAATTACATGCCATCTACAAACCACATATCCTTCTACCAAAAACTATTTTTGGTTTTATGAACTGCTTTGGCGTACCGTTCTCACTGCTCCATATACTATTCCCAGAACAAGGTACACGGTCCATGATTTTTTTTATGCGGCTCTCATCCTTTTCCAATTTTCTTCAATGTTTTTTATACCGTTCAATCCTACGAATAAATCCTTCCTTTTCCAAGATCAAACTCCCAATTTTGAGGTCCCAAAACATGGAAAACATTGGGAAACAACACCACCTTAAAACCCTATCTTCGATAAACACCAACAATTCTTATTCACGATCATATGGCTTTGTCAAAAAACACAATCACACCCAAAAAATTATGAGGGGACACCTTTAGGGGGTTTTTTCCCAATAGACTTCCTGTGAAGGGAATCTTCAACAATGTTTCCCTTTCCTAGAGTATAGAATATCTTGAATTCATAGTCCTGTTGGAACTCTAACTAGTATCATTGCCTAAGGTTCATGTATCTTAAAATTAAGAGATACCTGAGACACTAATGGTCTGAGAAAACCATAGAGAAATCTCCCAAATGTAGTGTCCCCACATCTTCAAGGAGAATACAAACACTACTAGTTCAAGATCATCAGTTTCATAGTTATTATCATGGCATCTCGACTACCTCAACCTAAATGCGATGACTTCTTGTTGTTGAATCAATACTCAACTAATACCATCTCTCGAGGCATCTCAATATACATTATACTCAACACATTCCTCTGGTAGTATCAAAACTGAAGTGCTCATCAACCTCTACCTCAACTCCTCGAAGGCCTTCCAGTACTTCTCAGACGAGGTAAACGATTATCCCTTCCATTCCATTGTTATTAAATGGGTTTTGATTCTACAAAAGTCTTCTATAAATCTATGTTAGTACCCCACCAAACTAAGAAATCTTCACACTGATGAAAATTTATTGGGTGTCTCCCAAGTAAGCACTGCTGTGATTTTTTCCAGATCCATGGCTAAACCCTATTCAAAAATAAAATTTCCTTTAATGTAAACATCATGTATCCAACCCTGTAACTTTAAGATATTTCCATAAATCTGGTTCACTCTAATTAAATCAAGATCAATCCTCAAGTGCTCTGCATGATCCTACTATGTTGTAAAGTAAATGAGTATGTTATCGATAAAGACAACAAAAAATTGTTCCATGTAAGGATGAAAGGTATGGTTCATCAAATCCATAAAAATACCGGGTGAATTTTTCACACCAAACGTCTTCACTGGGAACTCTTAGTGTCCATAGCAACATCAGAAATCCATATTCAGAATATTAGGGTGACCATCCCACAACTGGTGGTATATAGACTTAAGATTGATCTTGGATAACCATCTCACACCTTCAAACTGATCAAATATATTTTCAACCCTTGGAAAGTGTTATTAGTTCTTATTCATGTCCTGGTTTAGGTGACAATAATCCATGTAAATCCATAAGCTCCCATGTTCCTTATTTCCAAACAGAATGGGAGCTGACCAGGGGGGGCACACTGGGTCTAATGAAACCTTTCTCAGGAAAGTCCTACATCTGTAGATCCCAGTCCTTAGTGGGTTCCATAAAACATGCGACCAAAAATCTCAGGGTATTCCCTAGATGCAATTCAATGAAAAACTCCGACCCCCACCTCATAGGTAGTCCCATAACATCATTGGGGAAAAAATCCATATAATTCTATACAATAGAAGAAATCCAGATGCTTGATAAATTTCATGCACCAAGGTTTAGCCTCACTAACTAATGGGTAATAGGCTATAAAATCCTACTTATAGCACCCACTGGTCCTTTTATGAGTTATCTCTCGCTAAAAACTGAGAACCCCCTCCCATTAGTATGTAGGCATCAAACTAGTCTATGGTGACAGTCCTTCTCAACCTAAACCATGACTAGAAAATCCATTAACATGATGATATCATAGGGTACCATCGTAATGACCATTAGTTCCTACATAAACCTCTCTCTTCTAAGAGATAGCTCACACAACGAACAGATAAAAGACATATAAGAATCATTCTCTGTAGGAACCTTAAGATACATTTGTTGGCCTATCTTCTATACTGGGATATATAGATCCCAAACCAGGAGTCGAGAGAAAAAATAATGACTAGAACATGGGTCTAATAATATTGAGGCAAGATTAGGATAAACAAATATCATACCATGAATCATTTTTTGTGTTCCAGGAATGTAGACATCCAAACCTTTCAGTTGTTCGGGGCCCCAACTGCTATCTCCCAGTGCCTGATGTGGGTATCCTTGTGGTTGTGGTGGAAGAACCTCATACTGACATCCCCCACCTACAAATCATCCTACTCATCTACTTGTTCTACCACCCAGGGGACTACCCTGTCCCTGCCTAGGAGATCCCTGATCACGTTGAAGTATCTACTATGGTGGTCTATCAACTATCTGCATGGGATACTCAACACATCTAGTCAGGCAGTCCCATTCCATGAGACCTCACTCCTCACAAGCATAACATTGGACCTCCCAAGGCTATCTCGGTTCTCTTCACTTCCCCCAGATTATACAACCATGTCCCTGAGCCTTCTCATGGAAGGTTCTCTTATTCCAAGATATCTAGTTCATGTTTTAGGTCCACTAGGTATAATACCCAGAGAGGGGGTGAATAAGGGTATGATAGATTAAAACTATCTTCTGTTAGGATCTTTTTTTGTTGTTAGACAAAACTCAATTCTATCTTCCTCCCATATCAATATAAAAAAAGATATGAATTCATGCACAAGACACAATTATTTTAACTTGGTTCACCATCACTGAGCTATGTCCAAGGAGTAAACAATAGAAATGTGAAAATGTACCAAATCCAGTAAGGATCACTACCAATAATGAGTACAATGTTTGGGCTAGACCTTATATTACTAGGATCACTACCTTTACATGGTTTTGGGTATGCTCACTACATTCCCAAGGGTCACTCCCTATGCCTCATTCTCCGGCTCACTGCCGGTGGAAAGGGTCACCACCTTCCTCTTCCGTCGCTCACCACTCATGGAAAGGAATAAACTCACATTTTGTTGACTTGTAGGTTAAACATATTTTATGGACATGTAGGTCCCTTAATTTACATGAATTACTACACCCTCAACTATAGGTATATGCTCTGTAGAAGTCACTTTTTTACTCGTAGATGAAGTCTACATTCCTGAGTATTTCTAGTCACCAGAAAATACTTTCGAAAACTAAACTGAAGCTTTTGCAAGATTCCATGTGGAAATTGTGAACCAGCTTCTTCTCCTGTGTACTGAGTACTGGGTTTGGTACATGTAACACCTCCTTCACAAACCACTACCTCTTCTGCAAACCATTACCGCCTCTACATACCACTGCCTTCGTTCCACCTCTGTGAACTGACTTTTGTCGATGAACTATTCTCCGTTCCCAGACATCCTTCGCTTACGAGTACCGAGACTCCCCCTCCACATACCATTTCCAGAATTATATCTCACACAGACCAGATATTCCTCCTCCACCTATCGAGTCTTTCATGTTGGTTTTCAATTCTCCACAAAACCTTCAGTGGGATCTCTTCTGCGTGAACCACTTCAACCTTTACGAACTTCCTTCGGTCATTGCTGAAAACATGGATCCAAAAGTTGTTCTCTAATGATATTAGATCTAAATAGTAATTGGTGGGATTAGAAATATTTATATAGGAAAAGATATATGCATGAACTTCTAATCCAATATTTACCAAATCTTTGATTCATCCTCTACCACATACCGATCTTTAAGCCACCACGAACCACGTGCCACCCGCACACCATTTTTCACATCCTATCCACGTATTGTATTTGTTCTTAAGCGGTCGATATTCTCTATCAGCGTCAAGTCATCTGCATACTAAAATTCCTTCCATAGTGAACTGCCTTCAATTTTGTGAACCACTCCAGCATATTGTTCCCACTTCTCCATGCACCTTTCCTGGAACATGGTATGCAACCCATGAATTATGGTACGAAGTTTTTATATTTTTCTAATTTTCATCAAAATTTTCGTACTGTTCACTCTTATGATGAAATCCTTTCTTTTCTAACATCAAATTGCCAATTGTGAGGCCCAAATTTTTTTTCAAACACTAGGAAACTACACCACCCTAAAAACATGTCTTCAATAAACACCTACCATTCTCATTCACAATCATCTGGCTTTTTCAACATACACAATCATACCCAAAACATTCTGAAATGACACATAGAGAGATTTTTTTCCAACAATATCCATCTTTGGTTTTGTTGACAACTCTTCTCATAAAAATTCTTCCCATTTAGATACCTCATTAATACTCTTTCTAACTTCAACCACCATTTGCTTCAAATGATTAAGATAGAGACCAAGGATTTACTCAACACATAATCTAAGCCCAAATGAGCCCTGATTGGCATGAGAAAAAAAGAGTAAAAGGAAAAGTTCATCAATGAATCACTTATTTTCTGACACAAATTTTTAATACCATACTAATACCAATAAACTAATTGTATCACAAACCTCAGATGTCATGATATGTAATCATTGATTGATCACATCAAACATCATCTGATTTAATGCTCCCCCTATATCATAGCTCCTCCAAACAGCTTCAACTCAGCTTCAAATCCCACAATCTCACTGCTCCACTTAACAGCTTCTCCTCATGACATTTATATTCCTGGAATAGTCACACTTTCTCCAACATTGTCAAAGAACCCTAAGGGAACTTCAAGGTTTTCTGCAACATGGTGAAGAACTCATATAAGAACATTAGGTAAAGACACATAATACCTCGGGGAGAGGGGGACCCACATCCACACTTTTTCAAGTTTGGGAAGTCGACTGGACACCCAAAGCTAGTCGATTCCTTTCAAATTCTTCTTTGATAAAGTTAGTTTGAAGAATATCCACAACCTGTTGTTTTGTAGGCACATACTCTAATTTCCCAAGCCCATGCTCCAACTTCTCCTTGATGAAATGATATTTGACTTCAATGTGCTTTATCCTTGAGTGATGGACTGAATTTTTTCTAAGATTTATAGCACTTGAATTATCAAAATGGAATCTGATCAGACATTTCACTTCCATTCCCATATCTTCAAGTTTCTGCTTCATCCACAACAGTTGCGTTGAAGCTTGAGTAGCCACAAAGTATTCAGATTATGCGGTACTCAATGAAATGAAATCATGTTTCTTTCTTATCCATGAAATACACAACCCTCCAAGATAGAAGGAACCTCCTGATGTTGATTTCCTATCATCTGTTGAACTAGCCCAATCCACATCTGTGTACCCTAATAACTCTAGCTGAGATTTGTTATTATACATTATGCCAAAATCTATTGGTCCCATGATATACCGAAGAATTATTCTTACTGAAATCATGCAGATCTATTTGTTATTTCTTTGATACCTCACTTCTTGGAATGTGGAAAATACAATATCAAGCCTTGTCACTTTCAGGTACAATAGACTTCCAATGATTTTCCTATATTATGTGAAATTAGATATCTTGCCTTCATCATCCCATGACAGTTTCAGCTGGGTAGAAACCAGAGTCTTCATCACTTTGGAATTATCCATTCCAATCCTTTTCAAAACCTTCTTTTCATATTTATATTGAGAAATAAAAGTTCCATTTATTTCTTATGTCACCTATAAGCTAAAGAAAAATGTCTTCTCACTATTCATCGACATTTCCGACTCACTTTTCATGAATTCAGAAATCATTCTCCATTGTGTTTCATCTGATCCACCAAAGATTATGTCATCGACAAAAACCAACACCATAATCCTTTGAATGATTCCATTGTTGAAATACAAATTGTAATCAACTCCACTATGCTGAAAACCAAGCTTCTTTATAAATTGATCAAAAGATTAATACCATGCTCTTGGTGGTTGCTTTAAGCCATATAAAGACTTCTTCAACCGAAAAACTCTTTTCTCATCTTCATGAATGAGAAAACTATCTAGTTCCTCAATTTATACTTATTCTTCTAGAACTCCATTCAAAAATTCTGACTTGACATCCATCTGGAAAACATTAAACTTTCATTGCACAACAATGTCCATGATTAATCTAATTGTCCCCAGCCTTGCAATGAGAAAAAATGTCTCAAAAACATCAATACCCTCTATCTCGGAGTACACATTGCACACAAGTCGTGCTTTGTTTCGAATCACAACATCATCTTCATTTTTCTTTCAAAATACCCATTTTTCTCTCTGACATTCTGGTCTTATTCCCTCGAAACAATTTCCCATGTTTGATTTTTATCAATTTGGTCAAGCTCTTCATTCATTGCCTGAACCCAATTCTCATCTCCTGTTACTTTATAAATGAATTTAGGCTCCACTTGTGATATGTATTATTATTTATATAGAGAATTCATCCTTCTTGTCTGCACTGGTACATTCTGATAACCAATTATGTTCTGCATATCAATTACAGCTCTTTTTTCTAGTCCATGGGATGACACTGATTTATTCTCATCATTTGAGTCTTCTTCTAAATTAATATTTGGAGCCGGAGCATCTCCTAATCTACTTATCTCTTCATCTCAATCCTCTTGAGTCCAATCATTTATTTTTTGAATATTCTGTTCATTTTCTACTATAGTCACATCATGACATTCAACTATATTTCCCTGCTAATTATTAAATCATTTATATCATTTTCTTTTCCTTTAGTAACCAAGAAATATCCCTTCATCTCCACAAAATTCAAACTTCATATGTTTATTATTATTTGTAATGAGAATTTACTTCCTAATACTCAAAAGTACTTCAATGGCTGCTTCTTAAAATACTTTAACTCGTATGGATTCTTAACCTATTTTGGACAAATTAAAGCTCTATTTGAAGTGTATACTACTTTCATTACTGCTTATTTCCAAAATTTATCTGGAAGGTATTTTTCAATGAGAATTGTTCTGGACATACTGTGGATAATTTGATTTCTTCCCTCAACTACTCCATTCTATTGTGGATTTCTTATTGATGAAACATGATTCATTATATCAATTTTTTGAGATAATCCTCTAATTGGCTATTTGTGAACTCTATTCCATTATGTGTTCGAAGTGTCAGAATTTTCTGACCAATTAACTTTTCACATTCTCATCGATATCTTGTAATACAACTGAACACTTAAGATTTGTGGGTGATTATTGAAACCAAATACATTCTACTATAATCATCAATGAAGATAACATAATATCTTCCCCATCAATATTCCTCAGAGAAATTGGCCTAGACACATCAATATGAACCAACTCAAGCAATCTTGTTGACTTTTGATCCTTTTACTTATATGTATTTTGAATGATCTTCCCCTACTGATAGTCATCACACGTATGAGTATGATCATGTGATAATCTAGGAAGATTTTGAGCTGCATCATATTTTACCTGATCTTCCAAGGAACCTTGGATTATGTGGATAAGATTCTTATTCCATAACTTGTTCTCTTCATCCTTAGACAAAAAGAACATATCTTCTTCTCCACTCATAAGGTAGATATTCCCTTTCATATTCTTTCCTTGAAACACAATAGCACCATCCATTTCCTTGATGATACATAATTTCTTGTTAAAACTTATGGAATTCCCTAAGTCACACAATTGATTGACACTAAGCAAGTATTGACTAAGCCCCTCAAAAATCATACCATCTTCTCGTCTCATGTCTTTTCATCCAAAAATAGATTTTACTGAACCAATAATTTTCAATCCATCATCATTACCAAATATTATCATACCATATTTATCATACTGACTCTGATCACTAGATCCTTATTTCTCATCATATGGGAAGTACATCCACTATCAAGGATCCATATCCCAGTGTGATCTAATGCCTTTAATGCAATTTCGACAACCACTATATGCTCTTCCCTTTTCCTCCTGACCTAATTATTTGACTTAATATTCGACATCAAATGATAATGTTGATTTTTCTATGTATTTGGCAATCCATCTTCAACCTGTAGGGCTGCAAATTGATTTTCATGTTTTTCCCTCTTGAAGATACATTTTGATGCTTCTTATGAACAAATTCAGTCTACCTCAGTACATTCCTCTGCATTATTTATGTCTAATATATTTATATATGTATTAGTCCTTTACACCTGAAATAATGACCATCAAATGTTGACCTATAATTTTGAGCTATGTATGACCACCTCTGTTGGTCTTGTTCCCTTTGATACCTCTTTTTTTTGTAACATTCATTTTTAGAGTGTATTATCTTACCAAAATAATAGCATCTTATGTGAGATATATTCCTATGTGGAAATGAAGCACCATTAGTTGTTCCTTGGGTTCTCTAAATCTTCTGATTTTTCTTCATACACAAATCTATCATCAATACTGGAGTGGGTGCTTGTGGTCTGACTTGAACCATAACTTCTTTTTTGTTTTGATGGACCGCATTGAACAAATATCATCTTCTATATTTCCTGTATGATCTTCTTTCCTGATTTTAAACCAATATTTAACAGTTTCTTCTGATCATCAATTGTTCATCATAGTCTGAGGACTTATTCTTCTATTTATTCTATATGTTTGAATTGATCTTTTACAACTTCAGTCAAAATATCAATTCCTATTTTCAGTTCTTCTATTTTGAGTTTGTACTCAACCATCTTCTCTGGGATTTCTAGCATTGATGACCTCAAATTTTCATTTTTTTGCATTCTGCATAGAATTATTTTTTTCCAGCTATTTCATAATGAGTTTGGTTTTATGAAAAACTTTATTATAATTCTTTGTTTTGATCTCAAAATATCAACCTTTTCAAGGGAAGCTACAAATTTATCCTGAATGCCAACTATTCCTTCAATTTGTCCATCATTGCAACGTTCTCCTCTCATTAATGAATTTCAGAACACTGCCACCAAATCATCTATTTTATGATCCTTATAATACTCTAACTTCTCTGCCTCAAATTCTTCTGAAATTACATCCTCTTTTGAAAGCAGATTCTTCTTTTTGAAGAAAATTCTCCTAATAATTCTCTTCCCATTATCATTTGATGAATACTTATTTGGAATTTTATCATTTTCTTCATTTTCATCATCATAATTCTTGGGAAACTTTGCTGAAAAATTACAAATCCTTCCACATCAAAAGCATGAAAATTCAAGTTTACCTTTGAAATTCCATCTTCCCCTTTTGATATTGGAGGAGAGAAATGAAATGACTTCATCCAAATTTTCCTCCTCAAAACTATATTAAACAGAGAGATTCTTTATGGCCTTGAATGCCAATTCCATATACTTACCCTTTTCCACTCCATCATTATCATTTTTTCTCATTTCATATGATACAAGGGTACTATATAGGTTATCTAGTGTCAACTCTTTTGGGAATTTTTCTTCCAATACAAACACTTTCAGATTGAACCACATTGGAAGTTTTATCAAGACATATTTCACAATATTTATATCTTCAATTAATTCTCCCTGACCCCATATTTATTCTAAAATAATATTTATCATGTTGAAGAATGCATCAAAAGTATCATTGGGATTAATTTTGAGATCCTCATAATTGTTCAATAGAACCTGCAGCTTTGCTTCTTAGAATTTTATGTCTCCCTAACAAATGTTCAACGATTTTTTTCCAAATTTCATGTGATGTTTTATATGACATCACCTTCATATAAATTTAATTTGATAGGGCTCCCCCTAAAGCATTGATCCCTTTAGCATCAGCATCCAATTCTCTTCTTTTAGCTTCTGATAAGGAACCACTATTAATGTCAGCTGATATTCTAGGAATAACTACTATAAAGACATCCATCCCTATTGATCGGAAGTAGTGATGCATCCTATTCTTCCATAGTTGAAAATTATTTCCCCCAAAGATAAAAATTACTTTATGATTGAACACATCCATTTATTTTACTTTATAGAGAACCACTAACTTTCAACCTCTCCCTCTAATACCAATTGATAGGTCTACTAGGTTGAATACCCTAAGAGGGGGTGAATTAGGGAATGAATGATTAAAACTTTATCCAATTTGGATCTTGTTTAATTGTTATAAGAAACTCAATTATCTTTTCCTCCCATAGAAATATACGAATATATTTGAAATCACAAACATAACACAATGATATTTACTTTGTTCACCCTCAATGGGCTATGTCTAAGGAGCATAAAATAGTAATGTGCTGATGTACAAAATTCACTAAGGCTCACTGCCAATAATGAGCACAATGTTCGGGCTAGACCTTTTGTGCCCAGGCTCACATCCTTTACAAGGTTTAGGGTCTTCTCACTACATTCTCAAGGGTCACTCCCTATGACCCTTTCTCGTGCTCACTACCGATGGAAAGGTTCATTATCTTCCTCTTCCTTCACTCATCGCTCTTGGAAAGGAACCCACTCACATTTTATCGACTTGTAGGTCAAACATAGTTTATGGACATGTAGTTACCCTCATTTTTATTAATTCCTACATCTGAAACTATAGGTAGATACTCCATTGAAGTCCCTTTTTCACCAGTAGATGAAGTCCACCTTCTTGAGTACTACTAGTCACCAAAAAATACTTTCGAAAACTGAACTGAAGCTTTCTCAAGCTTCCCTGTGAAAATCATGATCCACCTTCTTCTCGCGTGTACTAAGTACTGGGTTTGGTATTTCTCCTTCGTGTTTAACTTCTTATTATATGAATCATTATCGACTTTGCATACCAATTCCTTCATTCCGCCTCTGAAAACTAACCTCTATCCACAAACTATTCTCTATTCATGGACAACCATCGATTTCGTGTACCAGAACTCCCCCTCTGCGTACCTCTTGCTGAATTCTATCTCTCACATAACGGAGATTCATCCTCTGTGTACTGAGTCTTCCTTTGTGATTTTCAGTTCTCTACAAAAACCATTGGTATAATCTCTTCCATGAGAACCACTTAAGCCTTCAAGAACCTCCCTTCACGAACTTCCTTTGGTCTTTTCTGAAATCCCAAATCAAAAATATTTTCTCTAATAATATTCGATCTTCACATTAATCGGTGGGATTACCAATTCTTATATTGGAAATAATGTCCACAAAACCCTCTAATCTATGATTTTCCAAATCTTCAATTCATCATCCACCGCATTATGATCCATCATCCGCCACGAACCACAAGCCACCCGTGAACCATTTTTTTCAACCAGTCTATGTACTGTCTTTCTTCCTATGCATTTGATCTTCTCCATTGATATCAATTCATCCACGTACTACACCACCTTCTTCCATGAACCTCCTTCAGTTTCATGAACTACTCTGGTGTATCATTCCCACTACTCCATGTACTGTTCCCAAAGCATGGTACATGGACCATGAATTATGGTACGCAATTTTCATCCTTTTCCAATTTTCTTCAGCGTTCTTCATAATTTTCACTCTTATGAAGAAATCATTTATATTCAAAAATAAAACTCTTGATTATGAGGCCAAAAAATTTGGAAAACACTCAGAAAATATTCAAACTTAAAAACATGTCTTTGAAAAATACCTACCATTCTCATTCACAGTAATCTAGATTTTTCAACAAACACAATCATACCCAAAACATTCTAAGAGGACACATCAAGGGATTCTCCCCCAAAAGCTTGTATACTGTTGTTGATGAATTGGACCTATTTCACCCACTTATATCTCTAGATTTCTATATTACCTCTATAACAAGTTCATTCTCTAGCTCCTCGAAATAGGTGGGGATGCACAATGGAACTACACTAAATCAGATCACTTTGTGGAGTCCCTACTGAAACATTCATGCTTGGAAGTAGCCATCTCAGATCATGTTAAGAGACTAGTGTGTAAAGTGTATGAATCTTGATGTGTATAATTCCATTACCATCCCTTCATATAGGTGCTTCAAAAGCTCTATAATCCGAATGGGTTGTAAGAAGGATTGGTAGTACTCCTCACAAAACGGTTATTGGAAGTCATCCCATTAAAGTATTGACTCATCATACACTTAGGAATCTAAACTCCCACAATGCCTAGATTCTCTATGTAAAATAATAACTTCCAAATACACCATATGTTCTATAGGTTTTTAGCCAATCTCTAAGATGAGGACCACCAACTCTAACCAATCTTGTGTTTCTTGGGGATCTGGCTCGCAGCAGAACCTCAATGGTCTCTAATGCTAGAACTTGTGGAGTGTGCTCTGTCTGTGCACGTCCTCAACCTACTCTACTGAGAGTATATACTAAATAATAGGTGGATGTTCTTCTACCTTCCCAACTACAGTAAGAGGACGACATGAAGGTCCCTAAACTGAGGCCCCATCACACATAGGGTCGTTGTCACAAACTAGAGCTGGTATCCTGGCCAGCTATCATCCTAGAGGCATCCTAAAAGTTACCAAGGTTTACCTTAGTAAGATGAGAATATATATATATATATAAATGGGGGAATAAATCAAGAAGGAATGTAAATTACTCAATATTATATGGTCCATGTACCATTTCCCCTACAATAAATGTCTCAGGGTGCCAAGTCGACAAGCGGGTAGTCATGATCCTGGTGAATGGATACATCAGTCATTCGCACCATCAGTGGAATCCATGGACATAGGGATTCTCTCAAGACACTTAAAAATTATTTCCCTAAACCAAACCAATCCATTTTAATGGAAAACTTATGAATAATGTCCCACGGAATGAATTTTCTTCTATACAAATCTTTCATAACCAGACCTAAGCTGGGGCACGAGCCAGAAGTACCCCAATCCCTCCTCTATAGGCTAGGGGTGGTAAAAAGTGGTGAAGGGATGATAAAATCGAGGAGTCCTTTTCGAAAGTACTTATACAAAGACACCCATAGCTAACTCAATGAAAAAGTGCAGAGGAATGGAAATAAAATATGAAACACCGCTATAAATAATCCAAAAGATGCATGGACCACCAAACCGAACAAAGTACGGTAGTGTAACCTGAAAGGGAAAGGGAAATGTACATTCCCTCATTGAGAAATGTAACAACCTAAAAAACTAGAAATTTTTTAAGCAAATGAAAGGCCAGCTCATGTATCCCAAGCTATGAACTCCAAACATGGTCTAAGCAATATGTATCCCTAAGCTCCCATGATGTCACGTTGGACATGTTTTTTATGAAAAGTGTTGGGAAAAGCCCATACAGGGGTGACTATATACATACATAATAGAACCCCCTGAAAATATGAAAGGGGATAAGGAATAGATACAAATGAAGTGGAAGGTAGTGGATAGAATAAGGTATGGTAAAAGAGAACAGCTCAACCCAACAATATTTTTAAGGTAGACTCATCCATACACAAGAATCTTGGAATAGTGAGAAGATAAAATTCTCATCAAGTCTTCACTACCTATAGTAGGAGATTATACATATCCAAACATGAGAATCAAAACATGGATTGAATGTGGAATACCCCATGTGTCTTCTCTAATATTATAAGGAGAGTAAAAAAACCTAAGGAGTGGGCACTAAAATATTATATATATATATATATATATATTCATTAAAAGATTCCCAAATGGGAGAGTAAATGGATCTACATAACATTTCTAGGACAAAGAAGATGATTAGACAACATTTTCAAATTTAGTCCAATTGTGAAGCCCAAAACCTCATGTATCTGTCCATAACACACAATTCAATGGAAATCAATCCCCAAACCTTGATACTATACTCTTTGGGAAGAACTGACTTTCCCACACGGTTTTATGTAACCTATGTAGAATGAGTCTTAGTGGGGAAATCATCCATCTTTCTAGTGATTCCATGGGTGTTTCAAACCACTCCTCATCATTATGCCACATAGTTCTCGGGCCACCAATTTGGGAAAAGATATTGTGCCATAGTAGGACATGATGATCTTACTCTAGTAGTCAGTGAGGAACACCACTACCCAGCCTAGATGGAGGGCACAAATTGGGAAGGTCACTGAGGAACGCCACTGCCCAGTCCTATTGGTTGGTAAGCTCATCAAGTCGTTAAGAAAATGCAACCGGCCAATACGGCTGGTGGGTTACGCATTGATGAAATCATTAAGAAACACCACTTCCCATTCTAGGTTTAGGGTAAGACCGAAATTTCCAAGAACTCCACTACCCAATCCTACTAGAGGGTAACTTAGAAAGATCATTAGGTAATGCCACTACCCAATCCTATAGCATGGTAATCCTTGAACTTCCATTGGGGAATTCCTCTTCACATCACATCTGGAGGGTAAGCCTGGTACTACTGTAGTGATTTTTTTATGTTTTCTTCCATCATCGGGTGTCACCTATGTGTGTACCAACCTAGAAAATTAACATCATGTCTTTAAATCTCCTTTTAGGGGGACCATCACGTTATACATAGAGAAACACATAGGATAAAAAACTTGTGGTCCAAAATAAGAGTTTAAATGAAGGAGATACAGAGGTTAAAAGTCACATGAAATAGATCAAGTAGAACCCGACATGTGAGGGGGGCCACATAGTGTGTGGTCCCTCTTCATTTCCTAGACGGGTCTCTATTCAGTACAAGGGTCCCATCAATGTAGGGGTACATGCTATGTAGGTGGACTACATGGAGTGTCCCACCCATTCAAGGATCGGGTTGTGCCCATGTACTCAGACCCTGTGTCCATGTATTTTGCTACACATTGTATTAGTCCACATGATATTCCACCTGTGTGTCCAACCCATGAATGTGTTTCTCTTACACGGAGTCCCCACATGTGTGACCCATCGCACAGGTTGTCCAAATTGGGAAGGGATACATGAAGTGTGAGGTAAGGCTACACGTTGTGTCATCCTTATCATATGCTAAACCCTAGAACCACCGCTATGGGAGCTACATGCCATGTGTTATTCATCACACATGATGTGCTGTTATGATTTTTCTAGAACATCCCATTTTCTATTGTTCTTAATCTGTGCTCCAAATTTAGTCAAGCCACTTCATATCCCAGGGTGAATCTTTTCGAATGCTTCATATCTAGATTTGAATGGTGCTCTTCTGTAATCGTTCTCTAGGAATCAGACATCGGAATGAACAAGATTTATGTTCTTAAAACCACTCACTATCGCACCTTTTTTCATTAATGATCCAGTGTAAAAAATTCAGATCCATTCATTGTACAGATTTCAGATCCATTCTTTGTGAGCAATTTCATCATTGTTTCATCAATCATCCATAAATCGGGGTACTCGATTGGGCTCGAGTTTCCTAGTAACAATCGAAATGGGAATTGTGAGGTTTAATTGTTGAGGAATGTGAATAATAGAGGGAGTAAATTCCCTAGAAAAAGGTTTTCAATCATTGGGAAAGCGTTCCTAGCCAACGATAAGGATCATAAAATTTAGATTAAAAATAACTAAAAAACAGAAGAAAATAATCTAGTTTCAATCCTTTGGAACATGCAAAGGGGATGTTGATCAAAGAAATATTTATCAATCTACAGAAAAGTTTAATATACAGTGTAAAAATCACGAAAGATTAGTCCTTCCTCTTGCTTGGATCGGTCACTGGTGAAGAACACGTTTACCAATGGGGGAGGAGGATCTGTTGCATTTGATCCACCCTGATCCATGGGTTTATCATTTGTTGATGGAATTCTCCAAAGTAGTATTATGCTCTCACCAATTAATCATAGGAATGATTATTCTAACCTAGAAAATTCCCTTTAATGACCTACTTAAAGGATTTTAATTTGGTCAAAGGTAAATTAATAATTTAAATAAATAATTAATTATATGGATTAAACACACTTCCAATGAGTGAGAGGTCAGAATGTCCCATGCCAACTAATTTTATGTCACACCTTTGGTAACCACCTCATTCTGTACTCGACCATAGTCTAGAATTTCGGATTCAATTAACTTTTTATGATTTATCCTAATTTATTTTTTTATCTGTGCATGAGTGACATAAAATATATTTAATATATTTATAAAGTTAATTCTGGGCTCATTGGGCCTTAGAATAGCATGTCGTCCCAGCCCCTAACTATGGAAATATATATATATATAAATATTTCAAAGTCTTACAGGGGAAAAAATGGGTCTCTGTAGTAACATTTTAATTTATTTCTCAAAATTTTGAAAATAAGAACTATAAGTTAAAAGAATATTTTAAAATGCATAGAGTTATTCAATAAATTAATATTTATTTACTTAATTGGTTTTTTATCTTCTAGGATATGAATATAAAATAATTAAATCATAAAAATTATAACTTCCACAAAAACATAATTTTTTGACTAAAAATAAACCTTTTTTGAAAAAACTCTCAAAAAATACATGGTATATTTTTTTATGAGTAATTAAAAAAACAAATTTTATTTTATAAAATTTTAATCCTATAATTTTTATTTTTTTTAAATAAAATCCATAATATAAAGAAAATAGTTTTATTAAAAATAACATTTTTCAATATTAATTAGTATTAATTATTTATCATACAAATGTAATAGATTTTATTGGTTTATTAATATTTTTCTTCTAATATGTTTTGGTTTTTACAATTTTTTGTGGTGTGTAACACATTTAATCAAACATAACATCAGTTTTACAAGGTCTATAATTTTGGGATGTTACAATGTGAGTGGGTAAAGGGTTTGTTATCCACACATTATCTAATATAAATAGTTATTGATTATAATAAATAAATATAAAGATACTTGTGGAGAATCTATTGAAGAATGATAGATTTTATCACTGTTTCGATCTTAAACAGTTATAAAAATTAAAGGATGTTGCAATGTTAGATAAAAGGATAGACCCCTAATATACATTTAAGCTCACTATATTTTTTATCTATGATATTATCCCTACCATAATTGAGTTTTCTATATCAAAATCTTTATCAATTGTAATATCTAACGTAGTTGGTATGTGTTTGGAATGTTTCAATGTTAGATACAAAGGATTGAGTTACCATATGTAATACAGCTCACTATCTTTTATATTTATGATATTATTCATACCATCATTTTGATTTTAAATATCACAAGCTATATTAATTTTAATTTATAATGTAGTTGGTATGTTTTATGAATACCGATTTTATCTTTCTCTACATAGTCATATTTTTGAATCAGAAGTGAAATCGTAGTTGAGAAAAATCCTAGTGTTTCTAAATTGATGAGTTAATTGATTGAGATAATAAAATATTAGTTTATGGTTTTCTATAATTACATGGTTGATAAAAGAATTAATTTTACTTTCTTAATTGCTGAAAAATTATACAAAATATTATCTATGTGAAAAATGATATTGTATATAGTAAAATATTCAATTTTATTTGAAATACTTAATAACTTAAATTATGTTATGAAATTCATTAGTGGTTTCATAAATTTAATGTAATATTAATTGATATGGTTTTCCATATTTTGGGATTAAAATCTCAATTCAATGATACTTTGGATTATCAAGTCTAAAAATATTAGGATAATCACTAGTTT
Organism: Viscum album; assembly: GCA_963277665.1. Taxonomy (NCBI): domain Eukaryota; kingdom Viridiplantae; phylum Streptophyta; class Magnoliopsida; order Santalales; family Viscaceae; genus Viscum; species Viscum album. Next base: position 460,004,358 of record OY728135.1, read on the forward strand.
TGAGGACATATTTTTCATTCATCCCATGGATCTTAAAGAAAAAATTGTATCATAAGAGTGAATATATAAATGTATTTAATTCATATCTGAGGATTTATTATTGAAATGAAATTATTTTATATATTGGGATGTTCTGTGGTGTTTTTCCAACTTAATATTTCAATAAAACAACATAAGGAAAAGTTGATAGATTATTTATGACAAAAGTTTTCAAACATTTCATTAGAACACTATTGAGCACCATAATATGTATAAAAGTGCACATGGTCACCAGTATCTAAATATAGTGTAAATGATAAATAAGAAATTTTTGTATTTTTTTTATTTACATAATGATATGAACATTAAAGAACGTATCATTTTGAAAAATATAGGTAACACGAATGAATATTTATATCTTTAATAGATAATAATAAAAGTGCATCATGATGATATTCTTCTAGTACTAAGGGAAAATAGAAATAATTAGCTATGTAAGGTGGGGTTTTTAATATAAAAATTTATAATTATTGTGACATTATGATTTTATAACATTATAAAATTTAATAATTATGATTTAGATTTAGTAAATGATTGGAAAGTTATAAAATAATTTAAATAAAAATGTTTGTGGTAGAAATACTCAAAATTAACTATTTATATTGGAGGTTTAATATAAAAAATAATTAGTTAATATAATATCATGAATTTTTATGTTTGTATCATTTAGTTATTATATTTTTAATAATGAACATGGTGAAGAAATAGTATTAAAAAAAATTGTTTATTAAAATATAAAAACACAAATGAAATGTTTGTGGAACTTTATTAGACAATATATGAATATGGAGGATTTATACAATACAAAATAAAAATATGGATAGCTAAAAAAATTAACATTCTGTTTATAGTCTATATCTATCATAAAACACCAGAGTAAAGAGAATGTATAATGATAAATGAATACTATAAAAAATAAGATAAAAGTAAATATGAATTTAATTTATGTTATAACAAAATTAATTAAGTATGTAATATAAACACATAATAAAATATTTATTCTTATTCATCTTAATTTTTTTCATGAAAATTTTCTTTGATGTTTTATATTGGTTGTTGACTACCTAACATAACCTTTATCTGGATTTGAAGAGTTTCTACATGTCAAAATATGACTGGGAGATGCACATGTTAATAAAGTAATATTAATTAGTAATTTAACCATTAAAATATTTAGAGGTAACCCTAAAAAAATCTTAAAAAAATATTTAATGATGATCATTTTTTTATTGGTTTTAAATAAAATATGGTCTTTAATGGAGATAATTGGTTATGGTTGATCCATGTAGTCGACTCCACTTAAGTGGATTTAAGGATTGTTTGTTGTTGTTGTTTTTTTATCATTAATTTTTTTGTAATTATTAATATATTTCAAATAGTAAAATGTATTTGAGGGTGAAATAATTGATATAAGTAAATGTATATTGGTTAATTTTAGGAGAAACAAATTAGTTAAACCAAAAAATATATACTAGGGAGTGAGTTATAATTTAATAAATAAAAATACTAAACTATAATTGTAAAAAAAAGTGTATAAAAAAGTGTACCTTTATGGTTTGTTAAGTTATGGATATATTCATTAGGTACTAAATATCTAGTATATTTTATCTATTTAGTTAAAGGATGAATGTATAAAATTGGGTTATACGTAATGGAATATATAAAGTTTAATCCTATGAAAAAATTTATATTTTTTCATTATTTGAAATATATTCACAAAAAATAATTTGGTAAAATAAATAAAATTTTCTTAATTTAGAGAAAAAATCATTCTCTATCCATGAAAAAACCTAAGAGATCATCTAATTTAAACAATTAGTAACATAAATTAAAGGAAACACCTGTTTATAAAAAAAAATATGACAAAATTGATAGGGAATTATTGAGATTTATTAGTATTAGATATTGAGTTTGATGTGTTTTTTTTAAATTGATTGGATAATATGACTTCATGTAGATATATATATTATATTTTCAGCAGTACATAATATAATTAATTATATAAATATAATTAACCCCATTATTTAGACATATAAATGATTAATTAGTAAGAATAATGGAATTTATAAGATGATACCAAAAATCTATGAATAAATAAGTAAATGTAAATAATTTTATAGATATTGAAATAAATATTATACCTCATTTATAGATTACTTTTTTTATAAGATTTCTAGTTAATTAAATAATATATTTAAAAAATGAATTATTATATTATAAAAAATACTATAAAAATAGAAGTTATATAATTTGTTTCAAACAAACCTATTAACATGAAAAAAATTATTGGATTTATAATGATAAATTCAATTGAGAAGTTTCATATATAGTAGTTTCTACAATAATAGGGTATAAAATGGTATTATTAATAATTGATTTTTTTGAACTTAAAAAATGATAAAAAATGTACAATTTTAATGATATATTAATTTAGTAAAAATTTAATTTATAATGTACTATGATAGTTATACTTAGGAGATTTTTTTTTGAAATGTTTGTAATAATAAACTCTATTCTATATGTTTGAATAAAAGTGACTCTAAAAGTTAAGTAATTTCTATTTTATGATTATCTACATAAAACATATTTACAATAAAGATTTAATAGTTGAGTACATAAAAAACCAATATTAAAAATTTGTTAAGAACATGATATATATTTGAATGAATCATTTAAGGGTAAATTGGATAATTATAAGAGAATTTTGAATTATCTTATCATTATATGTCATTCAATCTATTTTATTCTCTAATAAAAAAACTAGTGCTTAGGGTGCGTATTAGTGGTATTTATAAAACTTTCATGAAATAACTCATATACAAAAAATAATATAGTGCTGGTTTTATTATACCACCGCAATGTTTTTTTATTTTAACAAATAATGGTGGTTTCAACTAAACCATAATATTTTTTTAGAAAAATACCACATTCTTCGTCCCCTCACTCCTTTACCCCGCTCCCTCTATGTCCTTGGCCTCGATCCCCTACCCATATGACCTTCTCCTCTCCCCTCTTTGGTGATGTACCCAACCCCCCACTTTAGCAAAAAACATTGATCCCACCACCTCCGACCACCCTATCTTCTCCTCAGTGGAGACCTGTAACCCCCCCACCCCCACCCCCACCGACCTATCTCTCCCTCCTCAGCAGTGACCTAGTATCCCCCTCTCCCCTCTGACCTCCATCTTTCCTCCGTGACGATGCCCTATAACCCCCCTTCAACCTCCCTCTCCCATACTCAGATTCAACCCATGATCCCCCTTCCCAAACTCCCTCCACCCTCTTAGGCGGCATCCTGTGACCCCCACCCCCCTTGCGACCTCCATCTCCCCTCCTCTATCGGGACTTCTAACCCCCTCCTACCTCTATATCCCTCTCCATCTCCCCTTATCAGGGAAACCCTCTGCCTGCAACTACCCATCCCTTGATCCCCCTATCAGTGCCTATCTTCACCCAACACCCCTATCAGCTACTATGGGGACCCCGATCCCCCTTTTCATCGACCACTATGACCTCGAAAAAACCTTCTGAATACTGTTGTGACCTCTTCTCTCCCATTTATCTATTTTCATGACCCCGACATTACTATCATTCACCGTCGTGATTCGACCCCCCTATAAACTACTGTCGTGACCTCAATCCCCCTTTTGGGTGGTAATAATGACCCTGAACCCCCCCCCAAGATTATGTGATTCTAATAAACACTTTCATTACTTTTTTTTTTGAATTATTAATATACTAGATTCCTCAATTTTCATATTAAATTGATTTTTTGTTACATGTTAAATATTTAGTCAAGTAAAATTTATGTGATTCCAAAGCTCTTTAATGAAATGTTTATTCACTTCTATTGATTTTATTTATTTTATTATTAATTTATTATGATTTAAATTTTTTTCTATATATATTTTTTTGTTATTATATTTACATGATAGATTAAGATAATTTTTTTAAATTATATTTATTATGGTTATCAAAGATGTCTAAATATTACATGAAATGATATTTTTTATATAATTATCCTTCTATGAATGTTTTCCTTAAAAGGTTAATGAACTTATTTATTTACCCATCATGTATGAAATGAAGTGGTAGGTTATGTATATCATGGAATTTTTAATATTTTTCTAGTGATAAAGTAATCATTTTTCTATTATTATATTGATCCCTGTTAGGTGATAAGAATGATGTGGATATATTTTTCATGAAAAAATATCACTAGTTTTCTGAGAAGATGGAAGTTATATAAATTATCCTTAAATACCTCTTATATTATAAGAATGTGTTGGTCATATAATTTTTTCGATTATTTATCTATGTTTGTGAGAAATTATAATTTATTTGATTCATGTTTTTATTACATGTTTTATAAATGAATTTTCATTATGTGATTCATCCAATTTTCCATTATAGATTTCATGATAGAGTCTATGAAGAAGTTTGGTGATGTTTAATTTTGATTGTACATATTTGATTAAACATTTATATATTTATATCTAAATGTATATATATAATAAAATCAAATACATATGGATAGAAGTTTTATGAATTTTCCTCGAAACACATATTGATATGTGAAGTGTTCAGTGGATTTTTTAGATTATTCAATTTGAAATTGATTAGCGGATAATAGAATAAAATATATGTGTCCTGGTTTTAACTTCAAATTATGGTTGAATAAAAATAAGTTATAAGATAATTAAAAACTCAAATAGTTTTCTAGATGATATTTATGTTTGATTTCAAATGGTAAAAATGAAAATATTTTTAACAAAATAGAGAGTGGCCCTGTAGAGGAGAATTTAGTTCAAAATTGTTGAAATGGTGCATTTGGATTTGAAGAATACAATATCCAAAATTTAAATAAATCAATAGAACCATCAGCTGATCCTAAGTATGTTAATCATTATCTTAACTTTACTATAGAAAAAAACAAGTTTTATAAATTATTTCAAGATGGACCGCAAGAACTATTTAAAGGGTGTTCCAAGTATCCAAATTTTTCTTTTCTAATTAATTTATATCATATCAAGTGTCTCTTTGGAATTACTAAAAATTAAATGAACATGATTTTAGTGTATCCTTAGGATGCATTTAGTGATTCTTTGATCCCTGTATCATTCTATGAGATGAATAATGCCATAAAAAAACCTTGGACTTGATTATACAATGATACATGAACACAAAAAAGATTGCATGACTTTTTGGGGAGAAGATTATGATAAAGAAGAATTCATAATATTTCATACAATAATATGGATGTCAATGAACAACAGTGAGAGTATAATTTAATAAAACCAAAGAAAAAAAACATTATAAAAAAAATGCAGCAAACATATTGTGTTACTTTCTCTAAAACCATGCTTGAAATTATTATTCATGTTGTACAAGAATGCATAATACATGAAGTGGGATTCTTAGGATTGTAATGATGGCTTGATGAGACATCCAAAAGATTTAACTTCATGGATGATGTTTGATTCGTTATATCCATATTTTTTTTCAGATCATAAGAATGTCTATTTGTGATTGGATTCTAATAGTTTTAACCCTTTTGGTGCTTTAACTAGTAATTATAGAATTTGGCTGGTTTTTTTGATCCCCTATAATCTACACTCATTTATTAGTATGAAGAAGACTTATTTAATTATTGTGATGATTATTAATGGAATGAAAATTCCAAAAATTGACATTGAGGTATACCTTGAAACTCTATTCAATGAATTGTGAGAATTATGGGATTATAGTGTGGAAGCATATGAGGTTTCCACAAGATAACTATTCAAAATGCATGATTCATTAATATTGAAAATTAGTGACTTTCTTGAATAAGAAAATTTATCAGGTTGGAACTGTCATACTAGTTTGTCTTGTCCAATTTTTATTTTTGATTTTGAACCTCAATGATTACCTCATAGTTGAAAATTGTGTTTTTAAGTGTCATTGTCAATTTTATGATACCTTAGTTAAATTTACGTTAAAAACACACGATTAAATGGATATATTAAATTGAGAAAGCCACCAAAGGAGTTATCTAGCTTATAAATTTTGGGAAAATTAATGAATTCCACTATAGAATTTGGAAAATGTCATTAGCTTAAATAAGGAGGGGAAAGGGTATAAAGTACAGAATCAGAAGTAGTCGAAACAATAAAAATGGAATAAAAATAGTGTATTTATAAAACTTAATTTTTTTTGTTACTAATTTGATACATCATTATCTTAAAGTAATTCATGTTGAGAAGAATTTTTGTGATATTGTAATTTTTAAGATGTTTAATGAGAAGGGTAAATGTAAGAATAACCTAAATTCTCATAAGTATTTGGAGTCAATGAATTTAATGAATGTTTTGTTTTAAAATGATAACGGAAAGTATCGTTTGGCTATTTTTACAATCAAAAATCATGTAAAAGATGTATTCCTTTGAACATTAAAGAATGTAAATGATCTTTATGGATATTGAAGTAACATATCAAGGTATGTTGAATTAAAATATCAAATGTTACATGAATTGAAATTTACTGGCTCACATATTTTGGTGGATCGGTTTTTGTTCTTATTGGAATTGTATAATACGTTACCTAAAAATGTAATTTTGTTTCTAGTTAAGTTTTGTACCTTTTTAAGAGATATGTTTTAAAAAATGACAATTGTTACTGATATTTATAAACATCAAGAAATATTTGTTTTGGAACATTTTCATTTGGGGATGTTATTTCCCCCTTTATTCATCACATTCACTATTCATTTTATTGTTCATTTGGTTAAAGAAGCTAAATTTTGTGGACTTGTGCACTATCAATGGATGTTTCCAATTGAGAGGTATATTGATATTTTTTTATTTTTATTGGTGAATTATATTTTATCATATCATTGAATTAAATTTTCTAATACATTTATAAAAGTATTTCATCATATACTTAGTTAAATTGAAATCATATGTGAGGAATAAAGCTCACCCAGAAGGCTCTATTGCGGATGGTTACATAACCAAGGAGTAATTGACCTTCTATTCTAGGTATTTGGAAGGGATTTAGACTATATTCAATCATTTTGGTTGTGATGATGACATATCCACTAAATCTCTTTTTAAAAACCATTCATTGGGTTTTACATCTATTGGATGACCAATTAGAAATGGGTAAAATTTTACACTTATTCAATTGAAGTTTCTATATAAAAATAGATATGTGATACTCAATATTGTTATTGAAAATCCATTTATGGAAGAATTGTGAATGGAAACAAGGAGACTAAGGGTTCAACCTCGAAATGAGATAGAATTAACAAAAACTATTAATACGGAAAATATTTAATGGTTTTCCCATTATGTAATAATATAATCATATTCTTGTTATTGATGTGTACTTATTTTATCTATGTTAAAAGTAACACCTTATATCTTTTTGTCTTGACAATTAATGTTGAGAATTGAGATAAAATATTAATTTTTTTGAGATTCTAGATCGAGGTCCACTAAGGCAGGTTAACAAATTCAATGCCTACAGTATTCATGGATTCATGTTTCATACAATTTATCATGAAGAATACATGAAAACTCAAAATAGTGGTGTATATACAATTTAAGAGGAGGGATAATATGAAAATATTAATAATATAATGGAATTAAAATATCATTGTAGTTTTTAGTAATTATATTAAAATTCAAGTGGGTACACATTGATATGGGTATAATGAAAATTCACTACACTTTACTTCTCTCAACATCTCTCTCTTTATCAATATTGGTGAGAGTAAATAGCATAATACATTTATCTTGTCTTCATAAGTGAAGATGGTTTATTATGTGGATGTTGAAATACATGAAAATTATAGTGTTATTTTAAACATAAAGATGAGATACTTATAAGATATGGGTCATGAAGATCAATTGGTTCTTCATGAGTGTGAACCTCATCACCCACACAATATAGTATAGTTTTTCCAGAAAATATTGAAATAGTAGAACTTGAAAGAGAGGTTGAAAATAAAGGACTCATCCAAATGGTCAATGATAATAATAAATATAATAAAAATGAATATAATTGAATGTATAAATTTTTAATGAGAATATATTTCACTTTCTCATTGATAAGTGATTCTTATATTGTTCAATTTTTTCATTTTTTCTGAATGTTTTTTTTCATTTTTTATACATTTAATATACATTAACAATTTGAATTTATATAATTCCAAGAACAAAAAAGTTACAGTATCCTATCCAATCAGAATATTTAAGAATTCCCCCACTACCATCATATTATTTGGATCAGAGTGATTCTATTGCATCTGATAATATAAGTGAGAGATATTTTTTCCCAAATGTTGTTATTATCCCACTATCTGATCCACTTCTAATAATGGTGCAGTTGTTCAACCCTCCATATATGGGATATTGGTGAGTTACATTTAATGGTATGTTTGTAATTGTCTTAAAAAACAATATGTTTTACTAATTGTTTAAAGCATTTGTCAAACTGATAAAGAAAACAATATAATGGATAAAAATATGAAAACAATATATCTATGGGACCTAAAGGAATTCAAGATTATTATTCCATTTTGATGATTTCGGGATTTCTATCGGTGAAGCTGGACGAATATATGGGAAGGTTCTTGTCCTAAATTATTGAGATATAGTTTTCATTCCCATTAATTATAATGAAAGGATGCATATTAAAATAGTTTGGGAAAATCATTTTTTGATACTCAAGTAAAGGTAATATTAATTTTATATTACTTGATAAATAATTTAAAATATCAGAGTAAAATTTTTTAATATACATATAAAGTGTTATTTTTTTAATTTTAGATGTTTTTTTTATTTTGATGTCCCCAAATCCATTTCATACCATGGACTTTGAAAATTTTTGTTAATAAATGGAGTGATTTTAAATTGAGATTAATGGATGAAATTAATGATACTTATCTAAGATCAAGGCAGAAGTCTGAGGAAGTGCCTAAATTCATTTCTCATGAGCAATAGAATCTCTCTATTGATATTAGTAGAGATGAAGCTCATGATGTAATTATATATTTTATATTATCATAATAAAAAAACACAATAAAATTATAATCTTTATGAATGTTCCTAGGTTTTTTCGAATTATCTAAACAATACTATGAATCATCATAAGAAATTCATTCCTTAAATTTTTAGGTCTCAAAAAATAAAAAATAAATTTAAATTTTGGTTTGTATTTTATTCATTATTAGTTATATCATTTTATTATAAGTTAATAGTTTTCAAACTTTTTTATACTTTTTTGTAATGTCTAATGAATTAGGTTAGCCTATTGGCCGAACAGAGGTGTTGTTCAAGGTACATAGCAAACACGATTCATTTTTTTAAATGAACCTACAAAATATGTTGCAGTAAGTAATTTTCATTAAAATTTAATGTTATTTCATTAATATAAAAACATAATAATGAAAAATTTATTATAACAACTAACAATCCTTAATCCCAATTAAATGGGGCTATCTACATAGATGAAATGATTCCAATTTGGAATAATTTGATACATCTAGTCTAACCCAATTAATTGGGATTAGTTCTTGTTTGTTATTATAATATATTTTTCATTATTAAGTTTTTATAGTTATTAAATAACAATAAATAGTAATGACCCATTTATTAAATATATAATGTAATGTCGCGACCCTAGAAGCTTGGAGTTAATACATTATTTTAATACATTTTCATGATTACAAGTAATCAAATCCTAAAGGACCAATCAGTTTAGTAGTCTTGAAGAAACTAGATACAAACATGGAACCCATTTTACATTTTTATAGGAAACAAAATATGATACATAACACAAGATAATATACTACATCCTCGAAAACTAAATAAATTATCCCATATTCAAAACCTAGGGAAGGAAAAAATTAAAGGGGTGATATAAAATTCTTAGTAAGGGTTAATAAATACATCAAAAAATAACATAACCATAAACATTATACATGGTTAATAACAAAAACACATGCCTTTAAAAATAAACTTAAACACATTATTGAAGGAATAAGATATGAATAAATAATTCCATAATAAAACATAATCATGGGTATTATAAAAGTTAAATAACCAAATGAAATACCAATAATATTTTCATAATGAGGGAGATGAATATGTAGGAAATCATAACCATACATTCAAGGGCTTGTTCCAAGACCATAAATAACCATTTTGTCAAGGCCTCATGCCATGACCTAGTTTGTCTCATAAGACCTACCGATGCATCGAGGGGATATAGTGGGCCCCAAACGAAACTTACTAAGTCCAATGAATTCCTATTATTAATGGGGATATGCATAAACAACATATCCATTCATAGTGAAACAAACATATGAAATGTAAATAACATTCCCCAATCATTAATCATAAACACTAACCATTCAGAGTAATATGGTGAATGGTTTCAAGATAGCACATACATAGTCAAACAAATCTTAAAACATTCAATAAAACATGTTAGATGATATCATAGGGGTTAAACCTCAATGATGTACAAGATTCAACATAGGATGTTTTCATAGATTAGGATACATCTAAATGAGACCATTAACAAATTATTGAGGATATAATCCTTAAACATTCCAAAGTTTCCCATACCACCTTGAAATATTAAAATCATAATACCTTAAAATATCATGAGAATAAGGATACTGTTTATATGATACACCAAATGGCATTAAACACAACAAAATTAATAATGAAGTGGTGAACGAAGAATATATCTCATAAAATATAAATTGAGATGAGAAAAATACTTTTTACTTTGGAAAGAAGAGTTGTTTTGGAAAATCCATTGTATTTTCCATGAAATCAGATTGTAAACATGTATATAAAAGAAAATAAAAGGGATAGTAATTGAAATTATATTTGAGTTTTAAATAAAGTCTTACTGAGGTGAAATCAATTAAAAATAGTTTTTAAGGAAATTTTAGAAATAAAACATTTTAGTGTGGTTTAAGGAAAATGTTTAAGGATTTTAAAGCACAAAGGCATGTTTTATTTCATAAAACTAGAAATTAACGCAAATAAATTTCTAATGTTAATTTTTTTGATTTTATGAAGATAAATATGGAATAAAAAAGATTATATAGTGAACTTCAAAATATGTAAGAATTCGAGAAGTTCCTTGAATTGGGCTTCCATTTTGGAAGCATTATTGAAAGATTCTTTTAAAACATGTAACTCCCTAAAACATAAAGATGGATTGTGATTGGTACACACATATAGAACATCCAAAAAAATCTAGGAGGATTAAATAAGAATAAATAATAATTTCACCGAGGTTAATATAAAATAATATGAAGAAAATAAAATAAATAGATTCATAATATGAAACCTTATTCGGAAGTATACATACACCATGCACAATTAGTAGTAGTGTAAGTAGAATATCTCACAAAAATGGAAGTGAGATGAAGAAACCCCTTACCTAAAGTCTGATAATGTTCTTCACTTGATCTTATTTTCATGGATAACCAAATTAAATTCATTAATTAATATGTTTATAACCTAGTATAAATTTAATTGTTTTATTCTAACCTTATTAAGTTTAGTCATGTCCTTTTTGATGGGTTAAGAGGTTCAATTTCATTGTTCGGGTATCTTTATTTCATGATCGATATACTTATATACATGAATAGAGAATCATGTGAAATGAGGATTGTTGTACAGAATTGAAGTTATATGTTATTATTGAACCTACATAAGTTTACATGGTTATAAATTTCATTTGGTATCTTAGAGTGAAGATGAATCATTATATAAATTATTTAATGATAACTGTTTGGTTTAATTGGCAGTTTTTGGACACCACAAAATCATTTTCTTTAAAAATCCATACCATATGTAAAATAAGATTCAAAAACTATAGATGAGACAAAATACATATATTATGTTCTATTGAAACCATAATAATGGTTTCATGACCATCATTGAAATCAGTAGTAGAAATTGAAAACCCATTGTCCTTGAATGTGGTAAATTAGCACATATTGGATGATGTTTTCATTTTTAGTATAAAAGAATGGGAAAAGAGAGATTATGAAGAAATATTAAATTAGTATAATAAAATTATAGTTCATTTATGGTAATGGAATTAACATATCATTTGGAGGATGGTGATGAGGAAATAAAAAGAAAAGATAGAAACTTAAAATAAAAGAAAATTTGAGAAATCCCTCATGAAAATTTGGCATCCTAACAGCGTCGAATAAAATTTCATAAAATATTTTGATGAGAGAAAAAGTGTATATAATAATAAATACATAATTTGGACAGTAAGAGGGATATGGAAGGTCATATAATAGTATAAACCAATTTAAATTAAAATATAATAACATAATAATATTTCCTGAGAAAGAGAGGGATTCTGAGATGAAAATTCTACAGCATAACGACAATGCAACATGGCTTTTAGAAAATACTAAAAGGAGAGGGGAAAAGGGTCACACATTAATAAAAGAATCATAAAATAGTATAGGTACAAAATAATATGTAAATAATCATATGTTATGAAAATGTGGAATACATACCACATAAAAGATAACTTGGATGGAAAAGAGAAGTTGAGAAATCTTTTACCTTATAGGGTAACTCCTATGACATGAAGGCCGGGACCTTGGGGCCTTGAGAAAACCTTATGAGGACTAATAGGAAGGTAAAAATACCTGATATTAGAGGATTATGAGTTTTTATAAATTAGAATGAAGGAATGAGTGGGTATTTATAGTAAATGAGAGTGTTTTTTATTAATTTAAAGGGACACCTCATTAGAGGTTTTATCGAAACCATGGGCTTTACCATGGTATTTTTCCAAGGTATTACCCACTTGGGACAAATAACATCACATTTAACTGTAAAAAAGTCTACCAGAATTTTATATTAATTAAGATGTCATTATAATATCCTTAAACATACCAAAAACTCAAAACTGTATTTTTACTATTCACAAAAAATTCATGTATTTTAGAAAAATCACAAAAATTAACCATAACTATTTTTTGATGTTTGTAATTCAGAAATGAACTCCATTTTTTTAAATAATTTTCTATTTTTATTTTTAATTTAAGTTTTAAATAAATTCATAATTTATTACAAAAAAACAACATTAAAACTATAACTCATTTTATAACACCTTGAGAAGTTAATCAATGTCCCATAAAATTATATTATAACCATAAGAAAATAAAGTGACAATTTATGATTAGTTTTTATGAAAATATATTTCCATTTTAAAGTATTAAATTAATCATAAAAATTGAATTAAATAACTTTGACATACAAAATACGAATATTTATACTATGATTTTTTCACTTATAATATGTCTGAATGGTATTTATACACTCATGGGTTTTTTGGATAATTTAATAGCAACTGTATATGTCAGTTTTTCAAAATTAAAATTATAGAATTGGAGAAATTATGTTTATTTTTAGGTTATAATAATTTATTGTTTGTAGATAATTAGTGTTTCAGACATTCTTTATTAATTCTATTTATAAATTTTTAGGGTGTTACATTATTCCCTCAAGAAAATTGTGCCCTCACAGTTTGAAAAGGAAATTTGAAAGTTAATGGTTTCTGCATGAAAATTTCATTGTGGGAAATCCACATCAAAAATAGGGTTAATAAAATATACTCCTAAAAATTGGTTAAGGGAAATGAGGTGGTCAACACAAAGATTATTATTTTGAATTGGGTGACATTAGTTCGAAGTAAAAACCTATACATGGAAGAAAAATCCAACTATGAAGTTCTAATGGAACATTATATAGAACATGTTTAGATGAAATTTGCTTACTTCAAAACTGTAAACTAATGTAAACCAAATTCATTGATATTATCAAAGATTATGATAGTAGGACTAAATTTTATTTTAGACTCTTTTCATTTTTTTAGGTATTATTACACTCTATAAGAGTATAAATATACATTTCTATTTACAAACTCATCCTTTGATTGCACCTTGAACTATCTATACTTCGTCACTTATCACAAGTTACACCATATGGTGAAGTAATACATTAACCTATAAAAGCTCATAAAAATGATCATCTTAAACCATTCCATAATTGGTTAAACATTCCAAAATATAAATATTAAACAGATTATATTGAAGGTCTATAAATTTCCAAGATGAACTTATCATCAACATGAAGTAACTCTAAATTTTCACATTCCAAACATGTGAATAACTTCATCATGTATCCTTTTTAAATATGTTAATAACTTGAATTACCAAAAAAACCATATTGGATACATGCATTATTCTGTATTCCTTAAGTAATATATATGTTATTGGATATATTCCTTAAATCAAAAAGTTTTTTAAACTCCATCGATGATAACATAGATAACTTTTTGATAAGTAAATAATATGTTCCAAGATAGTCAGTACTTATCTGAAACAACCATTTAATCATAATTATCACAAAATTAGATATATATTAAGGGTTTTATTTCCCTCCATAATGATCTTTTCCTATAATGTTTATCTTTATACTGAATGACTTTTCATTTGTACCATTCATCATACGACCTCAAATCCTAAATGAAATAGTATTATAGTACAATCCTCATATATTCCATAATTCATATAACCAGTACATTACTGAAAAAATATTCAAATGACATGATTCTTGACTAGGAATATTCTATTTCATCTGTGGTAGCATCATATGTTGATCATTATCCAAAATAATCATTTGGGGTATATTACTTTGATTCTTGGGACATTGATTCGCATAGTGTCCCATCTCCTTGCATTTGAAGCATTGTACATTAGAAACAATTTTATTACCCTTACAATCTGGAACATGGTGTATTTTGTCTCCAAACTTATAGAAAACACCCATTCCCTTCAATCATTTACCAGGGTGATTCATTCAACAATTATCACATGTGGGAAAACCATTCTTTCTCTTCTTCCCTTTATCCATATTTTTCTCTTTCTACCTCTTCTTCTTTTCCTTCCCTTCAAATCCATAGGACTGGGAGAATTATTTACATACCTTATTAACACATGATACTATTTCGTTATATGATGAGGGCACATGGGAGCTTATATTACTTTGAAACAATGGCTTAATACCATAAATTATGTGATCCTTCTTACTCTTTTCATTATGTGCATTGGTTTCTCATTCCTTTTTGCTAAGCGCCATTTCTAAATAATGGAATACACTATATTAGGTTATGAATCATAATGTATAATCTCAACAATGAAAAATACATTGAACAAATTGAAATATTATCCATAACTAATTTCATAATCATAAAAAAAATTATTTGAGGAAAAAAATTACATTTAATTCCTTCATAATGGTTTGTAAAGAAAATGTGAATTATCCTAAGAATATACTTGGGAGTGTCAAACCAGGTGTGCAGTAAGGCTCATTGTCATGTACTAGGATACCCTGGCTCAAGCCCAAAACTCCTTTTCAGAGTTGTTACTACTAGGTACATCTATGCCAGAACCACGTCCAAATGTAGTGTCTAGATAGGGATATATTTTCTATAAATATCCACATAATTTATTCCTTATATAAATTCTAGGACATTATTTTATGTTTATCCTCAAAGTATATCTCAGGGTTTTGTTCACTAATATATGTTTTCTAAATCATGTTTCTATGTTTTCAAATAAACCTCATTTAATGCCAACTTTAATGCCCTGACCCTAGAAGCTCGAATCCAGTGCATTATTTTAATACATTAGCAAGATTACAAAGAATCAAATCTCAAAGGACCAATCAGTTTAGTAGTCTTAAAAAAACTAGATACAGACAATGAACCCATTTTATATTTTTAACGGAAACAAAATATGATACATAACTAAAGATAACAAACTACAACCTTTAAAACTCAATAAATGATATCTTATTCATATTCTAGGAATAGAAAAAATGTAAGGGGTGAGATCAAATTCTTAGTAAGGGTTAAGAAATATAGCAGAAAATATTATAAACACAAACATTAGCCATGATGAATAACTAAAACACAAGCCTTTAAAAATAAACTTGAACACATTATGGCAGGAATAAGATCTGAATAAATAATGTCATAATGAAACATAATCATGGGTAATATACTAGTCGAATAACCACATGAAATACCAATACTATTTTAATAATGATGTAAATTCAGATTTCGGAAATCATAACCATACCCTCAAGGCCTCGTGCCAAGAGCATAAATAACTATTTTCTCAAAGCCTCATGCCATGACCTAGTTTGTCTCATGAGACCTACTGGTGCATAGAGGGGATATAGCGGGTCCCACCTAATAGTTACTAAGTCAAATACATTCCTATTATTAATGGGGATAAACATAAACAAAATACACATTAATATTGAAACAAACATATGAAATTTAAATAACTTTACCCAATAATTAATTATAAACACTAACCATTCAGAATAATATGGGGAAGGGTTTTGAGATAGCACATCCATAGTGAAACTAATCATAGACCATTCAATAAAACATTGTGGATGATATCATAGGGGTTAACACTCAAAAAAGTACAATATTGAACAAAGAATGTTTCCATAGATGAGGATACTTCTAAATGTGACCATTGAATATATTTTTTGAGTAAATAATCCTTAAACATTCCAAAGTCTCCCATAACACCTTGAAACATTTAAATCATAATCCATTATAATATCATGAGCATAAGGAGACTCTTTATATGATATAAAAAAGGTAATTACGTTCACCATACGTAAGAATTATGCTATGAAAAAGGAATATATCTCATAAAATATAAAGTGACATGAGAAAAATCCTTTTTTACTTTAGAAAGAAGAGTTCTTTTGGAAAATTCTTTGTATTTTCCAGGAAATATGATTTTATCCATGTATATCCAACAAAATAAAAGGGTATATTATTTGAATTATATTTTTGGTTTAAATAAAGTCTTATTGAGTTGAAATCATTTAAAAAGTGTTTTAAGGAAGCTTTTAAAATAAAAAAATAGTTTGGTTTAAGGAATATATTAAGGAATTTTAAAGCACAAAGGCATGTTTGATTTTATAAAACCATAAATGAACCAAAATATATTTCTCATGTTAAAATTTATTATTTTATAATCTTAAATATAACATAAAATAGATTATATAGTGAACTTTAAAATAGGTAAGAATTCAAGAAGTTACTTTAATCAGGATTGCATTTTGGAAGTATTTTTGAAATATTCTTTTAAAACATGTAACTCCCCATAAAATAAAGAAAGATTATGATTTATACACCTATATAGAAAATTAAAACATAGTTTATGGGGATTAAAATATAATAAATAATAATTTCTTTGAGTTTAATAGATAATAAGATCAACCCAGATGAAAAATGGAGGTTCTGGTAGAAAATATTTACAACTTTGTAATCAATTGAATCATATTCCCCCAAAACTAAAAATCATAAAATGATAGATTTAATATCATGAAAATATATAAATTCATAATATTAAACCTTAATGGGAAGTACACGTACAACATACACAAGTATTAGTGGTGGATATATAATTTCTCACAAAAATGGATGTGAGATGAAGAAACCCCTTACCATAAGTCCAATGGTGTTCTTCACTTTATCTTAGTTTCCTAGATAACCAAATTGGAGTCATTAATTAATTTTTTTAGAAGATATTATACATGTAATTTATTTATTATAACCTTATTAAGTTCATTCATGGCTTTTTTATGGGTTAAGAGGTTCAATTGCATTATTCGGGACTAGTTGTTTCAAGAACGATATACTTATAAACATGAACAATGAATCATGTAAAATGAGGACTGTTGTAAAGAATTGAAGTTATATGTTATTATTGAACATACTTAAAGTTACATGGTTCATAATTTCATTTTTTTTCTTAGAGTGAAGATGAATAATTATATAAATTATTTAATGATAACTGTTTGAGTTACTTGGCGGTTTTTGGCCACCATGAACTCATTTTCTTTATAAATCCAAACCCATATGTACAGAAAAGATTATAGAACCATGGATGAGACATAATAAATAAATTATATCCTATTTCAACCATAATAATGGTTCCATGACCATAATTTAAGTCAATAGTAGAAATTGAAAACTCATCCTCTTTGAATGTAGTAAATTAGCACAACTCAGATGATGTTTTCATGTTTAGTATAAAATAATGGGAAAGGGGATATGATGAAGATATATTCCATTATTATAATAACATTATAGTTCATTTAAGGTAATTTAATTATCATATAATTTTTATGAGGGTTATTATGAATAAAAATGAAAATAAAGGAACTAAAAATAAAAGAAAGGTTGAGAAATCCCTCACGAAAATTCGGCAGCCTAACGACATCGCATAAAATTTCATCAAATATTTAGATGAGATTAAAAGGGTATATAATCACTAATACATAATATGGAAACTAAGGGGGATATGTAATGTAATATCATAGCATAAAACAATTTAAATTAAAAGATAATAACATAATAAGTGTACTTGCAATACAGAGATATTTTGAGACAAACATTCTACAACATAACGGCTATGCAAAATGGTTTTTAGAAAAATATTAAAAAGAGAGGGGAAAAGGGCCAACCATTCATAAAAGCCTCATAAAATATTTTAGGGACAAAATAATATTTGAATAAGAACATGGTTTGAAAACTTGAAGTACATACCACACAAAAGAGAACTTGGATGGAAAAGTGACGTTCAAAATTCTCTTACCATATAGAGTAACTTTTAATAATTAATCTTTGGGACCTTGGGGGATTTAGGACACCCTGGGAGGACTACTATGGAGGTAAAAATACCATATATTATAGAATTATGGGTTAATAATTATGGAGAATTATGTAATTATTGGGTATTTATAGTAAATGAGACAAAGTTTTTTAATAATTTAAAGGGACACCTCATTAGTGGTTTTATCAAAACCACAGCTTACCTATGGTATTTTCCCATGGTTTTACCCACTTGGGACACCTCACATCAAAATTAAATATACACAACTAGAACATCATTCGATATTAATTAATATGCAATTATGATATCATTAAATATATCGAAAACTCAAAAATGTATTTTTACTATTCATGAAAAATTCATGTTTTTAAAAAAATCTCAAAAATTCACCATAACTATTTTTTGATGTATAGAATTGAGAAATGAAATGAATTTTTTTTAAATAATTTTTTACATATATTTAATTTAATTTTAAAATAAAATCATATTTATTCCACAAAAACAACTTTTAAACTATAACTCATTTTATAACACCTTGAGAAATTAATAAAGGTCCCATATAATTATTTTATAACCATAAGAAAATAATGTGAAAATTTCTAATTAAAATTTATGAGAATATATTTCCATTTTAAATTATTAAATTAATCAAAAAATTGTAATTAAAATATTTACGACATAAAAAAATACCAATAATTATACTTTAATAGTTTTTTCACTTATAAGATGTCTAAATGGAATTTATACACTCATGGGTGATGTTTCTATGTCTTGGCCAATTTACTATTCATTACTGTTCATTACAATTCAAAAGGTCATGCTACTATTAATAAGGGTATGTCACTACTCATCAAAAATTATGTTTTTCTTATGAGACTCTAAGTATCTTACTAAATGCAACCATGTATGTCAATTTTTCAAAATTAAAATTATTGAAGTGCAAAAATTATGTTCATTTTTTTGTTATAATAAAGTGATATTTGTAGAGAATCATAATTTCAGGCATTCTATATTAAATATATTTATAAATTATTAGGGTGATCCAAAAAATATTATGAAGTTCAAATGTTTTAAAAAACCGTTGTCAATATTTTTTATTAACAAGTTAAAATACAAGATTTCTGAGATAAAAACCCTTCACCATCATCATCGGTTCCCCATAAAGATGCATTTGGGATCCTTTTTGGGAAAGAGCTTCCCAGACATGTACAGGGGATGGGTTTTGGTCCTACTGCATCAGTTTTATTTGGTATGGAATCATTATTTGTTATTGTTACACCTAGTGGGGGTTCGAGTAGTGTTGTTGGTTGGAAAAACATAATAGAAATTACATAATTGAAAGAAAAAGTGAAAGAAGAAGACTCTTATAGGAAATCACAGGATCAGTGGAGTTCAAAAATGTAAATGATTTAGCTTTTTTATTTTAGTGGATGATGGGAAAAATCCTTGAGGAGATTTCCATCCTTGTAGTGCATCCGAATGAGGTAAATTCTAAATTCCTTATATCATTCACACATTTTCAAATAACACAATCAACTTCCAAAAATAAAACAAAAAATGACACTTTTATATAGAAAACATACATTTCAAGTCATACCAACAACATAATGTTCCATATTGACATGGGATTGATTCTTATACATAAAAAATGAATTATAGATCTTTATCCATATGTTTGGAAACTATCCAAGATTTTTTTTAGTTTTGACTTGATAAACAATTCTTGAAGGTATAAAAGCCTTTAAAAATCTATTTCAGGTGGTAAAAACCAGTCAAACAGTGTCATTTTCCCCTAAAATCATAGAACAATAATGGTAGTTTTAATTTTTCATGTTATGGTTTTCACAAGATGGATGCGTGCATTTTTTAGTGTTTTACAACACTAAAACTTACATAGAATGGTGATACCATATAAAATGATCTCATATTGACGTGGAATCATTGGTAAACCACCATTGAAATATTTTTTAGATAAATGTCTAGAAAAAACATCATTCTGGCATTTAATATGTTTGGAATGGCTCATTAAACATTTATTAAAGGTATAAAAGCCTTTAAAAACTTGTGTCGAAGGGTAAAAATGGGGAAAAGTAAGTCAGATTCCCTTGAAATAATAAGAAAACAACTATATGGTGAATTGTGAAATTTAGGAATCAACATCACATCATTTTGAGTTTTGATTTTCCTTGGATGTCCATAAACATGTTTTCAGTGTTTTAATACACTAAAACATGTGGGGAATGGTAAAAAAATTTACATATTATAATAGATTGATGTGAAATCATGGGAAAATAACCACTATGTTATTTTTCACATATAAGCATTGACTACATGTCAATACAATGTGTGGTGTCATCAAAATGACTTCCTAAAAACATCTTAAAGGTATAAAATCCTTTATAATCTTTTATCGGGGGGCCAAAACCATGAAAACGATGTCATATTTCCCTAAAATTAGTGTACAATTACCATAGAAAGAATTTTGAAATGATGGAACTGACGATAGTTTATTCGGACTTATGGTTTTACTATGATATCTGTTAATATGTTATTTGTGTTTCAAAACACTAAAAAAAGTGTGGAACAGTCAAAACTATCTCAAACGACCATATATTGATGTGGAATCCTAGGAAAACTACCACTGAGTTATTTGTTACATGAATATATAGAAAAAATATCAATCCAATGCACAGTGTGGTTAGAATGACTTGGTAAACACTTCTTAGTGGTACAAAAGCCCTTGAAACATGTGTCGATTGGTCAAACCTAGGAAAATGATGTCAGATATCTCTAAAATTAGAGGAAAAACATTTATAAATTGAATTTTGATATTAAGGAATCAATGACACATCATTTCAAGATATGATTTTTCTGAGATGACCATAAACATATTTTTAGTGTTTTAAAACACTAAAACATGTTTGGAATGGTCACACCATAGAAAAAAAACCTAAGGATGAAATGGATTCATGGTATAACCACATTTCTATTATTTTTAATGTGTACACACATAAAACACATTTATCTGGCATTTTTTGTTGTTTGAATTACACATTGAACTCTTATTAATGGTACAAAAGCCTTAAAAAACATGTGTAATGGGGTAAAAATGAGGCCACTTATGTCAGATTGACCTGAAGTAAGATAAAAATAACCATAGATTGAATTTTTTATTATAGGAATTGATGGAATGAAATTCTGAATTAAAAATTTTATGAAATGATAGTAAACATGTTTTTAGTGTTTAAAACACTAAAACATGTGTTGTTCAGTAAAAACATATTAAATGACCTCATATTGATGTGGAATCATGGAGAAACCAACTTTTATTATCTTTAACATATACACATAGACAACATGTCAATCTAAAATGTATTCGGGTCAGAATGACTTGGTAAATACTTCTTAAAAGTACAAAAGCCTTTAAAAATATGTTTCGGGGGTTCAAAACTAGGGAACAATGTTGGATTTACCTAAAATCAGGAAAAAATGACCACAAATTGAATTTCAAAATGTCAGAACTGATGGTACATCATTCCAAATTACAATTTTCTTATAATTATCATAAATATATTTTTAGCATTTTAAACACTAAAACATGAATTGAACTATCAAAACCATAAAAAATGACTTCAACATTACATAGAATCATGAGAAAACTACTGTTGATTTATTTTTAATGTGTATGTGTATAAAAACAAGTGAATTTAATGTGGGGTTTTCTCTAAATGACTCAGTAAACACTTCTTAACTATACAAAATCCCTTAAAAACATGTGTCAGGGGATTAAAATAATGAACAAGTCATATTATCTTGAAAATTATATATATACATCTATGGATTGAATTTTGAAATATAGGAAATGGTGGTATATCATTTTGAATTATAATTTCCCTAAAATGATTATAAACACATCTTTCATGTTTTGAAACACTAAAACATGCATGGGATAGTCAAAACCGTAGAAAATGACCTCAAATTTATTTGGAATCATGCTAAAAAAACCTTTGTGTTATTTTTAATGTGAACTTAGAGAAAAAATGTCAATTCGACATGTGGTGTGGTGAAAATGACTCGGTAAACACTTCTTAAAGGTATAAAATCCTATAAAAACATTTTTTGGGGGTCAAAACGTGGAAATGACATTAGATATATTTGAAATAAGAGGACAAAACTGTATATTTAATTTTTAAATGTAGGAACCGATGGAATTTCATTCTAAATTATAGTTTTCTCAGAATGTCCGTAAATGAATTTTTAGTGTTCCAAAACACTAAAACATGCATGGAATGGTCAAAACCCTAGAAAATGACCTCATATTGACATTTAATAATGCTAAAACAACTATTGTGTTATTTTTAATGTGTATTCATAGATACCATATCAACATGTGGTGTGGTTGGAATGACTTAGTAAACACTTCTTGAAGTTACAAAATCCTTTAAAAACATGTGTGAAGGCATTAAACCCACAAAATCAATGTTGGATACCCTTAAATTCATTATAAAATAACCGTAAATTAAATTGTGAAGTGTAAGAACCAATGGAATGTCCTTCGGACTTATGGTTTTCCCAAAATTACTGTTTACACATTTTTAGTGTTTTAAACACTACAACTTCTTTGGAATGGTAAAAACCATATAAAATGACATCATATTTATGGGAATCCTAGAAAACACACCGTTGTTTTATTTATAACGTGTATGGGCAAAAACACTTCAATTCAATATGTGGTGTGGTCATAATGAATGAGTAAATACTTATTATAGTTAAAAATGCCTTTAAAAACATATGTCGTGGGGTCATAACATCTAAAATTATGTTCCATTTCCATAAAATCTAAGGAAAAGGACCATAGATTGAATTTTTTAACTGTAGTAACTAACAACACGTTAATCTGAATTACAGTTTTCTAGGAATGACTATAAACGTTTTTGTAGTGTTTTAAAACACTAAAACATGTGTAGAATGGTTAAAACCAAGGAAAGTGACCACATATCGACATGTAATCATGGGGACCCACCTTTGGGTTGTTTTTGAAATTTTGGACATGATTTGGTATCAATGTCTTCAAAAAAATTAATTAAATTTCAAGCACATTAGACATCGATTTATAAATTAATTAGAATATTTACTTATCCCATTTCAGATTCAATTGTTGAATCATATCTTAAATAGTTAATTTTATGTTTTAATTTTTTTCATTATATATTATTTGTTTTATTTTAAAATATATTCCTTTTTATTAACATGATAAGAAATTTTTTGTCCAAAATTCTAAATATATCCGGTTTATTTTCTCTTTCACATTTCTTTCCTTAAATTTCATGGTTTTCATTGTTGGTGATAGATGTCTGTAGTAGGTAATAAGTTGATTATTATGATCCATGAAAATCTTCAAAAATAAGTCATGATAGTTCTTAGTTCAACAATATGGTAAACTTTTATTAGTTATTATACTATAATTATGATTTATGATGTTTAGATTTAATTTATGTTTTCATTATTGTTATGATTGATGAGATGAAATGGTTGTTTTTAGTTGATGAGATTGTGTTGAGGAAGAAATATGTAGTGGAGGTAGTCACAAGGAAGTATATTAAAAAGGGGTTGGTTTTTAACATATTTTATCTGTATATATTGATGGATGCGGTATTAGTTGGATAATGTATGTGTTAACTGAGACTAAGGTTAGTGGATGTTTTTTATATGACTATGGATGTATGTATGTATTATGGATTTATCATAAATTTATGTTTTATTTTATGACATTAATTTTTTTTATATTTACCATGTTTTATTAAATATTATATAAAAAAAATTTATTTTAAAATTTAGCGACAGTTTCTAGTAAACCATTCTAATTATATTAATTAAAATTTTGTTTAGAAATGGTTACCCTTAACCGCTTATACACCAAACCATATCTATTATATTTAGTGGTGGTTAGTTTCATGTAATTTATTTTTCAGTTGGGTAATTTTTTTAATAAATCCTACTACTAAATACAAATGCAACTGCCACTAAATGCTCCAAAAAATGAAACATACCAAAAGAGTGAAAAATTAATGAAATTACCAATAAATGACTAGCGGCCATGAAATATGCGGTATTACTAGTAAATGATGATATATTTTTAGTTAGTGGTTTAAACTGCAACTAGTTCACAAAATATTCACCGCTATTGACAATTTTTATAGAGATTAATGCTAGATACACCCTTAATTGTATGTGAAACATTGGATCCAATACATACATATGACATATAACTGATTAGATTCCAAATTTAAATGTATTGTATATGGTTACATATATGTAAAAAAAATTATAATTTAAATATTTTCAAATGTGTATATGAAGCATATTGTTTCTACATCAGTGATACTTTCCTTTGTAATCTAGCTTCCTTGCAATTTTTTTTGTAATTGGAAGGAATTTATAACATCTTAATAATTATATAATAAGTGGTATAATGAAAATTTTAAATTCATAATATATAACTTCCATCATTTTTAAACAACTAACATTATTAAGATATATGTAATTTAGATTTGATGTAGTCATTTTAGTTGTCTAAATAATTGAATTTATTTGTAAGAAAATGATTACATTATATTATAATTTTAAAAATGTGTAAGCCTAACTTGGAATTCAAAATTATATACAAGTAAAAAAATAAATTTCTTATCTCAAAACCAAAAAGGGGAAAATTTTATAGAATTTTCTGGCATCGAATTTTAGGTAAGGCCATAAAGGCCCATCATTAGGAAAACCAAATGCATAGATACCTGAGGGATGTGTTTACAAGTTTCAAAGGTAGAATGTAATATTGAAAATTGCACGCAAGATCTTGCATGCCCAATGTGACAAAAAATGTGTTTTTTTGCAGATACCTTCCAAAAAAACAGCCAAGTCAGTAGCGTGAGAGAATATTTTCTGGCGCACAAGATTCAAAAAAGTACGCAAGATATTCCATGCACAATGCAACATCAAAATGAATCTTGTGTTTCACTCGTCTTGCACGTCTCCACTGAAGTTTCCAACTATAAATATAAACTTACCACCACAAAGTAGGGGATGGTTACATAAGACAAACCAATGCTCTGATGTGTTAAAGAAATTCCTTCCATGACGACATGAAATAAATTGCCTCAATGTACTGGATCTTATGTGATAGGTCTCCCATGGGTCCCCCATTGTGTGGGCCCACTAGATCTTGATCCGCTGCCATTTGCTTTTAATCCAAGGCATTTTTGTGCAAAATATTCCTCTTCCATGCATTTTTCCCTTGTATCCGGTCAATCTTGCATGCTGGGTCTCCCCTTGCGTGCATCCACTCATTTTCCGTGCAACATCCCAATCATGAGTGCAACCCCTCCTCTTGTGCACACCCCTTCAATCTTGTCTATGCCCCTCCTTGTACACTCTAAGTGTCTTCCTTACCCTATGTAACCATGCATAATCCCCTCTTACATGTGATACCCCAATCATGTGCATACATCTCCCATATGGCCCATCATGTTTGTATGAAGTGATTTTAAGGTCCCTTGGGTGGTTCTTCATGTTTCATTTCTTGGCCTTATACTTCTTCACATAGACACGATAATGGATATTTCTTCTTTTCATAACCATTCCAACGTGAGAACTTCAATGAATCACTCTGCAACCCCACCTTTCCATGTTATTTCTAGAGCCATCCCTTCACCAAGGGTTGAGGGGTACTAGTTATGTAAGTCCTTGAGGTGAGTAGTAAATCCCCATCATCCGAGATGCATGGTGTTAAATTACCAAGCACCCACATCCATGAAACTTGATGTTAAAATGTGATCACCGCATAAGTGACATGTCTAGAGGGTACCATAAAGGTGATGGGAACCAGCTCCTTCTCACTCCCCTCTCCCTTTGGGCTTTTTCACCATGCACAACTTGGGTTTTCTCCACATAATCCCCAACAACCTATTGTGGGATGATTCAGGTATGATGGCGGTATCCTCCTAATACATTTGGACACCCTCCCTTATCATCAGGTATCCCCTATGGAGTTAGCCCCTATTTCCTCTTTCGGATTCAAACCATGTGTAATCCCTGCTCTATTCCTTGAAGATGTTCCTTTCACAATGCAATAATTAGATCTTTGTTGCCTCGTGTTTCTCACACCGAGCCTAACTCACATGGGCCTAGAGTAAGCATCTACCAGGACACCCCTTTTTGGACACCTTAGTGTGTAAACCCAATTCCCCCATCCTACCAAACTATGTGGATTTTGATCTTTCCATGTTCCAGGAAAGATATATAGGAAGCCTCTCTAAGGTCCATGACCATAACCCATCGGTCCCGATCACCTCATGTCAGCTCACCCTCATCCCGCATGACGTTAAATTGTATTCCCCTTTCATCCCAGATGATGTGAAACTGTATGGCCTTTTCATCCAACATGACGTCAAACTGTATTCCCCTTCCATCCCGCATAACGTTAAACTGTATACTTTCAAACTACATGGGTTTTATCCTTGTCCTCTATACATGGTACGTATGAAGCCTCCATGAGGTTCAATCCCAAATACTGAAAATCTTCAGTTTCACCTTTTTTGGGACCCACATCCTTGGTATGTCCATTAGCAGCATCAGAACAGCTCTCAAGAAGCTAACCATGTGTATGCCCCTCACTCAATTCACACACCTCCATCCAAGACTGTCCCTCTTGTGATGGGATGCTAACCACATGTAAGCCCCAACATTAATTTGGGTCACTTTCCTTTGAGTACACCCCAATTCCATGCCCTCATCTTGAACTATGTGGACTTTTCTTCCCAGCAATAGGGATACGTAGGAAGCCTCCCTAAGGTTCAAGCCCATCACTCATGTCTCATCATGGTCTCTCCCTTGATCCTTTGTGTTCTAGGAAGGTCATTCCCCAACCTGAAGGTTATACTTCCTTTAAGTCCCATCCATGCATCCATTCTTATGGGCCACCTCCTAAGGTGTCCCATCACCCCACTGAACTATGTAGATGTTGATTCCCTTCTATGGGTATACGTACGAATTCTTTTTGAGGTTCAATCACAACACCACTATCATATTCACATCAGCTCCATCCTACTCATCCCCTATATGGCATCAAATCATCCATCATCCATCATGGTTTTACTCTGGCCATCGCATCACAGTGAGATCATGTCATCCCCTTCCTCACTGCTCCTTGTAGTACCCAGGCCACTAACCATGCATAAGCCCCAACATGACTTCGGTTTGTTTCCAATTTTTTACACTATGATCCCATGATTCACCCTCTCGAACTACATCTATTTTGATCCCTATCTCCTATACAGGGAATGTAGGAGGCCTCCACAAGGTTCAATCCTAGTCAATGGTAAACTATGGTGTTCCCTTTTGTAGGGACCCAATAATCCCCTTTGTTGGGACCCAATCATCCCCATATCCATCTTTATTGGGCATTTTGATCCACACATCTATCAAGCCTCCTATGTTCCCCCTCCTAGGGATGTACCCATATAGTCCACACCCATCAATATTATGATCAGTCTGATCCATCTCCTCCTAAAGATAAACTCACAACATACCCCATGTTGAACATTGGATGCTGAAGAAGACCTTGGAGACATGAATATGACATAAAATTCCCTACCCTCGTTATGGGATGCATCAAGCTTCAACGCTATGACAACCCTGATCTTTAATTACACAATGAAACATAATTTATTACATCAACTTAACTTGATAAAACAAACAAGATTGAGAGGTCTAGTGTCTCTGGGGCTTAATATCATTACATAATAACTTAAAACATTAAATACAACACCTTTATTGAAAACTTCCTTCATAGGACCACTACATTCCCTCGTACATTGAAATGCATCGGATAACCTGAGGACATGCATAAGAAAAGGGTGAGCTATAAAGCCCCGTAAGGGAATAATCATGGAATAACATGAGGAATAAAATAAATGTTATACTATAGGAATATCAATAGATCACAAGACAAGAATAAGCATAAAGGTGTGATAAATCATGATAATCATAACATGGAAATGTGGCAACAACACTTAACATAGAATTAGCACGAGCCAAGGCTCATTGCCCACGGAGCATGAGTAAAACCTCATGGCACATGGAGCATGAGTAAACCCTCGTTTAACTTGAATTAGCATGAGTAAACACCCATTATACATGATTTATCATGATACTATACTTTACCTAATGCATTGGAGCGTTATAAGGGCGCACCCCTCTTAAACATTTCAATTCATGCATAAGTGTGCCACATGGATCATAAAACATTGAATCATTCAACATAATATTTTATTCCACGATAAATGAATGTGGAATACCTATATTAAACTCTTTAAAAAATAATTAAATGTTCATAAAGGTTAATACCCTTGATTGAGAAATGTGCACGGTATTCACTACACAGTGACTTTGGCTTGGAAAAGCACGGTGTAATTTCGGCAGCATAACGGCGTGACATAAGAACTCATAAAAGTGGTTGATGAGAGAGAAAGGGGTGTCTCATAATATGTAAATGAAATGGATATTAAGGTTTTTATATAGATACATGTACCAAAAATGTAATGGAATTTAGATTCATGATACAAAAGAATTGCTTGAATGTAAATGAGGTGAGAGAAATTCCTTTAGGAATTTTGACATAGTAACGGCTGTACATGGGAGGCATTTAATGAGAGAGAATGGGGTATCCCATAATTCAAAAATAAAGGGGGTAGTATGGGGGAGGTGAAAAACCATACCCCAACATTTATAATTGAAATTAAAAGGTCATAACAATTTAAAGAATATTGGACAAAAATGAGGAAGGAAGAAAACCCCTTACATGGAAGTGTGCTCCCAAAGTCTTGACAGATTCTTGAGAGAGGCTTCATGGGAGCTTGGGGAACCTTTGGAGGATTCTATAGGGAAGAGGGAAGATGTTTGAAGAACTCAAAAGGCTTTGAGTGAGGAGAAAGTGGGATCTTGGGGGGTTTATATAGGAAAGGTGAGGGAATTTTTTATTATTTAGGTTTGATACGCCTCACATTAAACTAATCCAAACCACCTACCAGCCCCTGGTTTATGCCCATGGTTTTTGTAAAAGTTAATTGGAAAACAATATTTTATAAGGCCAAATTCCAAACTTCTTAAAATAATGGGGTTTCTTATGTGGAGGTGAGTCACACTCCTAAGGAAAAACATTTAAAAAGACAAAATGTTTAATAAGTTTTGAAGGGTCCACTAATGCATTGTAAAATAAATCAAACAAACCCAAAATTACATTATTTTATTGGTAAAACATATATTTGCTGAACATAAGGTTTATAGTATTTTATTACATCATTATTGGGTCATTATGATGTCATAAAACATATTATATATTTAAACGGTATTAAATTTTTTCCCAAAAATTAGACTGTCTCAGAAAATTATCAAAAGTTCACCATTGTATAATTTTGAAGTCTTGATTTCAGAAATAATATTCATTTTTTCTAATTAATTTTCTAAATATGTCAATTTTCACTTTTAAAATGAATGCCTACATTTATCGAAAATTCATGGGGTTTGACACAAATGGATTTCAAACCTTAATAAAAATTACAATTGCGTTCATAAAATTATATGATAATTTATATTTAATAAAAATTAATTTAATAATAATAATACTATTTTATTAAAATATTATTTAATTCCAAAATCCATTAATTCTTCAAAATAGATTTCTTAGTTGAACTTTAACTAAAAATACTATTTGAGCTTTAAAAACTATTTTTAAGGTAACAATAATAAAATGAAAGTATATTGATTATTATATACAAAAAAATGAACATAACCATAGTGCTAAGGTCTTGTTACATAACCCCTTATAACACCTGCATAAGACCGAAGAGTAAGGTTTGTGTTGGTGACAGACTCTTAGGGTGGCTCAAATAACATTACTTGGCTGGTAATCTCTATCAACTTCCACATCTCTTGTAGGTGGTCCTGCTCGAGCTTAACATATTCTAGCTTGGATTGGGCTTGGTCAAGAGAGAATCCCAATGATGCCACCTTATTTCCTAGCTCCACCAAATGGGCTTCGTATGGGGGGCACATCTTCTAGATGATTCTGTCACTTCCTTTGTCTGAGTAAATTGGATTTGTTTAAGCCTTATATTTATAGAAATCATGTGATCTCTGTTCAATGGCTATATTAGAAACGATCAGAATTCATAACATAAAACCAAATAAGTTGACATTTTATATAAAATTTTTATATATAGATAAATTTAATTAGATCAAGTGGGATTTCCATTAATGAAAGTTTGGGTCATTACAATCTTCCCCCTTAAAAAATTTATCCCTTGAAATTTCTTTTTTTGACACTAAGAACAGATTTGGATAACTCTGCTTCATCATTTCCTCTGATTCCCACATCGCTTATTCTAACTTGTGGTTTCTCCACAACACCTTGACGAGGGGCATTGTCTTATTTCGTAGAAAATTTTCTCTACGATCTAAGATCTTCACTAGTTTCTCCTCATAAGAAAAATCATCCTCTAATAGTACCACATATGAAGAGAGTACATGTGAAGGGTCTGGTATGTACTTCCTTAAGAGGGATACATGAAAGACATCATGTACTTTGTCCATGGTAGATGGAAGTGCTATTAGATATTCCAGAACCCTGACACGATCAAGAATCTCAAAGGGGCCAATTTACCTTGGACTTAAATTCCCTTTCTTTGCAATCCTCATGACCTTATTCCACAGAGATATGTGTAGAAATACCATGTCTCCAACTTTGAACTCAAGGTATCGTCAATAGTTTCATGCATAACTCTTCTGTCGACTCAGGGATGCCTTGATATGCTGCTCAATGGTTTTCACCTTCCCCGCCATTTCTTAGACCATTTCTGGTCCAAGTATCTTACGCTCACCTTCCTCATCCCAACACGCTGGAGTTCCACACCTTTTCTTATAAAGGGCTTTATATAGTGCAATTTGGATGCTCGAGTGGAAGCTGTTTTTATAAGAGAACTCAACCAGAGGAATATGTTGATCCCATCCTCCTTTAAAGTCCATTGATCACGCTCTCAACATGTCCTCAAGTGTTTGGATAATCTGCTCACATTGGCCATCTGCTTGAGGATGATAGGTTATACTAAAGTCTAGTTCAGTATTCAGACAATGTTACATCATCCCCTTAAACTTATGCCTCTCTTCCTTCACATAGTGACACACCAGGCACTTTGATGTATATTTACCGATCTCCTTCTTCATATTATCCCACCAATAATACTCGTGGATATCTCAATACATCTTTGTGTTTCCTGGGTGAATAGTGAAATTTGAACTATGTGCATCGTCCAAAAGTTCCTTCTTCATCTACGGACTTGATGGAACACATATTATTTTCCCAAATATCACAATTCCTTCTTCATAACCATTAAAATCTGAGGATTTCCCTTTTCTGATAGCTTCTATGTTTTCCGGAATTCCCATATAATCTTTTTTAGCATCCTTTAACCTTTCTAAAAGTGATGGTTGAGCAATAATTTGTGAAAAGATTGATGATTTTCCCTTCTTTATGATTCTCATGTCCATCTTTATCAAATCTAAGTAGATTGGATCCTTTTCAATTATTATCAATGATAGAATCATTGGGGCCTTTCTACTTAGGGCATCCACCACCTTGTTTGCTTTCCCAGGGTAGTAATGGATTGAGCAGTCATAGTCCTTGATAATCTCTAACCATCTTTGTTGGTTCATGTTCAACTCTTTTTGTGTGAATATATACTTGAGTATTTTGTGGTCCGTATATATTTCACACTTTTCCCCAAAGAGATCATACCACCATATTTTCAAAGCGAAGATCATTGCATCTAACTCGAGGTCACATATTGGATAGTTCTGTTCATGAACTTTCAATTGACTTGAAGCATAGGCAATGACTTTGTTATTTTCCATCAACACAAAACCCAGGCCCCTCTTCGAAGCATCACGGAATACCACAAAAAGTTCTCCACTTATGGGTAAAGTAAGCACGGGTGCAGTGATAAGACTCCTTGTCAACTCCTTGAATCTTTCTTCACATTCATCACTCCAAGAAAACTTTACTCCCTTCTAAGTTAACATGTTAAGAGGGTTATACAATCATGAAAAATTTCTCACAAATCTTAGATAATATCCCGCTAAACCCAAGAAGCTACGTACATCCGTTACCGATGTTGGCCTTGGCCAACCCTCAATTGCATCTATTTTGGAGGGATCCAAAGATATCCCATTGGTTGATGATGATATGGCCCAAGAATGAGACCTCCTTTAACCAGAACTCACACTTTATATACTTTTCATAGAGATTCTCTTTCCACATGGCCTTTAGTAAAGTTTTTAAATGCTCCTCATGATCCTCTTTGATTTTGGAGTATATTAGAATATCATCTATAAATACTACCACAAATTTTTCTAGGTAATCTCTAAAGAGTCTATTCATAAAGTCGATGAATATTACTGGAGCATTTGTGGGTCTGAAAGGAATTAATATGAATTCATAGTGCCCGTATCATGTACAAAAATCAATTTTGGGGATATCTTCCTTCTTCACACTTACTTGATAATATACCGACCGCAAATCCACCTTGGAGAAGTATTCTACTCCACACATCTAATCAAACAAGTCATTAATTCATGGGATAGGATACTTTTTCTTTATGTTGATTTTGTTGAGCTCACGATAATCGATGAAAAGACGCATTGACCCATCCTTCTTCTTGATGAAGAAGACTGGTGAACCCCATGGTGAAGCACTTGGGTGTATAAACCCTTTATCCAAATCCTCTTGTAGTTGTTTCTTCAGCTCTTCAATCTCCATAACATCCATTATATATGGATTCTTGGATATTCACAATTCCCCAGCTATAAGATCAATTGAGAATTTAACATCTCTTCTAGGTGTAAGACCATGAAATTCCTCGGGAAACACTTCAGCGAATTCCCTCACAATAGTAATGTATTCTAGGATGGTTGCCTCTTTATCTGACCCAGATATGCATGCTCATTGGGCGATAATATCCACACTTGAGATGAGGGAGCTAAAGAAGATTCATCTTCCTCCTTGCACTTGTAAATAATTGGGGGTTGATTCTCTATATGGAGAGTGATTTCCCTCTCATGGTAATTTATGTTGGCTCTATATAAGAAAATCCAATCCGTTCCAAGAATTGCATCAAATTCTACCAAAGGTAGTATAATGAGGTTCTATGGTAATTTTAATCCATAGATTATGACAGTGTAGGAGTTATATTCATGGGATGCAATGCTTTCCCCATTTTCCATACTCACCGACATCTTTAATTCCATGATTTGTGGTGGTGCTAGGAATATTCTACTAAAATTTTGAGATATAAAAGAATGTGTAGAACCTGAATCAAAAAAGTATGTTCTCCATTATTGAATGAATAACTAGCGTACCTGTCACCACTTCATTGTGGAGGTTCACTACAGTAGTAGTGATGGAAAAAAGCTCACCCTTGCTACTTTGGAGGTTGTTGTTTGCCTCTGAAAACCCTTGTCTTAGGGCACTAATTTGCAAGATGCCCTAGTTCATTGCAGTTGTAGCAATAAACCACGCGTTTAGGTTCAAATGGAAAATTCCTCCCCTCTGTCACAATTGCGAGTCTTTCTTGCTGAAAGTTAATAGCTATGTGCCCTTCTCTTCCACACCTAAATCATTTTCTCATCCCCTTCAGGCAATTTACAAGGTGCTTTTTTCCGCACCTTTGGAAAGTGTGGTGCTAGATCTTCTTAGAACTGTTGGATTTATCCATCGAGCTAACAGCATTGGAGTCCACCGTACGCTTTTTATCCCCTTGATACCCCTAAGATTCTATGATCTCCATTTCAATCTTGAGGGCACATCAGACAATTTCCTCATTGCTTTCGAAGTCATGGATCTCCAGCACTTTTTGGAGGCTAGGTTTGAGCCCACCAAAGAAGCAGTCAACCTTGCATTTGAGGGTAATGACAAAGCTGGAAGTGTATCGTGCAAGCCTTGTGAGGTTTTCCTCGTACCCTCCAACATATTCGTCATCTTTTTTCTTGAGGGTGAGGAAGTCACGTTCCATATTAAGTTGGAGGGTGCGTCGAAAATATTTATCGAAACACATCTTCCAGAAATCCTTCCATTCCAATTCCTCGATCTCCAACTTTGGCTTCATATTTTTGATCAACATCCACCATTGATCTGATTCACCCTCCATACGATAAGCATCCATGAAAACCTTCTCTTATTCAGAACATTTATGGATGGAGAACATCTTTTCAATGGAGTTGATCCATTGTTCAGTGATTGAGGGATCAGATGCTCTATTAAAAGTCGGAGGCCTTTGTCTCATGAAGCTCTCGATAACGACTTGTTATTTCTTGGGGGGGGGGGGGGGTTGAACGTTCCTCTTGACCCATGTTTCTATTCAATTCTTGAGTTATCTGAGATATAAGCATTACAAAGTTCACGATTCCTGCTCCCATTGAATTGTGCATTTCATTAGTACAATCGTCACATTGATCTTCACATTGGTTGTTAGCCCAAGTCCTCCTATTACCGGACATTGGTTGGAATAAAAGGATAGTTAGGGGTAACACATAAAGGTTAATCGAAAGAAAAAATCTAATGACTGACAAATAACTTTTATTTCTTTAACTTATGAATCTATAGGCTTCAATCTATGTTATCCATGATCTAATTTCTAACATATATTCTTAGTGGAATTTTTTCTAATTCCCTTAATAAGGATTCATACTAAGCTTTTGAATTTATCAAAGCATATCCCCCGGGAGTGTCGCAACCAAGAATTCAGAAAGTCTCATTGTTGTGTACCAGGATACCCTAGTTCAAGCACGAAACTCTTTGTTGGGGTTTTCACCCCTAGGTACATCTGTGTTAGAGCTGCCTCTACCTGCTCATATCCAGAAATGGATTTATTTTCTTGATAAAACACTTAATCAATACTCATCAAAACATAGGGATGTTTTTATTATACTTAGAATTTTATCTATGGATTTACTAGGGTTTTCTAATCCTAATCCCAAAAATAACTAAACCTATCCTCTGATACCAACTATGACAACCCTGATCTTTTATTAAACAGTTAAACATAATTTATTACATAAATCTCACTTGATAAAATATAGAAGATCGAGAGGTCTACTGTCATTGGGGATTAGGATCATTACATAACAAATTAAAACATTAAATACAACATCTTAATGAAAACTACCTTTATATGACCACTACATTTCCTCATACTTAGCATTGCATAGGATAACCTGAGGACAGGCACAAGAAAAGAGTGAGCAATAAAGCCCAGAAATGGAATAATCATGGAATAACATGAGGAATAACATAAATGGTAGACAATAGGAATATCTATAGAGCATAACAGAAGCATAAAAATAAAGGCAGGATAAAGCATGATAATTATAACATGGAAATGTGGAAACAACACTTAACTTGGAATTAGCACGAGCCAATGCTCATTGCACATGGAGCATTAGTAAACTGTCATTGCACATGGGGCATGAGAAAAACCTCATTTAACTTGAATTAGTATGAGTAAACACCCATTGCACATGAAGTATCATGATACTATAATTTACCCAATGCATTGGAACACTATAAGGGCGCACCCTTCTTAAACAACTCATTTCATGCATAAGTGTGCCACATGGATCATAAAACATTAAATCATTCAACATAATTTTTTATTCCATGATAAATGAATGTGGAATATATATATATGAAACTCTTTAAAAAATAAGTAAATGTGCATAAAGGTGAATACCCTTGATATAGAAATGGGCATGGTATTTACTACACAATGACTTTGGCTTGGAAAAGCGCGGTGCAATTTCGGCAGCATAACAGTGTGACATAAGAACTCATAAAAATAGTTTATGAGAGAAAAAGGGTTCTATCATTATATTTACATGACATAGACAGTAACGGGGTCATATATATACATGTACCAACAAATGTAATGGAATTTAGATTCATGATACAAATGAATTTCTTGAATGTAAATGAGGAGTGTGAAATTCCCTTCGGAATTTCGGCATAGTAACAGGTGTACATGAGAGGAATTTAATGAGAGAGAAAGGGGTATCCCATCATTCAAAAAGAAAGGGAGAAGTATGAGGGAGGTTTGAAACCATACTCAAACATTTATAATTGAAATTAAAAGGGAATAAAAATTTAAATAATATTGGACAAAAATGAGGAAGGAAGAAAAACCCTTACTTGGAAGTGTGGTTCCAATGGCTTGAGATAGGCTTGAGAGAGGCTTATTGGGAGATTGGGACACCTTTTAGAAATTCTAGAGAGAGGAGGGAAGAGGTTGGATGAACTCCAAAGGATTTTAGTGAGGAGGAAGTGGGATCTTGGGTGGGTTTATATAGGAAAGGTGATTGAATTCATTATTATTTAGGTTTGGGACACCTCACATTAAACTAATCCAAACCACAAACCATCACATGGTTTTTGCCCATGATTTTTGGAAATGTTTATTGGAAAACAATATTTTATAAGGCCAGAGTCCAAACTTCTTAAAATAATGTGGTTGGTTATGTGGAGGTGAGTTACACTCCTAAGGAAAACAGTTTAAAAAGACAAAATGTTTAATAAGTCTTGAAGGGTCCACTAAAGCATTGTAAACTAAATCAAACAAACCCAAAATCACATTATTTTAATGGTAAACATATATTGGCCAAAAATAAGGTTTATAGTATTTTATGACATCACTATTGGGTCGTTATGATGTCATAAAACACATTATATATTTAAACGGAATTAAATTTTTACCCAAAAATTTAACTGTCTTTGAAAATTATGAGAAATTCATCATTGGATAATAAAAAATTCATGGTTCTAGAAATAATATTTATATTATCTAAATAATTTTCTAAATATGTTAATTTTTACTTTTAAAATAAAAACTGACATTTATCAAAAATTCATTGGTTTTGCCAAAAATGGCTTTCAAACCGTAATAAAAATTACAATTGCATTCATAAAATTATACGATCATTTATATTTAATAAAAATTAATTTAATAATAATAATATTTTATTAAAATATTATTTAATTCAAAAATCTATTAATTCAAAAAAATAGATTTCTTAGATGAACTTTAACTAATAATACTATTTGAGCTTTAAAAACTATTTACAAGCTATCAATAATAAAATGAAAGTATATTCATTATTATATACAAAAATAATGCACATAACCATATTGATAAGTTCTTCTTACATAACCCCTTATAAAACTTGCATAAGACTGAAGAGTAAGGTGTGCGATGGTGAAAAAATCTTGGGGTGGCTCGAATAACATTGCTCGGGTGGTAATCTCTATCAACTTACACTTCTCTCGTAGGTGGTCCTGCTCAATCTTAACATATTCAAGCTCGGCTTGGGCTTGGTCAAGATAAAAGGCCAATGATGCCACATCTTTTCCAATCTCTGAAAAATGGGCTTCGTATGGGGCACGTCTACTGGATGAGTCCATCAATTGCTTTATCTGAGTAAATTAGATTTGTTAAAGCCTTATATTTATACTAATCATGCGATCACTGTTCAATGGATATATTAGCAATGGTCACAATTCTTCACATAAAACCAAAGAAGTTGACATTTTATATAAACATTTTACATAAAGAGACATTTAATTAGATCAAGTGGGATTTCTATTAATAAAATTTTGGTTCATCACAGAGACCCTTTAGAATACCGATCATAAAGGGGAATAAATCAAGATGTACCTGTGTTTCAACTTCTATACATTCTAGCATTGTCCAACAAGACTACTCAACTGACTGAAGGTTGTTGCACTAACATGACCCCATGGATTGTCCTGATAGAAGTAGTGTAATTAATCGATGACCGTAAGGATATGGCACCAAGAATGAGGTTCACAAACAACATCTGAGATATATGAGGGAGACCCAGACTAGGGAATTAATTCCAAGGAGTAATCCATGGAAGGCGGGACCGACATCCCCACATCCTGTTTCAATCAAGGAGAAAATATCTCTAAATAAGCAATGGATGCTGCCCAGATTTTAAAAATAAGAATGCAGAGAAACAACCAGTGCGTCCCCATGGACGAATGCACGCCCTAGTGAAAGCATCATGTTGGATTATAGGAGACTGTTGGTCTCTCTTTCAAGTATAATTAGTTTTAATAATCATGAATCATGTCAATTCAAATTAAGCATGTATTAACATTTCAATCATAATTATTTTAGTTTCAATATGTAAAATTATGTCTATCTATGATCTCACATAAATTTGGTATATTATTTTTACATTTATATTGTAAGACAGTCTAGACAAAAATATATTCCATGTATAATAGACTGGCATTGACAAAAGAGATGAGATGCCAATGGTTCAGATGGCCTACCGATGGAAATGAGAAACTAATGAAAATGGATCACCAATGAAGATGACTTACTGATGCAGATGACTTACTAATGCAGATGACCTACAAATTCAAATGACTCACCAATGAAGAAAACTTAACTATGTATATTAATTACCATTTCAGATGACCCACTGATAAAATCGACCTACCATCAGTACAAATGACCTACCGATGCATGGTGTTACCGACGAAATGACTCACCTATAGTTAAATTATGTCACCGACATATGGAAAGACCGATAGAATTACATACCAATTGGAAGAGTCACCAACAGAAGGAGATAATTACCAAGGACTCCCTAATATACAATTTCAAATTTCTTCTATTTTAAATTTTTTCCAAACAATCATTTTTTTAGTGTTCTAATGAGACTGATTAATTTACTTCCTTTTGGTAGATTTTGTAAATGTGGATGTCGAAAATAAGAGGTATTGTGTCTGCCTCAAATGCACATATTTTGGGGCTACCATAATATATATATATATATATATAAATATCAAAAAATATAAATATAATACGAACAAACTCACACAAAAAAAATACTTACTACGAGCATTATACCGAAGAAGAATTCTTGAGGAATTCTTCAATCCAGGTTATTCTAAACTAGAGAGCATCCAATCATAACCTTCCATCATCTCAGCTACATCCAAAAAAAATATAAGGATAATAACCTATCACCTTTTTTAAGATAGAACATTGTGCTCCACAACAGTCTATTTTCAGCATTTTTGTCAAAGAGAGTACTCAAGCTTCAACTCTAATACATCATAGAGTCTAGTGGTGAATTTAATCACATTTAGAGCATCTATAATTACTTCTTAATATATTATGCTATGTGTTGTATCATTTAATTAAATTTTAGAGTTGTTTTTGTGTCTTTAATAAAACACATGTAGTCACCTATGCTTAATTGTGGGATACACAATATCATCAAACACCTATTTTCTTACACTTGTTTATTCTACGTAGATCTTTGAATGAGGACATATGTGACCTGGTAATTTCTTTTCCCATGTAGAACTGTGGAAGAGGTCTTGGGACATGGAACGTCTGGTGTAA
This sequence comes from Viscum album, assembly GCA_963277665.1. Taxonomy (NCBI): domain Eukaryota; kingdom Viridiplantae; phylum Streptophyta; class Magnoliopsida; order Santalales; family Viscaceae; genus Viscum; species Viscum album. The sequence continues at coordinate 460,044,684 of OY728135.1, forward strand.
TGTTGTTAACCCTGATCCATGGTGTGGATAAAAGCCTTATATATATATATATAAATTTCTTGGTGGTAGGTGATCACAATGTGAAGTGGATAAGGTCTCGTCTTGATACTGAACCACTTGTTTTATCCAATGTGTCATTCAATATATTTTTTCTCTGTTTTAAATTATATTTCAAAAGACTAAATTTTACTTTGATAGTTAGTATTATATAATAGTTAAAACTATTTTTCCTTATTAGAGTATTTTCAAATGTTGTGTCAATATCTAATATAGTTATAACTAAGAATTAATCCATCTTTTGAGAAACTATGTGAACATTCAGACTATTATAATTTTACTACCTAGGTTAACTAACCTATTTTATTTTAATTGGGTGAAATATATTTATAAAACCTTTTAACATAAATTTTTATAAGAACTCATTTCAACCCCAATTAAGAATCCTACTCTAACCAACATTTGTTATCAGATGAGTTTTTAAAACCCATATTTTCAAGAAATAAATCTATTTTAAATATTTTAAATAATGATTTTAGTTTTTTTTAATGACCTAAAAATTTATGTTAGTTTTAGTTTTTTAGCTCTTTAAAAATTCTTTCACTTTATTCTTCATTATAGATAATATATTTTAAGGCATTACTACCAATATAACTCTATTCTTTAATGGAAAACATTATTCACAATGGAAAATTAAAATAAAAATTCACCTAGAAATTATGTGTTTTGAAATTTGGTCATCATTATAGATTAATATCAGATTACTGCTACTGCTATAATAACATGGTATGACCCAACTAAGGCTTCTTATAACAATAATTACAATTCCATGAATGCCTTATACTGTTCTTTAGGAGATTATGAGTTTAACAATATTTCTTTATGTAATACATCCCATGAAATTTGGGATAATTTAACTTTTTCACATGAAGGAACCTATAGTGTAAAGGAAATAAGACTTAACACATATATTTTTAAATATTATACCTCTAAAATGAATCATGATGACCCTATTTCGGACATGTATCTCAGGTTTAATGAAATTTTGAACACTATGATATCTCTGGGAAGAGATGTTACAACCTAAGAGAAAATTATGAGAATAATTAGATACTTACAGGATATATGGAGAGGGGCCTCTGTCTAAATTAGAGGATATTTTGATATTAGCAACATTCTAGTCACAGATCTTATAAGAAAGTTGATGATGTATGTGGAATAAATAAAAATAAAAAAAATAATGGGATGATGAAACCAAAATAAAATATGCTTCTTTCAAATCTATTGCCTTCAAGAAAAAAGAAAAATGTTCAACATGAAACTTAATGTTCAATTGATGAACAATAATTAGAATAAAGTGATGAAGGAATGGCTCAATTAGCAATAGTATTTAAGAAATATTATAGAAGAATTAAAATTTTCAGAAATCCCAACTTCAAAGGTAAATATGATCACCAGGGAAACTAGAATAAGGATTGGAAAAGAAGTGAAAATATGATGAAATAGAATGTTATGAATTCAAAATAAAAGGATATGTAATGTTTAATTTTCATATGTTAAAATATAAGAATTAATGTGAGAAAAAATATAGAATGTATAAGACTTCCATAAAGGAAACATAGAGTGCTTCTGAGGATAGTTCAAGTGACTTTGAGTCTTCACATGATTAAAAGGATGACAAATATAATATGCATTTTATGAAAAACACATATGACGTAAACCTTGAGTCTCCTATCAAAAATTCATATTATTATTGAGATGATAGTGATTATGAAAATATGACGAGTGATGAATTATTTGAATACTGTATTATTCTTGAAGATACTTGTAATGAACTAAAAGATAAATAAAAATCTTTGAAGAAACATCATGCCTTAACCACTACTGTCACATCTAAAATTTCTATAGAGAAATTGAAAAATGTTCAATTACTCAAGGAAAACAATGATCAAAAGTTATCTAATGAGAAATTTAAAAAATTCCTACAGAAATTTACCAATGGAAAAAATAATCTTACACAGATTCTTGGTAAACAAATTTCCCCTAGATACACTACTAGTATAGGATACCAACTTTGGAAAATAAATCTCACCAAAAAAAAGTTTTACCTAAATATTGAAAATCTATTTTCTACCTAAAAGTGAAAATTCTTATGGTAGTTCAAGTTCTGGAAAATCTTTTACTAGCGCTATGTTTTCTAGACCAAATAAAGTCTATTTTTCAAATATGTTATATTATGATTATAGGAAACACATGAAGTAGATGTGGGTTCCTAAATCAATGATTGCTAATGTTACTGGACCCATACAAGTCTAGGTAATAAAATTGGTTTTTGTTTAATTATTTTGTCAGAAAGATGTTTGAAGAGCTCTAGTAAAAGATTATGGAACCTCGACAATGGATGTTCAAGACACATGATAGAATATTAGTCATGCTTCTTGAATTTAATAAATATTGATTGTGGGCATGTCACTTTTGGTTATAATGCTAAAGGTAAAATCATTGGCTTAGGATAGATTGGTAACTCTAACTCATTTTTTTCTAAAGTATTTCTCTAGTGGATTGAAATATAATATGCTTCATATATTTCAGCTATATGATGGTGCATTTCATGTTAAATTTGAAAATGATTATTGAAATGATTTTAATTCTAAGAATGAATTAATATTTGTTTCTTTTAGAAATTAAAATGTTTATGTTTTCAACTTATTTTATTTAGTTTCTAAAAAATTTTCTTTCTTAAGTATATTTCACAAAGAGTTTTGGATTTAGCATAGAATACTAGGACACTATAATATACACTCTCTTAGAATGATTACTAGAAAAGTTTTAGTCAAGGACCTTCCCAAACTCGAGTTTCCAAATTTCAATGTCTGAAATACTTTTCAAAAACGTAAATAACAAAAAGACTCTTTTAATAAAAATAAATAAGTTTCAAATTCTTAATCTCTTGAGTTGGTTCCCAGGGATTTATTTGGACCATCTTGATTTTCTAGTTTAAATGGGAATCATTATCTCTATTTTCTTGTAGATGACTATTCTAGGTATACTTGGACTTAATTTTTGGATCACAAAAGTGAAACAGTTAACTACTATACCCTGTATGCTAAGACTATATAAAATCATAGTGGTATTAGGATAAAATCTCTAAGAAGTTACCATAGTTGTGAGTTTAAAAAACAACACTTTGAATCCTTTATCTCACAAAATGTCTATAGTCATAACTTCTCTTCCCCTAGAACACCTCAACAAAATGTTGTTGTAGAAAGAATAAATTGATGCATATAAGAAATTAATAGAAAAATGTTTAATGAGTATGAAATAAAAATATATTTTTGGGAAAAAGTCATCAATACAACAATCTATATTGTTAATAGGGTCTTAATTAAACCTGTCCTTAAAAGAACCCCCTATGAGTTGTCGAACAATAAAAAAACCCAAGGTTAATTACTTCAATGTTTTTGGTTGCATGGTCTATATTTTTAATACTAAGGATAATATAGAAACATTTTCCTCCAAGAGTGATGAAGGAATTTTCCTAGGTTATTCAATATCTAGTAAATCCTATAGAGTCTTTAATAAGAGAACCAAATGTGTGGAAGAATCTGCACATGTCAAATTTGATGAAAAATTTCCACATGAGCCAAACAACTCCATATAAAATCATGAGGATGGTATGTCAAATATGGACACTAATGATAAATTCTCTGACTATCCTATGAAGGTATCTATTAAAACTTCTATTTTTGTAAATTCTTTATATTTGAGTCTTAATGAACCAGAAACTATTGAAGAACCTAAAGTGACTATTCCTTTTTTTCTATATCTATTATAACCCTTAAGAACTATCCTTTAGATTAAATAATTGTAAATTTATATAAAGGAAAAAAACTAGAGATTATCTAAGAAATCAAGTTCAACATCAAGATTTTATATAAATGCTTGATCACAAAAACATCAGTGATGAATTTTGGGTGATGGCTGTGTAAGAGGATATAAATCTATTTCAAAGGAAAAATGTTTGGAAACTTGTTGATAGAACCAAAGACACATTGAACATAGGAACTAAATGTTTTTTCCAGAACAAAGTAGATGAAACTGGGAACATAGTTAGAAACAAAGATAGATTGGTTGGATAAGGTTATAGTCAAGAAAAAGGAATTGAATATGAAGAAACCGTTTCACCAGTAGCCAGAATTGAATCCATTAGAATTTTTCTTGCATATTAAGAATATATAAATTTAAAACAATATAAAATGGATTTCAAGGTTGCATTTCTAAATGGATATATAGTTGATGATGTATTTTTTGAATAACCCATTGGTTTTACAAACCCTCAATTTCCTAATAATGTTTTAAAATTGACAAAAGATTTATATAGTTTAATGAAATATCTAAGAGCTTGGTATGATAAGCTCAACACTTTTCTTATTTCTAAAGGTTTTACAAAAGGTATAGTTGATCCTACTCTGTTTAGAAAAAGAATTCCCACAGATGTTTTAGTAGTAAAAATTTATGTAGACAACATTATTTTTGGATATTCAAAAAAATTCTATATGTGTTGACTTTTCAAATATTATGCCAAGTGAATTCCAAATTAGTTTATTGGGTGAACTAAAATTTATTCTTGGATTTAAAATGTTTCAAAATAAATAAGGTATTGTTTTGAATTTAAATAAATATATTAAGGATATTTTGAAAAGATTTGGATTTGAAAGCACTAAGTGTAGTGAAACGTCAATCAGTACTACCTGTAAGTTGGATCTCGATGAAAATGGTAAATTTATTGTTCAAGAAACTTATAAAGAAATGATTGGAAGTTTACTCTACTTAACTAATAGTCATCCTGATATTTTGTTTAGTTTTTTCATGTGTTCATGTTTTCAATAAAACCCCAAAGAGACTCTTTTAAATGATGTTAAAAGGATTTTCTAATACCTCAACCATACTCCCAACCTTAGACTATTTCATCCTACAGAACAATAATTTTATTTAGTTAGCTATTCAGATATTGATTTTGGTGGTTGTAAGTTAGATTGAAAATGATCTTCTGGAACATTTCACTTTTTGGGAAGGTCTCTAGTTTCATGGTTTAGTAAGAAACAAAATTTTGGTGCATTATCTACTACTGAAGGTGAATACATAGCTGCTGGTAGTTGTTGTGCAAAAATTTTGTGGATGAAACACACATTACTAGGTTATGGATATCAATTCAAACATGTCCCCATAAATTTTGATAACACAAGTACTATTAATATCTCTAAGAATCCTATTTCACATTCTAGGAAAAACATATTGTTATAAGGCATCACTTTTTGAGAGACAATTATCAAAAATGTGATATAACTTTAGAGTTCATTGGCACTAAAAATCAGCTTGCTGATATTTTTACAAAACCATTGAACACTAAAAGAATAAAATACACCAAACATGAGTTACAAATGATCAATATATAGGACCTTTTGTTGATATTCCTTTGACCTTTATAAGTGATGTTTTCATACTAACACTAACTCTATGCATTGCTGAAACAATTGTCATTCCAACACCGTTGCTATGTCATGCCGACAAAATTTTCATGCTAACATCGACGACATTTCATGAAGACGTAATTGTTATGCCTACACTGATTCCCTGTCATGCCGACACCATTATTGTTATAAAAAACATGTCATTCCAACACCTATGACTCTCTATTTTTAAATGTTTTATATTTTTATCAAAATGACAATATTTCATTAATTTTGTTGAACCTAGTTTATGATTTCACAATTGCATGATTTCAAAGGCCCTATATCATATAAATTTGAATCAATACACTATACTCTTTTACCCCTACACTCTCTTTTTTGTTGATCTCTCTTTCTACCCCTAACCTTTCACCTTCTGACCTCTAGGCTAAACTGATTGAAATGGAACATGTAAAGAGAGATCTTGATGGTGGGGATTATCTTACTTCTAAGAAACAGAAAGGTAAATCAACCAAATATTCATCACCTATAAATAATGCTCTAAAAAACCATGTTGTAACTACATGAGAAGAATTTGCTGCGAAATGGATTCTAGAAAACAAGTCACTGGTACTCAAGGTACTACAAGATCAAGGATGGATTGAATGGTTCTCATTTAATGAATGTCCATTTTACCCGAATCTAGTACATGAATTTTATATGAATATGGAGTTTCTATTGCAAGGAAGTGATTTCAACTGGATCAAGTCCATATTAAATCTTCAATACATTATGTTGAATGTCTTAAAGATCCTCATGAAGGTGTATTTGATGATTATCAAGGTACCTCTCCACCTAAGAGTGATATGTTTTTCTTTGAGACAACATTAAAGGAGGAATATTCCACTTAGGAAGAGCTTACAAAGATGGTTAATTCATATTTCTCCAAGAATTACACTAATCCCCAGTTGAAAAGTCACATTAAGTATTTAGAAAAAAATTTGAATTTACCACCAGTTACAAAAGCATTCAAAGAACAAGTCATGAAATTGAGGGCTTCACTCCTATTTTAGACAAATTCATAGAGAATAATGATGGCTTTGAGAAATAAATGATATATGGTGGTGATATTATTGAGTATTTCATCAAATTGTTAAATCCATACCCTCATGTACAATGTTAAGAAATTATAGTACATGTGGCTGCACCTATTGGACCTCCCGGATCAGGGAATACACCTCTAATATCAATTGATCAATCTTTGAATTAGACTCACCTAGTGATTTAAGAACAGGTTCAACCTCATGTGTTGTCACAACACAAACCCAGTATTGATCCTAATGTTCCAGAAAGAGGGATACTACCTCCTCTTAGAATTCCTTCAAACCCTTCAGCTTATCAACCACCACCTACTGTACCCTCTATTGATATTTTTGATAAATGGATGGAACCTCTTAACCCTCAATTGTAGTGTGGATTATTATATGATGGGTATACTTGCTTACTTTTTTCTATTTTTGTTTGGAGACTTGTAATACATTGTAACATATTGATTAGTGGAATTTTTTGTTCTTGACATTCCTCTATTTCTCTTTTATCTATTACATTATGGTACCCTTTTTTCTATGTTAAATTGTTTATTTTTGATAATCCCAAAATGGGGAGAAATAGCTTGGCATTATCTTTCTCTCCTTTACCTTTGATATAAATATATTATAAAAAGTCACTCATAATGGGAGATGATAACAACAATGATTCCAATCCACATATAATGATTTTACTAAATAATTCCATGATTTTTTATCATAAAAAGGGGGAGATTGTTGGAACATAGGAGACTACTGGTCATTCTCTCTAGTATTAGTAGTTTTAATAATCATAAATCAGGTCAATTCATATTAATCCTGTCTTAACATTTCAATACTAATTATTTGAATTTCAATATGTGCAATTATGTCTATCTATGATCTCACATAAATTTGGTATGTTCTATTTACATTTATATTGTAAGACATTCCAGAAAAAAATATATTCCAAGTATAAAAGACTAACACTGATAGAGAAGATGAGTTACTGAAAGCTCAGATGACCTACCGATACAAATGACCTACCGATGAAAATGACTCACTAATCCAGAAGAATTATTGATGCAGATAACTTACCAATATAGATGACCTATTGATGCAATTGACTCACCGATATAGATGACTTACTGATGTAGATGAGTTACCATTGCAGACGACCTACCTATGAAATCGTCCTATCATCAGTACAAATGACCTACCGATGCATGGTGCTACCGATGCAAGGACTCCCCAATAGTTAAAATATGTCACCAACATATGGAAAGACCAAAAAATTACATACTAATGGGATGAGCTACCGACAAAATGAGATAATGATAAATGACTCACTGATATAATTTCTAAAATTTCTTATATTTTAAAATTTCTAATGGCCATATTTTTAGTGTTTAAATGTGATAGATTAATTTACATCCTTTTTGCAGACATTGTAGATTAGGATGTCAGAAATACAAGGTATTATGTCTACCTCAAATGTGCATATTATAGGCCTGCAATAGTATATATATATATATATACATATATATATTTATGTATGTATGTATATATATTAAAATTGAGAACGCATGAAAGAAGATACAGACATACTCACAAAAACAAAATAAGACTTTCTACGAGTATCATACCGAATAAGAACACATAATAAATTCTTCATTCCTAGATGTTGTGAACCAGAGAGCTACCAATAATAAACTTTCCATAATCTTAGCATCATCCAACAAAACTAAAGGAGAATAACCTCTCACCTTTTTGAAGATAGAACATAGTGCACCATTACACTCTGTTTTAAGCGTTTGTTTCCAAAAGAGGACTCAAGCTTCAACTCTGATAAATCAAAGGGTCAGGTGGTAAATTTAATCACACTCATAACATCTCTAATTCCTTATTAATATATTATGCTTTATGGTGTATCATTTAATTACAATTTTGAGATGTGTGTGTGTTTATGATAAAACACACATTATCTCTTGGGCTAAACTAGAGGATAATAGATATCCTCAAAAACCTATCTTCTTACAATTGTTTGTCCCACGTAGAACTATAGAAGAGGTCCCATGTGACCTGGTAATTTGTTTTACCATGTAGAATAGTGGATGAGGTATTATGACCTAGATAGTCTTGTGTACTGTTGCTAACCCTGATCCAGGGAATGGATCAAAGACTTATATGTATATATCTTGGTGGTAGGTGATCACTAAGCAAAGTGGATTAGGTATCATCTTGAGACTGAGCCACTAGTTTTATCATCTATGTATTTCAATTTAGTTTTTCCCTATTTTAACTTATATATCGGAAATCTAAATTTTTATTTGATAGTTAGTCTGGGATAGTAGTTATAATTTTTTTTCCATATTAGAGTAGTTTGAAATGTTTTGTCAATGTCTAATATTATTATAATTGATAAGTAATCAATATTTTGGGAAACTAATTTAATAGTCGGACTATTATAATTTTACAACCTTAGTTAATAGGCATGTTTTATTTTAATTGGGTGAAATCTTTTTAAATAAACAATTTAATAGAAATTTTTATAGGAACTCATTCTCCCCCCCTCTTGAGTGCCCTACTCCAACTAACACATCAAAAACAGAAATGGTTAACCCGACATGAATCTTCTCCTCAATACGGTGATAAGTAGAATTTGAGACATCAGTAGATATGTGTGTCACTAGATCCAACTATCCTGCGCCAGGTCCCACCCATCAAATAGTGGTCCTGGAGTGAAACTCACCAAATTTTGGGGTAGTTAAAAATTTGGAAATTGGGTCTGTGATGTTGTCAGTGTGGATCTTTCCATCCATACATGGATGACTGAAAGGCACTAGAGTACTGTTCATTTCATTCCTATTGTTTGTAATAATGAACAGAATTTCCTACTTTGAAGGATCCAAGATCAAGCTATAGGAAATCTATCACATCCCACTAGTGGTCACAGGGGAAGGGATAGTACGATTGCTGCAATTCCCCATGGATTCATCTCCTCTATGATGGATCCCATGCTCACAACTAATGGTCACCCACGCTGCCTCTTAGCCTCTGAATTTATTCAGAGGAGAGTGATTAATAATCTAATTTGTTGATAAAAATAAGAGGGGGTTATCCTGAAAATGGACATGGGACACTAGGACCTAGAGGTTTCTGTTCCTCAACAGCGCTGTCAACCCCATGTGTCATACAGGGAACTGATGCTCCCCACTATGACCTTCATTAGCTTTGGGAGACAATCCCTGGAGAACTCCTATGACTCACTCCCTTATTCTTAGAATGTAAGTGATGTTTGAGTCTACCTGGATTGGATATCAGCTAGGGAGCCTCTAAGGAGGGATCCCACCCATCTATATTAGCATCTCCAGCGAGTCCTACAGACCATAGAACATGTGTTCAGTCCCCCTGCATAGCTGGCCCTAGTTCAGCTGACCCGACGTCAATGTCCGTTGCAGGCTCAGGAGTATTCCCACTAGGGGAATCATCGTATTCAGTTTCAGTAGCCCAAACCACTATCAGCACTAGATTTAAACCCACTATCATCAATAGGAAGGGGCACCTCCTGTTTACAAACCCAGGGAACTTCCAATCCTGGTCAAAGTTGAAGCACCAGTCACACTATGAGCAGTTTGAACCGGATCTCCCAGTTACTAGGGAATGCAGTAGTTATTGTTGGTCGACTCATGAGGATGACATATAGTAAAAAGGTCATCCCTATACTAGTATCAAATAGAGTGGAATTCTTCCACACTTCTTCATTCAGTATGGAGGTCTTTCCCATTCCCCCATCATCATATCCAGCAGAGGCCCTCTACGCTTTGTCGACATTCATCTCGAAGGTCCTCCCCATTCCATTGGCCATAGGTATGGAAATTTCTCTAACATACTAGGATATCAACATAAGGGAATTCCCTTAAAATTCACCTAATATCATGGAGTCCCTCCCCATGTGCTCATAGATTTCATCAGAGGTCCTCCCTATGCCAGAAATCACCAATGTGGAGGTCCTCCCCATTCTAGGAATCATTGATGTGGAGGCCCTCCCCACTTCATCAACGAAGAACATCGAGTCCCTTCTCATGTATAGTATAATCAGTATGAATGACCTATTCATACCACTTTTACTAGGGTCGAATGACACGAAGATCCTTCCCGCACTATGGACACCCACCATGGATGTCCTCCCCATGTGTTTACCAGCTCCAGTGGAGGCCCTCCCCTCTCCTGTACTATAAAAAATGGAGGTCCTACTACTGTCCCATTATAATTTTTTTTGGGTTCCCCTTAGACCCCAGATCAACAGAGAGGAGGTCTACCCCTCTTCATCAAGAACCAATTTGAAGGTCCTCCTCACATCCCATTCAGTGCAGGTGAAGGTCATCCACACTCCAGCACTAATCTACATAGAGGACCTCCCCATGTCATAAACCTACCCTGTACTAATGAACCATCTCATATATAGAGAGAGGTTATCCTCCATCGAAATAATAATCCTAATAATATTCAAACTACAATTAAACCCGTCTGCTTTTCAAATTCTAGGTTGAGTGTGATTCAGTGATGGAACCCTAACCTCGATCTTCTATGTCATGGGATGGGATAGGAGAAAGGAATATAAGTATTATCCTTCTGGAATGTTTGGTCCATCAAATCCCAACATCACTTCGAATATACATAGGTGGAGGAATATTTTCCCCCTCTCTAAGGCATGGCTGTGAAATCCTCCCTATCTTCAACAGGATCATTCTCCACCTCAATAAGAGATCACAGAGAGTTATTATAGGGACAAATAGAGGATGATGAATAGAGTGACCCACTGATAATGACTACATCACCTGATTGGATAGAAGTGGTCATTACTATGTCTTACAAGGATGTAAAGGTGCAATCAGTGAATTCGTCAGAAGACAACTCGAGATGTGGTTGCTTGTTAGTCTTCATGTCATACTCTCTACCTACCAGTCCACTATCACAACAGTCAGATTCATTACCATTACGGGTCTCACAGTAACCACTAGTAAAATAGTGGAGCAATCAAGAACCGGATCCCAAGTCTGATTTGAGATGTTTGAATGACATTCTTGTCATGGATCATCTTTTTGAGATGTTCTATCCCATTGAAACAAAAAGTTTCAGTATTCTTTAATTCCTCACATAGGAGGAGGTCTTGTTCTTACGCCCAATACATTTGGCAATGGACTTCCAAACCCATCATAAATATGTAGCTTATCCCAAGAGTTGGGAACACTTCAACAACATCAACTAGAAATGTCGTATGGTCAACTTGGATGCGCTCACTATGGCTCATCACCCTGAGTCACCCGATAATCATCAGACCCTCTAGAAATGCTATATCCATATCATTAAAGCGCTCCACATAATTATTAAGGAGGCATCACCCCAGGATCAGATTCGTGGTTAGGGGTAGTATGATGACCTTCATTTCTGTCTTATTCGGTGCCATCCTGGCTTCCTAAGTGATTATGAGGACATGCCTCTAGGTATTGTCACAGTTAACATGGTCGACCAATTAGAGGAAGAAATTGATCTAGAACTCATTGAAATGAACTTACCCCCTGGGGTGGTTTCACACTTGTTGGATCCTCTGGGAAAGGTTACCCAGTAGTAAAGAAATGTATTGGGCCTTCCTGCACCTTCCAAGTCATTTTCCTTTAGTTGGGACCCCAATAAGGGAAAAGGGAATAAAGGGACTATCAAACCCTCTGACTAATCTAGATCAATGAAAAAGACAGAATATGATCCTAAAAAGGTTGTGTTTTTTCAATAGCTCATGAAACATAAAAATATGGTCGATGAACTTATCACCGAACATGTTGTGGAATGGCAACTAGATTGTGGTAATCCTTGATCGGGGAAGCAGGGGTAGGTACAACCTCCCCCGATGAGTTTTCTCCTGGTGACCTTGACCATCCTGCCCATATAGACAGAGTAGAGGCTAGAGTTTATGGAAATTGGGCATGATATGCATCACCAAATACACCTGAGTTGCATAATAAACCTCCTTGGGACCCAACTCAGGTTCTCCCAGCCGCTCCATAGGTCGCTCCTCTTGCAGTCCCATAAGACATCCCACCAGTCACTCCATGAACCACTGGGCCTGCTTACCATGTTGATGAACCTTCAAATGCATTGGTTGTCAGAGATCCCTATTAGGACACGAATCCCCACCAAGATGATCCAATGGTCCCTCTCATTTCCCACCTCAAGACTTCGGAAACCCAAAAAGTGGGATACCACTTGACGGTAAGTCGTATTCTGTATGGGTGGATGATAAGATAGCACCCTCAAGTTTTAGGAATCCTAATTTCTCTCCCTTTAGTGGGACTGGAGATCTTCTATAGCATCTGGCTCACTTTATCTCAAGGTGTGGACTCGTGATAATAAATCCAATAGAAATGGAGGCCGCTAAACTATAGTGTTTCATATAGTCTCTAGAAGGGCCCACATTTGTCTGGTACAACCAATTACTCATTGGGTCAATATCCGGTTGGGAGGACCTTCATAGGTAGTTTATCTACCAATTCAGTGACACCACCCTAAGAACAAGCATTGCTAAACTTTTCATGTGCAAGAAGAGTCTGGACAGGCGTTTCGCTGACTTTGTCCCCATGGGGAAGGGCCTAACATATTCCCTGGATACGACACTAACCCCGAAGCAGCATCTGACTATGTGAATTAGAAAAGTAAAGATTTAATTGGACCCTTACCTCATCACTCAGAACTACCCAGGGGGATTTTGGGATTTCTCTAATAAACTAAACACTTATAAGAATCCTTGTAGAAAGACAAGAAATCATGTCCATTACCTCCTGTGGTTCCTACAAGAACAGATTCTATGGTAGATCTAGTTACAGTATCACAAATAGTGCCCCCATGAAGCAGGAGTTATTACTAGTAGAGCCACCTCCATAGCTTCGTCGAGGTCCACCACCTCAGGCACAACCTTCATCCTAGTAGTGTCCGCCTCAGAATTAGTATGAGCCCCTAGGAAATGTGCCACCACCACCTAAGTAAGATAATCAGGTTCCTCCTCCCCTTTAGGCTCTGCTGGCCCCTCATCAAGGCTAGGCTCCCAGAGCACCCTTCATGGACAAAAGGTACGGCTGAATGAAGGTGGTCTAGGCTCTCAAAGCCCCCTTCCCAGTGATCGGTGAGATCCACCTCTCCATGCCCTTTTCATTCCGGAAACCATAGAATTACCTAATCTAAGGAACTATGAATGTAACTGGGAACCTTAGCTAGTTACAAGATACCTTTTACAATAAGTTTATGGATAGACCATGGCTCCACCTGCATGCGACATTCCCTTACTCATATCACTAATGCCTTGTGTACTCCCTTAATGGTCGAGTATGAATACTTCAAGGTGATGTGTCTCCTTTTTCCTATTTTGAAGCCTGGTACATGGATTTGGACTATTATAAGGGAATGGAAAAGCAGATCTAGGATAATGAGGTTGATCACATCATAGATGTGCCTGACCCGTGGAAAGATCTGGATGATGCCTACATTTACCCAATTCACTGATTGGAGGCCAAGACCCAAAACATGGGAAAATAATTTTTGTATCTGTAATGAAGGGGATTCATGATCCCAATTCGAAGGAACATTATTATATCACCTCGTATTCTTACAAAAATATGGCTTGAGTGATCCCAAAGCCCCCTACTCTTATATGGTATCGAGATTTCTGCCCCATGGAAAAAGAAATATGTCAAACTTCATTGTTTCTCTAGGATGGGATAAACCTAATTGATATGAAGCACTAATATTGATTTTATATCCTCAAACATGGAACCTAGGGTTGATGTCTACATGGGATCAGGTCAACAACTTTCATCATTATGGTTTTACTAGTGCAGGAGTCCCCCAGTGATGTGTCCATCACCACTTATGCTGGCACCAGTGTCTTGGTAGGATCTATCAACTCAGAAGAATTGCCTCTTGTTGATAATCCTCTCATTGTGGATTAAGAAGAGGATTTGGAGGACTCCCTCCCACATTCTAAGAGGGTGTCTCCACTATGTTCGATGAATTGGAACAAGTGAACCTTAGTAACGAGACAAATCCTAAATCAATATTGATCAGCACCACTATGCCTAAAAAAGAGAAACAACAAAACATGGATTTCCTAAGGAAGCATCGTGATGTATTTACATGGATTAGTGATGAAATTCTATGGATATATTCCCAGTTCACCGTCCATCATCTCATTCTCCCAGCAAATCATCATAGGTTCAAATAGCCTCCCATAAAGATGCAACCTTATCACTATACCATGGTCGAGGCTGAGGCTCATAATATCATCAAATTAAACTTCATCAAGGAAGTCTATTACCCCATATGGTTAGCTAACATTTTTCCCGTCAAGAAGAAGAATAGACAGATCATAGTCTATAACAACTTATAGTATCTCAATTGTTACTTCCTGAAGGATGATTTTCTACTTCCTGTGACAGAACTGTTGATCAATACTACTATTGGGTTCCAAGATTTCATATTCACGGATAGGTATTCAGGATATAATCAAATATAAATGTCTCCTGAGGATGAAGATTACACAACCTTCATGTCATCCCAATGTACTTTATTCAACTAGGTAATGCCTTTTGGTGTAAGGAATGTAGGCGCCACCTATCATCATGCCATGAAACATATATTCAATATGATCCTTATGAAATTGGTGTAATTATACATGGATGATCTGGTGATTCAATCATGCCAGTGTAAGGACCATCCCAGAGATCTTGATAATGTTTTTGACTTCTTCTATTACCGCCATCTAAAGATGAACCCCTTGAAGTGTGCCTTTGGGATCACCTCTGGAATGTTTCTCTACTTTATTGTTAGATATAGAGGCATTGAGTTCAATGTAGAAAATATCAAGGACATCATTCATATGTCTCCACTGAGTAACATTCTAGATCTCTAAGGATTTCAATTCCACTTATCCTATATTCTCCAATTCATAAAAAAACATACTGGTAAGTGTAATCTCTTTTCCTGACTCATGATGAAAGATCCTGATTATCAATGGGATGAGGAGTGTTAGAAATATTTTGAGAAAATCAAGTAGTACCATATATATCTTCCAGTTCTAATGCCACCAATTTTTAGAAATTCATTGGTCCACTATGTGACTACACTGGAATGGTCTCTTGATTCCCTTCTTGCACATAAGAATATTGAGGGAACAAATAATAAATTATTACAATCTCTATCGCAATCTCCTTGATGAAAAAACTAGATATTCTTATATCAAGAAGATCTTCCTCATGTTGGTATTCATATTGTAGAAATTGTGGCATTACTTGTAGAACTATGAGATATAGCTACTTTCCCCAGTGGATCTGTTGAGGTACATTATGAACCAACACATGTTGAAAGGCCTTCTTTCTCGTTGTGTAGTGATCCTTCAACACTTCGACATCAATTCTTTCTCATAGATGGCTATTAAGGAACTGACATTGGAAGATTTTCTTACTACCCATATAGCCCTCATAGATCAATCTCAGGATCTTGATTTTTCATTTGAGGTAATCCTCTCAGTGGATCAAGTCATTCCATGATGGAAAATTAACTTTTATGGATATTACCATAGCCATATTGGAAAAAGACACAATGATCGTAGACTCAACGGAGTGGGCTCGAGTATCGTCTTCTTCATGCCTGCACCAAGATGTCCATCCCTATTCATTCCTATTTTTAGAAGGTTGGACCAACAACGAGGAAGAGTAATAGGCTCTCATCACTATTCTTGAGTTGGCCCTTGATCTTGAAATTCCCCACCTTCATGTGAAGGGGGACTCTGAACTGTTCATCAAGAAGATCAGCGGTGACTATGTCATCAAGAAACCAGATCTTGTACCATTGTTAAAGCGTACTCACCATTTAATGGCATTGTTACCTTCCTGACCAGAAGTTACTCATTTACCTCAATCACGGAATAGTTGAACTGATACCCTGGCCAACCTTGTCACATCTCTTGCTGATCTTGACCAGGATTATTTGATTATCCATGTGGCACATCAAAGTTTCATCACTCCCATCACTCTGAACAATGATGATAGCCCACAAGTAATTCACATTACCACTGGTGCATCTAAAAAGATACCTCTAGGTCCCACTCCTGTGGTGTTGAAAGGGACCCCCGACTAGACGACCCCCTTTATCGAGTATCTCCCAAATGGTAACATCCCAACAGACTTAGCCAAATGTGAAAGAATTTGATGGCGTGCTGTGCAGTTCACCTATAGGAGTGGTCATAGTCTTTATCAAATCCTCTACAGATGTGGGTTTGATGGGATTCTACCATTTTGAATTCATGGAGGTGTGTTCCCTCAGGTTATTTAGGGGGGTACATAATGGTTCCTGTAGGGATCATCAGATAGGGCCAATAATCACTCATCAAATCTGAAGATTGGGGTATTTTTTGACCACTATGATCTATGACTATATTGAGTTTTCAAAGAGGTTTCATGCATTCTAGATCCATGAAATTGTGTGCATAAGACACCAAAACCTCTCAATACCACCAGGTACTATTTTTTCCTTTATGGTATGAGGGCTTAATGTAACACCTCAAGCTTCCACGATATACTTCTCTTTGAATAATACAGTAGCGTGTGTTGTACGCAACTTCAAGTTCTAACACACACAACAATCAATCAAACTAGTCGTAATGAATAGTAATACCCACTTTTTGAAATTTTATACATTTTATCTTTCAAAATAGACTTCATTTTTAGATTCGGAATATCTAAATTATCTTAGGGTAATTTTTTGGTACTTTTCTGATAACTTTCATATTTCGATGAATAGTAAAAATTACTAAATTTTAATTTTAAAAAAAAACTTTTTAAATTGAAATAATTTATAGTGATAAATCCTGAATTTTATTGATTTTAATGTATATTTAGAATATATTTTTACCACTTAATACAATTTTGGTCATTGGACGTAATTTCACATATAAACCGGACATAAACAAGTGTCAATCTTTTGATAGTTATTATTTCTTAAAAACACGCTTTTTGTTTTGACAACGGGAATTAATTTTAAATTAATTTCTGCCACTTCTGTGTTTTGAATTTAGAAAAATGGATTCAATATTTATTATAAGGATTTCTAAATTGTGTAAATATGTAACTTTTAATTTTAGACATTTTGAATAATTACTTCGGTAAATATTTTATTTACCATGGTTAAAGGGTAAATCCGGTAATAAGGGTAAAAAATAATATTATAAAAATAATAAATGTCCTAAAACATGTCCTAACCCTATTTTTTGATATATTTACGACCATGAGAATCTTTGGGTCGATTTTGGGACCCCAAGGATCCACTTGTAAGCAATAATGACACTTTATATTAATTAAGTTAAAGTAAATACAAAAATGAAATAAGCATATATCTTTTAGAAAAACAATTTTTACATAGGGTTATATATGTTATATTTTTTACTATAAATATTAATTAGAAATATAAAAATATTTCCTACATAATGGTATTTTATTTATAATTTTTAAACATTGAATAATTAAATTTATTTATGACACAATAATGATGTAGTATTTTCCTTATTAATGAAAGAATCGAATAATTAGTATTATAAATGTTAAAATAAATATAATTTGAAAGCTTTGATGCCATGCACAAATTTAATTGGTTAATATGACATTTTAATATTTCTAAAATTAATTTGGTTCGAATTAATAAAGATTTTTATACTTTAACAAAAAAAAAATTTAATAGTGTCAAAATTGACATAAATGAGTTTTTAACACGAATATTATATTATTAATTGATATTATATTCCAAAAAATCTAAGGTTCTCCCAAAAAACTTATATCATGATAGTTGTATCATTAATGGACCACTTGGGGGTCTCTTGGAATTATATATTAAGTTTATTAACCATATAATATAAAAATACAAAGTGACATGGTAAATATCAAACTATTTAACTAAGAGTTAAATATAAATGATAAGGTTAATAGACCAACCCAAACCTGTATAAAATCTATTTTATTAAATTATTTCGACCCATCTCCACCTTATACTTTGAATAATCCACTTTGGAGCCATTAGAAACTGAATATGAATTTATTATAAATTAATAATTTAAGTTTTTCCTAAAGAGCCCCTCCTCCCCCTTATAAAAGCACACCACTTCTAACCAATTATTCACACCGTAAAAGCCTTTTGGTTTGTCCAAACTCAACCCAAATATCCTCCCAAAATTCCTCACTTCATCCTAGATGCCTTTGTTTAGTCAGAAAGCCATCCTAAGGAGCCCTTTTGATCAAATCAAAAGGAATAACCCGAAGAAGAGGTAATGTTTTCAGCACCCTCTTTCAAGTTCCTTTCTTCTTACACTTCTTCTTTCTTTGTTATTTGCATTCTAAAATAATAACTCCAGTATCTTCTATATACATTTATGTTATTATAAATATGGTACAACCATATTCAGTCTTCTATCCATCCTTTGAATGACATGTCACCATACGTGCGTACGTACGGCCTACCGTCTCCACGTCGTGGTGCAATTGTTATTCAATACATTATTATTTTGATGGGTATAATAATGATATGTAATTCATGTATATAATAAATATAACATGATAATTATTCTTTAAATATGATATACCATCCAATTATATATTATTTTAATATCAAAATAATGATATTGCCGCTCGTGCGTACGTACGAACTACCGTCTCCACGAACGCGATGAGATTCATTCCCCATCATTTCCATTCAAGTATAATTCTCATTTGATGATTAAAAATAATGTTTAAGGATTTGATATCATTCTGGATATGAATAGGATACAACCTATCCATAACAAACATGTCTTATATAACAAAACATATAAAAGAAAATGAGTAAGTTAACACCCAAAATGACGATAATACTAAGATATTATTAACAATGAAATGTTAAAAGATCATATATGATATCATATTAATGTATATGATTATTTTATAATTTAATAACAATTATTTAAACATTATACAGGAGTTTAACCTACCCTCAACCAAGGAAAAGTACAAGGTAAGGGTTTATTTCACAATCTCTTCATTTTCTGAGGTTGTTTATACGTAATTATCTAATGGGACCTCTTTATCATCCACATCCATGTTTCTTAAAAATGTATTTCAAATCATTCTTACTATTTTATAGACTATGGGTTAAAGTCATTTATACCCTTGTTGACTTTTTATAAGATTTTTATAAATTAATATTTCCGTCGCTTTCCAAACAAGGTCCTTTTTAACCTTTTCAACAAAATTAAGGTAAGAATATCCTTTTTTTTAACTTATATGGTGGGTGCGGCTATTTTCTAGCATTATAAACTCGTTGAAGCTTCCCATAAAATATTATAAGAATATTTTCAAAATAAATGTTTTCCATATAATAATGTGACTCTTAAATGATTTCAAAATAGAAATAGATATTTCTCTAAAAGGATTTTGATTTCATCTATGTAAACATCCTTTGATAGATTTTATGTTTAATTGAAATTGATTTATTATGATACTAAACTTCCATATTGTATTGAATGTTTTTTGATAATTTTGACTGTGTATGTGCTATTTTTATACCATTCATGGTTTATGGTTAAAGTATTTACATTTCGTATGCTAGTTTTAATACGAATGTTTATGATATGTTTAAACCTTTTTATATGAGGAATGTATTGGACTTAGTAAGTGACGGGTGGAGCCCTCTATAGCTCCTCAATGCATCGGTAGGTCTTGTGAGACAACTATATGTGGAATTGGTCGAGGCCCTTTCCCAATTTTGATATATGGTTTTGGCTAAGGCCTTAATCACTTTTAGACATCTTGGCTGAGGCCTGGACAAAATGTTTCAGAATGTCTGGCATTATAAATTTCCTCATTCTTAAAATAATATTGATGTTTCATGTGGTCATTAGACTAGTATAATACCAATTATTATGTTTTATTATGGAATTATTTACTCAGCTCATATTCCTGCCATAAAATTATTCATTTTTATTATCTGTAAAGGCATTTGGTTTCAATTATTCACCATGATTAATATTTATGTTATCTTCCACTGTATTTCTTACCCTTACTGAGCATTTGAGCTCACCCCTTTCTTATGTTTCATTTTCCCAGGATATGAAGAAGTTAGTTATGAGTGACTTGTAGGCATCATTTAGGAGGCTTGGATGTTTTCAATGGAATAAATTTGTGCTATATTTATTTTCAAGTTGTAAAGTTGAACTTATGTACGACTCTTGTTGACAAGGCTACTAAACTAATCGGTCTTTCGAGACATGATCTTTTGTGATCATGCCAAATGTTATGTAATAATGCAGTGACTCTGGGTAACTAGGGTTGGGGCGTTACAGTTGGTATCAGAGAAAGTTTAGTACAAACCTTGGAAATAAGATTTAGATAAACTCTGATTAGAGCACATATACCTAAGACAGACTTTGAGGAATACTGTATAATAACTTCCTAGAACTTTGGTATTGTAGAAAGTTTGTGAGTTTTCAGAGCAATACATCCATGTATGGATACGAGTAGGTAGAGGTGGCTCTGGAACAGATGTACCTAGGGGTAAAACATGAAAACACCGCTTTGAGCTAGACTCTAATGGGAACTGGTGCACGACAACGGGGCTTGCTGCACTCTTGGTTACGACACTCCTGGGAGATATGCTTAGGTTAATTCTCATTTTCATTACAAAAAATTATGAAGGGATTATGAGTATATACTTCCTTAATGAAAACATTTTTATGATTATGAATTATATCCATAAAATGTTCAATTTGGGTTAAGTGTTATGAATTTTTGGATTTATGTGTTGCGATTCATAAACTAATCTAGAGTATACCATTGTTTAGAAATGGCGCCTAGTAGAAGAAATGGAAAATCTATCAATGCACACACTCCATGTAGGGATTTCCCTCCAACTCAAGATAATTATAGTGGAGCTGGAGATAAAACTGGTGCTGATCAACTAATCACCATACTGGGACAACTCACTCAGGTTATGAATAATAACCTTTCCCGTATGGAGCACCCAGAACCACAGCGTGGATGATCAATGTTAGATAGCTTTATGAGGAAACAACCACCAACATTCAATAGGAGTAAAAATACCTTAGTAGCTAAGAAATGGATAAATTCTTTAGAGAAAATATTACATGCCTTGGAGAGTAGTGAAAGGGAAAAAGTTCTCAAGGCAGTTTACCAACTCACTAGAGATGCTGATCAACGGTGGTTATTGATTCAAAACACAAAGGAAGATGGTGAAGTATCAAATATGGAATTTAGGGAGTTCAAAGATATTTTATTAGAAAAATAATTTCCTCATGACCATCGAGTGAATATGGAAAGACAATTTCTGAGTCTGAGGAAAAAGGAGGATGGGAATGTCGCTAAGTATGAGGCTAACTTTACAAGGTTAGAAAGGTATGCTATAGATTATATACGTAACCCAAGAAGTAATATTGATCATTTCTTTTATGAGTTAAAACCACTTCTCTGTTGAGCATTAGTATCAAAATCCTTCTCATCATAAGAAGATATTGTCTCATGTGCTATCAAGATAGAAAACAAATTCTTTAAGTCTTATGACTTTAAATAAGAGTAAGATAAGAAGAGGTCTACTCGACACTCTGGGAATGGAAATAAGGAAACCAGGAAGAAGGGAATAATTGAATTTCCACCCTGTGATAATTGCGGAAGGAAGCACCCTGGTGCCTTTCTAAAAGGAAAAGGAGTATGCTACAAATTTGGAGAGAAAGGTCATCTAGCTGGTGATTGTAAAGGAAAGAAAGATGTTACCAATGTTCAATGATACAATTACAGAGAGATGGGACATTATGCTAATGAATGTCCTATGCGTCAGGGGAACATACCTCATAAAAGACCATGGGATCAAGGCCAAGATTATGAAATCACTACTGCTGAGGTTGAAGCCCCAAAAGACGCAGTGGCAGGTAATTTAATGGTTTCCTCAAGTTTAGAAAATGCTTTATTTGATTCTGGATCATCACATTGTTTCATATATTTACAGTTTTCTAAGATATTTAGATATTTACAATTTGATTTAACAAGGGAGTTTTCAGTTAAAACACCTAAGGGAGGTATCATTGGTACAAAGTTCTGTGGATCTGTTCCCATTAGGGCATATAAATGTTCTTTATCTACTGATCTCATCGTTATACCCATGACTGAATTTGATATAATCCTCGGTATGGATTGTATTTCAGACCAGATGCGAACATTTAATGTAAGAAGAAGGAGGTTATGATTTTTTATGACGATGATAAAGAACACCTTATCTTTAGAGCAGAATCTTCACCACCTGATTCTTATCTAGATCCACCCCCAGTATCTCAACTAAATTCAATTATCGGGGAAGAAGAGAATGAAATAACTATCGGTAAAGGATGGAATGTTCAAATAGAGGATGTACATATTGTGAGATATTATGTTTATGTGTTTCCAGAAGATTTACCTGGACATCCTCCAGATCAAGAAATTGAGTTTTCCATTGATTTAATTCCTGGTTCAAGGCCTATATCGAAGACCCCTTATAGAATGGCCACTGAGGAATTAGTTTAACTAAAGAAACAACTAGAGGAATTGACTAACAAGGGATTTATTCGCCCTAGTGTTTCTCCATGGGTATCCCCTGTCCTTTTTGTTAAAAAGAAATATGGATTTCTAAGGTTATGTATCGACTATAGGGGAATCAATGCTATAAAAATAAAGAACAAGTATCCCCTACCCCGCATTGATGATTTATTTGACCAACTGCATGGAGCTCAATACTTTTAAAAGATTGACCTTCAATCTGGATACCATTAGTTGTGTGTGAAGAAGGAATACATTCCGAAGACAGCATTTCAAACCAGGTATGGGCATTATGAGTTTACATTAATGCCTTTTGGATTGTCTAATGCACCCTCTATATTCATAGATCTAATGAATAGAGTTTTCAAGAAATATCTCGATGATTTTTTGGTGGTATTTAGTAGTGATATATTGGTATATTCCAAAAGATACTAAGATCATGAAAATCACTTTCATGTTATCTTGAAGACTCTAAGAAGACATGAATTATATGGGAAGTTTTGCAAGTGTGAATTCTGGCTTTAGGAGATTTCTTTTCTGGGCCATATTGTCTCTAAATATGGAATCTATGTTGATCCTTCTAAGACCAAATAAATCCAAGAATGGTCTGCACTGAAGAGTATAACTGAGGTACGCAGTTTTATTGGTTTAGCAGGTTATTATCGATGTTTCGTCCAGAATTTCAACTGATTGGATAACCCATTAAGAAAGATCACACGTAAAGGGGTTAAATTTGTATGGAAAAAAGAGTGTGAAGAATGTTCTGAAGAACTAAAGAGATGATTAGTCAATTCTCCTATATTGAATCTACCATCGGGTAATGATGGGTTTTTTATTTATAGTGATGCATCGAAGAAAGGACTTGGTTCTCTCCTTATGAATAATGATAGAGTTATTGCCTATGCATCACGACAGCTGAAAATTCATGAGCAAAACTATCCTACTCATGATCTTGAGTTATCTATTGTAACCTTTTCTTTGAATATATGGAGACATAATCTCGGTGGTGAAAAATGTGAGATATATACAGATCACAAGAGTTTGAAGTATATTTTCTCACAGAAAGAACTCAACATGAGGCAAATGAGATGGCTTGAACTACTCAAGGATTATGATTGCACGATACACTACCACTCGGGGAAGGAAAATACGGTGGAAGATGCTTTGAGTAGAAAGGATCCTGGAGTTTTGAACAAGATGGGAGTTGAAAAGGATCCTATATACATGGATCTAGTGAAGATGGACATGGGAATCACCATGGAAGGTGAAACATCAATACTTTTTCAAATGGTTTCCAAACCATCTTTACTAGAAAGGATAAAGAGTTCTTAGATCAGTGATGAAGAGTTTAAAAAGATGATTAAAGCTGTGAATGATGGGAGATTGAGTGACATTGAGTATGAATATGGAATTTTGAAATTTGGGAAGAGACATTGTGTTCCCAATATACCTGATCTAAAAATAGATTTGTAGGATGATGCCCATAGTTCTAATTTCCCTATACACCCTGGGGGCACTAAAATTTATAGAGATTTGAAGGAACATTTTTGGTGGGACAACATGAAGAGGGAGATTTCTGATTTTGTGTCAAGATGTATGGTTTGTCAACAAGTGAAAGCTGGAATACAACAGCCTAGAGGAGTATTGCAACCTATTCCCATACTTGAGTGTAAATGGGATAATATTACAATGGACATTGTCATGGGACTACCAAAGACTCCTAGAAAAAATGATGCAATATGGTTCATTGTTGATCGTCTTACCAAGTCAGCACATTTTCTTTCTATAAAGGAGGATTTACCACTTGAACGTCTAGAAAGAATATATATTAATGAAGTTGTAAGACTTCATGGAGTACCCCTATCAATTGTTTCTGATCGTGATCCTCGTTTTACTTCAAGATTCTATAAGAGTCTTCATAAGGCCTTGGATACTGAACTTCGTTTGAGCATTGCCTACCACCCTCGAACAGATGGACAATCAGAACGGACTATTCAAACCTTAGAAGACATGTTGAGATCTTTCTCACTTTACTTTTAGGGTGTGTGGGATCAATATTTACCTATGGTAAAATTTTCCTATAACAATAGCTTCCATTCACGTATTCGGATGGTACCATATGAAGAGTTATATAGAAAAAGATGTTGCACAACAACCTGTTGGGATGAGGTTGGTGAAAGAAAACTCTTAGGCCCAGAACTAGTGGATGAAATGATGGAAAAGGTGAAGGTAATCTGAAACCACATCAAAGCACCTCAAAGTAGGTAGAAGAGCTATGCCGATAACTGAAGGAAGGATTTGGAATTTCAAGAAGGAGATCATGTTTTCTTGAAGGTATCTCCATGTAAGGGAGTTATACATTTCAGTAAGAAAGGTAAATTGAGTCCCAATTACATAGGACCCTTCGAAATTCTAGAACGAATTGGGGCTGTAGCTTACCGTTTGGCAATGCCGCCAAGTCTCTCCAAAGTTCACGATGTGTTCCACATATCATTGTTAAGAAAATACATACCTGACCAAATGCATGTACTCACCTATGAGGAATTACAACTGGAACCTAATCTATCTTATTGCGAAGAGCCCATCAGGATTCTTGATACCAGAGAATATGTGCTGAGAAACCGGACGACTCGTCTGGTAAAAGTTTTATAGAGAAACCATAAGATGATAGAGGCAACATGGGAACCCGATGAACTTATGATGAAGAACCACTCGAGTCTCTTCATGTGGTAGTATTCTAGAAATTTTTAGGATGAAATTATTTGAAAGAGGGGAGAATGTAACACCCCAAGCTTTCATGGTATGCTTCTCTTTGAATAATATAGTAGCGTGTGTTGTACACAACTTCGAGTTCTTACACACACCACAATCAATCAAACTAGCCGTTATGAATAGTAATACCCACTTTTTGAAATTTTATAAATTTTATCATTCAAAATGGACTTCATTTTTGGATTCATAATATCGAAATTATCTTAGGGTGAATTTTTGGTACATTTTGGATAACTTTCATATTTTGATGAATAGTGAAAATTACTAAATTTTAATTAAAAACAACTTTTTTAATCAAAATAATTAATAGTGATAAATTATGAATTTGAGTGATTTTAAATTATATTTATAATATATTTTTACCAATTAATAAAATGTTGTTCATTTGACATAATTTGACATTTAAACCGGACATAAACAATTGTCAATCTTTTGATAGTTATTATTTCTTAAATACACGCTTTTTGTTTTGACAGCGGGAATTAATTTTAAATTAATTTCGGCCACTTCTGTGTATTGAATTTAGAAAAATTGATTCAATGTTTATAATTAGGAGGTAAAAATTATGTAAATAGGTAACTTTTATTTTTATACATTTTGAGTAATTACTTCGGTAAATATTTTATTTACCTTGGTTAAAGGGTAAATCGAATAAATAAGGGTAAAAAATAATATTATAATAAGAATAAACTACCCTAAAACGTGTCTTAACCCTATTGGTTGATAGATTTCCGGCCATGGTCATCTTTGGGTCGATTTTTGGGACCCCATGGATCCACTTGTAAGTGATAATGACAATTTATATTAATTATGTTAAAGTAAATACAAAAATGACATAAGCATATATCGTTTAGAAAAACAATTTTTACATAGGTTTATATATGATATATTTTCGATTATAAATATTCATTATAAATAAAAAATTATTTCTTACATAATTGTTTTTTATTTATAATTTTTAGACATTGAATAATTAAATTTATTTATGACACAATAATGATGCAGTATTTTCCTTTTTAATGAAAGAATCAAATAATTAGTATTATGAATGCTAAAATAAATATAATTTTAATGTTTTGATTCCATCAAATAATTTTATTGGTTAATATTACATTTTATTATTTCTTAAATGAATTTGGTTCGAATTAATAAATATGTTAATACTTTAACAAAAATCAATTATTAAATAGTGTCAAAATTGACATACATGAGTTTTTAGAACGAATATTATATTATGAATTGATATGATATTCCTAAAACTCTAAGGTTCAGCCAGAGGAATTATATCGTGATAGGTGTATCATTAATGGACCACTTGGGGGTCTCTTGGAAGTATATAGTAAGTTTATTAACCATATAATATAAAAATACAAAGTGACATGGTAAATGCCAAACTATTTAACTAAGAGTAAAATATAAATGATAAGGTTAATATAGTGACCCAAACCTGTCTAAAATCTATTGGATGAAAGGATTTTGACCCATCCCCACCATATACTTTTAATAATCCTCTTTGGAGCCATGAGAAAATGAATATTAATTTATTATAAATTAATATTTTATGATTTTTCTAAAGAGCCCCTCCTCCCCCTTATAAAAGCTCACCACTTCTAACCAATTCATCACACCATCAAAGCCTTTTGTTTCTACACAACACTGTCCAAATATTGTCCCAACATCCCTCACTTAAATCTATAGGCCTTTCTTTAGACATAAATCCAACTTATGGAGCCCTTTTGATCAAATCAAAAAGAAGAAGTCGAAGAAGAGGTAATGGTTTCACCACCCTCTTTCAAGTTCCTTTCTTCTTCCACTTCTTCTTTATTTGTTATTTATATTATAAAATAATAACTCAAGTATCTTCTATATACTGTGATGTTATTATAAATATGGTACAACAATATTCGGTATTCTATCCATCCTTTGAATGACATGTCACCATACGTGCGTACATACGGCCTACTGTCTCCACGTTGTGGTGTAATTGTTATTCGATGCATTATTATTTGGATGATTATAATAATGATGTGAAATTCATGTAGATAATAAATATAACATGATAATTATTCTGTATATATGATATACCATCCAATTATATATTATTTTAATATCCAAATACTGATATTACCACTCGTGCGTACGTACGGACTACCGTCTCCATGAACGCGATGAGATTCATTCACCATCGTATCCATTCAAGTATAATTCTCATTTGATGATTAAAAATAATGTTTAAGGACTTGATATCATTCTGGATATAAATAATATACAACCTATCCATAACAATCATGGCTTATGTAACAAAACATATAAAAGAAAATGAGTAAGTTAACACCCGAAACGATGATAATACTAAGATATTATTAACAAATCAATGTTAAAAGATCATATATGATATCATATTAATGTATATGATTCTTGTATATTTTAATGACAATTATTTCACCATTATATAGGAGGTTAAACTACCCTAAACCAAGGAAAAGTACAAGGTAAATGTTTATTTCACAATCTCTTCATTATCCGGAGTTGTTTATACGTAATTATCTACTAGGACCTCTTTATCATCCACATCCATGTTTTTTAAAAATGTATTCCAAATCATTATTACTATTTTATATACTATGGGTTAAAGTCATTTATACCCTTTTTGACTTTTTATAAGATTTTTATAATGGATTCTTTCGGTCTCTTTCCAAACAAGGTCCTTTTTATCCTTTTCGACAAAATTAAGGTAAGAATGTCCTTTTTTAACTTATACGAAGAGTGCGGTTATTTTCTACCATTATAAACTCGTCGAAGATTACCTTAAAAGATTATAAAAATATTTTCAAAATAAATTTTTTCTATATAATTATGAGACTCTTAAATTATTTCAAAATATAAAGATATATTTCTCTAAAAAGGGTTTTGATTTCATCTATGTCAACATCCTTTGATGGATTTTAAGTTTATTTGAAATTGATTTATTCTGATAATAAAATTCCAAATTGTATTGAATGTTTTGTGATAATTTTGACTGTGGATGTGCTATTTTTATACCATTCATGGTTTATGGTTAAAGAATTGACATTTCGTATGCTAGTTTTAATACGAATGTTTTTGATATGTTTAAACCTTTTAATATGAGGAATGTATTGGACTAAGTAAGTGACGGGTGGAGCCTGCTATAGCTCTTCGATGCATCAGTAGGTCTCATGAGTCAAATATACATGGAATTGGCTGAGGCCCTTTCCCAATTTTGATATATGGTTTTGGCCGAGGCCTTATTCATTTTTAGACAGCTTGGTCGAGGCCTTGAAAAAATGTATCAGAATGTCTGGAATTATACATTTCCTCATTGTGAAAATAATATTGATGGTTCATGTGGTCATTCGGTTAGTATAATACCAATTATTATGTTTTATTATGGCATTATTTACTATGCTCATATTCCTGCCATAAAAGTATTCATGGTTATTATTGGTAAAGGCATGTGGTTTCAATTATTTACCATGCTTAATATTTATGTTATCTTCTGTTGTATTTCTTACCCTTACTGATCGTTTGAGCTCACCCCTTTCTTATGTTTCATTTTCCCAGGATATTAAGAAGTTAGTTATGAGTGACTTTCAGTAATCATATAAGAGGAATGGATGTTTCCAATGGAATAAATTCGTGTTTTATTTCTTTTAAAGTTGTAAAGTTGAACTTATGTATGAATCTTGTTTCCAAGGCTACTAAACTAATCGGTCATTCAAGAATTGATCTTTTGTGATCATGCCAATGTTATGTAATAATGAACCAACTTTGGGTAACTGGGGTCGTGGCGTTACACTTAATTTCATGGGACAATATCCACTGGCAACAACTCGCTAGTGCAGGTTCACCCTCACTGCTATGGGTTTCATTTCCTAGTGGGTAGAAGAAATTATTCTCAAGGACATAAAAACATATTCTACCTTTGAATTCATGATCTCTAATATCATCCACTGATTCAATGTCCCTCATGTCATACTCACCGATAACGACACCAAATTTTGAAAAGCCAAGAAGAATAATTTTTTTGAAAATTAAAACATCCATTCTAATCATACCAACCTCTATCATGCACAAGAAAATGGGTAGATCAAGAAATTCCACAAGTCTCTCTCAAACATTTGGTATAAGATGGTTGGTCAGAACAAGAAGTGTTGGTGGTTAACTCCCTAACGCTCTCTAGTATAACCATATGAAAACTCATAATTATACTTTGGTGAGTTCATATTTCCAAGTGTATGGAACCAAAGTAGTCTTACCCATCAATATTTAGTTACCCTCATTATGCATAGCCATCTATGATTATAAGGCACCAGAAAAAGTAGACAAAATTTGTCTTGCTGAACTAGAATCACGTGACAAGAAAAAACATTGTGCCCGACATAATTTGTAGATGCATCATAAAAACATAGCTAGGGATTTTAATAAGAAAGTTCGCCTCTGTTCCTTCGTACACAATGACACAATATTGTCCCTAATAATTCCAATGATTCCCAGTAGGAAGCCGCCGAAGCTAGAGCCCAATTAGGAGGGGCCTTTTATTATTCACATGGTTTTCCCAAATGGTACATAATCTCTAGTAACCATGGATGGTGAGCATATTACTCATCCAACAAATGCTAATTTTTTCAAGCAGTATTTCACTTAAGGATATTTACCCCCATCCTTACCGTATGTTGTTAAACTGTATGGAATCTCTAGAACTACGTACAGATTGATTCTCATCCTCATTTTATATAGCGGAATGCCCAAGAATTTCATCTTCAGGTCCATCCTCACTTATCTTTTTTCCATCATCATCGGAAAATATTAGAATGCTTGATCCATCCAGGATAAAGGATTTAAAACTACCCAACACTCATCCCACATGATGATAAACTACAAAATATTCTGAGTCCTATGACCTTAAACTAAGACCCCTTCTATCCTACATGACGTAAACCTGTATTAACATCCTGTACAATGTTAAACTATATTATCATCCCACAAGATGTAAAAATTTATTACCATCCTGGATGAAATTAAAATGATCTTCCTCATCCTACATGACATTAAACTGTATGTGGTCTGAGCTCTATAAACTTAAACTAAAATCCCCTACATCCATGTCGCACAACGATAAAATACACACCATTTTCAAAAACTATGTATGGCCTGATTCTCATCCTCTTGGGATACATTGTGACACCCAGACTCCTTGTATGCGGTATAGCCTAGATTAATCTATTCTTCCTCTTATCCACTTGGCATGAGTTCTCTCCTAGAATGACAAATGGTGTGGCATATGGGGTCTTATGTCCAAATTCACGTCGGGTTGTTTTCAATTCCATAAACATTACTCATATAGATACCCCTTACATCTTTACCACATAATGTTAAATTGCACGATGAATGTAGAACTATTTGTGGCTTGATTCCAATCCTCATGGGATACATATAAATGCTTGATCATTTCATCTTGAGGTCCGATCCTATTTTTTTAGAAACCTTATCTTTCTTATTTCCCCTTGGACTACTTTCTCTCAGGGGGTATGTGTCATGGTGTGAACTTATTTCATCATTCATGTAAGGGTTTCAATAGCCATGCCAAATACCTCTATCTTAAGAGCTCTCTACCCCCTTTCTTGTCCCCTTGAGTCTTCTGCTCCTAATTGGGACCCTCGACACAATTTCTAGCCTCTCCAACATGCTTGGATGGATTATGGTTTGGGACCTAGAGTGTTGGATTCTTCATGGAAGTGCTTTTTTTTCCATCACTATGCTTCTCATATTCCATCATTTGGGGTTGTAATGACCTTTCACATCTGAAAGGACCCCCAAACGGCATGGATTCTATGACTTAGTTCTCTCTTCCCATCTTGGGCCAACATCCGGGAGGCTCTCAAACAATGTTATATGACAAGTTCTCCATTTCTAATATGGTCAGTAGTCAACCCCCATTTTATGTTCCCATTTCAGGTCAAACAATATAGATATTTTGTTTCGAACACTATTAATAGTGATCATCCATAATTGTGCCACCCACATTGAACCCTAAATATTTGACTTGTGATTTACATCACTTTCCACTCCATAATGTTCAAGTGAAATTCTGACACCCATGGTGTTATCCATCTATGTACATTTGAGCGTTAAGAGGATGAATCAATGTCGTGGTTTCATTCATGGATCTTCTCCGTTTCCCCTTTCTCTATATTCCATGTGTTATGAATATTTTCTCTATCATTGTTTCTGATATCAATCAATGATCATGTGTGCTTAGGTACTTGGTAAAGATTTACGACCACTTAGAGGAATCTATCTTCTTTTGGTCAGAGATCTATGACCATAAACTAAGACCCCCCCTCATCCTTACCACATGATGTTAAACTTCATGAATTTAGATAACTATGTATAGCTTGATTCCCATCCTTATGGGATACATAGGGACACCCAAACATAGATTCTTCAAGTATATCCTAGGCCCCACTTATTATCTTTTCTATTCGGCCTTCTGGTCTTGATTCTTATGGGATCATGTGATGTGTTGTATGTGGGATTGTGTCTTCATTCACATAAGGTCTATAATAGCCCCACCACATACATCCCTTCATGGGATAGTCCCTCCTATCTCCGTCCTTACCACAGGATGTTATACTATATTAAATCTCTATAACTATGTATGACTTGATTCTCATCCTCATGGGATATGTAGGAAAACTCAGACATTTCTTCTTCAGGTCTAGCCCCTTGTCCATTTATCTTTTATGGCCCCTTGGCATGGGGCTCACACCCCCTAGGGATGTACGTGGTATGGTGTGGATTGATTTCCTCATCCACGTCGGGTATGCTTTATCATGCCACACGCATTCTCTTTACAACCTCATTATTCTATGTGTGTCCAAGTAATATGATGTTAAACTATATTTCCTGGTCCAACATGTCATTAAACGGTTGATTCTTTGCTGCACAATGTTAAAACACACGGTCTAGTCCTACCATACAACCCTAAGCTATGATTCTATCATCCTGGATTCACGATGAAAAACAATAGCACAATGTGGTGTCCTCTCTTGAGAGGACATCATGTTTGGTATTAGTCATCCACCATAAAATTTTTAAGGCCTAAATTTGGATTTATTTCAACAATGATGTCCATATTCTCCATCTAAGGTTTGTTACCTAAAAAACACACATCCACACTAAAGAACAAACAATACCTATCCAATGATGCTCCTTTTGGTGCATGGGATAGACCTGCATGATAGTATTTCCCATGGAATTAGTACACTACCATTCCATTTTCAAGAACTACATATGGATTGATTCCTATCCTCATGGGATGTGTAGGAATGACCGGAAATTTCATCTTCGGGTCCTACCCCAGGCACCTCAAATACTACCTTCATTCCACCCCCTTGGCCCAAACTCTTTCGGAAGCATGTGGTATGGCGTATGTGTATTTTTTACCTCATTCATTTTCGGTTTATAATAGCCACACTATGTACTTCCCTTTGGGGATCTCCCTTCCATTCTCTTTGCATCTGCACCAAAGTAATCTATGTGGCTTATGAAGAACTACATATAGATTCATTCCCTTCTTTATTGGATATGTAGGGACACGTGGATATTTCATCTTTAGTTCCAACCCCAGTTTCATCAACCCATTTCCCCCTTCATGTTTGGAATTCTCAACCTCTATTATGCCTCACCATTGTGCCCATATTCACTGTAGCTTAGGACCAAGAGTGTTGGATTCTGTATGGATATACTTTTATCTATTTCCATGCTTTATGATTCCCTTTATTTGGGTTCCCATTATCCTTAACTTCTGAAAGGACCCTCGAATGACATGGAATCTATGCCTTAGTTCTCTCCTGCCATCTTGGGCCAATGTCCCCGAGGATTTTGAATGATAATTTGATACAAGTCCCGCATTGCGAATATGGTCAGTGGTCAACATTTATTTTTTATTCCCATTTTAAGTCACACGATATGTATTTTGTGTTTTGAACATGCGAAAGAGTCACCCCCATCATTAATCATCCCCATAAAACCCTAAATATTGGTTGTGGTATTCACGTTTCTTTCCACTTTATCATGTACAAGTAGAACTTTGACATCCTTTGTGTTATTCCACCATGCACCTATGCATGTTAAAGAGGGTGAATCAACATCATGAGGCTCATCTTTGAATCCACGCCATCTACCCTGCTCTATATTCCATATTCTATATATATATATTTTCTTCCACTGTTTCTCACATCGACGATAGCTCGTGTGGACTTAGGGATATGGCTAAAGTTTGTTCATACATGGAAAATCCAAACATATTTTGGTATGAACTCTCTAACCTTAAATTAGGATCTTTGTTATCTTAGTTAGGGAATCATGACTTTAAACTATGTGACTTCATATAGAAATTTTTGGTGTGGTGTGGACCTTATTTGTCCTCATTCCCAGAGGGTGGTGAACTGCACCACACATTTCTCATTTAGGGTACCTATGTCCTCGACACATGAAATTAAACTGTGCCCCTACCCTGAGCAATTTTAGGATACCCCATGATAATTATGGGATGTGTCAATTTTCTCACCAGAGAGGATTTCCCCCACCAGTGTTGGTCTCTGACCACACTGTGAAAAATAACTATGTTTGGCTTGATTCTCATCCTTATGGGATACGTAGTTCCACCTAAGAATTTTTTCTTCAAGCCTAGCCCCTTGACCATTAACATTCCGGGTTTATTTTCCCTAATCATGGTCCAAATTATTTGTCATTAAACTAGGTTTTCCTAGTCAATGTAACATGACTTTAAATTTTTTGGAAGGGTCTATGAAGTATGACCATAAACTATGTGAAACACCCAAATCATACAATGTTAAACTATTTTATTAATTTCCCTCATCATATGATGATAAAAATCATTGTTATCAACCCCATTTACACGAGACAAAACTAAATATCATACAAGGTTCTTGCTAGAGAGGTCCCTTCCATATTTTGGCATGATCTCAATTCAGACTGATACGCTCACCAGATTCATTTTTTTCACGGTAGTGTAATTTTAAGAGTGTTGGACTCCATTAGAACATCCCATCACTCCATTCCATTCTTTTTGTTCCCCCTTATTTAGATCCTCACCCTATTTCATGTCTAAAGGGACCCCAAACGGCATGGATTCTAGGCCTTTCGGCTCACCTACCATTATGGACAATGTTCAAGAAGATATTGGGAAAAATTTGGAGTTATGCCCCATGTTTTCGAATATAGTCAGCGGATAGCCCTCATTTTTTAGTCCCATTTCATTCTAACATTAGATGGATATAGTGTTTTTAACACTGTCAACAATTTTCCTCCATCATCATGTCACCTCTCACTATGTTATGAATTTTGGGTATTGTGATTCAGACTTCTCATTCCTCAATTATTCGAATTGATTCTAACACCCATGGAATTATCCCAATCATGCACAATAGTATGCGGGAAAGAGCATATTGGATATTCTGAGGGACCTATTCTCTTTTCAAGACCCCTCTTTTTTTTCATAAACATTGGGTGGTCATCCATACCCCATGTTTTCAAATTATTCACCAATTATCTCATACAAAACGTGAATAATTATGTAGTCTTCTATTTTTTATCACACTAGATATGACCCTTGTGAGCATAGGGATTGATCATTAATTACTTCGAAATTACAATCAGAATGAACTAATATAAGAAATAAATCAAAAAATAAGTCCATAAATGTAGTTTAGAATAGGAAAGTAAAAAAGGGAGATAGTTTTATGATTTCATCCAAAACATGGCCCTTATGAATCAACTCCTTTAAGGGATAGCTCCAATGGTTCCACCTTTTGGCTTGTAGCCTCCAGGGCTGCTTCCCACTCCTTGAGCTCCCTCTCTTAATCAACAGCTGTAGAAAAAAACTTAGTATCTTTGGCCTAAATTCATTCCTACTCATCTTGGAGCTCAATCATTTGATTGATTATCTACACTTCTTGATTCCGATCAACCTCCAGTAGGTCCTTCAATTGTTCAATGATCACAGAATGGCTCATAATAAATGCCACTATTTCATTTTCTTTCTCTTCAGGGCGTCATACTTCTTTCTCAACTTTTAGGAAACAATGGGTATTCTTTGACTCCTTTCAACACTAGGAAATATCAATGTGTTGGATACAATCTCGTATCTTCAAATCCATATAATCGTGAATTATTATAAGAATATGTTGAGCATCCACCCCTCTGGTATAGAGAAAGCACAACCCTGTGAGAAGTGATCCCAGTCGGCTCGTCCATTCTGCTTTTGATTCACTGAGGAAGCATTTGATGCACTTCCACCACTTGCATCATGTCATACGACACCCCTCGACCACGTCGGGATCATAGTCTTCCATCTCCATAGTATCTATAGAATTTTACTCAGGAAAAATTTCCCAGAGTTTAGAAGTAGGGTCCCCTTATGTCACTTTTTCCACTTCAGCAACCTCAACCCAGTCGGCCCAGAGCTCAACCTTATAAATAGCATCACCCATGATTTTAGTGTCTTGCTCACTGGATGCTAGAAAAGGACCAGATTGAAGAGTTGGATCTTATAGAGATAGTGGAATAATTTGTAGGGATCCAAAAGATGCTCCATACTCGACAACATTCTAAGCCTCTATCCATGTGATCCGTACATTAGAAACCAATATCATGGTTATCGGAGTCCCCCAAGAAAATTTGTGGGCCTAAAAATGATGAAACTTTCATGATCCATGAGAACTGGTGTCTGGTGCCTATGTAACAGTAGGGGTTTCCTCCAGAGGAGATCCCTCATCACTTGTGAATTTGATAATTTGTGATGTCTTCTTCTAGATAGCCAAAACGGTTTGAAGCTATGAGGTATCCATTTCATACCTTCCTTATGGTTCATCACTACCAACTACAATAATGATTGGGACTTCTTCCACATCAACCATGGTTGGTTCCCCACCCTTCAGTATCCTAA
This sequence comes from Viscum album, assembly GCA_963277665.1. Classification (NCBI taxonomy): domain Eukaryota; kingdom Viridiplantae; phylum Streptophyta; class Magnoliopsida; order Santalales; family Viscaceae; genus Viscum; species Viscum album. The sequence continues at coordinate 460,081,609 of OY728135.1, forward strand.
ATGCAAACTCATGAGGATGCTCTTCCAGATCCATGGGTATATCTTCATCCCCTATAGGGGAGTCTTTTTGGATATCATCAACAATGTGTTCCTGTATAGGGTAGATTTTGGTTAGAGGATTTGAATTATGAAAAAATAAATACCAGTTGATATAAGAGTTGAGGCTCAACTTGAGTTGTTCGGCCAGTTCTGTGTCAGAGCCTGTGATCTCACCACTCTCACGTGGGATTCCCTGGTGGAAAACTATATCTTCTGGTCTCCCACCTCAAGTACCTTCACCACCAACCTCCTCTTATACCTCTTCCTCTTATATCTCTTCTATATCTTCCTCGTCTTCCTATTCTTCCTCCCCTTCTTCTTCTTCTTCTTCGACATCGTCGTCATCCTCAGACAGTATCTTTTCTAGGTCATGCTCTTGGCCAAGCATCACTTTCACTAAGTGATGTGGTTCTTTATATCTCACTTGTTGGCATGTATACAGATCTATGGATGTCAAGTATGCATGTAGGAATTGAAATTTTACCCTCTCTGCTGCCTGAATGTGCCCGATGTCTGGTAAGTCAAGCCTAGTGTGCCCTAGTCTCCACCATAGCTCTTGGGTAGACATAGATTATTGTAGAATCCTCCAGGCGTGCCATATAGATGGGAAAATGGAATCAGGGGTTTGATTTTTGAGATGCCTATGTTTCTTCCCATGGATTTCCCAATCTGGCCCGTAAGTCCACCCATAAGACCACCCCACTTTTTTAGGTGGATACCCATTCTTTCCTCATGATGCTCCCACTAATGAATTTATAGCCCACATTATTCCATCTGTCTAGCTTACACCTTGTCTACCTCCCCATTGTCTCGGCACCATATTGACCACCTTGATTTAATGAATGCATTTTCATGGAATAGCCCCTAGGTATGTTACTATCCAATGGTTGGCATACTCCATTAATAGGCCAACATTGACATCTATAGGGGGAAGGGTGGTGACTTCTCCAAAATTTGTAGTCATGAACATGAGCCACGATTAGTGGAGAATGAAAGGATGACGCTCATCCCGAACCTCTATATATAATTTATTTTCCATTAGTTGCATTCACTTGAATTACCTAGAAAACATTGTTGGTACATATGGTTTACATAATAGTTTCACATCAATCTGGGCTAGGAACACACTTCCCTTGATGCTTCGCAAGTTCTTCCTCAGCTCCAATTGGCCTCACCCATCATCTACCATCTGGCTAGCTAGGGTATGAAATGGATGAATTTTGAAGTTGGTATGGTTTCCAATCATGAGCTTGATCCCTTACTCTCTAAGCATTAGTGGGAGGATTCCATCAATATTAAAAAGGGATGGCCATAGACCATCACCTGGAGGGAAGTTGGAATATGGGAAGTTATACCCATCACAATGAGCTGCAACTCATCCATGAAGAATATGGAAAGGTCCACATATTCTCATGGGTGTTCTTCCCCTAGAAATGTGTCCCATAATACTGTACAACCTGGTTAGTATTGGCACCCTGATATTAACCTTGTCCATGGCCGTCATGATTCTGTCCATTAATAGCGTCTCTGGATGAACCCCTAACCTCATATCCTGCACTGGAAGCATCCACCCACTTAGAAATGTAACAAGGAACACGAAATATCATATATTAAAGTCCTGAATTTAGATTATGTTGAAGCCCCATGATTGGTGCTCGCCTACTTCCAGGACCATCCAATATGATCTTGCCTTTCCCCTATGTGATGTGTTCGGGCACTACTTCCCTCGGCCTAGCATTTTCATAGCCTTGTCCTATGTTAGAAAAAGATTGAATCATCCCAGATAGTATATATCCTTAAGGATATATTTTATTTTCAACTTCTCCATACCTGGATCTAAAAGATTCCATGTCTGAATAGGTGTGTGTGTCCTATCCCCCCCCCAAATGTTTTATGTTGGGATAAACTCATCATATTGGTACCCTTTCAAATGAATTCCTCAAATGCAATTAATTTCCCACATATTGATTCCTACCTCCCCGTGGTAGAGGTGGAATGTATTCGTGTCAGGAGATGAATGACTAAACAGCTCTGGTACCAGGTCTTCATGATAGTAGAATTGAAACCATGATTCCTACAAAGATTCAAAAATCCCAATAGACCGTAGCTATGCCATGAACTCTTCGCATGTCTATCTTACTTAGTACGCCCATTCCCATTGACTCATGAAATTTCCCTTAGATCTGAAGTCCAATTCCTTCAAACCTTTAGTCTCATTAGTTATGCTTGTTTTGAAGCTTCTTGCATAATGAGCTAGAGACTCTTTAGGAGCCAAATCACTCACTACAATAGTCCAGGTCTTTGGATTCAGGGCGTAAATGGTCGTGTTCTATCTTTCCCTAGTAGGGTGACTGTTTCTTGTGATGTTGAACTGCCGAAGGCTATCCTCATGTGTTACCCATGATCATTTTTTATCAGTCTCAAATAATGGAATCATAACCTCTTACAAAATTCTAAAGTTCCATATCAGTAGACTATCACTTAGGACATAATCTTTTTGAGCCTGCATTAGTATGCCAAAAAGAATCTAGTTATCAGACATGACCCTTCTATAATGAAGAATATAAGGCTTTGATATCATCTATATCCTTCTTACAGTAGCAGTATCTTCCCTCTCAGCATCAATCGGTTGAGCGGCCATTTCCGTCAATTCATAAAAATCACAAATGGGTTTGGGAGAAACAATGGGGGGTTCGGAATGTACGGAAATCTACTGTGTGAAATAATTGGATTCGCGCGAAAGAATTTGAGGGTGCATGAAAGATGTATAATGAATCCAAGGTCTTTTTTATAGAACTAGAAATATTTTGTGCATGAGAGAAAATGGCCTATCACAAGAGAAAGTCAAGCTGGGGAATCATCCCCCCGAGTGTATCTATTGGCGTGACTGTTCGCATGTGAATAAGAGGATTGTGCGTTGAAAGGTCAGTTTTCTGTGCACCAACCATTATTTTCTCTACTTTTTGTCATGACCCTCAGAATCCGACCTTCAGGTCCACCTTCAGTTCTATTTCCGTGGGGGGGATTATTTGTAGTCGAATTTCAGGTAAGGCTATGAAGTCCCATCATTAAGAAAACCAAAGGCATATTTTGATTCTTTGGACAATCTCAAGATACCCGGGGAAGGTACGTGCATCTTTCAAAGGCCACGTGTAAGATTGAAAATTGTGTACAAGATCTTACATGCCCAATGTGACATCAAAAGTGGTCTTCCATGATGAAATTTTGAAAACCACCCAAGTTAGCATCATGAAATAATATTTTCCGGTGCACAAGATTCAAAAATGTGTGCAATATCTTCCGCACCAAATGAAACATCAAAAAGAATATTGCACACCGCTAATATTTCGCGATGCCGACAAAGTTTATGGATATAAATAGAAATGTACCCCCGCCATTTGGGAGATGGTTACAAAATATGAAGTGACGCTTCACTCTGCAAATGATAGTCATTCTGCAACTGCATGAAATACATGGACTCAAGGTACTGGATCTTGTGTGATAGGTATCTTGGGGGGTTCCCCTTATAGCGGGCCCACTTGGGCTTGATCTTCTCCAATTTCCTTTTAATACGAGGAATTGTTGAGAAAAATATTCTTCTTTTTCATTGGTTTTTCCTTGTATCGGGTTGATATTTCATGCAGGGTCCCCCCTTACGTGCATCCACTCTTTTTTTCATGCAACCTCCCAATCTTGCGTTCAACCCATCCTCTTGCACACACCCCTTAAATCTTATGTGTGTACCTACTTATGCTCTCCACATGTCATCCTTACCCTAAGAACCATTTATAATCCCCTATTACATGCAACACCACTTTCATGGACATACTTCTCTTGCATGGACATCCAGTTTTGTACAAAGCAATTTCATGGTCCCTTGGGTGGTACTTCAAGTTGTGTTACCTAGACTTATGCTTCTTCACATAGGCATTATAATGACTATTTATTCCTTGTATAGACATGATAACATGATCCCTTCAATGGATCACTCCACAACCCCACCTCACCCTGACATAGTTGGTTCATTCACTTCACTAAGGGTTGAAGGGCGCCAGTTATATAAGTCTTTGAGGTGAGGAGTTAATCCTCACAGTCTGAGATGCTGGATGTTAAATAGCCAGGAACTCACATCCATGACACATAACATTAAATTGTGATCACCCCATAAGTGACATGTCTAAAAGGGGCTGTGAAGGTGATGGGCACCAGCACCTTCTCACTCCCCTCTCCCGTTGGGCTTTGTCACCATGTACACCTCAGGTAGTCTCCATGTAAGCCCTGACACACTCTTGTGGGATGATTCAGATATGAAAACCATATCCTCAATGTACATCTAGACACCATCCTTTCTCATTGTGTCTCCCCTCTCAATTAGTACCTTGTTTATTCTTTGGGCAAAAGTGACATGCCAAAAAGGGACCATGAAGGGGATGGGCACCCGCACCTTATCACTCCCCTCTCCCTTTGGGCTTTGTCACCATGTTCACCTCAGGAAGTCTCCATGTATGCCTGACACAAACTTGTGGTATGATTCGGATATGACAACCATATCCTCCTTGTACATCTAGACACCCTCCTTTCTCATTGGGTATCCCCTCTCAATTAATACCATGTTTCTTATTTGGGCTGCTATATCAACTGGGTCCTAAGGACGACATAGACACCCCACCTTAACATGATCATAGGGTCCTGACCTGTTAGGTACCACCAGTTGCCCTGCAGACATGTGGTCCCCACCCTGGGGCCTACCCTCATGCTCAAACGGGTCATATTACCAATGACAGTCCCTACAGGCCAGCACATGTCCTTTCTAGTGTTCTTTTCCCTCACTCACACACACCCTAATAAACTTCCCAGAGGTTCACCCATCCTGATCACTACTCTAATCCAAGCACGCTTAATTGTGGAGTTCTAATCAGGTAGGATCTCGAAAAAGAAGGTGAACTTTGTTGACATGAGTCATATCATTTAGTAATTTAAACCTTTATCATTCTGGGGTGTTACATTCATCCCCTTAAAAGAACAACGTCCTCGTTCTGGGCCCTAAATCTCAAACTAGGCAGTGCACTGCACTTAAGGCTGGGTACCACCTCTAATACTAAATGTAACAATCAGGTCCCAATGATAGCACAAACACCCCACCTTAACATGACCATCGGGTCCTGGCCTGCCAGGTACCACCAGTTGCCTCGTAGACATGTGGTCCCCACCATGGGGCCCACCCACATGCCCAAACTGATCATATTACTAATGAAAGTCCCCACAGGACAACACATGTCCTTTCCAATGTGCTTTGTCCTCACTCACACATAGCCTGATAAATATCCCAAAAGGCAACTCATCTTGATCACTAACCTAAGCCAAGCACACTTAACTATGGAGTTCTAATCAGGTAGGCTTCCAAAAAAGAAGGTGCACCTTATTTACATGAGTTATATCATTTAGTCATTTTACCCATTATCATTTTGAGGGTATTACAGTTGCTAACCATGAAAAATTCCAACTCCAATCCTCACAGATTCACCTTTTTTTGACGCGATCGTCAGGTATTTGTTGGATCTTGTTTCTCACACTGATCATGACTCGCATTGGCCTAGAGTAAGCATAGACCATGACACCCATTTTAGGTCACCTGAGTGTGTAATCCCCATTCCTCTATCCTACCGAACTATATGGACCTTGATCTTTTCCCATTATAGGAAATTTCCTTAGGAAGCCTCTTTGAGGTCCAAGACCATCACTGATCAGTTGCAACCACCTAACGTCATCTCACCCTCATTCTGCATGATGTTAAATTTTATTTCCCTTTTATATTGGATGATGTTAAACTATATTCCCCTTTTGTCCCACATGCTGTTAAACGGTTTTCCCCTTCCATCCCACATGATGTTAAACTATATACTTTCTAACTATGTGGTTTTTGATCCCTATCATCTATACAGGGTACGTAGGAAGCCTCCCCTAGGTTCATCCCCAAATACTAGAAAACTTTGGTTTCCCCTTTGTTGGGACCCACATCCTTGGTATGTCCCTTAGTGGAATCAAACCCTCTCTGAGGCAGCTAACCAAGCGTAATACCCTAACTCAATTCACACTCCTCCAACCAAGAGTGTTCCTCTTGTGATGGGATGTTAACCATGAGTAAACCCCAGCATGTCTTCAAGTTTCTCTCCTTTGTGTACACCCCAATTCTATGCCCCTATCCTGAACTACACAGACTATGATTCCCCACCATAGTGATACGTATGAAGCATCCATAAGGTTGAATCCCATCACTCATGTACCATCATGGTCTCTTCCTTAAGACTTTGTGTTCTGAGAAGGTGATGCCCCAACCCAGACATTCTATATCCTTGGGGTCCTATCCATGCATCCATTCTCACGAGCCTCCTCCTCAGGTGTCCCATCACCCCACCGAACTAAAAATACATTGATTCCCTTCCACATGGATACTTAGGAAGCCTCTTCAAGGTCAAGCAAAACACTACCACAATCTTCATGTCATTTTTATCCTACTCATCTTCTACATGGCATCAAGTCATCCCCCATCCATTCTAGTTTTACCTGGGCCACCACATCCTGGTGAAATCATGTCATCACTTTCCTCACTGCCCTAGCAGTCCCCAGGCTGCTAACCACATGTAATCCCTAGCATGTCTTTAGGTTGTAGTCCATTTTGTACACCACGATCCCATGATACATTATCTCAAACAACATGGAATTTGATCTCTATCTTTTATACCGGGTACGTAAGAGTCCTCCAGAAGGATAAATCTCAGCAAATGGTAAACCAAGGTGTTCCTTGTAGTATGGACCCAAGCATTCTCTTTGTTAGGACCCAATTATCCTCAAATCCATTCTCATTGGGAGTTTTGATCCGACCATATAATAAGACTCTCAGGTGCTCCCTCCCATGGATGCACCCATCTGGTCCACTTTTATCGGTGTTCCAATCAGTATGATCTATCTCCAATAGACATTAAACTCAAGGAATACCCCATTTCAATTATGGGTAGTTGAGGAAAACCTTAGAGACAAACGTATTACATACAATTCCCCATGCTCAATGTTGGATGCCTCTGGCTTCTGCGCCCTCGAGAAGTCCTATCATAAGAAAAATAAATCCCGGTGTACTGTAGTTTCAGCATCCAAACACACCAACGATGTCCAACGTAACTACTCCCCTTACCAAAGGTTTCTTCCCTAACATGACACCATGAAATGTCCTAAAAGAAGCAGTATAATTAACTGGTGAGCCACATGATATGTCACTGGGAATGAGGTTCACAAACAAAAAACTATATATATGAGGGAGACCGAGACTAGGAAATGAATTCCAAGGAAGAATCCACATAAGGAGGGACCGACATCCCGTCATCCTCTTTTGATTAAGGAGAAAACATCCCAAAATAAGCAAATAATTCCACCCACCTTTGGAAAGCAGGAATGCGGGGCAACAACCAATGCATCCCCTTGGACGGATACGCACCCCAATGAAATCATCAGAAACAATAGTAATAAAAGTATTGGTACTTTAAAAATTAAATATTGATGATTTTTTTAAAAAAATAAAATGACATAAGAACTTCCATGTGATGTAGTGAAGAAAAAATTAATTTTGACAATAAAATTAATACAATGAAATATTAGTAAGAAGAATCTATACGATAAATTTATATAACAATAAATCGAGTCAATTTTAAGTCACTTGAATATTTTTTATATCACATCATTTCTTAATAATTTATGTGGGTTTAGAATAACATATAAAATAAAATGAAAGAAATTTTTTTGATAAAATATTTGGTTGAATAATTTATTTATCTATAATTATTTTAGGGTGAACAATTCTTGGACATGACCCACTATGTTGTTTTCTATGATGAGAAATGAAATTTTTGGACTTATTTGACAATGCAAAATTGTATATTGAAGAAATAGTTTCAATAAAAGACAAGATCATCCCCAATAGAGCATTAAGATATCACAAAAATTCTATTTTAGTGTAAATCACCACTCCAATATAGTGTTGTTTTGGTGATGCATAGAAGATGTGCAATCCTACTTTTTTCTGTTTTCAAAATTCTATTGTTACACGCATACATATATATAATTCATATTTTAATCATTATATGTATTCACTTTTTATATTTTATTATTAAATTATATTTTTTTCAACAAGATTATTAATGTCAATTTTAATATATGAAAAATATTATTATTCTTCGTCTTAATTTTTATGATTTTTAATAAAAAATAAAAAATTATTTATTCATAAATATTTTATTTAATTAGTTATTTACAAGTATATATATATTGAAATTTATACATTAATAATCATAAAATTAGTGAAAAATAAATTTACAATAAATTATTTTTTACATTTAGTATACTTGAAATTAATAATATATAGTAATTAAATTAAATAAAAAATAAACATGATTTTTTATGATTTGAAAAAATAAATATTACTTAACTATTTTTTAAATTTTTTATCTTAATTGAGAAAATTACACGCACATTTTATTATAATTAATAGTATAATCGTATAATTAAATCAAAATACATATATCATAAATTAAAATTAAATAATTTATAAATTAATAAAAAATTTCACTACATAATAATAAAAAAAACTGAAAAATAAAATCAATTATATTTAACTACAATATAAATAAATTATAATTAATTAAATTTAATATTATATTATTAAACAGTGATATAAAATTTAATTTAATTTAATTATTAATCATTATTAACATTAATTTTAATTTAATTTTTATTGTTATTAAATATCATAACATGTTACATTAGTAAATTTTATGGAAAAATATTAATTATAATATAACATGTTAAATAGAAGTAATAATAAAAAATATATATCAAGTTATATTTAAATAATATAATTTTGATTTGAAAATAAGTAATTAGATTAGAGTTTATTTCACTATTAATTATTCAAAATAGAGTAACTCTACTCCAAAATGAAGTAATGGGTTGGTGATGCCCAGACGATTTTTATTGTGTCTAAATATATATATTACAAATCATTGAAAAATAAAGAAGATCATTATAAATGGGTATACCTTAGGTAGATCCTATAAAGTGGGAAGTCAAGGACTCTATGAAAGAGGTTTTAGAAAGATTTCCTTGTCACATACATCAGTCTAAGAGATAAAATTATGAGAAGAGTGCCCATTTAAGAAAATAATATGGCAGATATTTTATAAATATCAATGTGTTGTAATATATGAAGGGTGTTAGGGAATATATGATGATTTCTAGGAGAATACGAGGATGTGAAAGTGAAAATTTCTAGAGAATAATTAGTAATGATATAGTGACTTAGGATAATTCCACTGAAGATGAGGAAATTTGTAAAATGACTATGAATGTTATGGATTTTGGAGGTTGAGGGGGATATGGTGATTGTGGTTAAGGGGACGGAATATAGATCATGGATAATAATATGAGATGATCACTATGATAAATAGGCGAGGATTAGGATCAAGGTGGACTCGAGAATTAGATCATTAATGATGAAATAGATTTGGTAAATTGGGATTTGGCGGAATGAAAAAAAATTGGTAGAGAGAATATGAGTCAATTTTGATTCCAGGTACTAATTTTGTATATGGTGTGTGGTCTAGTGTCGAACATCAATGGGCACAACTCAAGTTGGATTGTTTTTCTGAGAAAATATCATAGGTTTTTATGTGGATGTGAGTGGGTTAATCATGTCAGCTAGGTCATGACATTTGGTGGCCTATGGTGGGTTCATTTTGTTTTTGTTATATTGGTTCTCCATAACATGTCCCGAATTGATAAATTTATGGGTTTCCCCTGCAAAACATTTTAAAATCTGTTCATAAAAAAATAGAAAAATAGTTTTATAGAATATAGGATTTACCCATGTTATTATTATTTTTTTGTAACCCGCTCCACCCAGAATTAGTTACCAGAATAAAAAAAATCAACTGAAACTAGAAAGGGGATGGTCATATGTCATAAACTGTAATATCATTTTTTGTCAAACTTCATTTACAACCCCTAGTATACCAACTAACCCAACCAACCTCACAATAAAATATTTAATTAGTTATCCTCATGAGTAACTCATCAAAATGAAGAAACTTCATCATATACTTCAACCAATGATCCTCTTGAAGAAGATATAACATTCATGAATAAATCATCCTCTAGTTCTCTAATGATTTAAGAATCAATATCAAATAAAATTCAAAAAATCTCTTTGATCCACAAAGAGGATAAAAATAACTGGACCCTATTGATAAAGGAACATGCTTCTATATCCCAAACAACAGGATCCCTACACTAATATGATTTCATTTCAACAAGACACCTCTAGTGATATTAATGCATTTTAAAAAACATCATAAAAAATTATTCAACTATACAGAATCATTGATATTAACATTTAAGAACCTCACCCATGACCTCCCCCACACTACATTATCAATGTTCCTCATAAGGCCCTTATTCTCCTTGAAAGATCAACACAGTCTCAATCCCTCGCAATATATTTATAATGACCTTAACATACAATAAATGTATATTAAATATTTTTAGATTAATATTCATTACATTACAAAAAAATAGTATATGGCGATCATAAATGAATATTTCCTTTGGAAACATAAAAATTTAAACAATTCGTTCATTAGTATTCTAAATTGTCACTCACTTATCTCCTCATAATTACCACCCTTCTTAGACATATCACATGTAATACCTTCAATAATATTCTAAATAAAGGAAACATAGGAAATCGTGATCTCAGATGATTAGTAAGGTTAAAAAAGGGAAATATGTAAATATAATGTGTCCATAAGGGCTTTAGAACATGGGAATAACATATAAAAACCATAATCATAATATCGAAGAACAAAATCTTGACTTATTGAATAAATATTGGCAGTTTATAATACAAGAATATTATAGAAATCAAAGAAAATAACCCATGAGAGCCTAACATTAGAATGAGACATATATTTGTGGAAAATACATAAGCATAAAAAACCATATGTCAATAATATCCACCGATACACTCATAACATGTCAGGATTGGTTTAACCACTTGTGTACCTAGTTTGTTCTTGGGGTAACCGCCCATGTACCCTCTTTTTGGATTTGGATAACCTTATGGGAACCCTATTTTTGAGCATGGGATGACCTACCGTGTACCCTCTGTGTTCATAACAAATTAAACATTATTGGATTCCTTATAAGGATATATAAGTCTCACCCTTCACATAAACTATAAAATTTTGTCTAAAATATCATAAAACATCAATCATTTCAGAACCCATGAAATGAAATGGGTTTCATAGGTATTTCATCATATCATAACCCATAGTAATGAAATGGTTTTCATAAACATATTTTCATCATAAGAATATATATTATAGAGAAATACTTATAATTGTGTCATTATATCATATCCACAGTAAAGTTTTATTAACATGAAAAGATTTCATTATAGAAGAAAAATTATTTTGAAAATACCCTAAGAACATTTCTTGAGGAAAATAATCGTTCCTTGAAAATGTCATTTTTTAGAAAATCATAAAACAAATTTTAAATATGTTTATTTGGAAATAAACATTGAATCATATGAAGGATGATTTAAAACATTGTGTGTTCATGATGGCTTGAATTTTCATACATGGTAATACAATGATTCATTTCAAATTTTAGATATAATCCAAATAGGAATTATTTTGAAAATGTTATGAATTTTCCTTTTAAAACATTTTCAAAAATAAAAACATGGGTTAAAACATATTTAAGAAATAATTTTATAATACTAACTACCTTATTTGAAATATTTTTTAGAAAACATAGACATGGAAGAAAATTTGTTTTTGACTGAAGGGATAAATAAATTACTTTTTTCATTAAAATATTACTTTGAACTATATAGTACATAAAGAGAGTAAAATGTAATAGAAACATATATTCTCAAGAAATAACCATAAGAGGACACAATTTGTGAGTTTCATGACAGAAATTTTATAATATTTCATCATAGGAAGCATAAATATAAACAATCCTGAAAAAAAATGAGATTGTACTATAATGCTCTTACCACATTGGTAACATTAACTCATAATCCCCATGAAGTAATAACATAAATTGAAACTTAAAATATTATTATAATAATTAAATTCATTATATTACATGTCAAAGGGTTTAAATATATACCTCATAAATGATGATAGGTTCTTAACATATCGTATTTCCAAAATAGGGGAAATTGAGACAAAAATATCATACCTTAAGTCTCAACATCCTCAATACACATTAAAAACTATTGTATAATAATTATAATTTTATTTATAAATATATTATAGAATGATATATATATCATACCATGTATTATTTAATTATTACCTTTTATTATCCATTCATTTAAAATTCCACAAAAACAACATTGCTTTTTGTGTATGTATTAAGTTGTTATTTTAGATACTATTATTTTTATCATAGTCCCATCATAAAAATAATAATAAAAATTACATAAATGTAATATATATTCATTATATATGTATTTGTATCAATCCATAAAATTTATATATATAAAATTAAATTCAACGTTCATAGAGATTGTAAGTCGTACGCACAAAAGAACATTGTTTCCATGTTCTCTATGGATAAAATGAATGAAAGGTAAATAATATATTAACTTAATATAATCATTTATATTTCATATATATTAAATTACTTCACTAAATTTATGAAAATTTCCTTCCATACAAAGAGTTAGTGAAAAATAGATCATATTACTTTGTCAGGAAGTAGTCTACCGAACGCCTTAATGACATTATCGTATCCCAATGAAATGGAAATTAAGAAGGTATGTGTGATATATTAATTACAGAGGAATAATTATGTTAAAAGTATAATATATATTTATTTAATAAATCCACATTAACATCCATGTAAAATATTAATGAACAACACATGACATCGGTTCACATGGCGGTAGTCCCCCATATATACAATTAACATTACTAATTTTACATTGAATTTGGAGGTAAGAAAATAGATGAGGTATTATAATTATATAGGTACCAAAATATCATAAATATAATTTATTTACATAAAATATACCATTTTATCTAGTCTTTATATATGGTGATAGAAAACAACAAACATCAATTCGTGAGGTGGTAATACGCCACACACAGAGTGGACAATTTTATTTCCCATTTTATAAAAGTAGAGATTGATATATGTTATTATATTGCCATTATAAATTCTAATTATGTTTTATATACAGGTGTTATTAAATAAAAATAATTTTAAAATAATTTAATTATTTCTATATTGAAGTAAAATAAAAACAAAGAGTTTAAAATATTACCTCTTCTTCAGAGAACCACTTTAGGTTTGATATAAAGGCTTCCTAGAATGGGTTACATATCCTAAAATTCATCAATGATATGGGGAGGGATATAAGAAAGATATTTGGTAGGTATTTTCTAAACCTAATGGTTTTAAAATAGTGAATATGAGAGGATGGTCGACAGCTTTTATAAGTATGGGAGAGGACACACACGGAATTCTTTAACAGAATAAAGTGTGCCCAAGTTTTTCAAATGAACAAAAATCCCCAAAATAGTAAATTATCAATACTTATAGTTTTTAAGGTTAATTATTTCTATAATATGGTTTTTTAAATGTTTTATAGTTCATTTTAACTATAATATTTTTTTAACACCTGGTAAACCTGTTTCAACTTTAAGAGTTGTAATTAATTTTTACTATTTTAACAATTTATTTTGACAAAAATTTAGTTATACTTATTATTTAAAATAAATTATGGAGATTACAAATATTGAAATGATTTAATAAAATTCTATTTAAATAAGTGAAAATTTTCATATTAAAATTAAACTCACAAGCGTGATGAGAAAGCAGCTTTTTGAAGAGAAAATATTCTAAAGACTAAAAAGTTTTTTTATCAAACTTCAATAATAAATTGATTCAAAAGCCCAAAATTTTGGTTAATAAATATATAATATAACTAATGTTACATATTAAGCCATAAGAAATAAAAATTAACAATATAAAATCTTTAACTGAAAATGAATTTTTCAAAAAAAAAACTTGTATTTTTACTATTCATTGAAAATTTCATCGTTTTAGAACAATACCAAAAATTCACAGAAAGATATTGTTGAAATTTATATTTAAAAAAAGATTATTTTTTCAACAATATTTTATAATATTTTCAAAAAATATTTTATTATTTCTTTATAAATAATTTTTTAAGAAACTATTATTTTTGAAACATATAATGAAATTATCAAAAAGTAAGTACTTTTTCAATATGATTTATTTATAAGAAAGATTATACTTAATTTTTTAAAAAAAATTATTCATGCCAGTAGGTTTAAATTCTAGGTATTTGTGGTTGTTTTTAATTAATAATATTAATAATTTTTTTGTGGTTTTTTAATACTCGGTGTTGTGTGCAACACAAGCTATAAAAGAAATTAAATCTATTCAAGAAATTATTTCATAAAATATCATGGTATTAAATTATACCCATATTAAAATTAGTCTTACCCTCTAAATTAATCACTTTGGTAGAAAAAATAATATATTTATTTTTGTCATTTTATCCTCAGGTACCCACATAGCTTCCTTGGGCTAGTGATTTCACTATATAAAGGTGACCAATTGAGTGGTCTTATTTCGTGAAACATTATCTATACAATAAAAAATATATACTGATTATTCCTCATAAGAAATTTTATTCTCCAATGGTATGATGTATGAGTTCATTACATGTGATTGATCAATTATGTACTTCCTTATGAAAGTTACATGGAAGACATCATGAAATAGATAGTGGTTCGGTGGAGTCTCTAGGTGATGAGTTATGGTTCTCATTTGATCAATAATTTAAATAAAAATGATATATTTATTGAATAATTTTCCCTTCCTTCTGAATATCGCTACCTTCTACCGTGGAGAAATTCAACGGAAAACATTCTCACCAACATAAAATTTCAGATCATGTCGACAATTATCATCATAAATTTTATATCCACATTTTTTTATCTTATGTGTTGTTAAATATATCTAACCTTATTTTAAATTTCTTCATCATGTTCCTATTTAAATGGGTTTCCTTCTCCAACATTATCCCAAGAAATAGAGTTCTACACTTATTTCTATAGAGGGATTCATAAGGATCCATATGAATTATTTAGTGAAAGACAGTATTGTATGAAAATTCCACTAGTGGAATGTGTTGATCCCATTCACATTTGAAATACATAATATATGATCTCAACATATCATATAGGGTTTGAACTGTTCTCTCAGACTGATCATCTATCTGAGGATGATACAAATCACTAAAACTAAACTGTATATCCCAATCTTTCTGATGACATGACTAGAACAATGAGGTAATCCTAGGATCCTGATTAGATACAATAGAATGTGTTAATCCATGAAACCTTAAAACTTCATTAATATATAATATAGAAATTTGATCAAGATATAAGTTATATCTTTTTTTTAAGTGTGATGACTTTTTAATTTTAATGAATACAATCCATATAGGAATATTCACTTTAGATATTTAGGGATAACAATGAGAAAATACATGGGGATGTTTTCCCATCTCTACTCTAGTATGTGTAATAGTTATAACATCCTCTTAGGATTTGGCCTCTAAGACGTGACTTGCTGACATACAATGATCTATGACACAAAATATTTTATATATCTCTTTATACCATTCTACAATAAATAATCTTTCAAAATATCTCTATTTCGTAGTTCCTAGATTAAAATATAATGAATTACTATGAGAGTCATCTAAAAAATCCTTTATCAAATATAGAAAGGATAAAATAATTACACAGTTACAGAACATTATAATTCCATCACAATCAAGGTTAAACTCTAGAACATTTCTCAACTTCATCTATATCTCTATATCTTCGTTTTTTCCTCTTTAATCATCATCTGGATAGATGGTTTAATACTCATTAGATAAACATAATATTTCTCCCCTTAATTTATTATTTTCATATCCATACATTGAAAATCCAAAAATATTTTATCTTTTGGGATCTTCATAATAGATAATCAAACATGATTCTTTCAACTCAAAGAATCAAACACCTTGTTCTCTTTCCTAGGGTGGTAATCGATTGGGCATTCATACTCTTTAATCTTCTCTAACCATCTTCTAAATACATGTTAAACTCCTTATATGTGTATATATACATTAAACATTTATCATTTGTATATATATCACACTTTATGAGTGAAGATAATTCCTCCATATCATTAATGAATAAATTACCTTTTCCAACTCCAAATTATTATTTGTGTAATTTCTCCCATGAAAAATCAATTTTCATGAGCTATAAGCTATATCCATGTCATTTTTCTGAATAAAACATCCCAATGCCATCATGGATGAATCACTGTAGAGTGAAAACCCTTCTCTATTGTTGGTTAATGTAAGCATGGGTGTGTTAAGAAATATTCTCTTCTGTTCCTTGAATGTTTACTTTCATTCATCTTTCCAAAGAAATATGTCTCCATTCTGGTTTAATATAGATGGTGGAATAGATAATCCAGATAAATTATCTACAAAACATCGATAATATACTTCCAAATAATGAAATCTTGGGATATCAGTCAGAAAGGTTGGTCGAATCCAATATCCAATAACTTCCTTCTTTGATGGGTCCACCGATATACCCTTTCTTTGGATCATATAGACCAAAAATGAAACCTTTTGGATAAAATTCAAAAATTTTAAATTTTCCATACGTGTTCTTCTTCCATAAAGATATTTATTACAATTAAAAAGTGATTTTCATGATCTTTATTACTAATTAAATAAATAATAATATTTTAATACTACCATAAATCGATCCAGGAAATATTTAATGACTATATTCATTAATTATATGATGATAATGAGGGAATTCGTAAAAATAAAAGGAATTACTATAAAATCAAAGTGTCCAAAAAATATATTGAATTTTTCTTGGGTATATCCTCCTTCTTGAACCTTCATTTATGATATCAATGATAAATATCAATCTTAGAAAAGTATTTATCTAAGTATAGTTAATAAAAGAATTCATCAATGAGGGTAGAGAATTATTTTTCTTTTTCCTAATCTTGTTTATCAACCGGTATTCAATGTAGAGTCCCATCAATATATATTTATTTTTAAAAAAAATAACATGTGACCCCTATGGTAAAACACTTGGATAAATGAATACCATGTCATGGTTATTCTGTAGTTTCATCATTAATTCTAAAAACTCAATCAGGGTGATTCTATAGGGTATCTTAGAAATAAGTGTAGAATCATAGATGTGTTATATTAGGAAATTGACATCACAATTTGGTTGAAGACTAAGAATATTTTCTTAAAATAAATAAAAAGCTCCGTTAAAATATGAATACCATCAATATTTATTTTCTCTCCAATAATTTGAGAAAAATTCCCCCTTTTAATAGGAATCAAAACTCATACAATGGATTTGATTTATATTGGAAGTTTTTATTTATCTTCACACTGATATAAGATCATATGATAGTTTGGAATATCGAACATGACTTCCATTCCCCGTAAGTTGATATGGGGTTTATGTAGATAAATCCAATTCATTAATAAGATAACAAAAAATAAAACAAGAGGAAGAATTAATGGATTTCTAAGAACCAAATTACTACAAAGTTTAATAAGATATTAATAATATTCTTGTGATGTAATCATCATAGCATTCTAGGTTTTCACTACTAATTCAAAATATAAAAATTGAGTGAGTATTTTTTTACCCTTAAAAAACTATTCAAATATAAAAGAGTGGTTATATACAAATTTAAATAGGACATTAGTAGTTCTAGAGTAGATGGTATGTGTACCTTCCACCATATCATTATCACACACTGTATCTAAAATATTGATCTAATGAAATTTTACTTTTTTTCTAAACATAAAAAGTAGCTAACACTGATCATTTTCATAAACCCTTGGATTTGGGAACTTGTTATCATAATGTTGGAAATCCTTACATTTGAAATAATGAAGTGTAGAAGGTTAATTTAGTGTGTATTTATCCACAATTATTTCATTTTCTCACTTATTACCATCACTTTGGAATTCATTCCTTCGATGGACTGCCTTTCAATGCATAAAACATTGATTAGTCCCCTTAAGAAAATTTCCTCCATGTTTCTTTCAACACTTAGAGCATGAAGGAACTATCATCTTCTCCTATTAAATATTTTTCGTGTTTCCCTTGAATTACATATTTCATTTCTTATAAAAAATCATGTGATTTATGGGTCACTCTAATCTCTATTTTCACCATGATAGAAAAATGAATAATTTATTCTTATAAACCTAAGTCCCTTATTGTTAATTCCATTTGAATATTTTTTAAGCCCCTAAAGAATATATCAACCTTAATTTTTAGTTAGATGATAATACCATAAGCGTTTCTTGTACATCTTGAAACATTTCCCTTGTAGGTACCAACCAATTAATCATCCTTTTTCTTTAGATCAAGGATTTACTTCTAAAATTCTGTATGAATAATAAAATGTAATTACT
Organism: Viscum album; assembly: GCA_963277665.1. NCBI lineage: Eukaryota > Viridiplantae > Streptophyta > Magnoliopsida > Santalales > Viscaceae > Viscum > Viscum album. Next base: position 460,100,279 of record OY728135.1, read on the forward strand.
TATTGTAATGTAATCTCTTAAACTCATCCCACTCTATGGAGTCAATTTTATCAGGTTTCCTCATATTCTTGATGATATTTCACCATTGGTTTACTTTTCATTAAAAATGATAGATGGAAAAATTACATTTTCTTGATGGAAACACTAGAAGAAAAAATATCATTTCAATAGTACCTGTCAATTTTTTGATAACTAGTGGATCAATAGAACCATTACCAGGAGGATGTTTATTTATTAAGGACTCAATAGAACACTCTTACATCCTTTTCTTATTTAGAAGCTCATCATGATTCATAGCCTAAGAAAGTTATTTTAGCATAGAAATAATATTTTTCATTCTAGCTCCTAAAAAATTTGATTTATTAGGAGGAAAATCATTGCATTGTTTATTTCATTTAGTATTAACATAGTGATTTTAGGCTCTATAAATTGACTAAAACCAATAATCATTATGTTATTAAAACTAATCATATTTGGAAACCACATAATCATAAATATCACTTATATACTATCAAAATAATGACCTTTCTTTTAAATTTTTTGACACTATATGTTTAATCGAGGTCACTTTTGATTGTTATTCGAATCCATCATGATGGTTCATAAATATTTTTGGAATTTAAAAATCATATCCCTAGGGAGTGTCAAACCAGTTGTGAAGTAACACCTATTTCCTTATACTAGGTGACCCTCAAGTCAAATATGTCATGCCTTTTTCCAAGATTTTACCCATAGGTACATTTTATCTAGAACCACCTCCGCTTATAGTATCAGTACATGGATATATTTCTAAAAACACACTCAATATATCCTTAATCAATATTCTAGGATATTTTCCTATACTTATAATTATTCTTAGACTTATCGTTATATATATCCTTGAGAATCTCGCTAATGTTTTCTCTTCCAAGTTTCCCAACATTAACTAAACTTATCCTCTAATACAAAATATAACGTACCAAACTTGTCATACATAGATATTACATCATTTTAGATGCATATTAATTTTATTACACAAACACAAAATTAATTATAATAAACTCATAGTGCATTTTTAATCTTATAAACCTAAAAATATCATTAATCAGAGTTTTATATCATCTCCCACTTAGTTCCTCAAAACTGGCCCCAATCGTAGAAATATCACATCTAATACCTATCATCATTACCTGGTGAAATGAAACCTAAGAAATTGTGATCATAGATTCCCAATAAAGGAAAATAATCTAAATAAATAAACATAACCTAGTCATAAGGGTATTATAACACGAGCAGAACATATGAAAACTATATCCATCATATAAAATATAAAAATCTTGAGTCACGTCATAAAGATTGGAAATTCATAACACATGAATAATAAGGAAATAAAATAACATGATCCAGACACCAAAAAATTAGAATAAGACATAGAGTTATGGAAAATAAATCAGCATAGAAAACCTTATGTCACAACTACCCACCAATACATTCAAAAAAATTTAATCTTAATCTAACCACATGTTTACTTACTTTGGGCTTGGGATAACACCCCATGTACCCTCTATTTGGTCATGGAATAACCATCTATGTACGTTTGATCTCATAGACCATTAATATATACCCAATTTATTAGAGTAGGATATAGGTCCCACCCATCACCTAATTCATACATTTTTTACAATATCATAGAACATTCCTCATATCAAAACTCATGCGATAAATGGGTTTCATAAATATTTCATCATATCATAACCCATGATAAAGAAATGGGTTTCATAAAAACAATTTATCATAAACATAAACCATACATAGAAATAATAAGAATGGTATCATTGGATCATATCCCCCATAAATCATAATCAACATCAAGGAATTTCAGCAAAGTTTGAAAATGATTTTTAAATGATACTAGAAATATTTTATGATGAAAACAACCTTTCTTAGAAAATCACTTTTTAAAAAAAATCATAAAACAATTTGGAAATAATTTTATTTGAAAATACACATTGAAACTTATAATGTAAGATTTAAAACATTGTGTTTTATTTATGTCAATAAAATTTATATATGTTCAAATGATTATTCCATTCACATTTTTTGTAAAGACAATCAAGCATTGTTTTAAAAATTCGATAAATATTAATTAAAAAAAATTAAAAATTAAAACATGTGTAAAAATTTATTTAAAAAATAATTGTATAATACTAAGAAAAATATTTAAAATATTTTTCTTATAAAACATTGACAATGAAGAAAAATGATTTTTGACCAAAGAGAGAATAAAAATTGTTTTTTATTAAAATACATTTGTTTAAACTATTGAGTACACAAATAGAAGAAAATGAATGGAAAACATAACTTATCAATAAATATCCTTAGGATAATAAAATTATTGAGTTTCTTTAGATATATTTCATAATATTTAATCCTCATAACCATAAAAATAAAAAATCCCAATAAACAATGAGATTATATCATAAAAACCTTACTCCTTTGGTAACTTTGAGTTAGAAGAACAATAAAGGAATAAATTTAAGTGAAACATAAAATATAGTTTGAATAAATAAATTCATGATATTATATGTAAAATTTTCTATATATACACTATATAAATGAAGATAAGTTCATAACATAACGTATGTCCCAAAGAGGACAAAGTGAGACAAAAATATCTTACCTTAAGTCTAGACGTCCTTCATGCACATGAAAACATCCAGTAAAATAAATATAAGTTAATTATACAATAATTAAATAAAAATATATATATAATACAACATATGATTTACGTATGACCTTTTATTACCCGTTTAATAAGAAATCCGTGTTAAAATCTGGTTTCAGGCAATAACTGCCATATTTTTTGTATATGTTTTTATTTTTTATTTTCGGTCTTCTAAAATAGAACATGGTTCCATCATATATATAATGTTAAACATAATATAAATATCATATATATTCAATATATATATATATTTAGAGTAATCCATATAATTTATAGATAGAAAATAAAATACACTATTCATGGAGATGGTAGGTTGTACTTATGTGTGAACGTTGTTTCCATTTTATTGATGGAAGAAAACAAAGAAAGTTAAATAGTGTTTTTAATTTAAATAATATTTTTTATGTCATATATATCATATATTATTGAAATATTCCCAAATTACCTTGCATGAAATGTGATAGTGAAAAAGGAATCACATCATTTGTGAGGCGGTTGTCCACCGTACACATGAACGACGTTATCATATCCACCATGTAATGAAAATTAAGAAGATATATGTGATATAATAATTAAATAATTATAATTACATTAAAAATAAAATATATATTATTTTAATTTTTCCTTATTAACATCCAAGTAAAATGGAAATGAAGAACAAATCACATTGGTTCTTCTGGCGGTAGTCCATCTTACACACGAATGATGATATTTTTTTTAAACGGGTGGGGGCATAAGAAGGTAGATGTGGTATTATAATTAATTAAATATAATAATATAATAAATATAATATATAAACATAAATATATCATTATATCCAACTTTCATGGGTGGTGGTGGAAAATAAGTAACCTTTATTCGTGAGGCGGTAGTCTTTCATACACATGATTGACAGTTTCATTTCCCATTTGATGAAAGAAAAGATGGAAATAAGTTATGAAATTAAAATAAGAACAGACCTGTATATGGGAAATAATTGTTCTATATCATAATAATTTCAGAATATTTTAAGGATTTATAAGAATAGTTATAATAGAAATGCATTGTTTAAAACATCAACTCTTCTTCGGACAACCTATTTAGGTTTAACATAAAACCATCCAATATCGGATATCTGTTCTAAAAAAAATCTAGGATATTTATAGGGTTCTATGGAATATATTTTTTTATGGCATGGATTAACCAAAGGATTTTGGATTTTTGAATAGGATATGAGATGGGGTGGCCTTTTATAAGTGGAGGAGAGGACACATAAGGATGTTTTCAAATGAATAAGGTGTACTCCCATTTTACACATTAAAAAAAGCTCAAAATGGGAAATTCTAGAACCATAGAGGTTATAAGGTCAAACTATATACATAAAATTGATATTCGATAAGTTTATAGGTCATTTTTTAGTTATCAGATCAGTTTAAACCCCCGGTAAACCTGTTTTAACATTTACAGTTGGAATTAATTTTTACAGTTTGTAGTATTTTATTTGAAAAAATATTATGTTTTTATTATTATGAAATATAAATTATTCTAATTTCAAATATTTAATTAATTTTTTAAAATTCAATTCACATATGTGTCAGAATTTTATTTAAAATTACACTCATTGATGTGACAAGAAAGCCATTTTTCAAAGAGAAAATATTCAAAAGTTTAAATAGTTTTTATATTTAAATTCAATATGAAATTAGTTAAAAATCATAAATTGAATTAATAAGTATATAATTAAGATAATTTTACTTTTAATATAGTTTTAATAGAAAATTGACCGTATACATTATTTAAATAAAAAGTATTTTTTCAATATAAACTAGTATTGTTTTACTATTCCTCGAAAAAATCAACTTTTTAGAAAAATACCAAAAATTAACCCTAAGATTATTTTAACATGTATATTTTAAAAAAATGATTTTAATTTTGTAAACTAAATTTTCAAAAAAATTAATAAATTCTATTAATTTTTTTTGTTAAAATGTTTTTTTTAGAAAATAGTATTTTTAAAATATATAATGACATTACAAAAAATTAAGTACTTTTTATCAATATACATTCTTTATATAAAACTATCATACACAATATTTAAAATTTTATTATTTATATTCATGCCTCTAAGTTTACCAACTGGTTAATAATGGTCATGTTTATATAATATTATTATTACCTTTCGCGGTTTTATAAAACCCAGTGTTGTGTTTAATGCAAGAAATCGAGTAAATAAGATATATTTGAGAAAAAATATTTCATAAAATCTAATGGTGTTACATGAAGACTCGTGTTTTTAATCCATTAATTTTAATAAAGAATGGTGTCTTTATTTTTAAATCTAATATCCTATCATCAACAGTTGTTTTATGACATCCACTACTCCCCACATAGGTGAAAAATAACAAGTCGTGAATGTATAAAAATGACCAAACATAACTCTACAAACATTCCCATCACCAATATTTTTTTACATGATGATATTTATGTTACACATGGTTCAAATACACTCTCCAACTACACTGGTCATAACTTTAATAAACTTGTATATTGTGCCTACTTAGGGAGAGTCTCAAAGGTAAAGTTCCATTAAGTAGATTCTACGAGATACCTAAACTTTGGGATGAATTTATATCTTACATAATATTTTTAAAAAAATACCCTAAACAAATACTAATATATGTCTTATCTATATCTCTAATACCTCTTTCCATGAAATAAAATACCAAATAATTAATAGATCAGACTGAAAATGATCTAATATAATTATGGTTACAAATAATAGAATTAATATTTTCAAGAATATAAAATGGAATAAAAATAATAAATTCATCCTATAAAAGAATAAATTATGCTCTATTTTTAAAAACCACCAATTAAAACCTAAAAAAATAAGGTTAGAGACCGACATTTCAAAGTCAGTAGTACCTCTTAGTGGGATCACTTTTAAATTGGACAGTGAAGTAATCCAATGGTCATAGAATATGGAAATACTTATATTAACCATTAAAATTAAAACTAATGACCTTAAAATATATATAAACCTATGATAAATTTCATATAACACCATTTTAGAATAAATAATTCCTCCAAACATTGCTCAATCCTTCATCAATTTGGGCGAAAAGATATAGTTCAATGCCATATTTTTCCATTCACTAAATGTTTGTAATCCTTATTTTTATACTATTAATCATTTTATTTTTATAGTAATTTTTTTTGTTTATTTTTATTTATAAAAATTATTGGCTCCATGTAATATTAATTCAATACTGGAAAATGAAAAACTAGTTGGAGCATATTTCACTGTTCATTCTACATTTTGGAGTAATATTTCTCAAAAATAAAGTTTTGGTGATTATCTTACCAAGTAACATTAAATCATAAATAAACCCTCTCTTGGAATAAGTAGTACTATAAACTATACCCATATAAAGAATTTTTGGTAGGGTGAAGTATTTCCCTTTCACCACATCACCCCAAAGGAATTAGAGATCCTATAATAGTTTTCATAATTTCATATCTAGGGGTGAAATATTTAATGTGTTGAGATATTAAATCTCAATACCCCCTAATCCTTTTCACAATATAATTTATCCCATTTTTGATAGTGTAAGAAATGGATACCAAATAATTCACCCCACTAATAATTAGATATCATGGTATTTGAAGATTCAATCACTAGTTTGAGAATATGTATATAAATGATGGTTAAAATAAGAATATACAATGTAAATATATTAATGACAACTCTCCTCTCTACATTATATAAGTTATTCCCTTTACACCCCTAAAAAATCCTTGAAACCCTCTCCTTAATAAATAAAAAATACTCAATATGGGATAAATTGATGATAAGTAGTAGGGTCAGAAAAATATCATAATGATAAACACTTGGAAACAATGTAACATTTTTATCTCATCTCTAGTCCCAATAGATTTTTTAGGACATAAAAAAATATTAATTTGTAAAAATTATCCATATAACCTGACAACCACTCATAGAAACTCAACATTTGCATCAATTGTTTTTCATTCAACGTTTTAATATTAAAGTAAAATAAAATGATCATTCCTAAAGGAAAGGTGAGAAATAAAAATTACATTTTTACTGATACAGACCACAATAAAGATCCCAGAAGCTATAAAATTATCTAAATATGAGTCAAAAACCTCTATATAGATAAATAAAATTTACAAAGATGATGAATATTCTTACCATAGGCCCTTATAAGGCCTCACCCTTCCACTGACCTCTGTATAAATTAAAATGTTATACAATAAAATTTAAATATATTACATAATCATATTAAAAACTAAGGAGAAACCCTCAACCCTCTTTAAACAATTTTTATAGATGGACACATTTTTTGGATATCAAAAATATGACAAAAATATGTTTTTGATATCACTCAATGTGCTGATAAGTCAGATTAGGAAACATGAACATCATAGTGAATCACATCTAATAATATTAATTTTAAATATGCTCCTACATTAGGAGAGATAATAGTAGGAATATAGACAGCAGAACTGGCCCAAATAAATAGTTACCTAAACTCCCACCTCATTGAAGTTGTATCCCCTACCAAAAAACAATGTGCCATTAGGATTATTTACAACATTTTATTGGATGAACATGATCATAAGTAACCGTAATCCAAATCTTCATCATCCTGAAATTTCATGGGTTCATGGAATAGGGATTATAAAAATTTGAGACCATTTAAAATAAAATAAAATTCTGGTAGGGATTAATATAATCAAGATAAGGAAATGATAACCAATCTTACCACTAACATGTCTGACCACGATGATCCATGATAACTAATGGATTTATAATAAAGGGGAAAAATTGGTTACTTGATCTTTCAACAAATAGAAAATGGATTTTCTCTAGGATAAATCAAGTAAATTACATATAAATAGATCAAATACTGTACTCATTTCTGGATTGATAATAATACTCTCAAAACTCATATACCTAAGAAACTTAAAATAATATAAGAACTAAGAATCAATAATAAAATTGTTTGAAATTAATCTATCCAGAATAAACACACAATTTCACTCTAAAATAATACTAAGAATAACCCATCATTGAAGATTAGTAATAACCTTAGATCCAATTTTTTAGGCCACATTATAAAGGATAATAGGCCTAAATTTCTCTTACTCATAGGAATTATTGGTATTATGAAAAACATTATGAATTTTTGATTAATTAATATATAAAAATATAAAACATGTAGAAAATTAATAATTGAAAAAAATATAATATCCAATGATATACTCGTATTTTTATAAAAATAGGGAATGAATACCATCATGGATTGGATCCTTGTTCACCACCATTTATAATTGAGTCATATAGACTTTCTATATGGAATAAGGGTCAACCCATAAATTTTCTATCTCCTTAGAGACCTTCCTATTAATAAATAGTAAATAAAATCACATAAATGTTGTCTATAATTAAGGGAAAAGATATTTTATGTGATCCTCCACCACTCATTCAGTCTTAAATTGTCCAAAATATAATTAAACCTAAAATAAAATAATTATTTAATTAAACTATGTATCATATAACATGACACCTTTTTTTGAAAAAATTAGTGTTGAAACCACCATCCCTCTACTAGAGAACCTTATCATTATGATGCCACATAATTTTATCATAATCCATGAGATCATTGGGATTATTGGAATATATCTCCACTTACAACAATGATTCATTCCATAATCACAATGGATTAAATGCCTCAATCTTCCCTTACATTCACTTCATTTTTTATAAATTTAAAATGATGTACTGATTCCTAGCATATAATTTCATTCTAGTCAAGTTGATCATATTAATTATGTTTTTTATATTTACTTGGAGGAAAATTCCCCATGGATCATTATATCAACCCTTCATAGTCTCCCCTCTTCACCCAAAAATTATAAAAACTAGCTCAACACTACTCATCTCCTTATATACCTTCTCCTCTTGATCAGTAAACCACAATGATTGAATGAAACTATCATCACATGTATCACAAATGATAATAATAAACAACACATCTAGATCAATTAAGAGATCACCTTATCTAATCATTCCCTAACACTATTTTATACTTTCCAACTATTCCATAATGTGTATTGATTTCCCACCGAACACAAATAATCCAACCTAAAAGATTCCAAATCATCCATAAATTCCTCCATCTACCCCAACACTTATTCTACCCTCAAAATTACACTGTATTCAACAACATCTAATTAAACTCCCCAAACACAACCAATGAATTATATAAAAATCCACAAACCATTTAATCAAATTAAAAAAATACTCCCTTAGATATCAATATGATCATCCATAAAAGCTCTTAAAATCAAAATATATCTGGTTTTGAAGGAATAAATTCATAAAAATCAATATAGAAACCATATATTATCCAAAGATGCACCTAAAAATATTCTCACTGGACTAAGATACATCCCATATTTATCCCTAGGATAGTGAGAGAAGACTACACAACCCATTTAGAGTCTCTTTATGTTAATCAAATGTATTCCTTAATTGTTTGGTTTCCATTGGGATGATCATGTAAGGATCCCCAACCATATAAATTTGAGGATTTCATGAACTACCCGAGGTTTCCTAATCCCAATAAGTTTATAGAGTAGTGTAATAAATGTACCACCATGATTTGGAGATTTATATTGATTTGTGGTTTATATTGACTTCTGATATATGTTAGGATGCACCATAGTATAGTGAATGTCACTAGAGATTAGTAGTGTACTTGGAAATTAATATGATATCATATAACACTATGCCTGGAATTATTTTTCCTCTCTAGCTATCATCATCAATTTAAATCATCATATAATGATAGAAATAAGAGTTTTATCATTCATTAATGATTATTTAAGCATTGAAAAAATTAAGATGACTAATCAATACATTTAATGGGGTTATAAAATATGAATTTTTTGAGAAATTATTCTTCAATATAGATGATTTTTTTATTCATATAGGATCTATTCAAATATATATATACATGAATATATAGGTTTAATCATTAGGTGATTAATCATTTGACTTGTATTTGAGGAACTATTAAAACTTGTCAAACTATAGAACACTAATGCTCTCATCCTTTAAACCAATGGTTCTAGAAGACCAATGATTAAAGGAGGTCCTTTTTAAGAGTTGTAATATTCACATACCTAGTGAAAAACTTTTGGTGAAAGAGTACACAAGATACTTATTAGTGGTATCTATCAATATCATAACAAAGATCATTAACAGATTTCGATCACCATAGAATATGGTATGTCATTCATTCTTCATTTTAATTCATTCCAATCAAATATATAAATTCTTACTTATTTAGGTTCTGGAATTGTTCTTCCACTTTATTTTAGAAGATATTAATCCCTCTAAAACCATTTATCCGTATTTTAGTGAATTATATAATTTTTTGGTTTGATTTTAAATGAAAATGAAGTCTAGAAAATTAATTTTCAAGGTAACACGACATATCCTAGTTCCCAATGTTGATTAGTCATGAGTTTTTTCTAAACTATTAAATAAAAATTGTAAAAATTATTCATGGTCTTATTAAAGATATAATACCATTACATAGTTTAAGTGAAATGGTTATAGCTCAGCTTTATAGAAAAAATATTGTTGTTTTTTAACTTTTCTACATTGTGGGGACCTTCACCATGAGAAAACCCCATGATATAGTTGATATTTTCAATATATTTTAAGACGTATGATATTTTTATCAAAAAATTCATGATAATAAAATTAGTATAAAAAGATAGGTCAGTTTATATGAACTTTCTTCTAAAACATTCATAGTTTATGGTGCGATCCATGAATTATAATGGTATTCTATGTATAGTAGTTAAAAATGTGGTTGATAAAATTTTAAAGAACTTTTGGCCCACTTGGAATCTGAAGGGAGACTTCAAATTGAAAAAAAATGTTCTGTTAGATGTGATATAGGTTTAAAATGGATTTAAAATGTGAATAATTAATGATATTTTTGTAAATTAATATAAGGATTAATATAAAAGTGGTTGTATTTTTTATGTACAATTAGTAAAAAATAATGGAAAAATTATATATTGATAAGACTTATTTGGGAGGATTATTTTTACCTCATTCCAAAAGGAGTTTTTGGGGGTGATGTGATCAGTTACTTAAATAAAATCAGATATAAGATATTTAAATTAGGTAAACAATTTACAATGTATATGAAAATTTTATTTTTTATAAATTTTTTCATAATATATCTCATATTTTTTTAATATAAAGGAGTGCATATTAAATTACATGGAAAATGGTAATATGAAAGAGTTCATATTATAATAAGTATAGAGTATTCATGTTTATCTATTTATTTTATAAAATTTATATAAGGTGATGTTTAAATTATAAAATATTTATAATTTACTTATTTATGAGTAATTAAAAAATTAATACATCATTCTTAAATTTATGATGTTTTCATTTTGTAAATATATTATATGATTTATTCATAGATATAAATTTTCTATATTATGAATTGATATATTTATTAGTTTATAAGTGTTTAAAATGCTTCTTTAAATTATCACACATGTATTTAGGGAGTCAAATTATAGGAATGAAAATTTATTTAGTATTATTCTATCTCTAAATTGGCTTGTATTGGATTATGAGATTAAATTTAAAGGATAATTATAGTTTAATCATATTAGGTGTTAGAATTATATTGTAATTAAATTCATTTTTGAGTAAAAATGTTGGGTATAGGGACTTTGGATCAAATTTCACACTATCTTGGGAGCTTAGTATTTTTCAAGATAAGTAGGGGTAAACTATATATATACACATATATAATGGGGATTATTGATTTTATATTATTATAATACTTAATATGTATATTTTCCATATACCTTATTCATTGTATAGATTTGGATATATATGAATATAGTTGAATTTTAATTTAGGTATTTAACACAATCTATGAGTTGTGTAAAGAGTTTCACATTAATATGGTTTGAACATATTGATTTGATATATGGAATGATTATTCAAAAACTAAATAATTACAAGAATTCATATAATTAATGGGAATAATTTTAGATAGGATGGTGTGATTAAATCCCTTTTAAAAATATTAAGAATCAAATCCCATCTAAATCAAATACTTTTCAAAACCTAAATCTTTCAACTGGGTAGGTACTCACCATTAGAGTGCCCCAAGATTATCATGTGTAAAGAAAGAAATTAATGGGTAGATCTAATATAATTATGTTCTTATTTATTTATTAAATATGCTAGAATTAGCTACTAATTAATGCTAACATACCATGGTTGTGGGAAAGATCCCACCCATGTTTGGGTAATTCTATCTGTCCATGGATACACCTCCGTGGGAAGAGTCCACCAATATTACTTTTTGAATTTCAGAATAACCACTTTAAAGGGTAGTGGGATTTTTTCTTGGGAAGGGTAATTGGTTGTTCCTTAGTTATCTTCATTAAGAAATTGATTAAATATGGTAGCATCATCCATTATTAGTGATAGTTAAATTTTAATCATTTTTATACATATTTTTTTCATAGTATGGAGATCTTGAGTTTGATGTTTCTATTGATGCTAATTTCATTGAATAATATCTATTAGATCCTTAGAAACCCATTAGAGGCATTAGATCATTACCATGCTTCTTGATTCTGAAAAACATATTGAAAATTAAGATAATTTTTGTTATTTTTTATTTCATATATCATGTATTAAAAATTAGATTTTTTTTGTAGAATACCTAATGATATGAGATATCATAAGCTACAATGTGATCTCACATTACATTATGGGATACTGTTGGTTGTGACATAGTGAAAATAATTCAGTTTCTAAATATCGTAATGTATGATATGTGGTAATCATATAATACTATGGGGATTTTTTCTATATAGTATATTATAATTCATCTATTCAAAATTGATAATAAAACCAATTGATGTCTTCAATATAGAGTGTTGTATTTCTATAGTGATATCAATCAAATCACCAACTACAATAGGGTAGTCATAGAATATAATATAGAGGATATCAAAACCTATAATAAATAATTTTGTATTATCGGTCATAAGATGTGGTGATCTAGTCATAAAAAGTGATACCATGACATGAATTATGATATGGGCTATGTAGTAAAATATGATATACATACAAATTTTTATTTTTTTAATTTTTCAATTATGATTTGAATTATTTATTTTATAAAATATTTATAAATTATTGAATAATATATTTTATGATATTTATTTTAGTTATAAAATTTATATAAATTTATTAATTATAAAATGTTTATAATTAATTTTTATTTAATTGTTAAAACATTAAATAAATAATTATCTACAATATGTAATGTTAATATAAAAAACACCCTTTGAATTTATGTGGAATGATTTATAATTTAGATATAAACGGGATTTATATAAATTATGAGGGAAAATTATAAAGTTTTTATAAATTAAAAATAAAATGAAAATATAAAGAAGTTTATATTCAGTTATGCATTGTTTATAATATTTACTTTGAATTGTTCATATTAAAAAATTTATTATTTGAGAAAATTATTTGAAACATATCAAAAGGGATTTTGATAATTAATATTATGAATGATTATATAATTTAAAATGTGTTATATTTTTAATTCTATCATAATATATGATTAGTTTTTATATATAATGATTATATTTAAATTATTATATGTTTAAGAAAATTTTCATTTAATTTTCAATATGATGGAGTCCACTTTAGAAATGAATATAAAGTTGTTATATTTATTTAATTATAGAAATTCCATAATGCATGGAAAAAATAAGTGTTTATAATTATATATTATTTCTCAATAAATTTATATCTCACGTCTAAATTTATGAATTATTTATTATTTATTTGATTTCAAGCTTTATTCATAAATATAAATGTTATATTATGAATCATATTGAATGATTTAGTTTAAAAAAAATTAAAATACATTAATTTTTCATACGTTCATTTAATGTGTCTTATGTTAGTTATGGTATTTGATTTAGTTAAACTCTACCAAAAACTTATATTTTTAATGAGATTTGTAACGAGTTATATAACAATTTGGTTTCGACATATTGATTTTTACATGAATCGACCCACCATGAACCCACTAGGGTTGGCGATAAGCTGAGTGTTCCACTCCAACCCCACCTCTAATATTCATGGGGTTGGATACTGGCTCCATAAATTCATAATCATACATTGGAGGCCTTAGAATATAAAAATATATACATAAATTCATCTTTGATATAAAATAATAGGTAATAATAGTAGAAAGTATATAACCACTAATATGTATATATATAATTCCTGAAAAATAAAATGAAACTTGTAATTACATATATTCAAAACTCAAAAGACAAATATAAAATGAAACAAATTAAAATACCTAGTTTTTTTAACTTTTAGATTGGAATGAACCTCCACACATCATGTATTTTTGGAATTAAGGGTATCAATTATGTCACCCCTGCAAACCGTTAGCTGTAGATACTATGAAACTGATCCTCTCTGCCTACAAGATCTATATTCACCAATATCATCCCTAAATTTTGTGATGTTTACAAATGTATAATGTTCATCGACACATATCCCATCATGTGATGAGTATTAATATACCAATTAAGGCACCCTAAAACACAAAGTAAATAAGAAAAAATAATTTAACTCAAAACCAAGACCAATGGATAACATGAGGTATCCCAAGGGAACCAAATATGCTCTCTGGTCAAGAAGACCATGGAAAAGGGAAGACCAAAATCTTTATAACTCAACTTCAAAAATGATCACATCACACATGAAACCAATGATACCCAAAGTGTTTAAAGTCTTTATAAACTTGAAGTCAGTAGCCTCTAGATATATTGAATTTAGAAAGAAACAAAAAAAATCTCAATATGTCATTCGTATCTAAAATAAATATGTATATTTTGATACATCATAAGTCACATGAAACCTAAACCACTAAATATCTAGTTACCTCCATGAAATTATAGTGGGTGACCACTTATTGTAGAGAAATGTGTGAATTAAGAGAGGGAATACCTAACCCCTATAGATAAATGTGTCCCAACACATTGGGGGTGCTAACTTCATAGATAGATGACCATTCATTGAAAATTTGTAGATTGATAACTCAATTAGTAATATATGTGACCACTCCATGTTATGAACATGCCACCATAGTATTATGTGAACCCCATGTATGGAGGAATACACACCGACACAAATGGGGCTATCTAAATTATATTTTTTCTTGAAATTTGTTTCCTGAACCTTGTGATCATATATAAAGAGGCAAGACACTAAAACTACCTAAAATGATTCATGGAGGGCCTTTGAATGAATAAAGAATAATATTTTAATGCTCTCAGTGGATAAATACTTAGAATGGATGGATCACACATCTTAAATTGATACCATAAAAAATCAAGATGAATGCAATAAATTTCATAGTACATGGTGGGTCTAGTAGGGTACACGACATGTAGGTATCTAAGGAAAATAAATCCATATACAATCACTACCCAATTTATGTAAATTATATATACATAGTGTGTCTAATGACATGTGTGTAATGTAAGATATCTTTGGTTTTACTATGTCACATTTCTAGATAATCATAAAGAAAGTCTATCTGTGCTCTGGGCATGTACATCTTGTCCACCCCAAGACACTGAAGTCGATATACTCAATGTGTGTAAATATGAAACATTCCATATGGGTCTAAGTTATTTTATGATCATTTATTTGGTTACACATAAAACATTGCAGTTGTGAGATACACGACATGTGACCCAAATCTATTCAAATTGTGATATTTAAAACTATAAAAAACTATAGCATTTTTTGGTATCCTCTGGTTTTAATGATCACAAATCATGACTCATCAAGTTAAATTTTGTTTAATTATTTTTAATAATCTTAACATATAATATTAATCTGTCATGTCAATATTTTACATCATAATACATGTTCGTAGAATATAAAAAAGGTGATTCACTGTTAATGTTGAGTCACCATTAATATGGACACGCTGTTGGAAATATCATTGATTCCAGAATATCGGCTAAGTATGAGTTACTATTAAGGAAGACACACTATTAATATGTTTCACTGTCAAGTCTCTCACCATCAACATAGATGTTAAATTATGAAAAAGGACAAGAAAGAGTTGTTCAATCTATAGTCAATATCTTCTCAAAATTTTCTCCAGGTATGAGTCACTATCACATCAAACAACCATCACACTCAATTCTAAATTTTCACAAAGTATGAGTTATCGTTGGCATGAGTCACTACTAAGTCAACATACAGTAAGATATAAGTCATTGTTATGTCGACCTACCACTATAAATACATATCACTACATGACTCATCATTTCTAAGTCATTGTTCAAAGACATTATTCCACATCACCGTTCAGAGACATTGTCAATTCTTACTTTTTCATTTAAATCCAAATTTCTTCCAAATTTCATTATTTTTAAAATTTAACAAAATTGATTAAATGTATGAAATTTTTTAGAAACCATTAAAATCATTTTCATATTGTAGTATATTGTATGAGGTACCAAAATATGATTGATATCATGATCCTTGTCAGCTGTAGTGTATTAATAAAATATATAATAAAAAAGAAAATAGGTCATGAAGTCATGTTCCTAAAACATACTAGAGAACTGCAAGATGTGGATACAAGAAGATACTACTGAGAACTCAAAGTGATGAAAATTTTTGTAGAAAAAAATAATAGAGGATAACAAGTCGTCGAAAAAATCAATACCTCACTAAAAACATAAGACAAGAGATATCATGTCACTCTATTTGTCTATTTATTTCTGAAAGTAGACTTCTAAGAGTCACAAGTTTCATTTCCTATCACACAGAGTTATTTAACTCTCTTATCTCCATCTTTCAATTCTTGTGTACTATTTTAAAATTATTATCAGTGTGTGTCTATCTCTATTCTATGAACACACATGGACTCCTGTGAAAAATAGGAAGATATAAACATATGTTCAAAGTCTATATTTTACACCTTACACTCCTAGAGATAATAGTGGAAGAGGACCCTATATGTCCTATTTTCTTTTGCACCCCCATGAAAACTATGGAAGATGTATTGTTGACCTGAAAAGATGTGTATGTTGTTTTCTACCCTGATATATGGTGTGGATAATTTTTTATATATAAAATTCTTTAAATTATGTTATTTCTAAGTGGAGAGGATTAAGTATCATCTGGATACTGAAACTCTTGTTTAAATTTTGTTATATTCATTCATGTTTAGTTTTGTGTGTTTGGGTTTATTTAAATCAGAAAATTTCTCTTTTATTTGATCGTTAATATTAGTTTTTTTTCATTTTATAATTTTATTTAAGATATTGAATTCAAAAGTTAAAGTAATAATTCATATTTTTTAACTGATTACTAATCACTTTTGAAAAATCCTTTGAATAACCAAATATTTTATAAACTACTCCTTTGGTTGACTAAACTGTTTTTATTTCAAATTAGAGGGATTTAAAGAGATTTTTTGGCAAAAGGTTTTATATGATCTCAATTTACCACCCACTTGAGTTCCCTACTCTGACTAACATTTGTTATCAAAGGTTATTACTTTATGGTTTCTAGGTTTTTCATGTTTTCAAATATTTTCAACTGATATTTTATTTCTATTTTAAAGAGCTCAATTTTTTTTTTCTATTCATAATTTGTAGTTATTTAAAACTTGTCTTGTATTATTTAACATGGATAATAGACATGAAGGTGATACTACCAATAAACCTCCCTATTTCAAAGGAACAAAATATTCTTAGGGTAAAATCAAAATAAAAATTCATTTTGAAAGAATGTTTTTTTATATCTAGTCTTCATTTATAGATGAATATAGGATCCTAGCTATAGCTAGAAGTACTTGGGATGACCCAACTAAGGTATCCTAGACTAATAATTACAAATCATTGAATTTTGTATATTATGTACTATGTGATGAAGAATTCAATAGGATTTCTATATGTATAACAACCCTTGTGAATTGGGAAACTTTAGTTGTATCAACTGAATGAAACATTAATGTTAAGTAAATGAGGCTTTACAAATAAAATATTAAATATGATAACTTCAAAAAGAATTATAAATCTATTTCTGACTTATACCTCAGATTCAATGAGATGGTAAATACAATGAGCACTCTATGAAATCCAGTTGATGTGATAAAACAAATCATGTGTCCACTCAGATGTTTAATAGAAAAATTGAGAGGATCCTTAGTATAAATAATAGAATCATGTGACATTAGTACTTTTCTTGTTAAACAATTAATTGGAAAAATGATGATGCATGGGGATGATATGAAGGATAATAAATAAGATTATGATGAACCTAACATAATTTCAGAGGATTTCAAAACCACTTCATCCAAAAAATGAGAAAACTCATTTTCATGTTAAAAGTTCCAACAAATATTATTCACTGAAAGTTACGAGGAAATAGATCATCTAGGAAAGAGATATAAGAAATTATATAGAAATAAAAAGTTCTTTATAAAGTCTAGATAAATTGACAAAAATGAAAATAAAGGTAAATAAAAAAAGTATTGGAAAATAAATGAGAATACTAATGAGACAATATTTTATGAATGAAAAAGAAAAGGATATGTGAAGGATGACTATACAAAACTGAGGTACAAGAAGTAATATGAGGACACAGGTAGAAAATACAAGAAGGATATGAAGGCTACTTAGAATGATCTTGAGATAATATCTAGTGAATATGAATAATATCATGATTACAAGGTTGTCAAATCTGACGTGTATTTTATGAAAAACATATCCATGGTAACCTTATTATTTCATTCATAGAAGTCTTACTATTCTGGAGGTGAATCTAAATATGAAACTTCCAAAAATATAACCTATGAGGAAATGTTTTAATACTAAAAAATTCTTGAGGATACTTGAAATGAGATAAAATATAAATATAAATCTCTCAATAAACAACATGTTATTTCTACTACTGTTAAATTTTAACTCACTATAGAAAAGGAGAATAAAGGTCAACTACTCAATAAGAATATTGAACATAAACATTATATTGATCAATCCATGAGGGATCTAGAAAAATTTACAAATGGTAAAAATACATTAATTAAAATCCATGGAAAATAAGTTTCTTATGTATATATAACTTTCATTGGTTAACAACATGGGAAAAGATATTTTGTTAGAATTAACACTGTATCCAAATCTTGAAAATCTAGTTTTATGCCTGGATCTGAAATATTTTATGCAAGTTCTAGTTCTGGAAATTATTTATTGCTTCTAAATCTTATGAACGGAAAAAAAATTGTTTTTCTAAAAATCAACAAACTTCTTATAAGAAACCAACAAATAAAATATGGTTTCCTAAAGCCTTAATTATTAGTATTATTGGACCAAAGAAAATCTTTGAACTGAAGTATTTTCTTGTTTAAACTATTTTTTAGGAAATATATTTGAAGAGTTCCTCTAAGAACTTATGGTACTAAGATAGTGGGTGTTCAAGAAAAATGATAGTGTACAACTCTAGATTCAAGAACCTTATACAAATTTAATATGGAAATGTCACCTTTTGTGATAATGAAAAAGATATAATTATTGGTTGCAACCAAATCAGTTACAACAATTCAGTTTTAATTTCTAAAGTTATTTTTTGTGGTCTAAAGTACTATATTCTTATCATTTCACAGTTATTTGATGATGGGTTTCATGTTAATTTTGAAAATAATTCATGAAATTTTTTCAATTCAAAGAATCATTTAGTCTTTATTGCTTTTAGAAATGTAAATGTTTATGCTATTAATCTAGAGTTCTTAGTCTCAAAGAAGGTTTCTTACTTAAGTTCCATTCTTAAATAATCTTGGCTTCGGTATAGGATACTAGTCCATTGTAACATTCACTCTCTTAGAAAGATTTCTATAAAAGCATTAGATAATGATCTACCTAAAATGTAGTTTCAAAATGATAAATTCAATAATCCTTGTCAAACAGGAAAAAAATATTTTTCAAACCAAAGAATGAAGTTTCAACTTCTCAACCTCTTGAGTTAGTTCACAAGGATTTGTTTGGACCATCTAGAGTGTCATGTTTAAATTGAAAGAACTATGACAATATTCTTGTATATAATATTTTTAGGTATTATTGGGCCTTCTTTTTAGCTCACAAGAGTGAATCTTGTTCCTATTTCACCAGGTATACAATATTAGTATAACACATAAGGGCACATAGAGTCAAAACCTTATGATGTGACCATATCTATGAGTTTGAAAATAAATAATTTGAAATTTTTTGTTCATGAAATTATTATATTTGAAACTTCTCTACTCCTAGGACACCCCTATATAATGGATTTATAGAAAGGATAAATAGTACCTTAAAAGAGATAGCTCAGACTATGGTAAATGAATATGGTATACCAATTTATTTTTTAGTAGAATCTATTAATACATCATTCAGTACAATTAATAGAGTTTAAAGTAGACCTATCCTAATGAAAACGTTTTGTGAGATACAAAATAATAGGAACCTAAGGTTAATTACATCAAATTTTATGTATGTAACATATTTATTCTTAACAAAATAGAAAACCTTGACTAATTTTATTCCATGACTGATGAAGGAATTTTCCAAGGTTATTTAATCTCTAGTAAATCCTATAGAGTCTTTAATATGAGAACAAAATTTGTTGAAGAATCTATGCATGTCAAATTTGATGAAACATATCCACATGAATACAAAACCTCCAAAGATAATATTGAGGATAATCTGTCGAATCCAAAATTAAATTCAAAATTTTCTGATTATATTGTTAAATAAGAAGAAAAATCCTCTAGTTCTGTAAAGTTTGTAAATTCTAAACAGAAGTAACCTAAACTTGTAGAAGAACCTGAAGTGACCAAACCTTATTTATCTAGACCCATTAAAACTCTTAAAAACAATCATTTAGATTCATTATTTAGAGACTTAGAAAAAGGAAAAAATACTATAGCTTCTCTAAGAACACAATTTAAACATCAATCCTTTTTTCATAGCTTAAAACTAAGAACATCTATGATGAAATCAATGATGAATTCTGAATGATGATTTTTCAAGAATAATTAAAACAGTTTGTAAGAAAAAATTATGGGAAATTTTTTATAGATCTAAATACACCTTGACTATAGAAAAAACGGTGTTTAGAAAAAATTTGGATGAAGAAAGAACAATAGTAAGAAATAAGGCTAAAATAGTTGCAAAAGTTTATAATAAAGAAGAAGGAATAGACTATGAAGAACCATTTTCACCTTTGTCCTGGCATAAAGCCATTAGAACATTGCTATCATATGCAACACATATGAATTTAAAATTTTATCAAATGGATGTAAATATTGCATTAATAAATTGGTATATAGTTGAGTATGTTTTCATTGAACAACCCCCCAATTTTAAAAACACTCATTTTCCAAATCATTTTTTCAAGTTAAGAAAATAATTGTATTGTTTAGAGAATACTCCAAGAGCTTGGTATGATAGGCTCAATACTATTTTATTTATAATGGTTTTTATAAAGGTATATATGATCCTACATTTCATAAAAAAAGAATATCCAAATATTTTTTTGTTG
Organism: Viscum album; assembly: GCA_963277665.1. Lineage (NCBI taxonomy): Eukaryota > Viridiplantae > Streptophyta > Magnoliopsida > Santalales > Viscaceae > Viscum > Viscum album. The sequence goes on from OY728135.1 coordinate 460,121,695, forward strand.
GTCAATATTTTTTTATGATATTATTTTTGGATCTTCAAAAAATTATTTATATATTAACATTTCAAAAATTATTCAAAATGAGTTTGAAATGAGTTTAATGGGTAAAAATAAATTCTTTCTTAGATTTAAAATGTTTTAAAATAAGTAAGGAATTATTTTATATCACAGTAAATATACTAAATATTTTTTTGTCTTGGATAGAATTACAAATAGTGATAATCTTATGAGTACCACCTATAAATTGGATCTTGATGAAGATGAAATATTAGTGGATCAAACCAATTACAAGGGTATTATTGGAATTCCTCTCTACTTAACAGCTATCCAACCTAATATTATGTTTAGTGTTTGAATTTTGGCTTGTTTTTAAGAAAATTCAAACGATTTAGACCATCTTATGGTCAAAATAATTGTAAAACACCATAAATATACTAACAACTTAGAAATGTTCTACCCTATATGAAAATCATTAAACCTATTTAGTTATTAAGATGCTCATTTTTTTGTTGCAATTTAGATATATAAAGAACCCCTAGAACGTTTTACTTTTAAGGAAAGTATCTAGTTTAATGGTATAGTACGAAAAAAAATTCTATTTCATTATCTATTACTAAAGTTTAATACATATCTTTAGGTAGTTGTTGGGCTAAAATATTTTGGACAAAAAAACACATTACCTGACTATAGATATCAATTTAGGTGTGTCCCTATAAACAGTGACAACCCAAATGGTATTAACATTTCTAAGAACCCATTTTCTCAATTGAGAACAAAGAATAATGATTTAAGACACCACATTTTTAGAGGACATTATCAAAAAGGTGATATAAATCTAGAATTCATTGGCATTGAACATAATCTTGATGATATTTTTAATAAGACATTAAATTATGATAGAATGAGGTATATCAAACATGAGTTGGGGGTGATCAATTTTGGATGACTCGCCATGGGGACTCATTATTGATGACTCGCCATTGGGACTCACCATTGATGAATCACCATTCAGACTCACTATCAATGACTCGCCATTGGGACTCAATTTTGATGATTCACAGTTGGGAATCACCATTGATGACTCTCCATTGGGATGCACCATTGATGACTCACCGTTAAGACTCACCGTTGTGTCTTACAGATCTTTAATTTTTCATTTTTCTCACTAGGACTTAAACAATACCTATTATTTATTTCTCTTTATCTTATTCTTTATCTTTTATTATTATTTTGAACTCCCTAAATAATAAAAATTGAATCGATCCAAATCTATTCTCACTTACTGTAGAACTCTTCTCCCACAACCAAACATTTCTCTCCCAAACCTATATTTCCTTATTACTTTGAACCAAACCCTCAAAATATTTCGAAATGGCTCATGAAAAGAGTTTCACTAAGACATCTCGAGAAGATTCTCATCCTTAGAATAGCAAGAAAAAGGTGACTTGGGTGAACGTAAATCCAAACATGTTAACCCCAAACTCGTAAACTGAATAGTCATTCTAGAAAAAGAAGTGTGTTCTGACATGATTTTATCAAGTAATTCTCTTTTGTTGAAATTGATAAAATAAAAATGTAGGTTGTAATGTTTATCCAATAACAAACGATCTCTATACCTAAGGCTATTTCATGTGTTTTATCAGTTTGTGGAGTTATTTATCAAACAAACAGATGAATATTAGATAAATTGTAGAATATATGGAAAAAGATTTCCTTTTCTTCTAGGCAATGGGTTAAGTGTTTGAACATACCTCACAAATGTATTTATGAATATTTCCAAGTTAAATATCCACTTTCAAGTGATATATTTCATTATGAAGAAGCCTTAGCTGAGCTAACTAAAGATGGAATTACTAGAAGACCCATAGTCACTGAACATAATGGAGAATGCAGATTGCTGTTTAAATTTCCTCAGCATCAAATTTTTCCAAATAAAGGTGAATTTTTATATTTAAAATATGATTATATTTATTTAATATATATTATGAAATAAGTATTCAAAAATAAAACTCTTTAAATACATTATGGTTCATATATGTGATATGATAAACTCACAGTCAAATTCAAACTCCATTTTCCATTCAATGATTGTTTATTATATATAGAAAGTTAAAGGATTAGGGAATTAATGTGAGGTAACTATCAAAGATTGTGTGGGATTTTTTATCACCAAGGCTATATTCAAAATAATTAAGATAATTTGGAATACTTTTAAGAAAAAATGGTAGAATAAAATGAGAAAATATATGAATATTTTAATCTAGTTCAACACCCCACAAGACCAAAGGATATTGGTGATCCTATTTTTTGAGTAGATGATGTTGTAAATTATTTAGATGTGGAGGAAAAATATTACGGGGAAAATTTAGAAATATATTCCTCTCTTGATGAAAGAAGTGATCTTAATATTTCATAAAGTCTAGAAGGAATTACATACAGATCACCAAGCCCTCCAAAAGATCATCCTACAAGAGAAAATATCCTAAGGTATGATGATGATGAATCATAATAATCTAAAGATATTGAATATTCTAGTACAAGTGGAATCCAAGGAAAAAAAGAGAATAATAATGAAGAATAAGATATTGATGAATAACGGGAATAAGAAGAAAATAGTGAAACTGATGGTGGCTCATAACATCATGATAGTGATCATGGTCTTGATGTAGAACCTAAAAATCAATATAAAACCAGTTTAGTGGAAAAGGAACTAGTCTTGGAATCTCAAAATTCTCTAGAATTAGTTTTATTTGATGTCACAATATCAAATTTTTAATTACAATATCAAGTTCTTGTTGAAAAGTAAGCACATGTTGAGGGGGTGTAACGGTCTCATAGAGTTAAATTTTATACTCTTACTAATTTTTATTTCCCTATAGTGGATAAATGAGAAAAATATCCTATATATGACACACTGGTCATGGATTTTCTAGACTCTAATGTTGATGAATTTGATCCTAAAGGATCCATGATTAAATAATTGGATCTTTCTCAAAATGCTCAAGTTGGAACAGATCTAGCAGCGGCTCATACTTCTTTTGTTGCACATTTTCCTATTGATTTTTTGTGTCAGAATGATTTTAAATCCATTAAATAATAATGGGGATCAACTATCGAAAATATCCTTCCAACTCAACCAGACCCAATTTCAAATCATATTGAATGTGATGCAGCTTTGATTTTATAGAACGATATCTCATACGATTCAACTGCAAATGGTTTCTGAAATTCATGAAATAAAAATCGATAATAAGAGGATGAGTGATGAATTGGATTATCTCATTCCTCTATTTGAAATCATGACATATGAATACAGAGAATATTTTGAAAAATGTTTTAAAAAGTCTTCGAGATACCTTTTATGAGTCTTCTTAGGATGTTACACCTCATCCTCCAATACTTGACATGGATCCTTTAAGATTAGATAATAGATATGATATAAAATGTTCATCAAACTCAGTTACCCCTCCTCCAAATACTCTTTTACTTAGAATGATCCGATCAGTGTTAAAGGAAGAGCTTCATTCCTTGATAATTGGTGTTAGTCAATTGGGATTCAGTAAAATCAAATAGAATGATGATCATGTGCATGAAATGGTAATGACTTCCATGAAAGAGGCCAAAGAAGATCAGGAGGCCATCACTAAAAAGGTGGATTATTACTTCTCTAGGATTTACATAAAGCATCAACTTAATTATCATTTTAAATGCTTGGTTGAGAATTTAAGAATTCCCCTACAACCCAATATTTCAAGAAATAGGTTAGGCATCTCAAGAAGATTACTCCTTACCTTCAAATATTTATGGAAAACAAGGATAAATATACTAAGGAAATTGAGAAATGTAATTTTATCAACCTCTTGAATCAATATATCCATTATTAGAGTACTTCTATTGGAGCTCTAGAGGCCTTCCAAATTCGACTTTCACAGAGAATATGCCCTCAAATTCCATCTACCTATTTGTTGATACTCAGTTCGGGGTTTCATTCACTAAATATCCTTTTTAACCTCTTCCACTACCCCTTAAACATTTCCTCTATATCTAGATCAGAAACATCATCATCTAAGGCCTGTTATCTATTGATAACATACATCCCCACCTAATTTTACTCATAGTCTTACTGCAACACTGCCTTATGGTGTTTCTATCCTTTCCACTGGCACCTTGACTTGCATTCATCAATTCTATACCTCAGCCACTTCTTTCCCTCCTCTTCCTCCACCTTCTTCTTTTTATAAGGTCCAAGAAGTCTTGGATCCTTCCTGGGAGAAATCTTGATTTTGTTTGGATTGTTCTTTGATAGGGATGTATTTTGACCTTTTTGTCATAACGTATTGTCTTTTTATCAACTAATATATTATATCTATTCTTATATTCAATATTATTTCTCTCTTTTTTTGTCTTTTTGATAATACTAAAAGGGGTAGAATGAGTATGGTATTTAATCTGAGAATGAGAATCAGTATGGTATTTAATTTTCTTTGATTATGTTTATCTTATAATTTTATCTCTCATGATTTGTGCAACATGTTATGTAGAATCTTTGTCTTTTGTAATTTGATCATTAGGAATTAACTATTGTATTGTGTATAATTACATGATCTACGATCATAAAAAAGGAGGATATTATTGGCCTCCTCTAGTTTTAATGCTCACAAATCATGATTCATCAAGTTAAGTTAAGTTCACTCATGTTTACATATAATCTTAATCTGTTATGTTAGTATTTAACATCATAAAACAAGCTAGTAAAATATGAAAAATGATGAGTCAGTATTAAGGACGAGTCAGCATTATTATGCACTCACTATTGTAATTATCAATGATGGTAGCAATCATCTATATACGAGTTACCATTAAGGAAGACACACTGTTAAGATGTATCACTATCAAGTGTGTCACCGTCAACACAGATGTTCAATTATGAAAAAGGATGATACACTATTATTCAACGCATAGTCTATATCTTCTCATAATTTTCACAAAATATTAGTCACCCTCTCATCAAAATACCATCAGAATCAATTCATAATTTTCAAAAAGTTTGATTTAACATTAGCACGAGTCACTACTAAGTTGACGTACTACTCGATACAATTCACCATCAAGTCAACCTACCACCAAAGTGACTTACCACTACTTGAATCACCATTCCATATTTATCCTAAGAAACCATTCCATGTCATTGTTCATATAATTATTTAATTATTCCTTTTTCATTTAAATTCAAATTTCTTTCTATCAGTCATATTTGTAAAATTTAATGCAACTGATTGAATTTATGTCCTTTTTCAGAAAACATTACAATAATTTTTAAACTAAACTACAAGGTACTAGGGACCATTATATGATTGAGATCATACTCCTTATCAGTTACATTGTATAAAGAAAATACCTGATCAGAAAGAAAATTGGTCATGAAGTCGTGTTCCTGAAACATAAACAAGAACTGCTACATGCGGATAAAAGAAAATATTACTGAGAACACAAAGTAAAGAAAATTATTCTAGAAAAAACATAGAGAGGATAATAACTAATTGAGAAAATCAATACCCCAATGTAAAAAGAATACATAATCTCTAATGTTACTCTTTTTTTGTTTATTTTTGAAATTATATACAAGATGCACTTCAAGATAACTTCCATGTGTTGCAAGATGCATCACCTATCACATAGATATTTCTAACTCTCTTATCTATATTTTTCTCTCCTTGTGTATTTTTTTACATTATGAGGAGTTTGTGTCTACATCTTTTCAATGAATGTACACTGACTCCTATGAAAAACCATAAGACACATAGATATCTTCAAAATCTATATTTTACAACTTATACTCCCACAGATAATTGTGGAAGAATTCTATATGGGGCATGTTTATTTTTTCACTCCCATGAAAATGATAGAAGAGGTCCTGTTAACATGGAAAATTGTGTATGTGGTTATTTACCCTGATATAGGGTGTGGATCAAAGTTTATTTATATAATATTCATAGAGACTGATGATTTCCAAGTTGAGAGGATTAAGTCTCATCTTGTGGCTAAACAACTTATTTAAATTCTGTTGTGCCCTTTCAAGTTTATTTTTCCACATATATGTTTACATAAAACAAAAAAAATAACATTTCCTTGATAGTTAATAATAGATAGTGTACATGTTAAAATTTTCTTTAGTAAATAGATTTCAAAAGTTAATTTAATAATTCATATGGTTTTAACTAAGAACTAATATCTCTTTGAGAAATACTTTGAATAACTAAATCTTTTATAAAATACACATTTCTTTAACTAGGTTGTTTTTATTTGAAATTAGGGGGGATTTTAAATTGATATTTTAGATAGAAATTTTTATAGGAACTCATTTCACCCCCTTATTGTGTTTCATACATTGACTAAAAACGTTATTTATTCTCAGTCACACATTAAGATTTCTCGTGTCAGATTTCATGTGCAATTAATGAAAATATGTACATTACGGATGTAAAAGTTCATAACGTGTGACCTAGGACTGCATGACGTATAGTCACCAAAATTAAAAAAATCCCAAAAACATTTTCTTTATACCATGAACATTTTAGTCACCATTGTTACTAGGTGAAACTCTACTACAAACTAAAACTATCACCCTCAATGCCTCTAGCGCACTTTTTTGGGATGATTTCTGACCTCCCTTTGTTATATGATTCATCAGCATCCAATCGTTCCTAAAACCAAACCTGAAACCCTTCACATTTTTATTTTTATGTTCTCAAATATATGATTCATTATTTATCTACCATTATATCATTGAAAACCCATACTTTAACTCAGGTAAAAAGAACTATAAATTAATACTAAAGAAGGTGGTGGACATAGGAATACCTAACCACCCATTAATGGGGTCACATTTAGGATTGATAAATAACACAATTATGAGAATATAGGGGATTAAAAATCATGGTTGGATTACTTTTATTTATTGATTATTTTTTAAATGTTTTAATTGTGAAAATAATAATTTACCCATGGTAATTTTTTCGATCATTATTAGCATTATTATTCCCCATTCATCGGTTTTTCCTCTAACTTTAAGGACATGGGAAACATTTCTTCATTGTGAAATAGGATAGAGAGGGAGAGGTGAGGGATTTGTATCTAATTATTTATAATGATATAATGGTTTAGATAGGATGGGTAGAGTTATATAATTCCCTAAAATATTATCCTAAAATCACCAGTTAATTCCACCCATAATACTATAAATAAAAACCATTAATTAATTATAGTCATATCTCTCTAAAAAACATCTATTTACAATCACAACAATACATATCATTTCGATTGTATCATGTCAATTTTATATCCCCAGTGTGTGGTTATTCCAAAACCACAATTCTATATAAAAAGGATAATAAATTTTTTTAACATGATTCCATGGTTTAATCTAAGAATCAATAATTTTACAATCTATGGATCAGTACTAGAGAAAATATCTTATACCTCACCTAGATAAAACATTTTATTTAAAACAATAATACAATGATAGAAATTTCATCCAAACATACTTTTAAGAAATATTAATATTTTCACTCATAGTATAAATAAATAGTTATTTATTTAATATTATTTATCCCTTATAATTCTACACACTTAAAATTTTACCAAAATTTAGCCCAATTATAAATACCATATTTTGAGTTTGAAAAAACCATCAAATTTTTTTATTAACATAAAAACTAGGGTAAATTTTATATTTTACCCTTTTAAGGGACATTACTTTCAAAATTTTAAAAAATATTAAGCCTCACTTGTGAAAAATATGAACCCTTATATATTTTTATGAAGTAATAGAGATTGTAAACTAAATCATTAAAATAATTCAAATATGTTAATGGGAAAATGTGATAGGATGGCGAGTTTAAATCTACTTTATAAATAATACTAGGATTTAGATTCCTTCGAAAGGAATCGTTTTACAATAAAATCTTTTGAATCGGTAGGTTTATTCCAAATAAGGATTCTTGTGGATAATCTTATATAAGTAATGAATGTAACGAGTTGGCCCTAAGAGTTAATGGGTTCATTTTTTTTGTTACACTGATCAGAAAATCCATAAGAGATAGAATATTATTGGTATTATGTTGAGTTTATCCAAGTGAAGGATTTGAAAAATTCTTCTTCACTCAACCACTAAAGAGAAATATATTATATTATTAGCTTGATTTTCTTCCTAAATTGCTAATGTATCAAATTTCATGAAAAAGTCAGGTCATTAGTGAAATATTGATCCTTTCCCACTAATGGATATGAAGGAATCTTAAAAAGACGTCATTATTTTAGTGGTAGTATATTTAATACAAGTTTTAATAAAATGAATATAGAACATGATACTCATATGTTAAAATATTTAGCTATAGATATAGAATAATCATCATAGAACATTACAATGAGATCAATACTAGAGAAAGGATAATCTTATTGTAAGTAACCTATAAAACTAGAAAAAAATACAAATTATTCTTAAAGGGTAAAATACTATGTGTTAGTGTAACTAATTTCTAATAAATTTAGTATTAAATTTGTTAAAAAATGAATATAAATACATATAATAAGCATATATAAATTCAATTAATGTTTCAAAATAATTATATGAAAGATAAATGAAGGAATTTAGGTATCTACTCATATATTCAGTGTGATTGAGTATGTTAATTACTTGAATGACTAGAGGGTTCCGGAAGAGAGTATTCATGCTATGGAGTTCATTATATAATCCTAATTGATAATGTTATTACAAGGTAAATTTGTTAAATTTAATGTTCACTGTATTTCCTCAATGTTTTGATAATAGATAGGTAAGGAATGGGATGTCGAGGATCATCTATTTTTTTGACAATAAAAATGGGTACATTTTTTAGTCAGATAATAAATATTCCACTTATACAATAGTTATATTTGGTCATTAAAACCTAATATTTTAATCATAAGAGAAGGAAAATGTTTCCATAGGATATAATTATACAGGATACATGAATTATTTTGAGAAACTCCATATAGAGTACATGTCATATGTTAGTGTTATAGAAATTAATACTTTAATTTTGAAGGGTATATTATACCAAATGTTTGTTTTACAAGTTTTTTAAGTATACAAAAGTTAAAAATCAAGAAAATAATTTATGGAGATTTTATTCTTCATTCCAATGATTATGTGAAGGTTTTTTGAATCACTATATATAATGAAATGGATTATAACTAAATGAATATTTATAAGGGATGTTTTTGTAGATTATTTATTGTTTATTATATGTAATGTTTTTTTTATAATAAGTATTTTTTATGAACAATATGATATTATGGTCTTAATACAAATGGTCTATGAGTCATCAAATTAAATAAAAAAATAAATGGAAGATAAGGATGAAATAGTTTTACATGGGACAATTTATCCATATATTAGTCAAAATAGGATTGATGTAACCAGACCACAAATCAATGGATTATATTAAATAATAAAAGACATTCCTATAGAAAATTTCTCCTAGAATAAATAATACCATATAAGTTATGTTTGTTACAATTTTATTTTTTAAATTTTACCATCAATGGAAATTAGTTGTATTTCTTAACATAAGATTGTTTGTATATTTCTATGATTTACTAAGGAGAATATAGTATCTAAGAGGATAATTGTAGTATGTTTGGATATAGAAAATCTAAAATTTAAAAAATGAAGGATTACATCAGTGAAAATGAAATTTTAATATCCCTTTATTTCCTAAAGTACATTAATAAATATTTTTAATGCAAATATAAAGATTTACTAATATTACCAAAAGATTTCATGGGAAACATTTTATTGAAATGTATATAATAATGATTATGATGATGAACTTATAAATTTATAAATAGATATCATAATTCATTAAAATCGTAACATTTAATTTTTGTGATGTAAAAGGAGTTTGAATACTATATTAAAAAATTTGAAGAGTAGGAATATCATTCTTTATTCTCATCATTATTCAAAAATAATTAATTCATAGTTGTTACTAACTAGAGGATTTTAATTGGATAATTTTATCAATTATTATCGAAAAGGTAAATAATAGAGTTTGGTGGGAGGGTTTTAAAAATTATAAAATGATCATGTGGAATGAATTACCAATATATGTACCAAGTTTAACAAACCCCTAAATGCACAACAAACATTATTTCTCTCTTTGTGTCTTCCATATGTAATATGATTAAACATGTAAATATTTATGTTTTTATTAGTATTATTTAGGAATCATGTGATAAAAAAGGAAACAACCCATTTATTTTTATTTCACATCATTTGTATATATTAGATGAACTGAAATTATAATTGACACCACAAAGTATTACTTTGAGATATCCCTAACTGATGTTCATAAAAAATAATTATATTATTTGAAGATATATTAGATTTAGAGTGGTTATTATTTCATATAGATATACATAATATACTGAAGAGGTGAAAAATTAAGTTTTTTATATTGATTGACCTTCCACATATACCACATAAAGTTATATGCGTTGTGTTTTTTGGTATGATGGGGGTGCATGTTTCATATTTAATACCATTACATACGGTTTGAAATATACTTATCATAGAAATATTCATTTTTTGATAACTTTATTATGTAATCCTTGAGGATTAGTTAATGAAGGGGTGGTTGGGTATGTTTTTATATCATGCTTTTAGTTGAGGATCAACTAAGATGGGATTTTTACTATCTTGTGATGAGTATTGAATTCAATATATAAATTGAGATAGATATAGGAAGCTTCTATACATACCTTGAAAATGTGTATGTGATTTTTTTATCTATTTAGATTTGGGGTATCTAATGTCTTCATCCACCTAGATGTGTGACACGTGATGTATTCATCAACATGGTGTGTTTATACTTAGAGAATAGAGAGTGTGTAAAGAGGCTATGTTGTATTGATATGATTTGTTCCCATGGTCACTAGATGTCTTAAATAAATACATTATTTTTTTTATTCATAATTTTATATGATATATATGATGGATACATGTGTTTGATGTAGATCATTTCAGATTTCTCTATAGTTTGAGTAGCACTATTTTTTTTCTAGAGGCCTCTATGTGAAAACATTTATAAATTCAAGAATTCATATTTGTTATTGTTTCTATAAATTATTGTGATGGAATAATTTCTGTTCACACATTTTGATTGAATAAATGGGGGTTATATTTCAATAAACTCAAAGAGATACTCTAAAAGGTATTTGGATGTTTATCTAAAAGGAGTTTTAGATGTATATTCAGAATGAGTTTCATATGATGTGATACAAAGGAAAATTTATGATAAAATTTTAAATTTTTTTTAATTTATATCTAAAAAGAGTTTTAGATATTATTTCACAAGTTATTGTAGTTGATACAATATAAGGTGAAATAGAACAAAATCAGTGAGGATTTAGTGTAAGTGGGATATTGATCGATATATTCCATGAATCCTAGACACATTTTTTGTGTTATTGCTCATATAATAATGTATGATATCTACATGTCATATGGAATGATATTGTGGAAATCGAGGAATGTATTTTTTTGGTTTATGATATCAAAAGGTGAGATATAATAGATACTACACCATAGAAAAATCCAATAATGTTATATAATAAAATATATTTTTAGTAATTGTAAATCTTATTATATGATTTATATTTCAATAAAAATGATTATGGAAAAAAATTAACAATAAATGTTTGAATCTGTTTTCGATGCTTTTGCAAGTGCGCGCGCATCCACTTGTGGAGGGCACATAGCTGTTTCCCCGCATTCCCTCTTTCTAAAGGCTGGTGGAATTCGTCGCTTATTCCAGAATGTTTACTCCTTGATCAAAATGGGATAATGGGATTATAGTTCCTCCTTCTTTGGATTCCTCCTCAGAACTCATCACCTAGTCCTGGTCTCCCTTATAGACTAAGACATTATTCGTGAAACTCTTCCCAATGCCATTTCTTTATGGAAGCTGGTTAATTACACTACTTCTGTCGGGACATACCAAGGGGTACGGTCAGGGCAGCAGCCTTCAGTCGGGGGAGTAGTCACATTGGACATCACTAGCATGTATAGATGCTGGAACACTAGGGAATCTGGGTTTCTTCCCCTTATTATATGGATTCTCAAGGGCGCGGAAGCCCTAGGCATCCCACGTCAAATGCAGGGAATTATATGCCATAGGCATGTATCTGAAGTTTTACTCAGCTTCCTATGTTTAACATCAGGTATGCCATGGGTTTAATATCTAGAAGAGATGGATTATACTGATAAGAACACTAACTAGAGTGGATCAGATGGGTGCAACCACTAGAGGGAACATTGATGTTGGGACTAACGCGTGGTTAGCTACCCGATTGTTGTTAAAGGGTATGGGGAATGAGGTGGCATGATCCCACCGAGATGTAGCGGCCCAGGTAAGAATCTAGATGGATAATGGATGGTTAAGTGGAATGGATGCAGAATGATATGGAGTCGACTTGAGGACGATGGTGATGTTGGGCTTGATCCTCAAAGAGACCTCCTACTTATCCCAGTGGTAGGAAATCTAAGTCCACATATTTCAGGATGGGGGTATAGAATTGGGGTGCATTCAGGGGACACCAAACTGATGACATACTAGGGATTACACATGGTTAGAAGCCTGAGGTTGGTCTTACACCACTGGGACAGACCAACGATATGGGCCCCAATAGAAGGGACAACAGTGGCTTACTACTGTGTTTGGGTTGACAATGGATTAATGCTGAATGGGGTTCTCAACAGCTCACTTCTGGACATGGTCACAATGGATTACCACTATATGGGGTCACAATGTCTTATAGCAAGATTTGGCCACAACGGCTTACTGTTGGATGGGGTCACAACGGCTTACCGTTGGATGGGGTCACAACAGCTTACCGATGGATGGGGTCACAACAGGTTACCGCTGGATGGGGTCACAACGGCTTACCGCTTGATGTGGTCACAATGACTTAACTCTAGATTGGGTCACAATGGCTTACCGCTGGATGGGGTCACAATAGCTTACCACTGGATAGAGTCATAATGTCTTACCACTGGATGGGGTCCCAATGGCTTACCGCTGGATGGGGTCACAACAACTTACCGTTGGTTGTGGTCACAATGGCTTACCGCTGGATAGGGTCCCAGTAGCTTATTACCAGATGTGGTTGACCCTCATAGAATCTTACTATATAACTTACCTTGGTAAGGATAAATATCTATGTAGTCTGGGATTGTGGATTCATTTTAACTTCATGTAGGACAAAAAGGGGGCATGCAGTTTAACGTCATTTGGGACGAAGGTGGTCCAGTGTGAAGGGGGCTGAAACTAGTGGCTATCGATATTGAACCTCAGGGAGTATTTCTACGTACCTATCCATGGCAAGGATCAAAGACCACGTAGTTTAGAAGAAGAGATATTTGGGACCAATGGATGGTGGGCTTGAACCTCAGGGAGGCTTCCTACATACCTTTCCTTGGAAAGCATCAAAGACCACGTAGTTCAGGTGGGGTGTTTGGGGATTATACTCTAGGAGGCCTAGAGAGTATGTCATGGTCGATTCTCAATATAATCCCGAATGAGTCGTGCTCGGTGTGAGAAACATGAGGCAGTAGATGTGGAAGCATATAAGGAGAAAGGTCGGAGAATCCATATTTTGGGATCGAGGGGAGCCCAGTATTTATAGGTAATATCCACCACAAAGTAGTTCCCACCTGGCATGAAGGAAAATCTTGCTCCATGGCGGGTTCACGAACGTCAAAGGGGTTTGCGGATCATCCAGACTCCTTACTCCGTCGTGGGTTCGTGAATGTCAAATCAGTTCGCAGAGAATCCCACCTCCTTTCTATACGGTGGGTTCACGAATTTCAAATAGGTTCATAGAGCATCCTACCTTTTTCTTAAATGGAATCTTTTCTATAGGGGAGATTTGTTCCGGTGTGGGGCCCTGGGGGCTTTACGAATAGGCTTTGCGAGATATCCCCTAATGATTTCTGTTTGTTCTTGTGTGTACCAAATTTTGGCGCCAAAAAATTCCCCCCTCAAACATGGAGCTGAGGAGAAATCAAGGGTAAAATTATGAGGTTCAATCACCATAATCCCTCGGCCAATCACTAAGCTAACTCACAAAGGAGGCTCATGAAGCAGAGAGGGGACAAGCAGGCTGAGCCCGTCATGAAGCTCGCTACGGTTTGATGTGTCGTGAAGCACCAGGGCTCTTAGACTATAAATAGGGGAGTTGAACTCTCTTCTTTCCTTTATCTTCTCTGTATTTTTTTTATTTAGCGCTCTTGATTCGTGAATCTTGTCGTACTTCATGATTTCACTCCTCGAATTGGAGCTTCTGCCTCACGGCGCGCAACGAGTCTTTGAATCTGCGACGGTGTGCTCTATGACATGCATTCGATGGTTGGTTCTGGGCTTCACTATTCCATTGTTGGGATCAATATGCATGAACATTCTCTATGAATGATCTCCATAAAAGGGCTTCGCAAAAGGTTTTCAAATCATAAAAATAGAATGGCTCAACAAGAGACTGCCAGGGGGTCCTTGTGGACATTGCCCGAAGCGAGGAGATGGAGAATAGCTTGGATTTAGGGGAGTTGGTATGGATCCACATTGATCATATTTTTTTTGTGAATTTGTTGTAAAAAATCCAATGGAATTGTCTTCTACTTAAGAGGCTGACTCTGTATGGATTTGGGCTAAGAGATGACGTATTCATCCATGAATAAAGAAGGGATGAGCCAGCTTACTGGTTTAGGGGCACGTTGTGCTAGCGCTAGTGGTTCAGGGTAGCTAATAGCCCTGCTCAAGAGGACTTAATGCCTATTATTGTTGATTGTCTATACAACCATCTAAACAATATAGATGGGAATAAATTGTTGATGGAGAAATCCACCCCTCTGTATGAGACAATCTTGAAGGCATCACTGACAAACCCGAGGAAGGGATGGTCTGATGAGTGGGATCTACGACTGGGAGGAAAATTCATAGATGACTAGGCCTGGGCCTACTGGGTAGGTGCCTCGTGTGAGGATTTCAAGGTAGAGATGAGGAGAGTGGGCCTGTATGAGGTGTCTTGGGCCTCCTAATTCCATGTCTATCAACTCAACCAGGTGATGCAGAAGTTGTTGAGCAGGTGTTCATCGAGGACCAATAGCTTCCACTTACACCTTGGGGAGGTTGACATCAGTTTATGGGATGTTTAGAAGATCTTGGGGGTCCTGATACTAGGGGTGATATATGATGAGTTCCTCCCCATTATGGGTGCATGGGAGGATCCAGAGAAAATGCCACCATTGGCAATGGCGTTGATGGAGCTGGTACATGGAGAGGAAAAGGAAGCATTGAGAGACATCCACTTGAAATGGTGGTTCAAGAAGTTCCTGCACTTCCTGGCAGATAGGTAGTTTCCGGTGAGGCCTTCAACATGCACGAATGGGGCTCAATGGGGCAAGGAACCCTCATACTAGCATCTCTTGGAGGATAGCCAGTGGAAAACCTGGGGATTCAGTGTCAACACCAAACTGTAACCGGTAGTAAGGATGGCGGCATTAATTGTGGCTCTCATATGCAGTTGGATCCTTTCAGTGAGGGATACGAACATGGGCATGCGACCAAGGACATTTATCATGGCATTCATGTTGGCGATAGGAGGTCGGGTCGACCTCAGAATCCTTATTATCACTATGTTGTAAAAGATGTTGTGGCATATCAGTTAGGGGAAGAGGCCACATAAGATATGCGGGTCGTTCCACCTCCTGTATGGGTGGATAGTGGTGCACGTACGGGGGGGTCTATGAATATCTGAACCCCATCTTCCCTATAAGATCGAACATACACCCATCCATCCTGAATGCCGCAGGGATAGTTTTGGCAAAGCTGACCATGTCGTCGGTACTGAATCAGGTTTGGAAGGTAGACAAGTTCTACATCCATCCATTCCGGCTGCCAATGGGTGCCTTCACTGATAATAGACAAGGAACAGAAGAGCACCATTCCTATCTCCTAGCCAATCGAGGTGGAGTCCTGGTGGCAAGAGTGGACCGTGAGCCTCACTATGATCAATAAACCCCACACTGATTCTCCAGGAAATATCGATGTATGTAGTGACTGACACCCCGATCAATTTAGGGGTGCGCCATAAGGAACATCTGTGTTTGATGATGTAGATGTGTCTCATGTTCACAGAGGAAGATAGGAAGAAGTGTAATGAGCTACCTCCGCCCACCACCATCTTTGGGTAGGTGAAGGAGTATGCCAAAAGCTGGGAGGCGGCCTACCTGGGAGAGATGTTGAAGCATCCAATTGTTTGGGATGGTGATGGTGTGCCTCCCCAACCTTGAGGTCAGGGTTGAAAGGCAAAAAGGAAATCCCGTGGTGGTAGGGTTTCCATGGCAGCGTGGCCTGCACCGGTTGAGGGGGAGGCAGTGGCAGCAGATCCAGCAATGGAAGCAGACCTGGTGGTCCTACATGAACAGAGTTATCTAGAGGGGGTCCACTGAGAGGATTCTGTAGAATATCAACTTAGGCTCTAGGGAAGTGGTTGTACCACATAGACATGCCGGATAATTATTTATTTCTAGAGGCCTGGGATATCTGGGAAGTCCATAGGAAATTTCTCTGCCTGATCGAGATGTGGAAACACCAGAACCATATTGGGATGGATTTTCTAGGGATAGGCCCTATCAGGGTTGGATTTGTGGTGTCCTAGGAAGAGGCTGGGCAAAACCTGTTCGAGTTGGAGGACTTCGTGAATTCATGGGGTGTTCTATGTCCAATGATAGAACGGGTGAAGGTGTTTTTGGATCGAATGGATTTCCTATAGTTGTTAGTTACTGATTTGAGGGAACTGTTCCCTCTAGCAGAAGAATCAGACGAACCCTCTTGGGGGTGGAGGCTAATAGAGGGAGCCCTCTAGAATAGAGGGAAGCCAGTAATTAAGGCCCAGATTTTAAAGAATTTGTAGAGGCCCTTAAAGTAAAATATTGAGCCCCTTCCCTATGATTCGCTTCAATGATACTTTGGAACCCTCACAAATGTTTAAACTATACAGGAGAGCCTTATTCATAGAACCCATTCTCATCTCTCAGTGGATGAAAATGTGGGGCCTTTGGGATCCACGTCCGCGGCTACGAAAATTACCGCATCTAGCGGGGCCAAGATACCCGAGGTGGCTCCTCCAGAGTGTTCATACCTTTCAATAATATATGGAGTTCCACACCTCAGGGTCCCCACAACAACAACCCAGTAATGAAACTGCCAATTCGATCTCTATAAGTCTCCTTTACCAAACTCATGACCGCCACCCATTGACCAGGCTAACTGACATCCATGCCTTTTTGGTATGTACAGTTCTTCAAATGGCATGGGCTGCCTTGGCAAGGTTGGTTGGTATTCCTAGTAGCGCTTTTCCTAAGGGGAATGTCAGTGGCCATTTAGGTTAATATTTAGACCGACCTAGCTGTGGCACTCCAGATCACAGGTGGGACCGTTGGGATGGTTGTGCCTGAAATTATTGAAGTGAGATCCAATGATGATGATCGTTCGGACAGTTCAGGTCCTGCCATACATGATCAGACACTAGATGCAGAATCTACTAACGAGTTCTTGGGGGCATTCCATACACACAAGCCTAACAACCATGCAGACTAAGACAAAATGACCTCTAATGAAGATAATAGAATGATAGTCTATCTCTAGTCATCAAAGATGATCAAGTGCTTTATTGATGACACCCCTAAAGCATAGTGGATTGACCAGATGGAGAGACTTCATTCGTGACTACGTGAACTGTGCACTGGGGGAGTAGATTCCCAGCGTCCTCACATGCTTGCCCGAGATCTCATGGCAGCGAATATTTGGGAGTATGATTGTACCCTTGGTGTGGGTTGACAGTAGAGAAAAGCAGTGAACATCAAGAGGCTCCAGGATGCTGAAAATGAGATTCTGCAGCTGCATGTCTGGGCAGATGAACACTCTTCACTCCTCAATGTGCAATTGGAGATTATATCATGGATGATGGCCCATCTAGAAGGGGCTGAAGAGTGTAGGAAACAATCCTCTGTGGAGATGGCTATTGTCCAGAGCGACGAGGAGCGGGCCCAGGTTGCAGCTGACGAACTGCCCCCCAATGTTGCTGAGGAGGTGCTAGAACTGAACTGGCGGCAATGAATTCTGGATGCTATGATCTAGAGGGCGGTGAAGCTACAACATTATTTTGATGGGGTCAACCCATCCATGGGAGGGTTCAATCCTCAGGTATTGTGATAGATGCAACTTTTGATCACAATTTCCGGGCTAGAATATTTATTCTAGATGCATGCTTGAGTTTTGTTATTCATTTGGTTTATTTCATTTTTGTTATATTCAGGGAAAATCTAGAGATCAGTCCCTAAACTCACATGGGTTGATCCCGATGTGAGAAACAAGGAATGACCACCATATCATTCCACCCGAATATAAGAGTGAAAACCAAGCTTTGGGAATCCAGGGATCGAACAACCAATACAGATTTTTGATAAGAAAGGGAGAGGCATGTCTAGAGGTTGAATCTCTCAGAATAGTCAAATCATCGCTTTCCCAGTGTGTGCTAGTGCACGAGCTAGGTAACACTAGGGGCGTTGGAATTAATCTGAACATAGGGGAGTGTAAGGTGTGAATCATGATACCCAAAATTCTGAACACTGTAGGGATTGAGTGACAATGAAGAACAACTATTGACTGTTTTCAAAACACAATATCCTTATTGTGTTAGCCTGAAATGGGGATAACAAATGAGGTCTAACCACTGACCATGTTCGAAACATGGGGCTTGACTCGAAATGTTGTCCATTAGTCTTCCAGAACATTGGCCCAGGATAGTAGGAAATCCATAGGCTGAGAATTCATGCTATTAGGGGGTTCTTTTAGATGTGAAAGTGGAAAAGGGGCCAAATAAAGGGAATGAAAAAGCATGGATTGTGGCATGATGGGTTGTTCTAATGGAGTCCAACACTCTTGAAATTATGCCACCATGGTGAATTCACATTAGGTGGGTGAATCAGTAAGATCAGGGATCATACCAACTTCTGAACAGGACCTCTCTAGTAAGGATATGGAAAAACATGTAGTTTTACATCATACTGTGAGGACGGTGCACATAGTTTAAAGGTTTTACTTCCTGGACCAAGATCAGGGCTGAGGGTCCATAAGGGTTAATGACCCTGGGGCTGGGCCTAAGGAAAAATTCCTAGGAGTCTCTACGTATCCCATAAGGATGATAATAAATCCATACATAGTTCATTAAGCACAACATGGTTAGAGACCAATGCTGGTAGGGAGAATCCTCTCTAGGAGAGGAAACTGATGCATACCATGATTAACATAGGGCATCCTAAAATTGTTCAGGGTAGGAAAATAGTTTAATGTCATGCATTGAGGACATGTGGGCTCATGCAGTTTAACGTCATGCGATAGGATGGAGAGTGAAAGGGGAGATCCCAAGAGGGGAGTATGTGGTGCAGTAGCTATAAACCTGACGTGAATGAGGACATAAGGAGTCTTCACCACACGATATATCCCTGGAGGAAGCTATTTAGGTCAAGGGACCAACTATGAAATTTAATATGGGCCCAAAGAAAAGTGCCCAAGATTTCCTACATACCCCATGAAGATGAGAATCAATCCATACGTAGTTCTAAGGGTGTAGTTTAACGTCATGAGGGACGATTAAAGGCATGTGTGACATGACTGCGCCAGTACACATCCTACCAGAACTACTAAGCCCACATGAGTCGTTCTCAATGTGTGAAACAAGGAGTTGTGATTGGACTTTCCTAGCACAGGGAGGCAAATGGAGGGGCGATGGGATTATAGGTCAATGACATCCCAATATTGTCGACCTGCCTACTTGACACACCTAGATGCATGAAGTGGTAAATCTAAGTATGTTGGAATTACACTTGAACATATGGAAATAGAAATGTGTGAATCATAATGCTCGAGATCTGGACTGCAATGATACTGGCGTGATGATGGGGGATAACTATTGACCATGTTCAAAACACAGCATCTATTTCACATTATCTCGAAATGGGGACAGACAAATGAGGGTCAACCGCTGACCACATTCGAAACACGGTACCTATCGCAAATTTCATCTGAGGTCCTTAGGGACATTGGCCGAAGACGGTCGGTAAGACAACGTGGCATGAGACCAGGCCATAAAGAGGATCCCTTAGGATGTGGAAGAGGATGAGGATTCAAATAACGGTCTCAAGAATCTTGGACATGAAATGAGGGAATGTCCCCATGAAAACTCCACACTTTGGGTTTTTGGTCACAACACATCTAAGTATGAAAAAAATACGTATCGAATAAAGGGAGTTGGGTACCATTCCATGGAAAAGGGTCTTGGGGTCGCACGCTTCCAAACTAATGGTTGTAGGATGGTCCATAAGGGGGGGAATTAATTAAATGTACTACACGCATGGCATAGAAGTATCCAAACGTGACACGCAATTCCCATAAATAGATCTTATTTTACGGTCATATAACTCATAACAGGTTGGGAAAAAACATGGGAGGTACATGGTGTGGCTGTTTCAAAACCCAACGTGAGTGAGCACCCAAGAGGTACTTTCCCCTACACATTTTTCCAAATGATTTTGGGCCAAGGGGCTGGAATAATGGGAAATATGATTTTAGATTCTTGGGTTTGGACCTGGAGACAATGTGTCTGGGTGTTCCTACGTATCCCATGAGGGTGTGAATCAATCCGTACGTAGTTTTGGAAGATGTCATGCAATTTAATGTCTTGTGGCAAGGACACATTGTGGTCTTAGTTTATGGTCATAGAGCTCGGACCAGAGATGGTAGAGAATGCATGAGACACATGGTGAATGAGGACCTAGAGTCCAGATCACCATGTGTTTCTTGGAAAGGTTTTAGGTTGAGATACCAAAAACGAAAGTTATGTTGGGCTGGAGGCAAAGTGCATGGGCAATCCTATGTATCCCATGAGAATGAGAATCAAGCCGCATGTAGCTCTAGGGATGGCATGATAAGATACCAGTGCCAGAGATAATAAGGTTGTGTAGGTCTAACCATTGCACCAAAAGAAGCAGTATTTGATAGATCTTGTTTCTTTTTTAGGAGTGATTGTGTTTTTTTGGTGAAGCGACAGACCTAGGATAGAAATTCTAGGCACCACCACAAGAATCAATATGTGTGCAGGTGTTGAAAATTGGTATGGTGTGTGACTGATACCAAACATGATGTACCCTCGAATGAGGACACCACGATGCAGTGTCGTTTTTTCACCATGAATCCAGGACAATAATGTCACAGTTTAGGGTCATGTGATGGGACCAAACTTGAATTTTAACATCGTGTAGTATAAACTCAATAATTTAATGTCATGTGAGACTAGGAATCATAGATTAAATTCATATGTCCCAGACATATACATGAAATATGAGGTTCAATAGGTAATGGGCTCGGCGTGATAAAGAATACCCGACGAGAATGAGGACGAGGTCCACATCAAACCACATGCAATTCCAAGAGAGAAACCTCGGGCCGAGGGGGCCGGAAAATGTTAGATAATATGGGGTAGGATGTAGGAGGTACTAGATCCTTTAAGGGAAGTATGTGATGCAGAAATTGTAAACCCGAAGTGAATGAAGGTGTCAACCCACTCATGCCACATCACGCGGTACTATAAGAGCTGGGGCCTAAAAGGCAGAATAGAAGAGATAAATTAGTGGAATTCAATCTGGACCAAAAGACGAGATGTCTGGGATTTCCTACGTATCCCAAGGTAATGTGAATCATTCCACATGTAGTTCTAAAAGATATCTTAGTTTATGGTCTAAGATCTTGGACCATGTAGAAGAGGAACTCTTCCATGTAGGCACAGACCTCCATACAATTTCAAAGACCACTTGAGTAAAAATTGGTGTGGGAAATAAGGGTGGAAGAGGTTTATGAAATACCTAGAACACACTCTAAAGGGAAGTCAGTGTAGAGCCCCTAATGATGCCTTACTATGGATTTTTCCTCCGAACGTGCAAATGCGCACTGAGGGATAGTGCCAGGAGTGTCAAAATTCCACTTGGACATGATGTGGTGGAAAATAATGTGAATAATGTAACCAATATTCAAGGCTTTAAGGGGTTGACATGACGATGGAGGATAACTGTTGATCGTGTTCGAAACACATCATCCATATTGTGTGACCTGAAATAGGAACAAAAAATGATCTTCGACCATTGAACACATTGGAAATGTGGGCATTGTATCGATTTGTTATCTAAAACCCTCGAGAATGTTGGACCTTAATGGTAGGGGATCCCTTAGGCCTGGCATCCATTCCATTTGGGGGTCCCTTAGGATGTGAAATATAATGGAAGCCCAAATTAAGGGGAACATGAAGCCTGAAAAATGGGTGAAAGCATGTCTAGGTAGAATCTGACACTCTGGGTTCTAAACCAGAGTACTCCTAAGAACATTGGTGAATCACCGAAGAGGGTTTAGGGACCACACTTAGGGGTGTTCGACTCAAGGATATGAGTGAAGACTGCTCAGGAGAGAGAGGTATGTGGTGTGGTTATTATAAACCCAATGTAAATGAGGACATAAGGAGTCCGCACCACAACATATACCCCTCTCCTGGAAGATCGTAGGATGAGGGGCCAAACTGATAGGGAGGTTTCTAAGAGATGGGGATGGACCCAAAAACTAGGAGTTCAGGTGGTCCTATGTATCCCATGAGGATGGGAATCAAGCCACACATAGTTCTAGAGAAAAGGATGATGCAAATAAGGGAATGATACCCCCAGTGAGGGATTTGTATGACACGATGAGTAACCCGATGTGAATGAGGACATTATCCCACACCACATTTTACAATCCAATGTGAGAACTCAGGCTAGGGGATCGAGAAGGATGAGGTACTTGAGGCTAGGCAACATGAAGAATGTCACAGCCAGCTTTCAGTTTAACATCTTTTAGTGAGGACGATGGTGATATTAGTATAAGGTCATAGAGCTCAGACTGTAGATGCCTAGTTTAATGTAATATGCATTGTACAACTAAGTGTAGAGGGAGAATTGTCACGCCTTTGGAAGAAAAAAAGCATCAACGGTGATAGGGGACAACTTTTGATCAGGTTCGCGATACAGTATCTTCCCTTGTGTGACCAGAGTTCAGGGGATAGTAATTGAGCGTTGACCATTGACCACATTCGCAACATGGGACTTGTACCAATTTGTTGCTCGAAATCATCTTGGATGTTTGCCCTAAATGGTAGGAGATCCCCTAGACCTATCATTCATTCCATTTGAGGGTCCTTTTTCATATATAAGATGATGAAACCCAAAATTATGGGGCTCACGAAGCATAGTGGGGCATGCCCTCAGGAAAAGGATGATAAACGGAGGGGTGCCTCAAGGCGATATGTGTAATGTGGAAGAATATCCTGACATGAATGAGAACGTGATTCCATACCACACCACACAATCTTAAATGAGAACATGGATCAGGGGGCTAAAAATGCCGAGGGACCTGAGGATGGGCATCCCGACCAGCTGTAGCCATATGGCCACTCATGTGGGGATTGCCTTATCATAGCTCCTAAGTGCATGGGAATAAGGAATGGTACTGAAAAAACGGAGTAGGATTAGGCTCTACCCATCACATAAGAGACCACCAGTTGGAATCACACTCCTGGTCAAGGAAGACCAAGGATTGGGGAGATGGTGGAGCAGAATAAACCACTACACTCCGTGTTTGTGACATATGGGGGTGGTGATAACGAGAAAGGATGGTTGTTGACCAGATTCAAAACACAAAATCTATATCATCCGACCTAAAATGGGAATAAGAAATGAGCATCGACCACTGACCTTATTCACAACATAGGACTTAAATCAATTTTTCATTTGAAATCCTTGAGGTCATTGGACCAAACTGATAAGATAGCCCTTAGGTTAAGTATCCATATCATTCGATGGACCTTTCAGATGTGAATGATAATTGAAATCCAAAATGGAAGGGGTGGGTGGAGAATTTATATGCCTGTGCAGAATGAGACACAAGGGGAGATCTCAGAGTTTGGGGTTGGGCCTATGAAAAAAATGTCTAGGTGGTCCTATGTATCTCATGAAGATGGGAATCAAGCCATACGTAGTTCTAAAAGAGCCATGCAGTATAACATTATGCAGTAAGGATGTGGAAGGAGAGAAGAACGAGGGAGGGCACATAGTGCAATCATATTAACCTTGACATGTGTGGGAAAAAATAATCCTATATGATGCCATGTGGGATCCTCCAAAAAACTATGCTCAGGAGGGTATATTCAAAGAGGAAACTGGGGCTGGACTCAAGAAAAAGCGTCTGAGTGTTTCTACGTATTCCATGAGGATGGGAATCAAGCCATACGTAGTTCTTGAGATGTAGTTTAATGTCTTACAGGATGACGCATAGTTTAAATTCATGTAGGACTGGATAGTTTAAGGTCATGGAGGACCCTAATGTAGTTTAGGGTTGTGTGGGAGAAGTAATTTGAGGTCGTAAAGGATCATATAGTTTAAGGTCATGCTGAACCATACGTATCAGGAAAAGTATTTCTTAATGAACTTGGCATTGCTGGGAGTAGTTATACGCTCACCATATATGGTAACTAGGGAGTATGCTCCAGTGGAGTAAACTTTGTGAACAATGTAAGGTCCTTCCCATTTGGGCCCCATCATGGGTGGTTTCCTGCCGGGTATCATTGGTGTCTTCAGGGCCAATACCAAGTCACCGTGAAAGAAGAAGCGGAGGTGAAATTTCTTGTTGGAAGCTCTAGCTATCTTGTTTTAATGACTTTCCAAATAGTGCAGGGCAAGAATCTTGTTCTCATCGAGCACTTTCAGCTCAGCTAGATGGATTTCGACTACTTTATCTGGTGCTTACTGGTCGTAGAAAGCTGTGCGCAATAAGGGAAACTGAATCTCAATGGGCAGGATGACCTCTGTTCCGTACACCAGGGAATATGGGGTCACCTGGGTGGAATTACAAGTCATCATCAAGTATTCCCAGAGGGCATTGGGGAGATTTTCCAGCCAACTATTCTTATTCTGGCCAACCATTTTATGCATAATGATAGAGAGGATTTTGTTAAATTTCACAATTTAACCATTTTCTTGCGTATGGTAGCGGGAGGTATGGTTATAATGAATTTTTTACATATCATATAGTTTCTTCATCTCTTCTGCCTAGAAGTTTGTGCCTTTATTAGTGAGGATGGCATGAGGGACTCCAAATTGGTAGATGATGTTGGAGCTCACAAAGTCAATGATGGAAGAGGCCTTGACCTCCTTGAATGGAACTGCCTCTGCACACATGGAGAAGAAATCTTTAGTAGTCAGGATGAACCTGAACTGGAAAGCTGTCACTAGTGTATATGGTCTCACAACATCGAGTTCCCATACCGAAAATGGCCAAGAGTACATGGTAGTATGGAATGGATCTGGCGGCTGATGCATAATGTTGGGATTAATTTGGCACGTGTGGAACCTTTTGGCAAAATCGACGCAGTCATGGATCATGGAGGGCCAAAAATACCCTAGTCTCTAGATCTAGTGAGATAGTTTTGGCCCAGTTTGATGGGCCCCATAGGAACCGGCATGAACATCCTGCATGACTAGGGAAATCTCGACTCCTTGAATGCAACGAAGGAGATCCCCATCAAACCCATCCTTGTAGAGGATCTTCTCACAACTAGGACAGTCCTGGAGGGTAAACTGTAACGTGCAGCATCAAATTCTCTTGCGCTTGGCCGGATCTACTGGGATATTACCATTCTGTAGATACTCAACAAAGGGGGATCTCTAGTCAGGAGTCACTTCAATCACTTCATCCAGGGGACCTAGGGGTCCAAACGTGGAGGCACTAGCGGTAAGGTGGCTCACCTAAAGGTCATCATCATCATCTGGAGTTACAAGAGAAATGACTCTATGGTGTTCCATTTGGATAATCAGAGCATCCTGCTTGGGCTCCGCAAGTGATGCATCTAGGCCGGCTAGGGGGTCATCTTGACCATTCTATGGTTGAGGGACATGAGTAACTTCTGGCTGAGATGGGAACTAGGCCATTAGTTTTAGAGTGCACTCCAACAATGGTACTAGCTCTGGCTTTCTGACAATATAGTCACCATTGATCTACTTGATGACTAGTTTGGTGTCCCCTTTCACAAGAAAATGAGGAACATCTATCTCAAGGGCCAGCTCGAGACCAGTAATGAGAGCCAGATACTCTGCCTCGTTGTTGGTGCATCCTTCTAACAAAAGGAATGAATATGGTAGAATGGCTTGTGTCAGGGTAATGAAGGCAACACCCAGGCCTACTCTATTGAGTCTGGGGTCACCGATTCTCTTACCGGTGGGGCTCCGACAAGTACCATCAAAGTGAATTTACCAGCATGACATGGCCTAGTCCACTGAGAGAATCTATCCATCGGGGAAATCGAGGTCTAGGGACTGGTTCTCAGGAGCTGGATGGGTGACAAGTAAGTTTACCAATTCTTTCCCTTTGATATCCTTATGAGGGACGAACCTAATATCGAACTGCTGGAGGATTACCACCCACAGAGCTAGTCATCCTGTCAACATGGGGCGGTTTTGGATGTACTTCAGGGGATCTACCCAGGACACCAGTTTTACCTCATGATGTTGGAGGTAATGAAACAATTTATGTACTGTGAATACTAGTGCAAGTAAAGTCTTCTTGATAGGGGAGTATCTGGTCTCCGTATTGATGAGCATGTTGCTAAGGTAGTAGAGGTTGTTCTCTGTCACCTCGTTGTTCATTTGGGTGTGAAGGGTTTCGAGAGATCATTCTAGGGAAGTCACATAAAGGACCAGTGGCTTTTCAGTGATGGGTGTTATTAAGACCAGAGGCTGGAGCATACACTACATTATTTCCTCAAAAGCAGTCTGGCACTCCTCATCCCACTCATAGACGGTGTCTTTCTTCATGATATGAGAAATGGGTTTACACTTTCCATCCAAATTCGCGATGAATCAGAGTATGTTGGATAAATGGCCTTGGAATCCTTGAAGCTCCCGAATGTTCCTCAGGGGTGACATTTGGGCTTTGGGTCTGCCTCGCTACCAAGGTTCACCAGTACCAATTCATCGACCATGGCAGAGATTCCCTCTTCAAATGAAGGGGGAGAATCCTCTGAATCCTCTTCATCACTTATATAGGAGGGATCCTCAGTGGGAGGAGTTTCTTCTTAGTCGATATATATGGACAAGAGGTTGGTACCAGCCTGGGCGGTAGTGGACACTACATCAGGGGACTCCTGTGCTACCACAACCATAGCAATGAAGGCTGTCGATCCGATCCCATCTGGTCTTCGGCCTAAGGGGCCATGCTTGATGATATCAAAGCAATAGTGGTGCGTCAGCTTGAGCTGGTTAATTCTAGCCTAGAAAAACAAGCAAGTATGATGTATTTTCTTTTCCATGGGGAGGATATCCAGATACCTTATGGGAGTAAAAGGCTCTGGGATTACCTATGCCTAATTTTTATAAGAGTACAAGGTGATCCTATGGCGTCGCTTAGGCCTAGTAATGTGTTTCCCCCTCATTCCAGAAACAACGAAGTATTGTCCCATGTCTTGTCTCTTAGCCTCCAATACATGGATTAGAAAAGATGTAGGCATCCTCTAGATCTGTCCACGGGTTGGCCGCAGTTGTGGCATGCTCAACCTTGTTAGCCTAAATCTGCTTGTCATTGATATTGTAGAAGTCTGCATCCAGATAGAGGGCTTCATAAGGGGCCAAGGGAGATTCCTAACCTTGAAGCACGCCCACTCGACCATTAAGGGAGTACGTGAGGAATTGGTGATATGATGAGGGTACCACTACATGCAGGTGGATCCATGTCTTTCCTATCAATGCATTGTAGGAGATGTCATGGGAGACAACCATAAATTTGGTGCTGGCATATAGGCCACTGAACTGGGTCTTTAGCAGATCTTGTTGACCGGTGTCTATTTCATCGTATCATAACCTTGGATTATTAGGTTAGAGGGACTTAGATCATCCTCAGATGAGCCTAATTTTAGCAGTGTCCGAGTCGGGATTAGGTTGATCCAAGTGCTCGTGTCGACAAGACAGCGGTGAACCTCCACCCCATTGAACTTTCCAGTGATGTATAGGGGGTGAATGTGACCCTGTATGGGAGAGCCTTCATATTATCCAAAGAAAAAGATGATGTCTTGGCATTCAACATTCTTGACCACCTCACCATGAAATGCCTCTACAGCTGCTACTTCCATCTCAAACTGAAGGGGGTTTCTTAAAGACTCGGGGAGGGCCTCAAGCATATCTAATGAAAGTGAAGGGACTCAAGGATGGAGATCTTTGTTGGAATTCCGGAAATATGTTTTAGAACATCATACTTCCATTCTAGGTATGAACATCTTCTTATAAGAGGTCACTCTATGACAGGGGGTATGGTGGGTCCTGCCGACTGGACCGACGACTGAGTGGTACTGGGAATATCTCGCTGCTCACAATTCAAAGTCTGCAGAGTGACTACTAGATGAGGGTCAAATGACTAAGACCATATTGTAGCAGGGCATGGCTGGTCACGATGTGGTTGAGATGGCTGTTCCTGATACAAAAAACACAAACGACGGTGAAGGCGGGCCTGATGTCACATGGTGATAAGGATGCACATGATGAGCTTTACGCTGGGCTTGCTTCCTGGTTCTGGTAGCATTCATAGCCTGGATGGAAGTGCTGACTAAAGCACTTCAGTGGCCCATATATTTGTGGATTTATCGATGTTGATGATGGCTGGGGATTTTGGGAGGATCCTCCTGGTGCTCCTCATCGTCAAGAATCATGTAGGTATTTACCTGCTCTATGGTATTAACCGAGGTGTAACCATGACTGTCATTTGAAGAGGAGTCCACTACTGGATAGATCCCATGAGAGATCACCATCTCTGGGGGCATGAAACCTCTGAGAGTACGGGATGATGATGGCATTGGTGGGGGACTTTGTTTTCCCTTCTGCTTCCAGTGTTGGATCTTCTAGGAAGAGGGCGGCTGAGACGACGATGCAGAAGTCGTAGTTGCGGTTTTTGAAAGATCTGGTTAATTTAGGCCTGCATGGATAATACCATGGGCACATGTGACTGTTTTATGAGCCATCTAGTCATCATAAATCTATGACCCATGATTAGAAACCTGATGCTACTCGCATTTGCTGTCACTGCTACTGTCTTGCCTCATGAAGATGCATGCCACGTATGCCGGAGTTGGGCCCAATCAGACTATGTTGTTATCCACCTAGTCTTAAATCTATTCATTGAACATATATCATTGTTTGAGGGTGTGACCTAAGAACTGGTGGTGGGGGAAACAATTCGGGTGATTAGTGAGGTTCTCCACTTCTGGCCTCCTAAATTCAGGCAAACGTACAATCCCTTGCTCTAGGGAACATCAAAAATAACCAGGGACTTGTGCCTCACTGAATGGGTAGGTCTGGTTCCTCTTATCTGGGAAGGGGGACCTTAGAGCTTGACCTTGACGAGGGTCTGGAGGAGCCTACCAAGGAGGTGGATACTAGTTGTCTCACCTAGGTTGTGGCGGCGCATTACGCGGGGGCGCCTACCAATTCTGAGGTGGGTGCTACTAGTTCGGAGGCTACGCTTGAGGTTGGGGGCCTCTGTGAGGCTGCAGAGGAGGCTCCACTAGTAATAATTCTAGTTGCCTCGGGGCCTCTATCTGGGCCATTGCGGTGGGCTCGGCCCTAGCGGACATTCTCACGGGGATTGCAGGAGGCAACAGACCTGCATGCTTAGCCTACTATAAGGCTTCCTCTAGGAATTGGGCCTTATCAGAGAAGTCTCGGAATACCCTAGGTTAGTTATGGGTGATCAAAGAGGGGAATAGTTCTATATTGAAATTTCCTACGCACATCGTCAGCAATTTCTACTGAGTTAGTGGCACGTCAAGAGAGTATTTGAGCCCTTTCCACTGAGAGACAAAGCCTGAAACATGCTCATCATGCCTCTACTTGCTCTTAAAGAGGTCCACGATACTCGTCTTCTGAGTGGTGCAACTAAACTGGTAGATAAATTTCCTAAAAAGGTCTTCCTAGCTAGCTACTGATCTGAGGGGGAGATGGTTGTACCAGATGAATGTTGCCCCTTCCAATGTCTATATGAAACACTAGAGCTTGGCGGCTTCCTGCTGCACTATAGTTTCCAACATGGGTCCACACATTCACATGAAGTGGTCCAAGTGCTACGGTGGGTCCCCTATCCTGTTAAAAGGGGAAAATGTGGGATTCCCAAAACCTAATGGTGCTGGAATATCATCCACCCATGCTAGATATTGATTTCATCAGGCATAATTTCCACCTATCATATCTCTAACACCTTGAGATGGATGATGAGTGCCACCATTGGATCATCTGGGTGGGGTTCCTTGCCTTGACAGGGATCCCTAACCACCAATGCTTTGGTAGGTTCTTCAACATGATAAACATGCCCAACGGCTTGTGGAGTAGCCGGTGGTGCCACCTGTGGAGTAGCTGGGAGAATCTGGTCTGGCTCCCAAGGATTTTCACATTGTTTGAGATTATTTAGAAAGACATGGCACGCCCTCTTTCCATAAGTTCTAGCTTCAACCCTGTCTGTGTGGGTAGGATGGTAAGGGTCACTTGGAGGCAGTTCGCCGAGGGGATGTTTTGCCTTCCCCTGCTGCCCCAGCCGAGGATCACCACAGTCTTTCCATCGCTCTGCAGTGCATTCATCAAGGAGGTCATTGACCATTTTCTTGTGTTTCATGAGTTTCTGGCGCAATGTGGATTTTTTTGGATCGTCTTCCAACTTCTACACTGAGCCAGATAGGTTATAGGGTTTGACAGCTCCAAGGTGTTCCTTGCCCTTATTGGGATTCTGGCTGAGGACTAGTGCCTTGGTGGGCACGGAAAGACCCAATATATTTCTCTGTTGATGTGTAATCCTTCCTAATAGATCCAAGAAGTGTGAAACTCCCTCATGGGGTGGGTCCTCTCCAAGAATCTCTATCTCATTCTCACCCTTCAGTAGGTTGTCCATGTTAATCATGAACCTGCATGGAGGCATATACTCTATGTCGCCCAAAAAATTGAGATGATGCCAGACAGGACTGAAGAGGAGGGCATCATACTTCCCCCAACCATAGATATGTACATGGGGAGAAGCCTCTTTTATAATCCTGTGGAGTACCCTGAAACTCTAAATGCACCGTTACTGGAGGGCCCTACAATGACCTGGTGACTCAGGGCACTGAGCCACAGGGAGTGCATCCAAATCAACTAGATGGAATTTTTTTCCAATGTCCTCAAAATTCTCTTAGATCTTACGGAAAGCTACTCGCTGATGATGAAAAAAGAAATAAGTCACTCAGAGGGTCTGGCGGAAACACTAAACATTATCTTGGGTGAGGGATTCTGGCACACAAAATTTTTCACAACAACCGTCCAAAACAACTTAGGGATGTTTTCCACTGAGATGATATTTCATAAGCTTCTAGGATTGGATTTAGGGTTTGGATATTCATTTCCCCACTCGTCAACCGGAGAAGGCTAGGGAACCAGTAGCGACACCGAACCAGACCTCTAGGATGGTTGGCTGGCCGGTGGAGAATATGATGAGCGAGCTGACAAATCACCCCATATCTTTCTATCCTCTGAGGAATGTAGTGAATTAGCCATGACATCAAGGTAAGATGAGCTGACGACCATAGTTTCTAGCATGGGGACCATGACTACTGGTGGTGGACCACACTGCTATTCTTCCACCATTAGTCCCCAAAATAGCTCTCTATGATATCTAGTTGAGGTAGTGAGTAATTTTTGTGATGATGGTTGAGATTTCATGGTTTTAACCTATGGTGTTTCCAAATTTATGTCCCCTTGGATATACCTACAGAGGTAGGAGGTAATATGATGAACCTCACATTCTAGAAGTATGAGGCTGATATGCCCTGTTCCTACCCCGACCCTGGACATGGAGGATCTTGGAGAGGGATCTATCACTGATTCGTATTCCTCCTCAGAATCCAAGAAGAAAATAAGTTTGACCTTAGTGTAAAACTTCTCGATGTTCTTTTTGTGGAGGTGACTACCCGTCCTCTTGACCTGGGATGGTTCTTCAAGACAGGGTAGATTTTCGGCATGAGGAGGACCTTCAGTCGTACTGGTGCTGGGGTGGAGAGGATTCTGGCCGGAGTAAGATGGGTTGCGAGGAGCATCGGGATAAATATCAAAGGGTACATGGGGAGGACCTATGTGGGAAGTGTTGGAGTGGGTAAGACCTCCACTGGAGCTAATATGAGCATGGGTAAGACCTCCATGCTTGTTTCCAATGGCAACATCAGTGTGAAGAGGGTCCTCGTACTGGTTGAGCTGAACATGGGTAGGACCTCCATGCTAGGCTCTAGCGAAGCGAAGCTAGCCTTCACTCCTCTGATTTCTAGGTCAAGGAGGACCTTCTCCAGCTGCTATAAGAACATGGGGAGATCCCCCATGAAGAAGACTGACCGAACGTGTAACATCCCCACACCAGAAAACTTCTGCAGGAGGAACAACTCCATACCCAATGTGGTGAGAATGGGAGAGACTCTCATACTAAGTGTTTCTTATATGAGGACCCTCATTCGTATTAAATGAAACATTGGGAGGACCTATATGCTGATCATGGAAGTGAAGATGGCATGTATTCTCCATGGTGGTAGTACAGGGAGGACCTCTGTACTGGAGGTGACCACTATCTGCGCCGGTGGCCGAGTGAGTCGACCCAACCTGCCTGTGGGGTAGTTGGGGCCTCGATCCAGGCTAGGTATACAAGTACCACTCCGCAGCATATACATGAGGTTGATTATATATGTCAGTGTTTGCCTAAGACACAATAGTTTTTGACATTGATGCCTCTTGGAAGGCGTCCTCCTCGGCCTATTCTCGACGTTGGCATTGTGTCAACATGACTGGGGCCAGTGGTGCAGGCGCATGGCTTACCTCCTCCCTGACTCTTGGGACTAGATGGTGGCACTAGAGAGGCATAGTCGGATCCCTCCTTGGGGACCCCTAAAATGATATTTTGACTGGGCTGGCCCAAACACCCCCTACCTCATTAGTGTTGGGGAGAGTGTCATCGAGGCATTCTGGGGAGAGGCTCATGAAATGATTGTATGGTGGAGTGGGGAGAATCAGATCCCTGCATGGCCCTTGTGGCGGTGGTGGTGATGAGGCATAGACACCTCTAGATCCTGGTGAGCCATATCCTCAGTTAGGATAATCCCCTCCTACTCGTACCGACGTACGAGTTCATTGATCACCCTCCGCTGTATGAATTCACATGGTGAGATGGGGCATGGGTGCCTGAAATTTATAGATGTGAAGATTGTCGCAAAAGTGGTGGAGCCATGCAGGACTACCACGTTGTCATTTCCCCTACCCCTACATCGGTGGATGAGAAGTGATCGAATTCCTACAGTAGCTTAGTTACTGAAAAGTAGGGAGATTAACCCATTAGTGAAGAAATGAAAGTAATCGACTACCACTTCCCCAACATCATTCCTTATTCCATGGTTGGTAAGATGGATCCACACTGACAACATCCCAGATTGGGATGTCCAAAATTTTGACTACCCCATCTATGGGTCAGTTTCATGCCAGGACCACTATTTGCTGGGTGGGATATGGCGCCGGATAATTGGATCCGGTGACTTTCTGATATATTGATGCCTCTAACTCTACTAATATCCACATTGAGGAGAATAAATTCACATCGGGTTCACCAATTCTGTTTCCGACTCTTTCACCGGGGCATGTGAATCTGCATGTGAAGGGCGGGTAGTTGTTTCCCCGCATTCCCGCTTTCCAAAGGCGGGTGGCGTATATCGCTTATTCAGGGATGTTTCCTCCTTGATCAAAATGGGATGATGGGATTTAAATTCTTCATTCCATGTGTCCCTCCTCAAAACTCATCACCTAGTCCGAGTCTCTCTTATTGACTAAGACATTGTTCATGAAACTCTTACAACTGCCATTTCTTTATGTATGCCAGTTAATTACACTACTTTTGTCGGGACATTCCAAGGGGTCTTGTCAGGGAAGAAACCATCAGTCAGGGGAGTAGTCACGTTGGACATCACTGGCATGTCTGGATGCTGGAACACTAGTGAATCTTGGTTTCTTTTCCTTATTATAGGGCTTCTCGAGGGCACAGAAGCTAGAGGCATCCAACATCAATTGCGGGGAATTATATTCCATAGGCATGTATATGAGGTTTTCCTCATCTTCCTATGTTTAACACAGCGTATTTCATTGGTTTAACATCTTGTGAAGATGGATAGGACTGATTAGAACACTGACTAGAGTGGATCAGATCGGTGAAACCCCTGGAGGGAACCCTGATGTTGGGTATAACATGTGGTTAGCTACTCGATTGTTGTTCATGTGAATGGGTAATGATGTGGTATGATCCCACCAGGAATTGGTGGACTAGGTAATAATCAAGATGGATAATGGATGGTTATATGGAGTGGATGTAGAATGATATGGAGTTGACTCGAGGACGATGGTGATGTTGGGCTTGAGCCTCAAAGAGACCTCCTACATATCCCTGTGGCAGGGAATCGAAGTCCACGTAGTTCAGGATGGAGATATAGAATCAGGGTGTGTGCAGGGGACAATGACCCAATGATATACTGAGTGTTACGCATGGTTAGCATCTCGATGTTGGTCTTACGCCATTGGGATGGACTAACAATATGGGCCCCAACAGAAGGGACAACAGTGACTTACCGCTGGGTTTGGGTTGACAGCGGCTGACCGCTGAATGGGGTTCACAATGGCTCACCACTGGAGGTGGTCACAATGACTTACTGGTGTATGGGGTCATAACGACTTACCATTGGATATGGTCACAAGGGTTTAATACTGGATGGGGTTAGAACGGCTTACCGCTCGATGGGGTCACAACGACTTACCACTGGATGTGGTCACAATGGCTTATAGCTACATGTGGTTAGAACGGCTTACCGTTGTATGGGGTCACAATGACTTAATGGTGGATGGAGTAACAATGGATTACTACTATATGGGTTCAAAACAACATACCACTGGATTTGGTCACAATGACCTACTTCTAAATGGGGTCACAATGGCTTAGGGTTAGATGTGGTCACAACAGATTACCGCTAGATGGGGTTAAACCTCATAAAGGATTTCTACATACCATTCCTTGGAAAGGATCAAAGTCCATGTAGTTCGGGATAGTGGATGCAGTTTAACGTCGTGAAAGATGAAAATGGGGCATGCAGTTTAACATCATGCGGGACATAGGTGGTCCGACGTGAAGGAGTTCGGAACTAGTTGCTGTCAGGATTGAACCCTAGGGAGGCTTCCTACATACCTTTCCTTGTCAAGGATCAAATACCACATAGTTCATAAGAAGATATGATTGGGACCAATGGATGGTGGGCTTGATCCTCAGGGAGGCTTCATACATACCTTGCCTTGGCAAGGATCAAACACCATGTAGTTTAGGTGGGGTGTTTGGGGCTTACATACTAGGTGGCCCAAAGAGGATGTCATGGTTGATTCTCACTCTAAGCCCACGTGATTCATGCCTGGTGTGAGAAACAAGAGGAAGTAGAACCCTGACGATCACATTGTGAAAGGTGCATCTGTGGAAATTGGGGTGGGGCTTACACGTATTTAGTGGCCCAGAGAAGAGACAGTGGCTTATACGTGGTCTGTGGCCGAGGGGAATGGATATTGGGAAGTACTCTAGGGTGGAGGCTTGGGTGGTGAAGAAGTACAAAGGGAGAGATATTTTGCTCTAGGGAAGAGAGGAGGAGAAGGGGTGAGACCTCTTACAAGAAAAGTTAGTGGCTTACACCAAGGTGGTTTCCCTATCCCCATAGACAAACACTGCTCCAATAAAGAGGATCTCATTCAATGTGAGGAATTATCTCACTCTCGTGGAGACCAGTGGATGTATAGAATGTCCGAGATGGGGTACCCCGCTTATAATGCATGGGGAGAGGCCACAGTTTAATGTTATGTATTGAGGATGATGGCACTTGGCAGTTTAACATCCTGTAG
This sequence comes from Viscum album, assembly GCA_963277665.1. Lineage (NCBI taxonomy): Eukaryota > Viridiplantae > Streptophyta > Magnoliopsida > Santalales > Viscaceae > Viscum > Viscum album. The sequence goes on from OY728135.1 coordinate 460,157,882, forward strand.
CGCAAACGAGGTGGGTTCACTCCACACCCCTTAGGACTTACATAACTAATACCTCCCACCCCATGGGGAAGGTAAGGCATCAACAATACTATGGTGAGGGGGTGTTATTGAGTGATATATTGAGGGTACCATGTTAGTGTGGCTATACAAATAAGCAATAGCTGTTAGCGTGCCTATGTGAAGAAGCATGAGGCAAAGCAATGCAACAAGAAGAACCACCCAAGGGACCTTGAAATTGCTTCATGCGAACCTGAAGGGCCGCATGGGAAAAATATTTGTAGAGAAAAATATTTCATAAGTAGAAGAATTGTGAAGATCTGGTGCTCCATAAAGTGGAGGGGCTTAGAAATGGTTTTTTATTCACGATGTGAAGTGGCCTAGCCTTGGAATAGGGAATAGGTGCATATGGAAGGTGCTTCATGAAGTGGAAAGGCATTCACGGAGTAATGTCTCATGAAGCAAGGGTTCCCTGTGAAGTGTAATATTTTTATGTAATGTGCCTCGTGAAGCATAGTGATCCTACCTTAGCATGAGGCTCACATGTGCATGAAGGGTACTCTGTGAATCACAAGTTCTCTGCAAAGACCTGAGTCCCTTTGAGATCTCTTTCCTTCGCGGGGGCCCGTGGGATCTGTGAAGGGAATCTATCTTTGAAGAGGTGTATAATTCATGCAAAGGGGAAGGCACATTGTGATGCAAAAGTACCTTGAAATTCTCATGGTTCACATAGTAGAAATTGCTTCATGATGTGGGAGATCATAAGGTGAATTGTCAGAAGATCCGTCCTTTGTGATCGAGGGGAGCCCGATATTTATAGACAAGAGGCACCGTGAAGTAGAGCCTTCTCGGTGCGAAGGAAAAGCTTTCTCCATAGCGAGTTCGCAAATGTAAAAGGGGTTCATGGAGAATACTGCCTCCTTGATCCACGGTGGGTTTGCGGATGTCAAATTGGTTCACAGAGCATCCCACCTCCTTACTCTGTGGTGGGTTAACAGACATCAAATCAGTTCGAGAGGCATCATACCTCCTTTCTCTATAGTAGGTTTGCGAATGTCAAATCGGTTCACAGATCATCCCACCTCCTTACTCTACAGAGGCTTCACGAATGAGGAGCTTTGCACCAGCACGGGGCCCTAGGTGCTCCATGAACAGGCTTCATGAGGTAGCCCCTAATGCTTTCCGTTTGATCTTGTGTGTCCAATATTTTGGCACCAACAGATTCATTTACGCGTAAGATATCATTATTGGCTAAATATTTTGGATTTATATCATCATAACATTAAAAAGATATATAATGTTCACATCATTTACTCATATATTTCATAAAATTGAAGTAAGCAGATGGATGCTCAGGGATAGTCAACTAGTTCTATAAAAAGATTCACTATCTACAGAAATAGTTGTTCAAGGATTCTCAAGACTCTTATTGATTTCTCCCCAAAATAATATTTTTTATCTTTCATTGTATATCAAGTGATACTTTTATATCATTTTCATTATTTTTGGGTATAATGAAAATTTTGATAAATAACTTAATGTTAAGCCTTCAGATCTTTCAAGGTATGACAAAATTTATTCAGTGAACCCATGAATATAATGTATTAGAATTTATAAGCCACACCACACCTCATTCACCAAACTACAATTAATAACTTATGAATATAAAAAACAAGAACATCTACAACATAGTGATTTATAGAAACAATGTTGAAATAACAAACACAAATTTTCATGGTTAAAACATAGTCCTACTTCATAGGGGGTAGATTCTACAACACTTTTTCTAAAGGATTATAAGATTATTATAGTGTGAAAAGTTGTTAATATATGTGAGTTCACCATACTAATATAGTAAATTCCATCTATTGAAACTAGTTTCCACTACCTTCTGGTCTTCACAGGGATAATTCCACATTGATCCAATCTCAATAGTCATCCCTCCACTCCTTCAAAGACATCCAACACCTCATATCCATGTCACAATCAATAGTATGTGCTTCCAAAAACTCAAGGTATTTACCCTAGTGTATCCTACTGTAGATTATTCTATATTCCCTTTTATAAAATCCAAAAAAGTGAAAAAAAACTAATGTAACTTAATGAAATACTTATAATGATAAAACAAGATTCATATCCTTTTCATCTCTATACTACATTCATCAGGCTTGATCAAGGGGTAGCTTTTTATTTCTTTCATCTAATTGGAATATACTGGTTAGCTATCATCTAGTTATAAAATATTTGAATATGGAAATATTGTTCATGCTACACTACTCTCTCAATCTATTATTAGAAATTAGAAAACCAGAATCATAGGTTTAGTTAAATCTAAAACATTTCCAAAAATAAGTTTTTATATGGATTGATCCTAATAATATTCCACATGAGAAACGTTTTCAGACTTGGCTACAATTTCCCCCACCATATCCTTCATACCTTATATTATTCATTGAAACTTCATTATATCCACATGGTTCACCCATCATGATTTTGGTAATCCCACCCTGATTAATGTACAACATCGCCTCATCATATCATGAACTATGACCTTTGATAGTATGATGATTGGACTTCAAACTCCATCAATATTTTAGAGAACCGTAACTTTATAAATTAAAAAATTCTAGAAAAAATGTTATTTCAAATGAATTTTCTTTATATTTGAATGAAAAATCTTATTCGTTTCCAATTATATTTCCCTTTTTGAATCATAAAACAAACTTCAAAATTCCATTATTCATCCGAGGTATTCTAATAGCCTCTTTAGATAAACCATCTCCTTCCACACTTCCATTAATTAAACATGCCTAGCTTACATTGTGGAAAGTAAACCATCCAATTGAATCATCAACATCCAACTTGGAGGGCCTCCAAAAATGAACAAATATCACATGGTATACTTCTGATTATATATATCTCCCCTAAATTTCATGTGAAAATCTCTAAAATGGATCATTTATTTTTCTGTAATTTGGAATGATTTTGGAACCCTTTATATACTAGAGAATCCAATTTACCTCTTCCTAGTATTTTCTTCTTAGATTCTCCATGAATCATGTAACTACTATCACTACTTACAATATGATCATAAGAGTAAAAAACCATGGTATTCATTGTGACTCTCACTACAGATGCATAATAAACCCTTTCCATGTACTCGGCCTTGACATCCATCCCTAATTACCTCTCTTTTCTCAATTAGAAATGTTTTTTCTAGGTATTTGTGTAATATGTATCACCTCATTCACACCAAAACACTCCATTTTCTTCATGATATAGCCAAACTATGTCAAAAAATGTTCTTGAACTTCTGTCTATTATAACATGCATCCCTAATATCCGTTTACCTGGATTAAGATCCTTTATCTAAAAGTATTCAGATAATTAATATTCTATAGCATCGATTGTTTCCTTACCACGCCATAAATAAGGGCTTCATCAATGTTGATAATTAATATGGGGAACCTCCTATCATAAAACGCCTACCAATAACAGAAATGGTCTTTATTACATTAGATTAACTTCTTCTCCACCATAAAGGAATTGAACAAAAGGGTCTACTACCCTGGTTCATGATTTAATCCAAAAAATTTCTTCTTTAGTTTGCACAAAATATTTAGTTTTTTATCCATGAAACCTTCTAGATTCTCCATGTACATTTATTTATCTAAGTACCTATGAAGAAAAATGGTCTTTTCATCCAGCTATTCCAGATGAATAACTTTCACAGAAACCATTCTAAGTACTATTTGAATATTATTGTGTTTAACTACAAGATAAAAGATATTAGGATAATATTCTCCATAAATATTTTAAAACCACTTCACAATAAGACTTTCCATGTTCCTCACCATACTATATACTTCCTCTTTCATCTAATTAACCCATTAATTCTTAATAAATTTCTTCCCAATGTTCTTTCCATTAGATCTAGCATTCTATAGACTTAAAATGAATAAATACCTTCCCTCATGTATAACTCCAACAAAATTGAATATTTCCAATTCACATACTCTATCATACAATCAAGTTATCCATCATCTATGAGTTAAAAATATTTCAATTGAATTTATTATATTTTCATTTGGAATCAATTATTGATATATCCTTATAGTTGACCCTATATATCGACTCATTTCTAAACTACTAATTCTAGAACATTGAATTCTAGAGCTCCAAGATTCCATTGTTCATGAGCTCTCCTATAATTACTCAAACCCCGGTCACTAAAATTATATGGGCTATTTATTACATGGTAATCAAAATACATGATATTACATTCCCAAGATATAGGATTAGTAGTCCACAACAGACTATATATTAAAATATTAAATTATCTCATTAAAAATTAAAACATTTGAGTACAAATAATTATTCCATAGTACAACCAATGTATCATAACATAATTCATGGATGGGAATGGAAATAAAATATTAAAGGAAATGATACAAAATTTAGGAATTAACAGTGTTGGATATTATGAACATATAGTTAATGACTTGTTCCAAGGCATCACACATAAAGGGTTAGGACACTACCATTTCCCTGTCTCAGTAGTCTCACGAGGCATGTGAATGAACTGATGGTATGCATAATTTTGGGCACAACCTATCACATATAATTCCAATTCATTTTGTAACATTAAAAATAATTATGGAATAATTTTAAATAATGAACAATATAACAATACATGGAATAAATTCCCTATGAGGCATATCTTACAAAATTTTTCTATATAGAATAAGGATTAAAAAATCCTGAAAATATTTTCCTCCCATAAATCAATTAATAAGTATAAGCAGGTGAATATACTTGATAAACATAGTGGATAATTTAGGATTAACAATATTCAAATAATTACCCTTGTGAAGTAAAAAATAGGGATTTTTAGTTATCATGTACTTTATAAAATTTATGATTATCATTTATTAGAAAGTATTTGAAATATTGGTATAACAAATAAATAATTGATAAACCTCCATATAAATAAAATAAAATCCTAAATTATGGTTCATAAAAATCATTTGAATTATCATAAACATATCCCCCTACGAGTTTTAAACTAGGTGTGAAACAATGACTACTTGTTCTTTATTGAGTGAAGATTGAGTTAATACCCAACTATCATTTTTCAGGTTTATTACCCCTAGGTGAATCTATGCTCAATCCACATCAACATTTTGGTAAACATATAAAGATTAAATTTCTAGGAAAACTACACACACTATTTTCTTTATTAAAATTTGGGATGGTTTTACAGTTATGGGAATGCTTGAGAATTATAAAAAATTATGGATGTAGAAAAATAATAACTAATTGGAGTCTATCCTTGATAATATATTATGTAATTTATTTAATGATTCATAAAACTATTTCTTATTTAAATTATAGTGGATTTAAAATAATTACACAATTTAAAAAAGAGAAGTTGGTGGGAACCCCTTACTTGAAAGACTTATTAATTCTTGAGATGAGATCCTTAGAGCCTAAGAATCTCCTTGGAGAGACTATTCATAGAAAAAAATAGATTATATTCATTCTCAATGGATTTAGATTTGTGAGGAATTGGATAATGGGTGGGTATTTATAGAAAATTAGGGAGGATTGTTTATTAATTTATAAACATAGGCCTTGGAAATATAGGTTGTGTAAAATGAAAAACCATTGGTTTACCCATGATTTTAGATCATGAATTTTAGAATGTATGTAATTTTTTTATATATGTGAGTTTAATAATTAAACTCTATTATTTTATATTAATTTTTCCAATGTAATATAAAATTTCCCCAAAATATTATTTTTAAAACATTAATTCCCTATTTAGACTTTGGAATGTCATTTATTAGTTTAGAAAATAATTTTAATTCATTAAAATACATTATATTGGTAAAATAAGTTATTTGATTATTTTAATATCATATATTAATTCTTAAAGCATTTAGAAATATTTATTATTTCATAATTCATACTTTATATGCTAACTATAATTTACTAGTTTTTGAAAATTTTGAATGTCTCATAAAATTGTGAAAAATTCACCATTGGATAATTTTCACATAATAGTATCAAATTTAATGTTCAATTTTGAAAATAATTTTATTTATATGATTATTTAAATTAAAAAACAATTTATGTATTTCAAAATCATGTGTTTAACGCTAAAAATTTATAAACTCATTTTTCTAGAATTTTTTTTTTCTAAGGCATATTTGTGTAATTAAATTACAATTCACTGAATTATATAAATTTATTTAATTAATAATTATATTATTATCAAATTATTTTATTAATTTTACTAGATACTTGCAGGAATAACTATTTTTTACTATTATAATGGTCATATTTCCAATGGTCATAATCTAAAGGTTAGATACCAATGGTGATATTTAAAAAATCATGTTACCTTTTATATATACATTTTATTCTGACATCGTAATATCATTTTTCTAGAAAAATCCAAAATGGCCCTAGTCAAACACTTGGTTGTGGGTAATTGAGTGTGGTTTCACAATCACTTGTTTTTGGTTTTCCATATTTGTTATTAATGGAATCTAAAAATGGTCATTGCATACATAAATGAGTAAAGACATTATTTCCAAAGGCTGGTGGTCCATTGTGGTTTCATGACACTTATAAACTCACATTTTTCAAGAGGATGGGAGGTCAGTCTCATCATACCCTTTAGGGGGGAATTATTTCATATTATGAGACTCTCTTACAGATTTAATATATGTTCATGAAATCCTTCCCTGGACCTGAAATGGGACTGGTCACCCCTTTTTCAATAACATGATTAAGATAATGTGTTGACGGTGATAACTATGAGTATAACATAGGTTCTCTATCATTACCTTATTCACTTATGATGCTTTATATTATATCCATATTCATGTGATTTAGTTTTTATTTCCATCCATGGAGGTGATTGGTGTGTTGGAGATGGGATTTAACCTATATGGGGGAATCATATGTATCTTGGGAGGATAGGAATCAAAATCCACAGAGTTCATTTTACATTGTTTAAGGTCATGTGAATATACCAGTCTATGCAGTTTAACATAATGTGGTAAACAAGTAAATATCATGAAAGGATCTTGAAGAGTCATCCTACATTTCTTATTAGGATATAAATTAGAGCCTATGTAATTCTTGTATGTGTCATGAAATATATGACAATGGAGACCTTTAGCATGACTTATTCTTATAAGGAACCCCTGGATTACTTTATCGGGAGTGTGGAATTTTGAGTGAAGGAGACATGTAATTAGACATACATCCCAATCAAGTGACCACACTAGGGGAATCCTTACCTTGCTCTTGGTATAATCATCACCATTTTCTAAGCCCATGTGAGCCAGGCTCAGTGTGAGAAACAAGATATAGAGTATGATCAAACACATTTCATGAGATAATATTTATATGGGGTTTGTGAATCAAGGTTTCCCTTGGATTGGTTTGATTACCCATATCACGAAAGATATCTTATAGAGATTGAGACTTTGGAAGGAGTTCTACATATCTTTTTTATAACAAGAATCAAAGTCAATATAATCTGATTTGTACCTAACCAGCTGATTGATTTAAATAATTTGAGGGCATGGTTGGGGCTTACACTTAAAGGGATATATGTGTATGATCCCAATGCTCATTCATTTTAGGGATATGAAAGTTATAAGATTCATGAGAGAATTTAGTACCATAATTCAGGAATATTTGGGATATGAAAGGACATACACCAAAGTTGATTCCCATAGGACCTCAATCCCTAGAAAGGTGCCCTATATGTCCTAGTTATAGTAGGAATCAGATTTCTCAAAATTAAGTTACCCCCTTACCCACTAATGGTTTGGGGAGGGTGTTTACCATCAGGGAACTTATTGTTATACCTAAGGTTTAGGAATTATAGGGGCTCATACGATGATGGATTTCAATTTTCAAAAACATTATTTATATTCTGATAGATGAAAGAGGGATGATGGACATAAAAAGTAAATAGAAGATTATTGGTAAAAAATGGAGGGATTTTACCATAACTTGGTAAAAATAGGGTCTTATGATTGCATACCACTAACCCATTAAGGAAAATCCCATTATAAAGGGGGTGCATGGTCGAAGGTTCCTGACTAGCGTCCACATTGTATAAGATTGATTTTTTCTTCCATATGGAGTTGAATTATCCAAGGGGATATGTCCTACATGTCTTTGATGCTCACTATACATTTCATGATTGTCTTATAGATATGTCTTAATTGTCTGCTATACACGCATTGATTGTCTTCTTGACACGTTGGGTGTGTAATTATGATATGGTATACACATACAAGGTTGTCTACCTGACATGTCTATAATCTTTTTCCTGATCAACTAACTTTTCTTGGATATATTCGTAACATCCAGGTTCATTTTCATGATCAAATGACTCGCCTTTTATGTATTAACAAGATCAAATAGGACATGTCTGGTTTGTTTCATTTGATCAATTTAATCCTCTTGGATGTCTTCACATGGTCAGTTCACTCTTCTAGGATTTCTTCACATGATCAAAGTAGACATGTCCAGGAGACTTTAGATAATCAAAGTACACATGTCTATAGGCAGTCACATGAAAATTTGACATGTCAATAAGCTATCACAGGGTTAACCTGAACTATTTATAGATAATCATGAGACAATTCTTACATGTAAATCAGTTGTCGCATAAGAAAACCAAATTACACAAGGCCTAGGTTACAATCAACGTGATGTGTATGAGGCCATTTGAAGACATTGTGAGACTAATGAAGAATATTTCGACCTTATGACCTTAATTTAATCATGTATCGAGGTCTCATGAACATGTTTATGATCTCTCACTCATCCAATTGTTCAAGTCGCATGCCCTAAAGGATCTTGCCTCATGACCACATGGATATTATTTTCATGGAGGGAGGGATCATGGATCATGGGTTCATTACACAGATACACATCCTTGGGCCTTTATGAAAAATGGAGGTCCTAACCATGTGTTTATATGTATACCAATGTTGTGTACACATGATGTACCCACATGAACCACCATAACTCATGCGATTCACAAGACCTCACAAGGGAGTCCCACAATGGGTTCTGTAATCATATGTAGGGGCCTATCTATTGATGCCATATGTTTGAATGATTGTACACACTACATGGCAAGGATGGGTGCACAGAAATTTCAGGCATACTTCCATGGTGATATCATTGTATAAACAAGGATCTTTGGGGATTCTTAATGTCAAGTAATCCACATCTAGGGTTTCATGAAAGCACTATGAGACCGGTAATTTGAAACATTTAGAGATGGATAGGTCACACAATCCTATCCCCCTTCAATATTGTAGAGAGGCATTGTGTTTTCAATTGGGTTGTGACTATGGAAACTAGTATGGGTGCCCAATATGTATGATGTCATGTACTATCATGTTTCATGAGGTTCTACTATTCATCTGATCATGTGACTCGATGGGTGGTCTTTCAAACAAGCATAGAGGGTGCATGCTAGGGATTTATGAATGGACTAAGGTCATAGATGGTGAAGGTGTGATGCCATTGGGGTATCATGTTTATGAACTATGCATCACATGATTAGTTTTCCATGATGTGATATCAATATCTTCAAAAGATCATGAGATTGGTTTTTGTGATCACCTAAGGAATTTCATTGAGGATGGTGGCCAGTACACTCTATTTATTCTCTTATTCATTACTCCCTTGTTTGTGAATTTTTATGGGGAAGGTAAGGTTTATGTATGAAAATATCGAACGAATTTTATGTCGCTTCTCATGGTGAATTTGTCGTGTATACTAGATGAAGGATGTGGAGGCTTCACGTGATCCATAGATGAGAGGCTCTCATGTAGGGAATTGAATTGTTCTTTTATGATAAGTAACAATGATTCCTGAAAGACATAACTAGATCATCATTATCCTATAACATCATTTTAGAGACTCTTGTGGTGGATTCATGCAAGTCATGCGATCACCTTCATGTGAAGACTATTATTTCCCCAAATAAGGACATGCATGTTTGATAATATTTCATGCATGGCCTCAAGATGTTTTTGACATATCATTTATCTTAGTTTATCATAAGATAATAATTACAAGGAGTTTCATCATTTTTTGGTTCCATATTGAGCTTCTCGGTGGCATTGAACCAGTTTTGTTGGTGTGTGGTGGGTTTGTGAGAGGTTGAATATGATATAGGAGTGGGATCAGAAGTCCAAGATTTGTTTGATCGGACAGTCCCCATTTTATCAATATGTTTTTAAACTGAAAAACAGTGTTTCTTCCTTCCATGCCCCACATCAATCTAGTTCTTGTTCTTGGTGTTCTTAATAAATCATTATGTGGAATCCATCCATTAATATGAAAATAGGGATGGCACCTGAAACACTTTCACTATCCCCAACTAATCATGCCCATCCGTTATATGACCTCTATAGGGGCACCCAAAGACACCTATGCATTCACCATGTGAGATCTGGTTTCTTACATCCATTATACTCACAAGTATGGCTAGATGGATCCCTATATGTCATTTTGGCGAGACCCATAATTTCTCATGGTTGAGATACTCGTCTTGTCTGCCTAGTGGGCCATTTTTTTGTAAATGGTTCACCAATTAATACTTAAAAATTATCTATGTAAAATGGGTTAATATAAGGGGCCAACATATATGAACATATAATGTAATTCCATAATTTCATTCTTTAATCATATATTTTCCAAGTCTTTTAGGAAAAATAAATTTATTTTTAATGGTCTTCACACTTATGAAATCATAGAAGTTTATGTGTATGGAACAAAATTATGGTTCACTACAATATTACCCCACATAAAAAAGATTCATTCAGAAAGAAAACATATGATTCTTTGGTAAACATAGATTAGTTTTTCATATATCTGAAAATCTTGTGGCATTTAGTATTGAGACCTATGAGTGGATTATTATAGAGTGAATTGACTAAGGGAATTTAGGTGTAATCAAGAGGAGGTTCCTAACCATGAGTGATTATTTTCATCCAATGTAGAAGGTATTTGAAACTTATTTCATGTAAACCCCAGAACTAGAATGTGTAAAAATTATATGTTGAATAGGGAATGGTTGGAAAGAGGCCTATGGATATATCCCGTGTAGGGTATATAGATGTCTCAACATATCCTGTGAGAATGGAAATTAATTCATTGATTGTTATGGAATATAGTATTGTTCATATTTAACTCTTTCATTGGGAATATAATTTCATGTATTAAGAAATCACTGATAAATTTAATTATGTAGATCATTCTTGTGTATAATAAGGGAATTTAATTGTTTTGTGATGAAAACATGAGTAAAGACACATGTTTTGGTGGAGATTTTGTATAGATCATCAATGATACCCATTATTTTTTTAATACTAAATAAACTCAAATGAATTTACTTGAGTGTTTAACTTTCAATAGATATTTCTTGATAAATTATCATTAATTCCCAATGACATTAGATTCCTCATTGATTTAACTACTCCAACTATCTTGATATAACATGATTTACATGTATAATTTGGGTATAATATACATCATATATGGATAATTTTCTAATTTATACCTAATTTTGTGGACATTGTGAGAATGGATTGATTTTTTCTAGATGAAAATTATGATCAACACAATGTTTATATATTTTTATTCTTATTCCCCAAATTTTTTTCTATGATTAATGTAAGGGAATGTTTATCAGTCATAGACATGAATTTTTATTAGGACACACACTTAAGGGTTTTCTACCTGATGGGTTTTGTTCCCTTTCTATGTGGTTTCTTTAAGGTCTTGAAAACTGGACCCTCATTGTGTTGTAGTTTAGGATCATATAGATCTAAACTTCTAATAATGTTAGTTATGAGTCATATAGCTTGTAATTTCTATGTATTGTAGTTTAGGGTCTTATATAATGGACCTTAAGTTGGTTTATTTTAGGGTCTTCTAGCTCATACATTCAATAATTATAGTTTAAGGATTTATATCTCAGACCTTCGGTTTTTGTATTTTAGGGAATTTTGGATCAGTCCTTCTTTTGTTGTCGATTATGGTCTTCAGGATCAGACCTTTGGTTTCTATAATTTAGGGTCTTCTAGCTTATACCTTGTATTGTTATTTATTTTGGTATTCTATCTCAAACATTTTATTTGTTTTAGTTTATAATATTTTACTTTGGACCTTCTATTGTTCTATTTTAATGTATTTTATCTTAGACCTTATAGTCGTAGTATAGGATGGGTATTCATGAAGGGTTTGATATCCCTCCATCCTTGATGGGATTCTAAATAATGAGTGTTCATTAAGGTTTCTGATACCTTATATTCTTAATTAATATTGTGAAGAATGAATGTTCATGAATGGTTATATAAACCTAAATTCTTCTAGAAATTATGAGGGGTGAGTATTCATGGTGGTTCATGAGACCATTTATCCCAAATAAGATTCTATTTGATATATGGTGAAATATCTAGAATGTTGATTCCACATGGATAGTTAGAATATGGGATGTGTAAGTCATATCTCCAAGAGAATGAATCGAATAACATTGAATGGGGAAAATGTATTAGGGATAACCAATGAAACCTGAATGTCTTGAGTTCTACCATTGTACCACTGGGTCTCATGATGCTCAAAGTTCATTACATACAAGGAGGGTATGCCTCTAGTTGGAAGGTCAGAAACCCCTATGAATGATCCCAAAGGGATTACATGCGTGGTCATGTAAAGGGGAACCCCACTCTTTTACAATTTATTTTGAGGATTTATGAAGAATAAAGAATTTGTACTATGAAGTGGGTATTGGAGAAAAGGACTTTCCAGGAAGGGTTCTATAACCCTAAGATACTTTAGAATTTGGGTTAGGAGTCTTGGGCCCAATTCCATATTGTTTCATGTCAGGTGGTGTGATCCATTAAATGTTTTGGAAATGGGGTGTTACATTCCTTATTTGAGAAAGCGTATAATACTCAATGACGTAATGTCTAGGATGTTGAATCCACCTGAATAGTCTTGTTATGGGGATTGTAGATCATGGTCCAGGAATATCTAAGTTAAATGGAGGTGGAAACTAGTGGGAACATGCCAACCATTTACAATGGAGTGAGTCTTTAGAATTATAAGATTCCAGGACAATAACTCCATTCTTTAAGAGCGATTCCTGACATCCAATGGCCCATTTAGAGGATCTAGTCCTTCTTATGAGTCTTCTATGGGAAACAGCCACGGGAAAAAATACCAAGGTCCATGGGGTTCTAGGAGAAGGATATTAACTCACGTAACTGGTTTTGTCAGCTCATAATTCCATGGAATGATTGTGGTTTATGAAAATTTTAATATTCAAGAAGGGTTTGAGAACCCAAAAAGTTTTTTACTATATAATCAACAATATATCACTGTGATGAGATGAAAAAAATACTTAAAAACATTTTGGCTCCACCATGGGATTTATATAGAATGGATTGGATATTACTAGGGCCACTATGTGGGTCCTATGAGATTTATAACCCATTCATTTATGCTCTAATGTTTTCCAAATAAATATATATGAATAATTTAGTGAGCAAAGAAATGAATTTGGTTTTAGTCTTCCTTTTTATATTTTAAATTGAAAAGTTGTATTTTTATTTTACCAGGCCCTTTTGTTTTGGACCATCAAAGGATAAATTTTATGGTAGTGCATTTATGACAATAGCTCATGTAGTTTAAGGTCATGTTGCACATGGACATAGTATGATGGGAATGTTTTATAATATCCTAATTAGGATACCCATGTTCAATATTAGTCCAACATCCTTCTAAGAAGAAGATCAAAAGGATGTAAATCATGGATCAAGGTTCTCATGTCATGAGTAAGGATATGGGAAAACTATTCTAGGGATTTCCCCAAAAAACCCCATGTGATGAGTCCGAAAATAGTGATAGTAGGCTCAAAAGGATCAAAAAGCCCTTCCTACATGGAGAAGATATCTATTGATGGTATGCCTAAGACCATATGTGTAACAATAATGGTAAAATAGAGAGATCTTTTTCCATTACAAGAACCAAGAATGTTTTTTGGAAACCTGAGTCACCCATGAAATGAAGTGTGATTTATGGGTTGAGGGGATTAAAAAATGGCAGAATCACCATGTACTCTGGTTGAATGGGGTTAGGATCTTATGGTGCTTCGATAATGGATGATTATGGGTGATGTAATGCACAATTTAATATCATGTATTTTGGATTTATGTATCATTAAATTTAAATGTCATGCAATAAGGATGTCTTACTTTCAGTTTAATGTCATGCAGTGAGTATGTTTCGCTTTCCTTGTTGTTTAACATCATCCAGTAAGGATATTGGAACTGACATGAAAATTGATCATGTTTTCCTTAGAGACACTTTTCACTAGTCAAGGGAATTTAAATGCAGGGATCAAATTATATATATCTTCGGTATTATTGTTGGGTAACCATATGTCAGAGCCCTTCTTGCACATACCAATCATGCATGTAATAAATTTGTATATTGTTCTGACTCGTGCATGGGATAAATGTGATTTCATGACATGGATCTATTTAAAAATAGGTGTATGATTATTTTATGGTCCATTCAATGTGAAGGACTTATTTTCTATTTAGCATCATATGACTATGATATGAATGGTTCTCTCTATAGGTATGACCTATGCACGTGGAGGGGGACATCCGTCTTTTTTTATGTTGCATCTAGATCAAGGGTCCAAGATCTCGGCATCACTACATATCCAATGGTAATAATAATTAATCCACATGTATATCTTTAACATTAAACCCTATAGGATGTTCTAGTCTATATGGATATGGAGGGTATTGTCCACCTTGATTATTGGAGGTGGATTGAGGATTGGGGATCTGGGAAACAATATGTATCCTATTATTATAGGAATTAAGTCATAAATAGTTAATCAATGGGAATCTCTCCATAAAATTCTAACCCATTTATAGAGATAAAATTGGCCCCATCTATTTTTGTAGTTTTCCCTAGGATTGGAGATATGGGAGTCACTACATATCATGTGATAATAGGAATTAGGAAACAAATAGTTTTTGAGTGGGGAACTCTCAATGTAGGTCTAACCAATATGTAGATGGTGGAATTTTTCTTGTTTATTAATGTAACTGGAACCAATAATGGATATTTGGGTGTCACTATATATCCTACGATTATGGGAATCAAGCCACACATAATTCTTGAGAAAAAAATCATTTTAAAATAATTTTGAAAGTACATATGGTCCCCCAACATAAAAAGGGAACATTGTATCTAGACCCAAGACTATAGATCTGGGTGTCACTATATATCCTACATTGGTAGGAATCAAGACACATGTAGTTCTTTAATGGTGGTATTGTGGGAGACCAACACCAAGGGTAGTGGTCCTCTCATGTGAGGTCCATGGTAATGAAATATTTTAGGTCATGTAAGATATATCAACCATACAAATTAACATCATGTGGAAAGGACTCATGGTATTCATTTTAAATTATTTCATCCAAGACCATGTTAACCATATCTTGAGATAATATGTCTCTATCATGTAGGTAATCCTTTATCAGATTTTCTAAGCTCATGTGATCTATGATCAGGGTGATAAATAAGTACTAGAAAAGGTTTCTCTCATGACACAGAAGTACTCAAAGGAATGAACAAGGAATGTTTTCTTCATCTGTATGTTGTACCAAGATATAGGTTGTACATGTCCCTACATATCAGATTTTAATAAAAATCAAGCCATGCGTAGTTATGGAAAAGAATTTATTTTAATATCATGTTTTTAGGACATTATCCATGTAGTTTAACATCATGAGTTATGGATGAAAGTGACTCGATGTGAAGAGATACCACTGATGGACCCATGAATGGAGAACTGTGCATCACTATGTATCTTGTAATGCTATGAATCAAGCCACATGTTGTTCTGGAAAAGATGTTAGTCATGTCGTTTAATGTTATGAAGTAATGATAAAGGTTACCAGACATGAAAAATAAGGCTTTATCATTTTCACACATTCTGATACATTATGACTGTGATAGATATATTTTGGTCGGACCCATGATTTGTGTTATGAGATTAACAATATATACTATAATAGTAGGAATCAATCCATGTTTAGTTCTTTGATGAAAAGTTCCCTATGTGGATTAAAATCACCAACTGGGATGGGGTAACTTTATTTATCTTTTTCAAAGATCAAGTTCATGTGTGACTAATCATTAGTGAGATGATGCTTCTGGTGTAGAATAATGTTACGTGGTTAGGAATACATCCATACTATTTAATGTCATGGGGTTAGGACATGTTCTGTATAGTTTAACATCTTGTGTTCTATAAATAATTTTTTATTTTAAAATAAT
Organism: Viscum album; assembly: GCA_963277665.1. Classification (NCBI taxonomy): domain Eukaryota; kingdom Viridiplantae; phylum Streptophyta; class Magnoliopsida; order Santalales; family Viscaceae; genus Viscum; species Viscum album. The sequence goes on from OY728135.1 coordinate 460,174,298, forward strand.
GGGAACAAGAGTATTTTTTGGTATCTTAACATCTATAGTCAATATGTTGGGACACTGTGTAGTTTAACATCTTGATACAAAGATCATTTTTGTATAGTTTTACTTCTTGTGGTTTGGATATATTTTTTAGTTCAATGTCATTTGACTAGGAAATATTCTATATAGTTTAACATCATGATGTGAGGATATGTTTGGTCAGTTTAATGTCATGATACCAGGATTATTTCCTTGTCATTTAACATCATGCAGTTAGGACGTTGAGATGCTATTAAGTTTAAAGTATTGCTTCATGAATGTGATAGCCTAAGAAGGGTCTATTTTCTTTAGTGTTTTCTTAAAACCTTGATGGTCATTATTTAATCCTAGATAGTTTGTTGCCACATCAGGGTTTAGTCTAGTAATTTCCATATAATTCAATGTGAACATGTATCTTTTTATCTTTAGAAAATAAAAGTACATATCTTTCTACTCAAACATTATGATGAAATTAGTCTTTGTGGTTTGTTGGTTTTTATATATTACCATATTTACTCACCTGATCTCATTGATGTTGGTGGAGATACCATCCTCCAATATGGTATTGCTTTTCTTGAGATCATTCCCATTTTCCTTTCTCTCTGGGACTATGTAGTCATTTTCAGACATGGTAGGTAATCTAGGGGTATCTCTATCACCATCAAAAAAGATAGAGGCCATGTGAAGAGACATTGTCAACCTCAACTACCAGAGTCATTATAGATATTTCAGAGTTTATTAGTTCCTTCTACACTATCCCTAGGGATAGGATAACTCTATACATAAATTATTAATTCAACTACCTAAATCGGGTTTATGGGAAGCATAGAGTCGATGCCAAGCATAATCTAGGGATTCATTGTAGAGGTCCCCAAGTTATTGGGGGCTACAACATGTATATTTGCATACACCATTTGTTTGTTTATTCAATTTTATAAAAAAACTACCTCAACATATGTGGCTTCTCAAGACTCAAATGGGCCACTGTAACCATTTAGTATGTTGACCATACCATTGATGAATTGTTGAAGGCACCACCAAATGGAAATGAGACCAAGGCCTTCCAACTAAGACTTTATATGAAGTGTCTTACTGGATAATCATGAAATCATTATTATATGTGAGATCCCTCATTTGATCTTTGAGCTTGATCATCTAAAAAAATATATCGTCTTCATTATACCCTTGAATGGTTGGATTTGTGGGATAAATGTCCCTTTCACAATATCCTAAACATTGAAGGGTTTGAATCATGATGAGGCTGATTATGGAACCATTTCCAATCAGATCCCTCCATATTTTGACATTATCAATCCTGTCCAAAAATATAGGGGTATGATATGTACATGGATGACCTATTCTTGATCCTACTTTTTAAATGAGATAGAAACATCACATTCTGATGGAATAGTATCCACCCCATTATTATCGACTACAATGACTTCAGTATCAAAATCCTAAGGATCTGGAGGGCCTTGATGAGTTTCTATCTAATTTCTCTTGAAATATGGAAATAATCTAGGATTTAATAACAACCACCACATGATGAGGACTCTTATAGATATTAATATATTTCATAGTTTACCATCCTATGATTGGGATGTGTTCCGTGCAGTTTATCATTATATTATAAGGAAATTTTCATGTAGTTTAACATTATGTCACTAATACATATCATTTACATTAACTTCATGTGACTAGAGAGTATTAATTTTAGATTAATATAATGATACTAGTATTTCAATGTGCAGTTTAACATCATGAGACCAATACATAGCATGTACTTTAATGTCATTCCACTAGTATGTGTTGGGTAGTTTAAAATTATGTGACTATGATGTATCATGCGGTTTAAATTTTTTTCACTAAGATTTGTCAGGCTGAAACCTGTCTAGATAGTGGATTTATTATATATTTTTTTAAAGAGTTATAATGAATATTATGTATATTTCATGAGTTTTAGGATCCTATAACTCAATCAAGCCTTCCCTTCCATGCTTCTCTAACCAATATTTAATGTCAAAGAAACTCTCTGCTATGTGACCTAGACATCGGTGGTAGGAACATTAATTGCATGGCCTATCAACCACACCTCACTCAGCTTCCTCACTGCTGATAGTTTTATCCAATCAGTCTCCATGGAATAGTTCATGTAACTGTAGATATGTTTTGATGGTATGGAATATACCTTTTAATTTTTTTCATCATGAGCTAAGAAACCATGCAATATCTCCCACATGATATATATACCTATATTGGCATGGGAATGTGGCTGAGTTTGGATATTGGGGTGTGGTGACCTGGTATTCAGTGGTTTGGAGGTTGGTGCTAAGGAATTGGGGATATTAGATAACATAGAATTTTCCCACTAATTAAAAGATAATGACACTCTTTAAGGATGTATGGACATTATTGAAGTTATATAGTTTTTAGAATAACCTTAACGAGGAGGTGGAAAATATGGAAATTCCCCCAGCCATATGGACTAGGGGTCTTAAGAATATGAAAATTCCACTAGACCTATGAGCTAGGGAGAAGTGGAACAATTTGTTTATTTCACCATATAAAGGGATGAAAATATGAAAATTCCACAATCTGGTGGGATACGGAATTTCACAACAATGTGGGATTCCATAGAAAGGTTCCAGTACATCATTATGGAGTAGATAACCCATGAGAATTCCACAATTATTCCTTGGATATCCTTATTAACTCATTTGATTCAAGTGATTTTTTCCTCCATATAAATTTTCTTATCATCCTCAAGGGGATGACTAGAAGGATCCATGAAAACACCTTTTCCTATATCGATGGTTGGGCGAGTGGATGATGATGAGAGTCTAAATGTTGACCCTAGAGACTGAATCTGCTGTTTTTCCTATCCATATGATCCATTTAATGTACCCTCTAAAATTATAAAATAGTTGGTAATATATTCTTTGGATTCCTGAAAGATACCATAAATCCCATAGTTTCTTCTTCTGAAGTCATAAGGTGGGCCAACCTATTATGACTCGGATGGATACAACAAGGTGAGATTATACATTTCCAGAGTTTTATTGTTCAAATACAAGGAATATTACTCATATTTTTTTGGTATCAAATAGACAAAGAGATAAGTATGTTGGTGCTCCTCCTCAATGAAGTATCTCATTTGATGGTCTAGTTCCTGATTTTCTTTTTGGTGGGACAGTGCCCATAATACCATTTGAGGGCACAGTTCATATAGTACGGTTAGGTGGGTTAGTTCCCATAATACCATATTAGGGCTTGGATCCTCATTTTGAATCCAATACATTGGTAAAATATGATAAAAATACCACTAGACCTATAGTATGGGTGCTTAATTGAATTCTATGGTCACCAAGGATGGTTGTGGTGATGTCATAGGATCCTGACTAGGGATGATCTGGGATTGATTATGGGCCACTGTCAAAATACACTAGTGGGCCTTAGACATATTGGATATAATAGGGATATAATCCTAATCTGAAGCTAAATTATTTGTATAGCCCAAGAATATTCCCATATTGGATTCCCCAATTTTAATAGTTATGGTAGACACAACTTCCTCTATAGATCCTTGTGGAATTTTAGTCAAATGTAAATGGACATGAATAATATATATTGGATCCCTTTTAGTAATTTCATAGTTTATTGAATTTACACGGTGATTATACTCACACACCTCCCTTAAGTAGGGAGTGTATGTGTTATTCCTCTATAAGGATAATCTCCCAAAGCAATTGAATGTGGAAACAAGGGCCACTTCCTATCCTATGGCTCATCGTGGGAAATATGGATTATGGGGACTCAAATTTTGAAGGATTTCGTGTGCTGATTAAAAATTTGGGGTGGATTCGTTGTTGCGATACTCCTAGACGATGACCTTCACCAATTGGAACTAGAGTTGTTTTGTTGGGGACATCATATGTCGAGGCCTCAGGGCCAAGGTAGCTTGTCCAGCAATCTAAGAATATGTTATCACGTTTGATGATGTAATTTAGATTATAAGGAATCAAAGAAATCATGTAGAGGAAACATGGCACATTATTTGTGTAACATCATATATAGGATTACATTTTTGATCTATTACATTCACATTTAAGGGATAAATAAGTCGTCCCTTATTTCCATTGATGGGTCAGTGTTGTAAAAAATGTGTGTAGTAAACTATTTTTTTCAAAAAAATGAAGAAAAAAATGAATTAATGATACCTACATAGTCCATACATTTTGACCCATGAACGGGATGGAACATTCAAAAAAAATCATTTCATATTCCCCATTTTTTTTCCAAAAAATATGGAATGATCTCACCCCAACACTCATCTTTTATTGGTTGAAGGTGCTTTCACAATTTTATCCATCGATTTTACCATACTATTCTTTAATAGAAACCAATAATGGTTCCTATATCCATAACTAAGTATGGATATTCTTTCCAAAGGTATATAGTCCTTTGGGGTTTCAAACCCAATGTCTCTTATAAACTCACATTGGTTGAAAGGATGTGAGGTCAAGCTCATCACACCCTTTTATGGGAATTATTTCTAATTCTGGGACTCTTTTAAATATTTAAGATACATTCGAGAAATCATTTCTTGGACCCAATACAGGAATGCTAACCCATGTGTCAATAACTTGATTAATATCATGAAATGACTGGGAAAAAAATTTATACCAGGGGTTCTCTATTATTACCTTATTTATTCATAATGCTTCAGTTTATGGCCATGTTTAGAAGAAATGGAGTTTATTTCCATCAAGGGAGGTAGTTGGTGTCTTGGAGATGGGATTGAACCTCTATGAGGAATCTTATGTATCTTTTGAGGAAAGGAATCAAAACCTTCTTAGTTTGTTGTACATTTATTATGTTCATGTGACTAGACTAATCCATGAATTTTAATATCATATAGTAAGGATGTAAATATCAGGCTAAGGCTTCGAGGAGGCATCCTAAATATATTTTTAGGACAACAATAAAAGTCTATAATGTTTGTTTCTATGTAATTAATGACATAACAATATAATCCTTGATTGGGACAAATGTATATAATAATGCCTCATATTACTTCATTGAGAGAATGACACTTTTAGTGAAGATAACATGTAATCTGAATTACATCCCAATAGAGGTCCCATGTTAGGGGTATCCTTACTATTTTATTAATATAGTCATAACCATTCTCTTATCCTACCTGATGCATGCTTGGTGTGAGAAATAAGATATAGTGGAATATAGAACACATTTAATGAGAAAATATTCACAAGTGAATTACACATCAATGTTTCTTTTTAAGTGGTATGATTACCAATATAATGGTGGATATTGAAAGGGACATGGGTCTGAGGAAGGAATCCTATGTATACTATTAATAATATGAATATATGTTATCATAGTTTGATTCTTACCTAACCCACTAATGGATTTGATTTATTTAAGGTCATGATCAGTGATTACACATAAAGGGATATATGTGTATGAGTCCACTCTTCATTTGCTGATGGGTGATGGAGTATGGAAAACCCATTAGATAATTTATTCCCATTAGTCATGAATATTTGGGTTATGAAGATAATTACACTGAATTATATTCACAATGGAGATCGGTCCTTTAAAAGGCATCTTAAATATCATTGTTATGAAATGAATCATATTTCTCATAGTTCAATTAACCACTAACACATTGATGGGTTGGGGTGGGTGTTTACACTTAGAGATATTATTATTATAATCATGGGTTAGAAATGACAGGGGATTATACCATCATTGATTTCCATTTTCATTCTCATTGTATATCTCTAATATGTAAAAGAGGTACGATGACCGTAAATTGTCTCTTGAAGATGCCTGGTATGACCTAGAAGGATCATCAAAGAGCACCACATGAATAGTGTTGCATGAGTGTGTATCCCTAACCCATTTAGGACACTCCCATTATAAAGGTGGTGTGTGGAAAAAGGTTTCTAGAATAGGGTCCACATGGTATAAGTCTAACTGTGTCTTCTAGATGGAGTTGACATGTTGTATGGGATCTTCCTGACATGTTGATATGAAAGAAAAATCAAAGGGTGTCTACTTGACAATGTTGGCATGTCCATTGATGGTACAAGGATGCACAACATAAATTGGTGGGTTGGGAAATGAATCTGTTTATTCACCAGTGAGATGAAACATCATCATATCTAGTGATATGGACTCATTATGGTCCAAGTATCCCAAGTGGTTTAATTAGACCATAGTAATCAAATTGAACAAATACATCATTCCAATTTGATACGTTTAGGGCTGTCACAATTTTCCAACATCTATTGCTCAAAGGATCTAATTATAAATCCCTATAGATCATCCACACATGGTTTTAGAATCTATATGCACAAATTCTGTCATATTTTAGGTTCAAACATGGAGCACTGACAATCAATTTGATGCAACAATTCTCAACATGATCCTCTATCTTTGATCTATAAAGGGAAAATTGGATCAGTCACTCATATTGAGTGATTATCTCTCTAGGAATCAGTGGGAGAGAGAATATCTCAATTCCAATGGAGTGAATAATTCATTGGGATAATCTTATCTTCACTTATATATTGTATATTCACAATACATGATTAGGGTTCTCGTCCCCCATGTAATAAACATCTACTAAATAAGTTTTATAAATAATTAATTATGAAGAACTAAACTATATAGTAAATATTATTTATATATTATCACATACTTTTAATATATATTAAATATATTATGTGATAAACATGATCCATTAACTCAACTCCTAACTCCTAAAAACATTATACGAACCAGGAATATTAATATAATATTCGTTTGTATAATATTAATCCTCTATTTACTTAATCACTTGTAAATAAATGTAATAAAAAATTCAACCCAATTATTATTTACTTGAATAATTATGAATTAATTTATTTATTATTGATCAATAAAACTTATACAACACTTGTACCCTATGGTGAGGCCCATTAGTTCCTATATTACTATTCAACAGAATATCATAGATCCTCAAATTCACTATTGTGTGTGACCCTCTAGGTCCTTACCTCAATAGAAGTGAATAATATTCACTAAAAAAGAGTGGAATATAGATCCCATCAAGGACCCTAAATAGAAAATTAAAAGTCATAGCAACAACAACCAACCTACAAACACACACTATGTAATATAATCTCTTTGTCACATGATATATGATAAAGTAGGGTTCAAAATTTTGTTTTCATCTTATCCTTGATTTATTATTTTTTATCTAACTAGTTGGACATACCTTCATCTACCATGGAAATTAATTTATGAAGGTACTACTATCCTGATCAACCAGGCCTGATATATCTCTTACTCAACTTGAAAGTGACACATCCAATCTTTATCATTCAACCAATGTCATCCCACTAATGTCGTACACAACACAAACTACCTCGCTATGAAATATGTTATCCAAATTAGGTTAAATACCCTATGAGGGGGGTGAATCAAGGTATAAAATACTAAAACTACTACCCCTTAAGATCTTGTTTCATCATTAAACAAAACTCTCTTCTCTCCTTATATTGTAATAATGTATGAACGTAAACGAAATCATGCATGAGACACATAGATTTTACATGGTTAACCCTCACTAGGCTATGTCCAAGGAGAATATAATGGTAGTGTTACAATGTACCAAATTCACTATAGATCACTTCCAAATTACAAGGTTCGGGCTAGATCACTTCTATGCCCAGGCTCACTGCCTTTATAAATATTAGGGTCATCTCACTACATTCCCAAGAGTTAATCCCTAGGTCTCTATCTCTAACTCCTTGATAGTGGAAAGGATCACCATCTTACTATTACTTTGACAACTTCTCTTGGAAGAGATCCACTCATAGATTATTGAATTTTAGGTCCATTCAATTTACATGAATGTACACATTCTCAACTATAGATAGATGATTTACTGAAGTATCATTTTCACCTATAGATTAAATACACTTTTCTATGTATAGTTAGTTTTCATAGATTACATTCGTGAACAGTTTTAGTCACTTTGCATACTTCTTTGAGTCATATGTAGACTACCTTACTTCCTCTGTGAATTTCACTGCATCACGTGATGTGAGTGATTTATGGACCACCTCATTTTCTATGGATCGTTTCTACTTTGTAGATAGATTCTTCTTTCATGGACCACCGCTTCTCTAAAGAACCTTCTTCCTTTTTAGGATAATTTTCCCCACAAAAACCCTTTTGCAAACTCTCTCTGGGGAAACCCTTCTTGTTTTGTGGAATCCTACTTATGAATCTCTTCTCCATCACATAGTTCTTCCCCGTGAATACTTTAAGACTTCACAAAATTCTTCCCATATGAAATATGTTTTCTTATGAATATCACTCTAAGTAATTATGTGATTATCAGTCCTTATCTAAGAAAATATATCTTCAAAACCTACTAATATGTTTTACTCTAATCATTGAATCGGTAAAGCCTTCACTGGGGACTATAGTCTATGGTTGGAATAGTGCCTTTCTTTCCTCATGGTGCCTGATATCTTCTGTGACTGAAAATATTTACAGCTCCTAGAATTGAAACCTATCATCCCCAAACAATGGACATCCCACAAATGAATCACCTCCTATAAATATCATTGGACATCCTTTGTGTGACCAAAATGCTTCACGTGAACTACATTTCATCTATGAGCAATTTTTCATTCACGGTCTACATAGCTCCCATTTTGGTCCACATATCATTGTTATGCAGAAATTATGCATTTTAAAATTTCCTTATCCATTCTTCATATTTTATTTCTAATCCAAAAACTATGTTTCATGATATGAAAACCATGCTTTTTGGACACCTTTTAATAAAACATTACTTTTATAAAATAGTAAATTTTTTATTTTGATGCCCAAAAATTTGGAAAACATTGGGAAAATGTTCCACTTTAAAGACATTGTTTGGTAACATCAACTATACTCATTCACATTCATATGTATTTTTCAACAAACACGATCAACCAAAGAAACCTAAGAGGATTACTTGAGGAATTCTTTCCCGAAAAAATCATTATCATGGTTTCAGAATTGCATCAAATTATGTGATCCAATGGAAGACATTGATAATGATATCATGTTAGGAGACCAATACACATAAATGTAGATAGTAATAAGAAATGATAGTCAAAACATGTGGTGTTCCTTTTGTAAAATCTATCCTCATAATCTCAACTACTATAGATCAACAAGTGTTAACATTATGAGAAGTAGTCCTAATACTTATGATCCCCCAACACCTAGTAGTCACACATCATCTACGACCGATCAGTTTTATGTATCTAGACCATAAAAAATTACTTTAATATTACTGTAATAATATATCTAGCTTCTCATTGTAGCCTAGTATCTACAATATCCCATTAAAATGAAATGTAATCTAAATAAATTACCATAAATATGGTGGATGTAGAAGTATCCAAACTACTGTGGAAATATTATCACATGTACATATATCAAACTGTATACATGTAGTGGTGGTCAAAGTACATCACAAGTTGGGTCTACAGAACCCACTCTCAACACTCCCACTTGCAATAGAGCCAACTACTAACAAGTATCAATCCACTCTCTCTCACATTAGAATCGTGATTTTGATTAGATAAGGCATTAGTCACAGGGTCTTCCATGTTATCCTTTATGGCTACTCTACTATATAGAAATTTACCCGTCTGAGTATAATTCCTTATGAGATGAAACTTTTTATGTATATTTATTGTTCTCTCTCATGACTTGGGCTATTTGAAAAGCATCATTTTATCTGTATTTTCATAATAAACTGGAATAGGGTCTATACTATTAGGAATAACACCAATGTCTGATACAAATATGTGTATCCAAATTGCTTCCATTGTAGCATCATAAGCCTCTATATACTTCGATTCTACTATAGAATCGGCAAAAAAATATTTCATCAAGATTATCCATCTCATTGCACCACCATACATGAACCTTTTTCATCCGAACTATGATTTTAGATCATCATGGTCTTTCCAGAAACAAGAATTAGTGTATACACTCACTACTAGTTCAACATCTCCTCCATACACCAAGAACATATCTTTTATATGAATCATGTAATTCAGGATAGTTTTAATAGATCCCAATGTAACTCTCCTTGGTTAGTTTGATATATTTCCACCATTCTTAAAGCAAAGTCAACATAAAACCTTGTACATATCATGGAATAAATGATAGAACCCACTGTCAAGGCATAAGGGATTATACTCACTATATAAATCTCCTCCTATGATTGCGGATTCATTTTCTTGGAGAGGATGGTACTATGTGACATTGGCAATAACACTCTTTTGGATTGTTCCATATTATACCTTTTGAGTACATTGTCAATATATGTGCTTTGAAATTTCCCCAACATTCTCTAAGATCTATCTTGATAGATATTGAACCCCAGACTATATGTGTCTTCACCTTATTCTTACATGGAGAATAATTCATTTAACCATATATTAACAGGATATAATTCATTCACTTCGTTTCCCATAAATAATATGTCCTCAACATACAATAGGCAAATGATGGAATTCCCATTAACCTTCATATAGACACAAGGCTCATTTTTTATGAAAACCAAATTCTCTTATAGCCAAATAAAAATGAACATTCTATTATCATGATGACTACTTAAACCCATAAATGGATCTCTATATATTTCTCACCTTATTGGAATTATTCAACCTAACAAACCATTTCATGTTGTGTCATATTTTATTCTTGAACCAAAATCCAATTTTGGAAATATATTTAGAAATATATTTTCCAAATCTCATAATCATGAAAGGATGTTATTATAAGAAATATTTTGATGGATTTCATCATTTCTACTAGTGATAAGCTTTCATCATGGTCCATGCCTTGATTTTTTCTTAAACCCTTTGCTACTAATCTTTTTTTATTGGTATTTACATTACCTTCCATGTCTAGCTTCTTCTTGAATACCAATTTTCACTGAATGTCTTTTACATTAGCTAGAGGGTCTACAAAAATCACATGTTGATTTTGGTACATGGACTCTATCTCATAATTCATTGCATATTTCTATTTAGTAGCAACATAACCTTTTACTTCTTCCTTGTATGTTAGAGGTTCATCATCATCAAGGAGTAATGTGTCACCTGACTTGGTGATAATAAAACCATAAAACTCTAGTTATATAGCATATATAGTTGAACTACATAGCACTTATGTCTCGTTAACATCTTCATATCCCACTCTCTCTTATATAGATTTTTCCTATACAAACTCATGTGCATTTAGAGCATCAACTTCATCAAATTCAATCTTTCTCCCAAAATTTCAACTGGAAATATGTTCCCTTTCTAGAAATGTGGCATGTCTTTCCATTATCACTTTTCTATATGAAGGTTTATAGTGGTAATATCTTTTTTTTCTTGAGAACAACCTATAAAGATTCACTTCATGATTTGGGATGCCAATTTATCACTAGGTGTAGTCTTGAAAAAAGCCTTGCATCCCCACACACATATATGTGAAAGACTATGTTTCCTTTCATACCGAAACTCATATGGAATCCAATTTGTATCTTTAGTTAGTACTTGGTTAAGGTTATATGTTATTGTCTACAAAGAATATCCCCAAAAAGGAAATATAAGAGTTGTACGACTCATCATTGATCTGACCATGTCTAAAAATTTCATATTCCTCCATTCTCTAATGTTATTCCACTATGGTGTATAAAGAGGAGTGAGTTGGGATATAATCCCACACTCCTTCAAGTGATCAATGTAAGCCTGGTTAAGACACTCTCCACCTCAGTCAAAGCAAAGTTCCTTAATATTTTTACCAAGATAATTTTTTACTCTATGTTTGTCTTCCTTAAACATATTAAAGGAATCAGACTTATACCACAATAAGTAGATATCTCCATACCAACAATAGTCATCAGTAAAAGTAATGAAGTATAAAAAACCACCCCATGAATCTATTTTAAATATACCACATACCTAATTATGAATTAATTCCAATAATTCAATGAATCTTTCTAGCTTTTTAGAGAAGGGTGAATTGGTCATTGTCTCTTATAAACAAGTGTGACATAAATATAAGGGTTTTAGCAGAACCAAGTATAAATAACCTACTTGATTGAAATTTTTTAATAACTTCTCAATTAAATGAACTATCCTAAGGTTCCATAGGTAGGTTTTATATGAGTCATGATCACTAGTTTTTTCATTAATTGTAATTAATGGTATTTTCAGTTCAGGTATATATAATCCATTGTTAAGATATGTTATACTATAACACATGTTATCCTTATAAAAAAGGAAAAAATTATTTAAAAACATGAAATAAAGTCCCATTGTGTCAAAATATGACACAAATATTATTTTCAAGTTACTGATGGTACATAATAACTATTAATCCATATAAGAACTAAACCACTAGTTAAGGTATTGTGATAATGTCTCACTACCAAGGCTGCTAGAATCAAACAATTTTAAAATCAGAGATCTACTTTCCCTTGTATAATCTTCTTAATCCTTCTTGGTTAATGTATATGAATACAAATGTGTGAGACACATGTCATATACAATCACTACTACAAATACAGGCATTAACAACACTAAAAATCATCTTTAAGAGCGCTCAAAAAGCGCTGTAAAGCTCGACACTGATAAAGGGGGTATCCCTTTATCAGCGCTAAAAGAGTGCTGATAAATGATTGTTTTATTAGTGCTCCTTTAGTGTTGATAAACTTATCTTTTATCAGCACTTATTTAGCACAGATAAAGGTGTAGTTTATCAGCGCTTTTTTATCATTGATAAAAGCATGATTTATCAGCGCTAATAGAGCGCTGATAAATTCCCTCTCTGCTACTCCGATAAATCTGCAGCAGCACACCCGAACACCTGCAAAAAAAACAGCATCTCAATAAGCCAATTAAAGCAAGTATACCCATAAAAAATTAACTCATAAATCATAAGATAATTAGACCAAGTATACCCATACCATAATTATACCCATACACCATTAACACATAATTTATAAGTTAATCATGTACTTAAAGAAATCAATTCAAAATTCAGGGGGTTTTGGGGCTGTTCATGGGTTTGGGGTGGCTATCCAAGGGGGGGTAGGGGGTGTCTGGGGGGCTTTCCAGTTCAATCATAAGGCTCCAGATGGGTGTGTTTTATCAATACATAAATCTTTGGTCTTTTCTCTATCCACTATGCATCATGTTCTCAACCTAAAAGAAGTTATAAGGTTTGTACACGCACTGAGGTGCACATACTTGGGGGGGGGATGAATCTCATTAATAAACCCCCAATATTAAACCTGAAATAGGCTATTGTAAGTGAATGATCAGTCAATATGCACAACCTAGTTGAGAAATAACTGGAATAAAACTAATAAAAAAATCATCATTGATCCTCAAATCCATGACCATGATTAAACCCAAATTAATTTCCCAAGTGCTAAACTTTTACCAAGAATTTCTCAAGGATCTTGTTGACATTATAAAAATATAGTTTGACCAAGTCCTACCCCATCTACATCAAGACACATTGATTCTCAAGTATTAAATCTTGATCAACCATACCTACTTCATCCAATGTCAGGGTTTCTCTGAGTACGTCATTGGAACCAAACAAAAAATATAATATACCATGGTCTCCCCACTATATACATAATTATCATTGACCTCCAATATGTGAGTTTTATTTATACTCCATCATGGAAATCCACTTATGGGAGTTTTCTCATCCAGGGAATACCCTCAACAGTATCTCAGACCACCCGTATGTGTTCTTCCAATTCCGTGGCATAAGACCTACAAGGATCTCATCCCTATACTATGGGAGTACCCTTATTTAGGGAATAATACTAAGAATCATGTATTCTTTACCATATGGGAGTATTATCATACAAATAATAATCCCTAGAAGTATATCAACCCTCTAATATAGGTGTATTCTCATTTGAGGCATAATCTATATAATCATCTCAACCCTCCCCTATGGGATTATTTTCATTTAGTGAATATTCCCGATAAGAATCTCATCCCACTCCTATGGTTGTATTCTCATTTGGGGAATAATACCTATATACATTTCATCCCTCCCCTATGAGGGTATTTTCATTTAAGGAATAAGACCCATAAGCATATCCACCCTCCCAAATGGGAGTATTTTCATCCAGATATAAGCCCATAAGTATCATAGACCCAAACACATGATCACCATAGTATACCGGGCCAACCAAGACTTGATATATATGAGGCCCCTGATAGATCACATGCCATGACCCCCCATTTAAAAGATCAATGCAATCCGAATGCATTTGGTCAGATTTCCATAGGTCAGTTGTTGTTTTCAATTAAAATCTTGTCCATTTTAAACAAAATAGATACCCTTTGAGTGCTAGCGGCCACACTGTGCCTCGGATTGAGGCGAGGTTGACTTGTACACATCACCAAGGACCCTTTTCTCGTTATTATAAAATATCAATGCAATCCGAATGCGTTTGGTTGAATTTCCGTAGGTCAGTTGTTGTTTTCACTTAAAATCTTGTCCATTTTAAAAAAATAGAGACCCTTTGAGTGAAAGAGGCCACACCGTGCCTCAGATTGAGGCGGGGTTGTCTCATACATGTCACCAAGGACCCTTGTATCATTTTTATAAAAGATCAATGCAATCTAAATGTGTTTTTTTGTATTTCTGTAGGTTAGTGTTGTTTTCACTTAAAATCTTGTCCATTTTAAACAAAATAGAGACCCTTTGAGTGATAGCAGCCAGACCATGCCTCGGATTAAGGCAGGTTTGACTCTTACATGTCACCAAGGACCCTTGGATTGTTCTTATAAAAGATCAATTCAATCCAAATGCGTTGTTCGGATTTCCGTAGGTTAGTTGTTGTTTTCAATTAAAATCGTGTCCATTTTAAACAAAATAGAGACCCTTTGAGTGATAGCGGCCACACTGCGCCTCGTATTAAGGCAGGGTTGACTCTTACACATCACCAAGGACCCTTGGATAGTTCTTATAAAAGATAAATGCAATCCGAAAGCGTTTGGTAAGATTTATTTAGGTTAGTTGTTGTTTTCAATTAAAATCATGTCCATTTTAAACAAAATAGAGACCCTTTGAGTGATAGCAGCCACACCGTGCCTTGGATTGAGGCGGGGTTGACTCATTCACGTCACCAAGGACCCTTGGATCATTCTTATAAAAGATCAATGCAATCCGAATGCATTTGGTCGGATTTCCATAGGTCAGTTGTTGTTTTCAATTAAAATCGTGTCCATTTTAAACAAAATAGAGACCCTTTGAGTGCTAGCGGCCACACCGTGACTCGGATTGAGGCGGGGTTGACTCGTACATGTCACCAAGGACCCTTGTATCGTTATTATAAAATATAAATGCAATCCAAATGCGTTTGGTCAGATTTCTGTAGGTTAGTTGTTGTTTTCAATTAAAATTGTGTCCATTTTGAACAAAATAGAGACCCTTTGAGTGCTAGCGGCCACACCATTCCTCAGATTGAGGCAGGGTTGACTCATAAACGTCACCAAGGACTATTGGATTGTTCTTATAAAATATCAATTCAATCTGAATGCGTTTGGTCAGATTTCCATAGGTCAGTTGTTGTTTTCAATTAAAATCGTGTCTATTTGAAACAAAATAGAGACACTTTGAGTGCTAGAAGCCACAACGTGCCTCGGATTGATGCGGGTTGACTCTTACATGTCACCAAGGACCCTTGGATTGTTATTATAAAAGATCAGTGCAATATGAATGTTTTTGGTTGGATTTACTTAGGTCAGTTGTTGTTTTCAATTAAAATCTTGTCCATTTTAAACAAAATAGAGACCCTTTGAGTGATAGCGGCCACACCATCCCTCGGATTGAGGCAGGGTTTACTCTTACACGTCACCAAGGACCCTTGGATCGTTCTTATAAAATATCAAGGCAATCTGAATGCTTTTGTTCAGATTTTCGTAGGTTAGTTGTTGTTTTCACTTAAAACCGTGTCCATTTTAAACAAAATAGAGACCCTTTTAGTGATAGCGGCCACACCATCCCTCAGATTGAGGCAAGGTTGACTCTTACACATCACCAAGGACCCTTGTATCGTTCTTATAAAAGATCAATGAAATCCGAATGTGTTTGGTTGGATTTCCATAGGTCAGTTGTTGTTTTCAATTAAAATTGTGTCCACTTTAAACAAGAGAGACCCTTTTAGTGCTAGCGGCCACACTATGCCGCGGATTGAGGCAGGGTTGACTTGTACACATCACCAAGTACCCTTGAATCATTCTTATAAAAGATCAAGACAATCTGAATGCATTTGGTCTGATTTCCGTAGGTCAGTTGTTGTTTTCACTTAAAATCATACCCATTTTAAACAAAATAGGGACCCTTTGAGTGGTTCAACATTCTTGAATGTAGCTGGTGCATATCATATGTTAAAATGGGAAAATTACTCATTAGAGAAAGGATATTTTATTTAATAACAATTACAATTTTCCTATGAACATTTACATACAACAATGTTTCATCTTTTGATCCCCTTAACCCCTCTCAAAAATGACCACAAATTGTACATGTCCCCAAGTCAGATATTCATTATATTTGTGTACAATCTTCCATCAGGTATCTGGCCCACTCATTTATGAACACATCTATATCGTCTTGTCAGTATGAGTCTTTTCAGCATTCAAAGTAGTACTGCAAAAGAAAAAAAAAGAATTAATAAATAACTTAAACGAAATAGTAGTTTTTTTAAAATACCTCTTTAGGGATGCTAGTTTGACGATGAAAAACGATCTATTTTATAAATTTACAAACATAGTAACCACAATCATTATCGTTTGTTTGTTTTGGACACTGCAAAAAAATTGATCATTAGGAGAATAAGTAACTTTTGTTGAGATGTGTTTGAATAGTGAAATTTTATTACATATACCCCGATATTTGTCCAGACGTAGTACTTGCATGCCTCCTTATGCTTTTCCCCTGTCCTCATTCCTTTTTCTAGATGATAATGATACACCACCCTATCATAACATAATCCTCAGTAAAAGATAATATAAATTATATTACTTGATGTTTATCCCTAAAACGTAAGATGTAGCGTCTTACAGATTTAGAAACTCTATCATGTGTGGTCGGTTTGATGGATATCTCTGCTCTGAATCCAGAAAATAAATCTTCGGAGTATCCAAGTTCACCGCAATTAGCATCCAATGTTGCCTAAAAACACAA
Source organism: Viscum album (assembly GCA_963277665.1). NCBI lineage: Eukaryota > Viridiplantae > Streptophyta > Magnoliopsida > Santalales > Viscaceae > Viscum > Viscum album. The sequence goes on from OY728135.1 coordinate 460,191,614, forward strand.
AAAGAAATAAGTAATAAAATAAGTGAAAATACAATTGATATGCTTTAATCATAGAGTATTACCCCTGCATGGTTGGTATTAGGAAAAGTCTGTCATCTGTAATCTTGCGTTCAAATGTTTTCAGCAAGTCGTTCACTATTGCATCCTCTTTTGATGGCTCTATTTTTGTTAGGTGTGTTTATGTTATATGAGGACTAAAAAGTCCAAATCTTGGATCATGGGAAAATTCCTTCAATTGTTTTTCATAAATGCGTTTGTCAACAATATAAAATGCATTTAGTCATAATTTTCACATTAGATCAGCTTTTGGAAAATCAATTCATGGAAACATACCTCATATATACATTTACAACTGTGATGCCTAGCCAACTGTTTTCAAGGATTTCATTTAAATCTTCAGTAGCAATGAAATCTTGACATTCCTCTCCGTATATATTCTCTTCGAAAGCCACTATATGACTATTACCATATTGTAGCTTCATATCCACATGAGTCCTCAATGCTAGTAAATGTGGATAGAGAACAGGTGGTGTTATTGTGCTTCCAGTAACTCCTTGGGATCGGCTGGTCGATCCTTTAGATGGTTTTGAGACGACATTTGTCACCCCCTTCCCTTTCTCCGTCTATAACAACAATCATTGGTTCAGACCCTTTTTTCATTAATTTTTAAGGGTTTAGGTTGAAAAGAAAAGGAAATAAATACCTCTTTGTCCACATGTACTCTTACAAGTTCTGATGACCATGTAATGAATGTACCAATAGCCTTTTCGACCATATGAATATCATCGTCATCAAGTGGAATATGTAGCTCTGCCTTTGGCTCATGAGCTACAGTAATTGTCACTTTCAGATGATCTTTCAGAAGTTGTCTATTATACAGTGTGGCATCTGGGATATTGAACACGGTATCCCTCGCTACAAGGTGATAGGTGGGTGTTGACAGATATAAATCACAATCATTGTCACCCTGTAGATTAGGAGTACAGAAAAATTAATAGTGTTTGTCTGATTCATATTTCTTGGGAACAATTATTATAATATTGGTTACCATGGCTAAGACAGTTCTTTGAGGCGAATGGCTCACCTCAAAGCTGGTGGGGGGTGGGTCGGGATGTTCATGTGGCGGTTGTTCTTGATTTTTGGCTTCCCTTTTCTTCCCACCCATAAAAGTTGCTAGCAACTCTCCCTGCCATTGCAATTGTTCTTCAAGGGTTGCTATTTTTTCATTCATTTGTTCCAATTTTTCATCTGTATCATCCATTTTTTTCTTCTTCTCAAAATATACTTAGGGTGTCACCCCGAACCCTACACCTCTGACACGACCATATTTTTCTGGCTACTTCAAAGCCGTCGATAATAGGTCTGTATCAGCTACATGAGTAGCCTATTCCTGTGACTATTGGATATAGAAAATAACTAATTATTTTTATGTAATTGCAATTTTAATCAAATTATTTTATCGTCGTGTCATAATTACACATATTTCCCACACTTTCTGTGTGTTCTCATCTACTAACTTCCCCTCTTTGTTCACATGTTCCTCCTTCCATATCACATGACATGGGATGGAAGTGCATTTGGTTTTAGACTCATCAATCTATATATAAACCCAGAAAAATAATTATGATGTTGTTTATTGGCACCTAACAATATTATTGTAAATTTAAAATATGTACCATTTTCTTTTCTAATGAAGCGTACCCCATCCTTTCTTTACGATAGGGGTATGTTGGTTTTGAAGCACATTCCTTATTTTCAGTATAGAGTTTCTGTTTCATAAATGAAATATTGAAAATCAAAGTGATGAATACAGGTATCCTCAAACAATGTATAATCACTCACAATGTACCTGAAACTTCTCATCCCCACGACGACCAATAAATTCATCTCATGCTTCTTTGGATATCAGGTGAGCGTAGACAATGGGTGGGTACAGATTTATTTTACCTTTAGAATCTTTGAGGTGGCATCTTGTTAAAATAGTGTGAAAACCTCGATAAATATTTCCTGCAAGCATTAGTAAATAATCCTTGTGTGAATCGTCTACTATAAATGTACTCTACAAGAGATTGAGAAGAGTAAGACACTGCTTCATTATTTTATTTACTAGTAAATTAAAGAAATAAATTCATAATGTTACTGTAATTTCTACCCAGATCACAGCCTTCAGCCCGGACAAAACATGCTGCCATGAATCTATGTCAATCAGCACGCGTTGCCGAGTGACAACTCCAATTTAGCTGCTAAACATAGCCTTGTTGGGATTCACATGTTGGCCTCGTGCATTCCATCCAACATCAAATTTGATGCATTTGCTTTTCGCCTTATGAATTTTGGCTAACACCGTCAAACTACGGCGCACCTGTGATTTCTGCGATGCTGGTCCTTCATTCCTGACCATTTCATCGATATCAACATCATCTATATGTTCATCTAGAATGGTATCAATGACATGTGTTGATGGTTGTTGGACCTCAACACTAAGAGCAGCAGGAGATGCAGTAGCAGGAGCAGCAGGAGGAGCAGTAGGAGGAGCAGCAGCAGGAGGAGCAGCAGGAGCAACCGGAGCCGCAATAGGAGCAACAGCGGCAGCAACATGAGCTGCAGGAGCAGCAACAGGAGCAACAGCAGCAGTAGCATGAGCTGCAGGAGCAGCAGTAGCCGCAGCAGTAGCTGATTGAGAGACTTGTTCAGCCTCAAGGTTAGGAGCATCAGAATGTGCAGAAGTCATTATCTACAAAAGTAGTTGAATAGTTAATTCAGATTACATAAATTCTGGAATGATAAGATAATAACATGAGATAACAAGATCTATATTACAAAAAATATATAACATGTTTACTGAACTCTCTTTATTTTTTTCAGAGGTTGAAGGGATTTGACACCTCTATCGACTATCCAAATCCCTTCATTGTGGTGTCCTCTAACATACAAAACATCATCTACATTGGGACCTCTTCGAAATGATTACGACGTACCACTAAAAGGATCATCCTCAACTGCATTTTCATCGGAACCTTCAGTAGTTTTGGACGATAACAGAACAATCAACCACTTTCGATTTGCAGGATCTGGAACATAAAAAACTTGTACCGCTTGTGATGCCATTATAAACTGTTCGTCATTGTACCCTTCTTTACTAAAATCAACTTTCACAAATCCCCATTCATCTATTTTAACACCACTGTTGTTATCAATCCATTTTCATTGAAAAATCATCAATTGGAATGTCATATAATCCAACTCCCATATTAGTTTGATAATGCTAAAGTATGACATATTTGCATAAATTGGATTTCTATCCTTACTACCAGAAACATGCATTGCTTCTGCCACTAGTGTAAATCCACTATTTTTCATGGTACTATCTTCATCATGTTCATCTGTATATAATTTATAACCATTAATTACATAACCACTGTAAGATAATACATACACACTTGGTCCAGTGGCTAGCCATAGAAGATGTTCTGAAATTGAATTCGTATTTTCATCCAACTGCTTAAAAACATGGTCCTGAAACCATCCTATAAACTGGTGATTATGTGTATCTAATTACAATTTTTCATCCCTCGATGGATTCAACTGCCTAAGCATTTATTTGTGAGTTTCAATATATAGAGCAACCTCCCAACTGTTATGCAAAACATAAAGATGAGCCTTCTCCTGATCTGTAATACTGATTGTCACAACTTGTCTTCCAGAAATTCCCCTACCCTCAATGTGTCCAGTGTGACGAGATTTCGGGAGACCAATGCTTTCCACATCAGATAGGTATTCAGTAAAAAGTTCAATGGCTTCCTCAACAATATATCGCTCTACTATACAACCCTCTGACCGACTTCAATTTTTTACATACCCTTTCAAAATATTCATATACCATTCAATAGGATACATCCATCTATAGTGCGCAGGACCACAAAGTCTAATATCTCTCACCAAGTGAATCATCAAATGAACCATCATATCAAAGAATGTTGGTGGGAAAAACATTTCTAATTCACATAATATGATGATAATTTCTTTTTCCATAGCTGGAAATTTTCCCGGGTCTAAAACTTTTCTACATATAGCTTTGAAAAAGAAACAAAGTTTGGTTAACGTATGGAGAACATTCTTAGGCAAAATGCAATGCAAAGCTATAGGAATTAGATCTTGCATCAAAACACGGAAATCATGTGATTTCAAACCTTTTAACTTCAAATAATTCATTGACACAATTTTCTTGATATTCGATGAGTACCCCTCTGGAACCATTACATCATTGAAGAAGTTGAAAAACTGATATCTCTCCACCCTAGAAAGAGTATAAGCAGCTGGAGGAAGAAACATTCGATTTTCATCCTTCACGGGAGACAACTCTTCTCGTATTCCAATGTCAACCATGTCCAACCTTTTATTAATTCCATCTTTTGTTTTTCCAGGAGCATTTAGCAATGTTCTGATAACACTGTCACATATATTTATTTCCACATGCATCACATCAAGAAAATGCCTGATGTACAATCAATTCCAGTATGGTAATTCAAAAAAAAACTGATCTCTTTTTCCAACTGATTTTCGTAAGGTTTTTCGAAAATGGTTTACCGAAAATATTGTTCAGATCTTTTACTTTCTCAAACAGATGATCACCTGTTAGTGGAGACGATGTTGCGCATTTTTCCGAACTTCCATTGAATGATGTCGTCCAAGATCAGTACTTATTCCAATGAGGTAGAAATATACGATGTCCTAGAAACAAATATTTCGATGAATGTTTCAACCTAATTGATTTTGTATCTTCTTCGCACACGGGACACCCTTGAGTTCCTTTAATGTTATATCTTGACAAATTTCCATAAGCATAGAAATCATTTATTATCCCATACAACATCGCTCTCAACGTGAAGTATTCACTTTTATAAGCATCATACACCATTACACCTGAGTCCCACAATAACTTCAAATCCTCGATCAAAGGAGATAGATAAACATCAATATCGTTACCTAGTTATTTTGGTCCTGATATAAGCATAGATAACATGATGATTTTCCGCTTCATGCATAACTAGGGCGACAAGTTATAATTTACCAACATAACAGGCCATGTACTATGAGTGATGGTTTGAAAACCAAAAGGATTCACTCCATCTATAGATAACACAAGATGAAGGTTTCTCGGCTCTTTTCAAAATTCAGGATACTCATGATCAATTTTCTTCCATTGAGGAGATTCGGCTGGATGACGTAATAACACATCTTTATTTCTTTTATCTGCATGCCACGACAATTGTCTTGCAGTTTCTTCACTTCCATATAGATGCCTAAACCTTGTAATGATTGTAAAGTACCATACAAATTTCGTAGGATTGGATTTATCTTTCTTGTATCTAGAAGAACCATACTTTGGGCATTCTATAAGTGATTTATTCTCTTTGAGAAACAGTATACAGTCTTTCAAGAAGGCAAGTATTCTTTCAGAAATCTTTCCCATCGAGCGTAGCATTCACCTAGCTTCATTTGTCCGGCTTGGGAGCTCATTATCTTCCTGGAGCATGTCATTCAAGAGAGCAAGTAGTTCCGTAAAACTGATATCACTCCATCCGTTTCCTGCTTTCAATTTATACAACTTCAGTACAGCTGACAATGTTGTATACTTAGTGCAAGCAGCATACAATGGCGTCTTTGCACAACTCTTTAACTTCTCAAACAATTTTGGGAAATCACGGAGTTCATCTTGAATTGACTTTGTAGAGACCCTAAGCCTGACATACATGGACATTACATTACTTTTGCGGAATACTTAGTACATAACAAAAACACACACACACGGACCGTAATAGTTTAGTGTCTTTGGAAACTCGGAACGTAATCTTCTAATCATGGTGAAAGATCTTCATCATCTCCCATAAAGATCTTACCTTTTTTTCTTACCTAAAACCTTTCTTTATATCCTGGGGAAAAGAAAACATAAAAGGGTGAGCTCAAATTCTCAGCAAGGGTAAACAAAAGAAATATCAATCACATCATATTCATAAGAACATAACATTTTGGAAATCTTAACCTGCAAAAGAGATCATAATATCATAACATGGGATAAATAATAGTAGTGAAATGTAATCCTAATAATCATAACTTAAAACATGAAACTATGTGGTGTACACACATAATCATAGATAATCCTTTCTTATTAGTCAAGACTCATTTCCAAGACTATCTTAGTGGACAAAGTCCATTTCTGAACAGAGTTCATTCCTCGTTTCAGTCCTGCTTCACTGAATCGGTTTAACCTGTCGTTCCAGCCATGTCTATCTCATGAGATATAAAATCTTTTCCCAATGCATTGGAGGGAGATATAGGTCCCACCCATCTCATAATGATACCATTCTTATGTGTGCCACAAAATCATAAACCATACATCATAGCATAACCCATGTAATAATAATGGGAATCTTAAACATCGTGACATCATAAAACAATTCATATAAGATAAAGGAATTCATAAAAATAATTCCATCACAACATAGTCAAATTAATGTAATAATAAGGAAAGAAACAGAACCCTTTATTATCTTAGATGGAAAATAATTTTGAAAAAACACTTGAACTCCATTCTTGAGGAAAATATCCTTTCTAATTCAAAAACACTTTTCCTTTCTTAACATGTCATACAATTATAAACTAGAAGAAGTTGATTAAAATTAACTTGAAAACTTGTAAATTAAGCTTCTTGGAAATAATTTTTTTAAAAATCCATTCATGTCGTATAAGTTAAAAAAACATTCTTCTCGTACTTTTGTCGGAAAAGTCAAAAAGTACCTCGTACGAAAAACGACAAAAGATTCCTTTTATTTCTTTTACTAAAAACTCACTGAAGGGTAAACTTGGATTTAAACAATGGTAGGTGGATGGAAACAATATTACATATTGAGTAATCATGGATGTGGATGATAAAATACACCCCAGTAAATACCAAAGTATAAACAATCTCGGATAAAATGAGATTCTGATATTTTCCTTACCTTAGGTTCGATTTGCTTCGTAAGTGTCCGAACCTCATGTATAATGATTTAAATAATGTCATTTACTTATTCCAGAATCATACTCATTGTTATGATATCATATATGGTTCACTTATGACTTTATATTACCCGTTCTTTTGTAAATTCCATGTTAAAGAGCGTTTTGGGTAAAATTGTTTCATTTGTCGTCCGTGTTTTGACTTGTAATTGTTCATATGATTACTTAGATCATGATTACTTAATTCCAGAATATAAAACATTATTTATATAAAATATATATTCAGAATATACATATATATAATAAATCATTAAATGGAATGAAATACATCGTTCATGGAGACGGTAGGTCGTACGTACGCATGAACGCTGTTTTCGTTTCCTTATTGAGTTGAATGGAATTAAGTAGATGACATACATATATATACACATAAATCCAGTATCATTATTATGTCATATATTTCATGATTACTTATTATATATACTTTATAATCATTCATGAATGGTTAACGTGGAGAATGAATCTCATCGCGTCGTGGAGACGGTATTCCGTACGTACGCACGAGCGCTGATATCGTTCCCATGATCGTGGAATTGTATTGGAGTGTATGTATACTATTTCAGAATCAATATAAATTTACAATAATCATATATATTCATTATTTACACCATTATACCCATCCAAGTAAGGTGGTGTTGGAAAATAGATTACACCACGGCGTGGAGACGGTATTCCGTACGTACGCACGCGCGGTGATTTCATTTTCCGTAGGATGGATAGATGGTGAAATAGGGTTGTTTCATACTTATAATAACATATCAGTATATGAGTGATACTTATGTTATTACTTCATGATTAAACAACAAAATATGAAGAAGTGGAAGAAGAAATAAAGATGAAAGAATCGGTAACGGGCATTACCTCTTCTTTGAGACCTCCTTTTAGGGCACTAAAATTGGTCTTTGAAGAAGACCAGGACCTCTAGGATGTTTCTAGGGAAGTGGAGAGAAGAAATTGGCAGGGGTTGGCTGAGCTTGAAGGCTCAAAATGGTGTGAGGAAGAGAGGGAGGAGAGGGGCACCTTTGGAATAACTAAAAATATTATTTTATTATAAAGCCAAATTCGGTTTTAAATAGCTCCAAATTGATTTATTTCAAAGCTAAGGTGGGGATGGGTCGCAATCCTCTCATCCAATATAATTTAGACAAGTTTAGGTTCCTATTTTAACCTTATCATTTATATTTATCTTTAAGTTATATAATTTTACTTTTACCGTGTCTTTTTGTGTTCTTACACTATAAGGTTAATAAACTTACTATAACAAGCCAAACGAACCCCAAGTTGTTTATTATTAATATATATAACCTTATCTAAGTCATTTGGCCGAACCTTAGATTTTTAGGAATAAAATAACAATTAATAATATAATATTTGTTTTAAAAACTATTTTATGTCAATTTTGACACTATTTAGTAATTAATTTTTGTGAAAATCATAACAGAATGATTAGTTCGAAAAAAATTAATTAAATCAATAATAGCATGTCATATTAACATATAAAATTATTGGAATTAATAAAAAGTCTCAAATTACATTTATTTGGGTATTTATAACATCAATTATGTCAATATTTCATTAATAGGATAATTACTGCATCATCATTGTATCGTAAATAAATTAAGTTATTTTAAGTCTAAAAATTATAAATAAACTACCCTTATGTTGGAAATCTCTTTATCTTTCTAATTAATATTTATAGTCAAATTTATCTTATGTATAACCCTATATTAAAAATGATTTAGTTATTAAACTTTGATTTTAACTATTTTAGCCCTTCTTTAAATAAATTGATAATAAATGTCCTAATCTAATCCAAGTGGGACTAAATGGTCATATTTTATTCCTAAGGTTGTTTTTGGTCAAATTACACTTATCCAATAGAATTAGGACATGTGTTAGGGTGATAATAATATCATTTTTACCCTTAATTACCCTATTTACTTTTAATCGTGGTAAATAAAAGTAAAAAGTTACTATTCACCAAAAAATTATTTTTCTTCTCATTGAACCACATTTTACTTACTGACATCTACCGTGTCTCTTTGATTTTCTAAATTCCACTCACAGAAGCGGTAAAATTTAGTTTTATGAAAAATTCTTTTTTTTAAACTACCACTTAGTGGTTTCACTATTCACCAAAAAATGAAAGTTTCCAGAAAAATACCAAAAATTAGGCCTAAGCTATATTTGATATTATGAACTCATAAATGATGTCTATTTTACCAAATTCAAAACATATCAGTTTAATTAATTAATTTAAAAATTAATTCGCGTCGTCAAAACAAATAGTGTTTTCTTAAGAGATAATAACTATCAAAAGATTGACACTTATTTATGTCTGGTTTAAATGTGAAATTACATCCAATGACCAACATTGTATTAAATTGTAAAAATATATTCTAAATATACTTTAAAACCACTAAAATTAATAATTTATCACTATTAATTATTTCGATTAAAAAGGTTGTTTTTAATTAAAATTTAGTAATTTTCACTATTCATCAGAAAATGAAAGTTATCCGAAAAGTACCAAAATTTCACCCTAAGATAATTTCGATATTCCGAATCAAAAAATGAAGTCCATTTTGAAAAAATAAAATTAAAAAAATTTCAAAAATTGGTTATTACTATTCAAAATGGCTACTTTTAATAATATTTTAATAGCATATCGTTGTTTAGTGAAACTCGGTATTGCGTACTACACACGCTATCGAGGAAGGTCGTGATTGCGTGTAATGAAAGGCAAGTCAAGGATGCGTGTTGTGCAAGGTCCTTTTGGTGTAGCATACAACACAAGACATTAATGAAATTAAAAAGAATATTTTTCATAAAATCTCGGGGTGTTACAGTCTTTGTCATTTCCTCAATACGATCTTCATCATCATTGACATCTATAATCACATCCTCCATACAGTCTTCTTCATTATCCATATTTTTATTCATATCTGACGATCAATAAAATGCAGTTTTATCCCAGCCAGTAGCTACATTCACTTTTTCTCCATGTTTATTCGAACATTTATAACTCCGAACTATTCCGTGATATATCAAATGTTCTTCCAACTCCTCTGGAGTAAGTATTCTAGAATAACAACAATGTAAACATGGGCAAAGGATTTGAGAAGGATCCTTTGCATGATCCTTTTCAAACATGATGAACTCTTTCACTCCATTCTCATACTCTATTGTTAATCGATTAGCATCCATCCAGTCATTATTCATCTCCATCCTATTTGAATCTCAAATATTAGAATTTATGGTTCAATTACACAAAACAAGAATTCCAAATACAGTAGAAGAGAACCACTTCCTTATAAAAATAGAGATTAATAGAGCCTAACCATTAGTATTTATTCATCTTCATTAAATATAATTACTTTAGATTCATTATAGTTTCCTCAAATCACCCCATACCAAACACAAGAATAATCAAGAATGATACATCTACCACTCCTAGGTCTCTGCCCTACATTCAATATCATCATGCCTAAATACTCACTGCTGGTGGAAGTGAAACCGTTCCTGATGATCATGCCATGATGAAATGGAAACCAAAAGGGAGAGTGAATCAAAATACCCCAAACAAGATAGAAAAACATGGTATTTTAGAGTAGGTTAGTAGATTTCATGTTGGCTAGACACCTATCTAATAGACTCCACAAGTGGTGATGGCCCCTATAGTTTTTTCACCAGGTGAAACTGTCACCTAAGAAGCTGAGATCAATGAGGCCCTTCCCAACCATGAACTGAACAAACTCCATGATGGCCTTCCACTGGAATGGGCTTCTACCTTTCCTTTCCTTTGGGTTGGAAATGACATTAAAGTCACCCCCAACAAACAATGAATGGTGGTTGGGATCGAAGGTATTTTTTTCAAAAGGACAATCAATCCCTCTCAATTTTTTAAAATACCAATACCATAAACCATTTAAAAATAAGACATTTTAATTTATTTTAGAAATAATTCCCAAAAAAATTCAATAAACAAACACATGCCAAACCATTTGGAATTTTATTTAAAGAGTCAACTTATCTTTATTTTAAACCATGATTTTCATTTATAATATCAAATCCACCGACGGTAGAAGGAAACCTAATTTATTTCAATGAAAAAGATTAATTCACAATAAGATACCATCCATTCCATATATTATTTTCATTAATTGGGTTATTTTGTGCTTCAAAATGATTAAAACATGTCTAACCAACTTCAAAGGGATAAAATATGAATTCATGAAACACATGAATCTCAAAAAGAAGATATAGTATAGAAACACCCACTTGGAATCTGAATGATTCTACTCAAATGAAGAACATCATACATCTCCAACTACATCGATGCTTTCTTGTATACAACGACACTACTAGCTAGATAGTGACCCTCACCATGAACACCATACATCTTCAAATAAGAGACTACAACCACTAACCATAAAGAACATTATAAGATGGAAATATACTAAGAACACATCCCTTCACCAAAATAAGAGACTACAACAACTAACCATGAAGAACCACTAAGAGCATAATTTGAAACCTAAGGAAAGGTACACCCAAAACATACCAATGAATTCAAATGAAATACTTTCTAAACCAAACCTTTGAAATCCTAAAATGTTCCTAACTTCAAACCCCATCATATCTCCTAATAAAACTCTTTAATAACATTATTTCATGGCCTATACCCATTTAGACCCCTATATTGGTTAGTAGATTATAGTGTAGTGACCCCCTAAAACCATCCTCCAACATGTGATGGGTTAGTGAATGCACTGAGGGTATTTATCATAACCATGTGCAATGTACTTGTAATAATAAATAATTGATATAGTTTAACATCAAGTTTTATAGATGATTTTTCAAATGATACCAAGTGAAATTTAGTATGGTAAATATGTGTGATAAGACATTTTTGGTCTAACTAAAATGGGATATATCCTAATGAGTGTATTATGGATTCACAAAAAATATGACTCTATGTGGTATAGGGTTTTTTCAACTAGTAGGAGTATGGACCACATAGTGAATATGGTCCTCTATGTGTGGGAATGTTTTCATTTAGAGTATGGCCTAATATGTATGGTTCCCATAGAATAAGTCCCATTTTAATTGGATATTTGGGCTCATGGGTAATTTTTTGATGCCTCTACTGGGGAAATCACTCAGGCTTGAATCTGTTTCCTTGGGCTATCCACAATCCTCATAACCTACCTTACATATTTACAAAGGTGGAAAGAGTCCACCTCCATGGTTGATAATATTGTCCCCTTGATTGGAATGGGAATATGGGATGTTAGATATTCCTTCTATAGTTTCCTTCTTGGAGTATGATTCTTATTCTGGGTCTCTGTTCCAGATATAAGACATGTTTGTGAATCTAGTTTTTGGTTCTACTCTCTAGTGGACACAAGTTAATTACAATTATTATTCTAGTTACAGGGAATATACTTTTAGTTGAATATAATAATGGTGATGAGTGTATTGATAAACTATAAAATTCATCTAAAATTGAGGTTATTAATTTTTCATTAGCTCATGACATGAGGTGTATTATCTGTAATACATGAGTCATACCATGATTGATAATTGGTAACTTATTCTTATTGTAGAAGGAATTTAAGTCTTATAACCTCTATAATCATATGCTCATTACACAAGGTGGATCACATTTTTCATGTGAGGAATCTACACCATTTTGGTTCATAAAATATATTCATAGCACATAAGGATTTCTATATTCATCAACTAATGAATCGTGTTCTTATCACACCAGGTACGAACATAAGATCATCTACTTATGAAAGTGTTTCGAGATCTAATGCTCATCACATAGGGGATTCTTTGGCACATCGCCTAGGAATATCATGCTCCTCATGTGAGGCATAATCCTAGGATCATTACCTAGGAGATGAATAAGAGATCTTATGATCATCACTTAGGGGATTCTTAGGCATATACCCTAATGAATCTATTTGTAATCTAATGAAGTATAATCAAGGGACCATTATTTGGGAGATAAAGAAGATCTCATATTCCTATGACATAGGGACTTCATATTCTCATCACCTAAGGAAACCTAGTATTATCACCTAGAGTTGGATGTTTCCTGAATTAAGAGTGGTCATAGGTTTATATCTCGGTAAAGGAACTCACATATTTGAATTTTAGAAGAGGGAACCACCCGATACACTCATCGCGTAGGGGGTGAGCATAGTTTTATAGACACCATTTCATTTTTATCCATGATGTTATTCAATTACCACCAAACCCTTTTCAATTTCATCATTAAAAACTATATTCTATGTCACTGGGAAACTAAAAGGAAAACCCATATCAACTAACGATGTCATCTCCCATAATAACCCACTCATTACAACTTTTTAACAATGGAAAGGTTGATGCTTCCACCTGCACGATTTACCACCTCAACCATCTCACATTTTCCCCCAATGGAATCTATCAAAACCAAACTAATAAAAAACTTCTCAAACAACCCCACCAAAAGAAAATGATGATTTTAAATAATAAAAGTAAACAAGAACCATGTTCTTGATAAATATAATGAAAATTAGTAAACACATGTGAATCATCCCCTTTACATAATTTTCCATCAAGTATGGTTCATTTTCTTCAATCAGTCAATCCATAATACTCACCCATAGAATAAAAAAGCACGTTAAAAAAATGATATACAAATGGGAGAGGAGAACAATATTGAAAAAATATTTGGAAAACATGACTTAAAGGAGGTTTGGAAAACCGAAGATTGAAAGCGTTGCGGGCGGCAGAGGTCCAGAAAACTGAAGCTCGAGGGCGGAGGATGTCCGGCAACATGAACTCAGTGGGCAGCGGAGGTCTGGAAATGAGAAGCGAGGGCGGCGGAGGTCCGACAATGTGATCTCAGTGGGCGGTAGAGGGGAGTCGTAGGGTTCCAGCACCGTAAGAGCTTTAGGTCGCGATAAAACAAGGGCACTATGCGACCGACATTATAAAAAAATGCACTAAGGTTTTATCAGCACTAAAAAAGTGCTGATAAAGGTGTCCTTTATCAGCGCTTTTTTAGTGCTGATAATAGTACCCATTATCTGTGCTAAAAAATCACTGATAAATCCTTACTGTATCAGTGCTAAAATTTTAGTGCTGATACAGGGAGTCTTTATCAGCGCTTTTCTAGCGCTAATAAGGGGTCTTTTTATCAGTCCTATTTTAGCGCTGATAAAGGTTACCCTGTATCAGCACTAAGATTTTAGCGCTGATAAAGGATTTCTTTATCAGCGCATTTCTAGTGCTGATAGAGGGCCTCTTTATCAGCACTAGAAAAGCACTGATAAAGAGTCCCTGTATCAGCGCAACAATTGTAGCGCTGATAAATAACTCCTTTATCAGCGCTAAAATTTTAGCGTTGATACAGGGAAACCTTTATCAGTGATTTTTCTTAGCGTAGATATAAGGGGTCACTTCCCTTGCCCATTTTTGTAGTAGGGAATACACAATTTTTTGATTATGAGAGATTTCATTCAATTACTAGAATACCAATAGCTGAAGTGTAACCTTGTTTATTCGTTAAAGATCTACGATTTTTATTCTAGTGGCCTTTATTACCACATAAAAATCCAATATCCTCTTTCTCATTACCATTTCAATGTATCTTTGGATTCTTGGAAGGATGGTTCATAGGTGTTTATTTCCTAGACATTTCCTTATACCCCTTATTATTTCCCTTCCTTCTCTTTTTCACCATAAGTGTAACATCCCAGACCCTGGCCAGCCACCCGAACAGTGACGAACGGGTCGGGTGTTACTACCTTAGGCGCACCTCCCCTGAATGCCAAAGGCTGCCGACTAGCAGCGAGGGTCTGAATAGGTATAGTGGGGAGGCTATACCCTCTTGGAGGATCATAGTAAGGGTCCTGGTCCGAGTATAATAGTAAATATGCAGCGGAAATAAAGACTCGGCAGACTCAAACCAGACCCGCAGAGCGGAAGCATATCCAATAGCAACAAACAATGGAAGAAATATAGGAAACAACTGCAACGGAAAGTAAACAGAACAACATACCAGCAATCAACTACAACAACTACTGTAAACAACCAAGCATGCATCCAAAGCAGGTCATACATTTATTAGGAAAGCAGTAATCAGTACAATGAAAAAATAAATACAAACTCCACTGGTGCTCAACAGCCAGCATGGAGTGTCACCTGCTTCGGCCAATGCTGGAATCTCTTTCATGTAACCCGACACCATGTGCCACCTGACACCTTGTGTCTCAAGTACCGACGTCCCGAAGGCACACCCAAAATAGTAACCCGACAACAAGTGCCTCCAGGCACCTTGTGTCTCAAGTACCGACGTCCCGAAGGCACGCCCAAAATAGTAACCCGGCACCAAGTGCCTCCTGGAACCTCGTGTCTCACGTACCGACATCCCGAAGGCACGCCCAAAATAGTAACTCGGCACCATGTGCCTCCTGACACCTCGTGTCTCAAGTAACGGCGTCCCGAAGGCACGCCCAATCCCCTGAAGGCTCCTCACCTCCCACGTGGCATTCTACGACAAGCACCCCCAACCAAAAATACCTAACTGCAACTACGGGGGCCTCTACCCACACGAGTGGTCAAAACCACCTCATCACGGAGTATCTCTATGTGCACACTACTCAAAGACCCGGTGAGCGGTAATCACCCAAATTAGTCCTAAGCCACCAACACATCTGACACCTCGTGTCACTGCGACCATGTCGCTCAAGTCCGATGGCATCGCCACCCTAGTAACCCAGGCCATGCCCAACCAGACAGTCGTACTGCCTCAAGCTGACATCCATGATGCCCAATCCAGTGGTTAAAACCACCCAATGTATCCCGGGAAAAGCCCCAACCTATGATCAGCATCACTCAAGCATAACCGGGCCAAGCCCAACACAACCCAAAGGGTCCAGCAGATGCAATTCAGAAATTGCATATATAACATATGTAAACAGAAAACACAGCCAGGAAAAAAAAACTAACAGTTGAATTGCACTATGCAAGGTGTTGTCCCATACCCGCACTGAGGTCTTAAATTGCTCTAACAAGTTATAACAGGCTTTAACAAATTAAACTAAACAGTTTATAACAATCATAATTCAACTAAAACAATTTTGGCGCTCCCCGGCCAAAATGCCCTGATGAGCAACGACCCCTCACCCGGCCCTGCTCATGAAAACTGGTAACCAGGCATACCCAAAAGCATCCCAGAGGTCCCTTAAACAATACAATATGAAAAAGTAGATAAAACGGGTCCCGCTCAAAAATACCCGAAAACGCGCCGAAGCCGCGTCACCCAACAACCGCGAAAACACAAAATGAGGTATGCACCACCTACCTGATACTCGTACAACACTACTCCTCCGATGACAGCCGCCAATTCGGCCTAAAACGCGGTAAATCTACAAAAGATTCAAAACCACTCAATGGTCTATAACTCACTCTAGAATGAAAATCAAACAAAACGGTCAAAGGGGAATCGAGGCCTTAACGAGTGGGTTCCAACGCACTAATCAGTGATTGAAACGGGTCTCGGACGAACGATCGAGAGGCGAAATGGGGTTCATCCGGCCTGGTTTGCGTATCCAGGCGGAGGATGGTGTGTTCTACCTCAAAACGAGGCTACTTCCCGATTTAAGAGAAAAAAAGAAAGTACACGGTATGTACTTTAGAACTACACGCCGTGTATATTTCATTTAACTGCTCAAAAGGCGGCTGATTCCACCGATTTACTTTCCGAACCTTCCGATATGAGTACACGGCATGTACCTCTGGGTACACGGCGTGTACCGGGTTCCTCCTCTCTTCCTCACCGACATACTCACACGCCATGTATATTCCCCATACACGGCTAGACTACACGGCGTGTCCAAAGGGAACACAGCGTGTCCCTAGTTCTTACCCGGCCAATGGCCTACACGCCATGTATAGCCTCACACGGTCGGGGGTCTACACGGCGTGTTCAAAACTACACTCCATGTAGTAAGAAACTACTACACGGTCATCACATGGAATGTACTCGGCGAGCACATGGCCAGTTACTCGCCTACACATACACGGCGTGTACTTAAAGTACACGGCGTGTAGTCTGGAAATTTCCAGAAACTTCCCATTAAATCCAGTTTCCTCAGAAACCTGTCAAAAAAATTTAAATAGGGTCGGGATTTTGACCCGTTCCAAAAACCCAGGTTCTTAAAAACTCCCCACCTTAACGTAGCTCGTCCTCGAGCTACCAAACGAAACCTAGAGATGGCACCGAACACACCCATCCCAGTTAAACAAACTCTACTACCTCGATCCCATGGTTCTGGCTAAATTCCTCAAGGGGCTCCCCACCTTAGGAATTTCCTACTCGGTCTCAACCAAAAAAATGTAAAGCAAACAAGGTTTACTAACCTATTTTCCAGACGCATAGTCCTCCCGTGACGCATCGTCACCCCTGCACCTCATTGGTGCTCCTATGTTGCTACCGACACCCAACGTAACCCACACCACATCGGTGTCTGCCTCCACAAGGTCCTGGTGCCTAGCACCTCAAGTAACCTGCATCCACGATGCCCCAATGCCCACGACACCTCAAGTAATCCGCATCCATGATTCCCTGATGCCCACGGCACCTCATACATATATATATATATATATCTCACGCACCTGATATGGTGCCAATCCCACTGACTAGCATCTAGTTAGTCCAAAAAGGTCATGTGCACCATGTGCACTCAAAATAGATATACCTCTACAGGTCATGCCAAAAAGGAAACATGGAGATCACGGCCACACCGTGGTGTACCTATAACTGTCATCGGCTCACCAGCCTGCTCAGCCTCTAGCATCTCCACGGCGTGCACCTGCCCTGAAACACGGCTGCCTGATGCATGACCTCCTGATGCTGCTCCAGTCTTCGGCCACTGACCTCTCAGCTGGGTACCACCGTCTCTGTCACGATCTCCGCACACAACTGAACCTTGACTACCCTCTCCGGGTACCGAACCTGAACCAACTCTAGACGCTGCCGTCTGTCCTGGTCCGTGCCTGCTAGCTATCTGAGAAGGCTGCTTGCAAAACCACTCTAGATGCTTGTCCTGTCCACATGCCTGAAACTCCTTCAGTGGCATGTCGCACCGCGCCCGAACATGTCTCGGCTGTCCACACTGGAAGCAAATCACCGAAGAACTCCCACGAGGTGGTCTACCCGAATCCCTAGCCTGACTGCCCTGCTGGAACTCATACTGCCCTCGATTCCTGCTGTCCAAACCATTACCTGAAGCTATCGCCCTGCCCAAGCGAGACTTCTCCCTTTCTTTGCCCTTGGCTATGAGTGCCTGATTCACCGCTTCGGAGAAAGAACCCAGCCTGAAGATGTTCACTTGGACCAGGATGGCGTGTCGTAAGCCGTCCGCGAAGCACCTCACCCTAGCTGCGTCATCGCTCACCATACCCGGTGCAAAACGGGGCAACTCTGTGAAGGTAGCTGTGTAGTCCATAATGGACATATCTCCCTGCTGTAGACTCAAGAACTCCTGAGCTCTATATTCCCTCAGTGTCTCCGGGAAGAAGTGCTCGAAGAACTTGTCCTCAAAGTCCTTCCATGCTAGTCCCTCGTGCCTACGAGCCTATACCTGTACATCCCACCAACGCTTCGCTGACCCTCTCATAATGTATGTCTCCAGCTTGACCCTCTGCCCTGGAGGCATCTCGAGCTGCTCGAAAATCATCTGCATACGCTCTATCCAGTTCTCTACCGCCTGTGGACCACCCTCACCCTGGAAAAGTGGTGGGTGTTGCGACTGGAACTCCCGTGTCAGATATTCCATAGATGGATCTGTACCCTGCGCACCTCTGTCAATCCCCTGCAAGACGCGTACTAGGCTAGCTCGGAGATGCTCGTCAAGCCACGGTCCAAATGCTGCCAAACCCGGCTGTTGCCCTGCCTGCACTGGATCCTGAACCTGATCCTACCCCTAAGCCTGTACCTGCGGCTCGTGCTCAGCCTGTACCGAATTCTGACCCTGATCTTGTGGCACTATATCATCTCCTGCCTAACGCTCCATCGAACCGTGAAGGAGTAACTCACTGAATACCATAAATGTTCAGACATATCATATATATAACAATATATTCTACGCAGATAAGGAAAGCAGTAAAAGGCAGTGCATAACAACTACCCTTACTCCCCCTAACTGCTACCCATGCCCCATGGCATCCCGACCTCATGGCCTCCTTACCCGCCCTCAATAGATCCATGTATCAAAAGTACCTCGGGTCATGCCCATCCCGACAACTCATGTTGCCTCAAACTGACGACCGAGTCGCCCAATCCTGACAGTTACACTGCCTCAGTCATAGTACCTGCTTGCTATCATAAGAGCCAGACCCAAATATCCTGCCACATGCAATTCTACAAAATATAAAGCATGTTATACTCATTTGCACAACCAGCAGTTCTATCAGGAATTTCACCAATTCATATTTTAAAGCATATAAACCATGGAATTTGATATTTCATTCACATGGCATTATCACTTCACAAAGAATACGTGCAATTATGAATTTGAAATACCCTAAAATGTGCCTATCAAAAACCAAGAAACCATCCTTGCCATACCGGGCCAAGGTAAAATTCTCCCTTACCATACTGGGTTAAGGGTCACATATCACAATCAAGAACATCACACATCAAGTGAGCCACCGTGGTGGAAATCATATCAATTGTAATCTGAGCAAAACAAACAGCAGTTCCCACCCATGGCAACTTGGTCCATCCCTCGTACCTAGGGCTTCAGGCACCCAAGCACAAGCTAGAAACCCAGTCCCTATAACAAACTATCTCCAGTCTACCACATCCCAAATAGTAAAACTAGCAGAAAGAAACGAGAAGCCTCAAACTCATTAGTATCCAGTAAAACGCTGCTACTAAATCCCTTTCAAGAACTCCTCTGATACCACTTTGTAACATCCCAGACCCCGGCCAGCCACCCGAACAGTACTGAACGGGTCGGGTGTTACTACCTTAGGGGCACCTCCCCTGAACGCCAAAGGCTGCCGACTAGCATCGAGGGTCTGAATAGGTATAGTGGGAAGGTTATACCCTCTCGAAGGATCATAGTAAGGGTCCTGGTCTGAGTATAACAGTAAAGATGCAGCGGAAAGAAAGACTCAGCAGACTCGAACCAGACCTGCAGAGCAGAAGCATATCCAATAGCAATAAACAACGAAAGAAATATAGGAAACAACTACAACGGGAAGTAAACAAAACAACATGCCAGAAATCAACTACAACAACTACTGTAAACAGCCAAGCATGCATCCAAAGCAGGTCATACATTTACCAGGAAAGGAGTAATCAATACAATGCAAAAATAAATACAAACTCCACTGGTGCTCAACAGCCACCATGGAGTGTCACTTGCTTCGGCCAACGCCGGAATCTCTGTCATGTAACCTGGCACCATGTGCCACCTGACACCTCGTGTCTCAAGTACCGACATCTCGAAGGCACGCCCAAAATAGTAACTCGGCACCAAGTGCCTCTTGGCACCTCGTGTCTCAAGTACCGACGTCCCGAAGGCACGCCCAAAATAGTAACCCGGCACCAAGTGCCTCCTAGCACCTCGTGTCTCAAGTACCGACGTCCCGAAGGCACTCCCAAAATAGTAACTCGGCACCATGTGCCTCCTGACACCTCGTGTCTGAAGTACCGATGTCCTGAAGGCACGCCCAATCCCCTGAAGGCCTCTCACCTCCCACGTGGCTTTCAACGACAAGCACCCCCAACCAAAAATACCTAACCGCAACTACGGGGCCCTCTACCCACATGAATGGTCAAAACCACCTCATCACAGAGTATCTCTGTGTGCACACTACTCAATGTCCCGGTGAGTGGTAATCACCCAAATTAGTCATAAGCCACCAACACATCTGACACCTCGTGTCCCTGCGACCATGTCGCTCAAGTCCGATGGCATCGCCACCCTAGTAACTCGGGCCATGCCCAACCAAATAGTCGTAATGCCTCAAGCCAATGTCCATGATGCCCAATCTCATGGTAAAAACCACCCAAAGTATCCCGGGTAAGGACCCAACTTGTGATCAGCATCACTCAAGCGTAACCGGGCAAAGCCCAACACAACCCAAAGGGTCCAGCAGATGCAATTCAGCAATTTCATATATAACATATGTAAACAGAAAACATAACCAGGAAAAACAAACTAACAGTTGAATTGCACTATGCAAGGTGTTGTCCCATACCAGCACTGAGGTCTTAAATGGCTCTAACAAGTTATAATGAGCTTTAACAAATTAAACTAAACAGTTTCTAACAATCATAATTAAACTAAAACCATTTTGGCGCTCCCCGGCCAAAATGCCCTAACGAGCAATGGCCCCTCACCTGGCCCTGCTCTCACAAACTGGTAACCGGGCAAACCCAAAAGCATCCCAGAGGTCCCTTAAACAATACAGTATGAAAAAATTGATAAAATGGGTCCTTCTCAAAAATACCCAAAAACGCATCGAAGCCGCATCACCCAACAACTACAAAAACATAAAATGATGTATGAACCACCAACCTGATACTCGTACAACGCTACTCCTCCAGTGACAGCCACCAATTCGGTCTAAAACACAGTAAATCTACAAAAGATTCAAAACCACTCAAAGGGATATAACTCTCTCTAGAACGAAAATCAAACAAAACAGCCAAAGAGGAATTGAGGCCTTACCGAGGGGGTTCCAATGCACTAATCAGCGATCGAAATGGGTCTCGGGCGGACGATCGGGAGGCGAAATGGGGTTCGGCCGGCCTGGTTCACATATTCGGGCAGAGGATGGTGTGTTCTTCCTGAAAACGAGGCTACTGCCTGATTTAAGTGAAAAAAATTAAGTACACGACGTGTACTTTAGAACTACACGCCGTGTATATTTCATTTAACTGTTCACAAGACGGCTGATTCCGCTGATTTACTTTCCAAACCTACCGACATGAGTACAGGGCGTGTACCGGGTTCCTCCTCTCTTCCTTGCCGACATACTCACACACCATGTATATCCCACATACACGGCTAGACTACACGGCGTGTCCAAAGGGAACACAACGTGTCCCTAGTTCTTACCCGGCCGATAGCCTACATGCCCTGTATGGCCTCACATGGTCAGGGGTCTACACGGCATGTTCAAAACTACACATCGTGTAGTAAGAAACTACTACACGGTCATCACACGGCATGTAATCGGCGAGCACACGACCGGTCACTCGCCTACACATACGCGGAGTGTACTAAAGTACACGGTGTGTAGTCTGGAAATTTCCAAAAACTTCCCATTAAATCTAGTTTACTCAGAAACCTGTCAAAAAAATTTAAACAGGGTCGGGATTTTGACCTGTTCCAAAAACCCAGGTTCTTAAAATAAGGACCGAATAATTGGTATTCTTCATATCCTTGTCCACTTGGTGAACTAAATCCAAAAGATATTGGAGCGGCCTTGGAATTTTATTCATGTTATAATTAATAATAAAATATGAAAAACCTGGATGTAAAGAGTCAAGAATGAGATCATTTACTAGTTACTGGTTCAATTTTAATCCAAGTGATTCAAGCCTCTCAGTTTTCCCAATCATCTTGATTACATGATGCCTTCCTTAATTCCATTCTATTATTCTTCTCTTATAAAGGGCATTATAAACATCATACATTTCTTTCCTTGATCTCTCCTAATATAATTATTGAAGATGAGTCAGCAACTTGTAGGCATCCTTATCCACATGCATTTTCTACAATTGATTGGGCATGGATGACAACATGATTCACTGAACATATAGTGCATCATCTACATGATTTTTTCACTTTTCCTTATCTTCCTTGCTTGCTCCCTAAGGGGGATCAGTAGGAATTGAGGATTCTAACACATAAATCTTCCTTTATTTGAGTAATATTATGTTCAAGGGCATGTACCACTCTTGAAAGTTATGGTCTGTCTATATATTTTTTTTACCAAAAATTGATCATAATGATAATGTACATTTGGTGTTAGTGAATTCCAATTTAGATATAAAATAAATAAATTTTTGTAGTCAGTAATTTATGTTGGTTACCTTTTTGACATTCATTATTATTTATTTATTATATCTTTTAAATGTCCCACACTATTTTATCGAACATTAATAGCTATAACTATTTGATTCATAATACTTAGTTTCTTTAGTATTCTAGTGTAAAATGATCCTCAAAACCTCTCATCATAGTCTACAAGCTATGACTACAAACCTTCTTATATATTTTCATGGTAGGGTCTATACTGGACAACTGCTTTAACTAGTTGTTCCTTGATATGTTGAGTAAAGTCTCATCTTATTGGAATCATGACATGATTCCATCAAACTTCATCCTTTAAAGTGATAAAAAGTGAGATATATTTATTTCTTGATTACACAATTGAGTTAAGTCGACCCAATACTCTCAGGATAACTCCACAGTAGTAAAATTCAATCTCAACTATGGCTAACGGGCACCCCGAACACCCGATTTTGATAAAATGTGAGAAATGGAAGGCATTATGATGAAATATATTATTCTGTGATTTTTATTGTTTTTTATCAACATAATCCATTTATATTAAATATTTTTGTTGTATTTTTTCAAGCTCACAACTGAAAATGTAATTTTAAAATATATGTTACCTATTTAGGTATTTTATCCTGTTTATTATTTTATGTGATCATGCAATAATCATGAACATCAATAAAATAATGAATAGAGGAAATAAATTCTAACCAACTAGTATTGAGAATCTATTTAAAATCTATCTATAACGGATCAATATTGACCTATATGTTTTCATACGTGAGTCAATTCCTGACTCATAGTGTAGCTTTCCCATGATCGAATGTATTTTCTTCTCATTTGGTGTACTGCCTTGACTTGGCAGGGTCTGTATCATAATGTGTCATCATCTATGTACAAAAATACTCACATGTGGGTGAAGGGGTCTAGGGGTGAAATGTAAAACAGGACCATTGGATGCACAATACCTTATAGATAATTGAATGAAATTAAGATGATGTGCATACCATTATTTAATTACCTACTTATTGTAATCATCTCACGTAATAAAATAACTAATTAAACTTGAAATACATGGGTCAGTCACTAGCTCAAGACCAGTCGGTATAAAAATAAGTGCATGATAAAAATTTAATTTCAATAAATATAAATATACAAGGGTATTGAATTAAATTAAATGAATTTAAATAAATTTAAGTAATATATTCTATAAAGTTACAACTATAATTTAATTTTAAATCCGAAAATTAAAATAAAACAATTAATTTAATTTAAAACTCAAGTTAAATTTATATTTCAAATTGTTAAATTTTTAAACAAAAATTAATTTTAATTACTCTAATTTAAAACAGAGATTAAATTTATCAAATTAATTAATTTTTATATTAATTAAATGAATCTAGGCCTTGATAACGCCACCTAGGCCTTTTACAGACAGGGTTGTAACCCCATAGGCCCATATGGGTCTAGAAAACCTTGAACATCGGTTTTTTGGGCTAGGTAGTCTTGTCCATACCTATTATGGGCCAGGAAGACATTCCAAGCTCATGGTAGGGAAAATATAGTCTTGTATGACTTTTTTAAGTAGGGGAAAGGGTTACCTCCGACATTAGTTGGCAGCAACAAGGACAACTGGATCTCATAGTAGATGGAGAAACCCAATAGAGGCATATAAAAAGATGTAGGTGCTGGTGGTGGTGGTCCACTATGGTCGTGGGCTTGGTCAGTAGTGGGATCTCGTATGAGGCGGAGGGTGGTGGTATTTTGGGTTGCTGAAGATCGGTCGCAGTCCTGACCTCATCTAGTCTACAAGGTCCTATGGTGGTACAACCTGGAAAGCGTACAGCAAGGTATGGGAGCACCAGTGGTCAATGGTAAAACTGGAGGTGGTTGGGATCCAGGTGAAGATAGAATCTTGAGGTAATTCTTGTTGGAGGAGGTGTTGGTGAACCCTTGGTAGATAACGAAGGTAGTGGCAGTAGGTATCAGGGGGTAACAGACCATAGGCAAGGAATTTTCAGGGTTTGATCCTCTTGGAAAGAGGAAGACAACTCTGGATCATGGTGGATGGGATAGACCTTGTGGAGGCATGGTGGCGGTGTGCTGAGCGGGAGGAGGTGAGGTACCCAATAGCCTACCTCGGTGTGAAGTGGAGGGGTCCATTGTCATGATCTAGATTAGAAAAGAGTCATATACCAGGGTTCCTAGTGGGAGGAGTGGGAGTCCAAAGGTCACGTTCAAACCATGGAAATAGTAAGGGAGAGAACACCCATACACCTCGGTCCTCTCATTTTTGTGAGTAATTCAAACTGATAGGCTCACAGTGGAAAACACACCAAAATAAAACAAAAAAAGGCCCTCCCAAAGTCCCTACAAAAAATGAAAGGAAACACAAAATTATAGTAAACCATGTTTTTTTTATTATGAGAAAAAGAAAAAACCAATAAAATATTATATTGTTTTTTAATTATTTTTAATTATTGGGTCTCTACCAGAGAAACTCTAGTGAACGGATTCTATTCGATCCTTGGTTGGATTTTGGGATTTGTAAGAACACCAAATATATATATATATACATATAATTATATAAAAAGTTCTAAAGAAACGATTATCTAGAAAACCTAAATTTGAAAAATATTGTTGTGATCCATAAAATTGTTTTTTTATATGGACAAAATAGGGCCTCCTGAAATTGGATCAGTGTGTAGTCTAATTCAATGAAACTATTTTAATACCCTCTATAAAAAATTTAATGAAATTTAATTTATTTTGACTCAAAAAACCATGTATCACTCATATATCTGTTCAATGTATAGGGGAAGATAATGGATGTTGGTGGGCTGAAATTAGAAAAATTTTCATCACTGGAGTTACAAAACATTATCGACTCTGGTGATATGGCCCCTATACAGTCTGAGGAACCCATGTGGTTTAATAATATCCTAATAAACAAATCAAACAAATACCTCATTCTAATTTTATTCACACAAATCTCTCATAGGTTTCCGTCATTCATTTCTTGGGGGATAAAACACCAAATTCCTCTAGATCATCCACACATGCTTCTTGAGTTTGTTTGCACACCATTAGTTTGATTCCAGGTTCTAGCACAAATTTTCAATGATCACTTTGATGCAGCAAAGATCACCATGTTCACCTATCATTGATTTGTGGACATAAACATGGATCAGTCACTTAGATAGAGTGATTCTCTCTATAGGAATTAGTATGTGAGAGGATCTCTCAATTACAGTGGAGTTAATAGTGCATTGGGATAATCTTATCTCCACTTATATAGTGGATATTCACAATACCTGATTTGGGTTCCTAACCCTCATGTAATAAACGTCCACTAAATAGGTATTATAAATAATTAGTTATGATGAATTAAACTTCATAAAAAACATTATTTATATTTTATCAATTACTTTATATATATATATATAATATTACATGATAACCCCAATCCATTTACTTGACTCGTAACTCTAGATAATGGTAAATGAACCTAAAATATTAATTTAATATTCACTAGAATAAAATTAATCATTCTTTTTAATTAATCAACTATAAATTTCTGTAATAAATAAATTCAACCAAATTATTATTTACATGATTAATTATGAATCTATTCCTTTATTGGTGATCAATAGAACATGAATAATACTCAGACCCTATTCTCGAGCACCCGATAACCTAGATTACAATTCAACACAATATAGAAGATTCTTAAATAAAATATTTTTTGTGCCCCTCTTGGTCCTTATCTCAATAGAAATTAATAATATTCACTGACCAAGAGAAGAGTCTAGAAACCCAGTAAGACACCAAAAGAGAAAATTAAAATTCTTAATAATGACAACAAACATATGAACACACACTATGTAATACAATCACTTTGTCATACAATATCTCATAAAGTAGTATTCACACTTATGCCATCATCAAATAATTTTTATTTTCTTCCGTAACTGTAAGGACATCCCTTAAAATACTATGGACATGGATTTATGAAGGTACTACCATTACGATCAACCAGGCCCAAGATATCTCTTCCTCAACTGGTAAGTGAAAAAATACTATCTTGATCATTCTACCAATGGAATTCCACCAATGATGTTCCCAACACAAACTACCTCTCCACGACTCCATTATCATGGTACTCGTCTTGCATCATAATATGCTATAAAATGGAACACATTGATAAAGATATCAAGTCATGATACCAATACACATGTCTATAGATAGAAACAACCAATGACATATCAAACATGTGGTGATACTATTGAAGGGTCTTTTCTCTTAATCTCAACTACTAGAGATTACCATGTGTGAACTTGATGAGAATAATTCTCAATTCTTATGATCCCCTGACACATGATAGTATCACATCAAACGTGTATTATCAGTATAATGTATTTGGACCATAGAAAATTATATTAAGTTTACTATAATATTTTTCTAGATTCTCATTATATCTTGGTATATTCTATAACCCATTGTTATGACACATAATCCAAGGAAATTACCATAAATATTATGGACATAGAAGTACCAACACTATTATGGAAATATTAGAACATGTATATATACCAAGTTGTATACATGTATTTGGAATCAAAGTAAATCATAATTTGGTTCTAGGGAACCCACATTCAATATCAATAAGCTATCACGAGATTAACCCAGCTTGTCCATAGAAAATCATTTTACAATAATGACTTGTCAATTTGTATTTATATAATAAAACCAAATTATCCAAGGCCATCATTATGGTCAATGTAACACATATGAGGCCATAAAAGGAAATCATGATACCAATAAAAAATATTCTGATTACCTGACCTTAATTTAATAATACATCAGGGTCTCACGAACATGTTTATTATCTCAAGCCCATACATTTGTTAAATTCACATGCCCTAAGGGATCATGCCTCAAGACCACTTAGATATTATTTTCTAAGAAGTATAGTGTATATTTAATGGGTACATTCAACATTTTCATCTCTTAGAAACTATATGAATAAGGGAGGGTATTTCCACAAGTTTATGTGTATTCCAATTGGGTTCCCACATGATGGTGTGTCATGATGCTCTATTAATCATCTGATTCATGTGACTTCAAAGGGGTTATCTTATCAGGTTCTATAGTCATTTACATGGATTTGTCTATTGATATTTTATGTATGGAAGAGTGTTCACACTATATGGTGATGAGGGGTGCATGGAATATGGTGGGTGCATGTACCCTATGTTTTCCTTATATAAACAAGAATCTATGGGGATGCCACATGTCATGGAAACCACATCCAGGATTTCATATGAGCACCAGGAGACTGTGGGTTTGCGATATTGTGAGAAAGTGGGGTCGCATGATCCCCACCCCATATTCTTGATCGTTGTGATACATTTCATTTTCCACTAGTGTATTTCCACAGACACCAGTATGGGTTCCCCTTATGTACCGAGTCCAAGACTACCACATTGTATGAGGTTCTATTATTCAGGTGTGCGTGTTACCCAAAGGGAGGTCTTTTGAACATGAAAAGAGGGTGCAATTCATCGATGTATGCATGGACTCTGGTATTTCATGGTGAATTCATGAATCAAGTGGGGTATCACACGAATGAAATAGGAATTACATGATATACAACTCATCATGTGATGATGTGATCTTCAAGATATCATGTGATAGGTTTTTGCAATCACATATGAAAGTTCTCAAGGGGCGGTGGCTGGTGAGCTCTCTTTCTCCACTTCCCATTTCCTCCCTCATGTGTTTTATTTTTTTATGGGGGAGGTAGGGTTTATATATGAATATATAGGTCTCATTTTATGTATCTTCTAATGAGGAAGGATCTTCATGCACTGGCGGAAGGCGGTGGAGGCTTCTCATGATCCATAGATGAGAGGATCTTAGGACAAGAATCATGTTCTTCTTAATGAGAATTTGCGTTGATGCCTAGCCGAATTCACATCATCCTAATTATCCCATCATGTGACCTTTATATACTATTATGTTGGATTCATGTTGTTCACATGACCACATTTATGTGACGTCTCCAGTTTCCATGAATAAGGACATGTATGCTTGAAAACATGGAATGCATGGCCTCAAGACATCATGAACAACTCATTAATATAATTTTGATTATCATAGAATGATTCAATTAAAGATTATTAGGTGATGGGGATACTCAATGAATCTCATTAGTATTGAACTAGTGGTGCTTGAGTTCAGTGGACGAGTGGGAAAATATGAGGATGAAGATGACCAGGGAGAGGGATCGGATGGCTGAGAATAGTTTGATCAGGTGATCACTATTTTGTCTGTATGTTTCTAAATAAATGAATAGTTCTTACTCCTTCCACATACCACATCATTATATATCTTTTTTCGAGTATCTCTTAATAAATCATTCCATGACATCCATCCATCGATCTTGCAATGGGTTTGGTACTTGCAACACTTTCACCATCCCGCACTAGCCATGACCTACCATTGTGTGTCCCATGTTGGAACACCCACACACACCTATTGGTGGACCACATGATCTCTGCTCACCCACATCCACACAGGTCAGTTGGTTGGATAAATGGATCTTTATGCATAGTTGATGCTACTATAGCAAGTTCTCAAAGTTGATTTGGTTGATCGGTTGGCGTAACTAGCAATTTTTTCATAGGGTTTCTGATGAATACATAGAAAATAATAAAATAAAAATAGGTGAAAATGAAGGGCCAAAATATATTCACTTATAAAGTAAATACCCATTCCCATTCTATAAGAATAAATTTTCCACGTCTTTCATGAAAAATACATACATATTTTTTATTGTCTTCACAGATATTAAATCATTAAAGGAAAAGTGCATGTCACACAATTACGTGAACCTAAAATCATTTATATCTTTTCATCATCTATAATATTTATTCCTATGTTTATTATTTCCTTTATAATACCAATTTTACTCATATAATCATTATTCTTTTCCATGTATGATTCTATGTTGTACAAGATTATATTGGTGTCTCATATCTTTAGAATTTTTATTATACATGTTTCAATTTTTTTTATAAAATTAAGTTTTTAGGTTTATATTGTATTTATCTGTTCTTAATTTATTAAATTTTTATAAATATGATGATTTTTTATTATAATTTCATAGGTATTATAGCCCCCTATAAAAACATCCTCCTTGAAATTGTAAATCAATACCTAACCAATTTTTATAATCCCCTATCATTTCATTCTTTGTATCCCATGTTTCTTTGTCAAAAAGTATATTCCGTTAAATAACCTTCACTCATGGAGTTTTTTTTTATTTTGTAGAACTTTCTCTCTTATATCGTGAATTTGAATTAGTTCTCCATTATATGAAAATTTGAGTTCTAATTAATCTTATTTTCCATTAGAACATGGGAAGGGTCTGGAATATACTTCATTAGAAGTGATATATAGAATATGTAATGCTCTTGATATATGTTTGTTGGAATGTCCAGATTCTATTCCAAATATCCTACCATCTCTAATATTTCAAACAGTGCAATATACCTACAGCTTAACATATATTTCATTCAAAATATCATGGAACCATTCCATATTGATATCCTTGAGAAGACATGGTACCCAAATTGTAATTCAATATCATTTATTCAGTTGTTATCATTACATTACTATCTAATTTATCCTTCATTGATATGGACCAAGATTAATTATACCTTCTCTGATGTCTCTTACACATGTCACAGACCTAGAAACATTCTTTCTACAACATCATCTCAACATATTGGGGCCTGAAATATATTTCAATATGAGGATTCATATAGTTCCATTTTAATGTTGGATTGGTAGATCTTATTTTAAGAAAACTCCAATAGTGAAAAATATTTTTCTGAAAAAAATTAAGTTATGAGAGACAGACCTTGGCATGTACTCCAATGTTTGTATAGTCCTTTCAGACCTACCAACTAGTTCAGGGTGGTAGGATATGCTAATATTAAGATATACATTAAAATAGTTCTGATGAATCCTATAATATTTTGATGTAATAACTCTGTAAAAATTCATGTAAATTGAAAAGGGTGTGCCATGATGTATAACAACGTCATTTATATACAACATAGAAATACATTCCATTGGGTAATCTACTAAAATTGAAGGGAAATGAATATACTTCATGAGATCATCCATAGTAAACCATATTGTATTATTCCCCATGTATATATTTGGAATCCCAATGAAAAAAACATGTATCATCCTAGACCTGGTTCACTCGTAATTAACCAAACCCATTGGAAACAAGGCCTCAATTGTTCCTCCCCATATGTCAGCGGCTACTGAATAGCAGTGAGGTCCTAGGGTGTGTTAGTGGGGATATTATTCCCTCAAGTCCAAGTGTATCACAATGGTATGAAACAATGATAAAAAGTGTAAATAGTGATAGATAACCAACAGTGAAATAATAAATCATCTATATGATATTAACATAATCAAACGGAATCAATATCATATACAAAAATGATGATCATTTTATTATAAAAATAAAAAAGGGGTATACATCAGAAACATTGGTGCAGACATATAACAAATACTCTAAAAATATTATATATCCAAAAATTATCTCTACAAGAATCATGATCATAGGTTAGTTCCTCTTCCATCATACTCCGTTTTAGGATAATAATCCAGGAATACAAATCTGGATTCTTCCCTCTGTCCCTACCAACATCCATAAGGTCATTTTGGGTACCAAATGGCATCCCGAATTGGCTGTGAGATATACTTAGTAGTCTAGTGCTAGTGGTTTCAAGAACTATCCAGTATATAGAGATAATATCACATGTGTAAACGTAATAATAAATGTAAGATAGTAATATATAAATCAAATTGGGCCAAGTTTCTCACAAGATACCCGACCGACACTACTTGCTTCGACCAAAGTCAGATAT
This sequence comes from Viscum album, assembly GCA_963277665.1. Classification (NCBI taxonomy): domain Eukaryota; kingdom Viridiplantae; phylum Streptophyta; class Magnoliopsida; order Santalales; family Viscaceae; genus Viscum; species Viscum album. The sequence goes on from OY728135.1 coordinate 460,223,712, forward strand.
CTCTGAATAAATGTCACCCTTGGTGTATGATTATATATCCCAAGGTAAGTATATATATTCCTCATATACATATAGGAATATATATACATATATATGTTCATATTAACATCCAGGACACAAGGAATATGCCCAAAGTGAGCAAGATTGTTCTTTACCTTGGTAGATGCATCCATGGTTTTAAATTAATTATCATACTGAGCTCGTCTAAGGAGTTCGGAAATTGTTACTCAGGTATCACTCCAGGTACGTTATATTAAAACCCATCTCTATAGGAGTCCTTCCATGATGTTTGTATAAGTACCCAAGTATCCCCCATGGAATGGTTTAAGGAATAACCCTCTATTCCATCCCAAGTATATCACATCAGGAAAAAGGTATCACTCAAGGAATTGTATGGTAACAGTGAATATTTATCCCATCCAAGGTAACACACTGCGAAATAAGGTATCACTCATTGGAATCATAAACACATCTTCTCAGTGAGCCTATCTATGGTATTCTATAAAGAAATTGTGTATCCCTCCTGGTGTGCTGTAATTTAATTATAAATTTCTAATTTATAAGATCAATGATCCTCTCAAAGGATTTTTTAATCCTAACCCTTTTATCTCCCTCTTATTGACATAAAGGAATGAAAATATCTAGAATTAAACACATAAATTTTAAACAATTCATTTTATTAATGTTTTCCATTTCATTTAATATCAATGATTCAAGCTAAAAAATAGGATCATTACTTTTTATATTTGAGTTGTTTCCCTAGAACAAACTTTGTTTTATTTAATGATAACATGTATTCATATTTTTGAATATTAATAAACTTATTATCACATTATGATGGATATTTTTTGTAACATAGTACATGATAATGTACTAAGAGTAGTTTTCACACTAAAAGGTCATAGAAGTTCCCTACTATGATGAGAACCAAGATGTTATGTGACACTATAATCAAATATTTTTTCAATATCTAGATGATATCATTTTAGGGACACAAATGATACAAGATACCAGAGTTAAGTCTCATTTGAATTCAAGGCATGTTCTCAGGATGTATGCCCTTGGTAATATCTAGTGTTGGATATTAAGAGAACGAGACCCACCAATAAGAAATGCACATTTATATGTGTCATTGAATGTACCTATCTATGGATGTATGTATTGATCCTTATACTTTAGGATTATTATTAAATAATATAATAAGTCTCATACTTTTATGTGTTGGAAGAAAACATAATGACATATGTTTGTGGCGAGGAAGGATATATTGGGTGTTCCACAAGTAATATTTCATTAATGAATAATGTGATAAAGGATCTTTCCCATCTATTTTTTAAAATAATTTGATATCTCAAGACCTTTGATAGAAATGATATTCCATAAATAAATCAATGGTGATGGTATTCAATAGGAAAGTTTGAATTTAAAATAGTAAATGAAAAAGACATCAAGAACATATGTTGTTGGAACCAGCATGCAACCTATACGATTATAGAAACCACAATAATAGGATTATATTACAAAATAAGAATATATATGAGGTATTATGTCCTTGCGACATTAAGTTATTTCTCTACGGGTTCCTTGGCATGTTTCTAGAATCTAAACATGGAATCTAGGTGGCTTCACCTAATGACACTAAGAAAGAGGACTAGAGGGTCACACAATAAGTGTATCCAGAATCTCAGTTAAATGAAATTATATTATTTATTGTTCAACATTTTTAATAAATATTATTCCCACATGTGGTTTAAAAAATATTCATATATGCTTGATCGCATATATTCTGTCACTAATTATATGAAAAAATATTATGTGAGTGGAATTTTTGATAAATATTTATTTTTTTAGTAAATATAATATTTATTTATTTATTGAAGAATAATTTAGTGATATTTATTTTTTAATTAAATAGTTATTATTAATGGATTGATAAATATTGTGGGGGAATGTGGACTGATTTTTTAGATCTACTGAGAAATAATATATAATCAATACTATTTGATTAAATAATATGTAATTTAATTCTCATGTTAATAGCATGTAATGAAATAATAATATTATTATTATATTGGACAAGGGGTTCGGTAAGGGATTAAATAAATATTAAAGTCCACTTTTGAAAATATTTATTTGTAAAACCTAGAAAAATTTAAACACAATTATATTATTTTTCAATAGAGACAATTCATTTTATGTTACGAACAATGACAGTCGGAGAGAATCATCTCAACACTTAGATATCCACCTATCCAATAAAAATCCCATGAACGGAGATTGAACTTGCTCCACCTCCCACTCTCAAGTCTAGAAAGATCATGGTGAATAATTTTAAAAGTGCTTCTCATAGAGATAAAATGTGAAAGACACAACTATTATAATCTATCATGCTAGAGCCTGGAGATTCCTATAATGTTGTTATGGGATTTATTGATCATGTGAGGATAATATCTAGAGGGAATATGCTCTTGATTCAAACATTGCATAAATGGTACAACATATATCTATTGAATGATACATTAAAAAAATAAAAGAAAATCATTCATGGTAATTCTATAAGTGATTAAATTAATTATAAATAATATGTGATGATCCTGTTTTTGGTTTTTGTATTCTCTACATTACCTCTTTGGTTTTATTAAATTCTATTTATCATTAAATTAATTTTCATGTAAATCAAGGACTGATCATCAATCATGATAAAAATAAATATTGTTCATGACCCATTACATACTTCCACTATGCCAGAAATCTTAAAATGGTGTCAGAGAGGTCACATAATTATTTGTAATTATTTTATGTTCATTGATTGATTTACACATATCTAATTTAATTTTAAATTCATGTTTAATCATTATTTAAAATGAATTTTTATATCGACTTATTCCCCAATAATTCTTCATAGATATAATGAAATAGATTAATTTTACAAAAAAATAATACCAAATATCTCATCTGGAGCTTCCAAGGATTCTGGACATATAACACAATAGTACACTCTATGTAACTGGAGTTACATGCAATGTAATAGTATTCAATTCACTATGAATTAATTGGTAGTTAATTCAAACCATGTGTATTGAATACATGTGATGCATTTAATTTCTTACACCGTGTGTTGACCAAGACATCCTGGCACATGGTCAGTCAGAGTACACACCCTATAGCCTCCATACATAGTGTGTAGTCCATTAATTCATAGAAGAGATGTGTATTTTCATACACAACCTACCTAATTGGTGATGGTGTAACTCAGATATCGCATGTCGTGTATCCCATGTACACATCCTCTAGTAAAATTTTTCTGAGGTGTGGTTTACATGTGGATTCCCTAAGAATGTGGTTCGGAAAGACAGTGAGGGGCATACAGATCATCTACATATACTAAATTATGGAAAATTAAAATTAATTTCTTATAATATGAAAACCTTATTGATATATGATTGAGTGTGGTAATTAAGTTCATAGGACACACCTTGTGAGGGGTTTTAATATATATATATATATATATATATATATATATATAATTTCTGTATAATTTTCCTATATAAATTTAATGTATTAGTTGTATTACAGCTATTAGTCTTCATGCATTTAAGCATAAAACGTTACTGAAAATCAGGTAATTCATGTAACCATTAATTTTATACAACACATCAAAAAAGTATATGAGAAGTGTTGTATTACATATGTCACAATAGTAATAGTATAAAAGTATAATACATGATTGTAAGATTCATATGGGTATTCACTAGGCTCCCTCTAAGGTACATTTATGTACATTATCAATTTTAAATAATTTATTTAATTTGTTTAAAATTATGATGAATGAGAATCTCAAAGAAATTTAGATCCGAATTAAGATAAAATAATTGACTAATTAAATACGATAATTAATTTATTCGAACATGATTTATCTTAAATAATCATGATTAATAACTGTATTCTAGTTTTATTAAATGCCTAATTCATTTCATGTATGTGTACGATCATGTGTATAGACTATAACTTTTTATGTGATTGAATTCATTTAATTTATTATTAAATTAAATTTGTGGAATGTGTGTCATATCTCATATCATTATGTATAGGAATGTATGCCCATGATTTCTTTTTATGTAAACCATTTTCCCCAAACCTATGTGTGAGTATGTTCACATGTAATTGATGAAGATCCCAATCTAGGGGAGGCGGCTCAATTTTAGAGATAACAGGAAACCAATCCAAGAGAGATTCATAGGTGGAAAAGTAGAAGGTTATAATAAAAACCTTTTTTAGTTCATAGTGATTTTACCCTAGGATGACGGTTAATTTATCACACATTAGATAAAATAAAAATTAGTAAAATATTATGGTCATACCACTTAATTAATTTATTTCTAACAAGTTTCATGATTATTTCATTATGGATGTTTTTTAGTGATTACATGAATTAATGTATTAACAAGCATAGAATATTGAACGAAAATAAATTAGCTTATGCATAAATATTTTCTCAGACATGGTTAATCCCATAAGTAAATCCACATAATATTAAAAATTATGTAATAAAGATAATAATTGTAAGTTTACACATCAAAGGATAAAATACCTCAACAATATATATTAATTTAGAATAGCCTTCCTCTACTTTAGTTAAAATCAAACCATAGTTCAAAGCTATTAACCATCCAAAGATGGTGATCATTCAATTATCATAGAATTATAACATGATGTTTTGGGTTGATAGACAAAGTTGTACTTGGTGTAACTGAGAGGAAAAGGTTGAGTGAATCCAATTTAAGGATTTCAGGATTGTGTAGTCCACTCAACAGATTAAGGAACTTTGACTTAATGTAGTTGTAATATGGAATGACTTACTAAAACCACTTAATTGACCAACCAAATCTAGGGTAATTATAATGGGAATATGAATCATTTCCCCTATAATGTCCAAGATACTAGATATTTTGAAGCCAATGATGAGGGATATTATGTTACGATAAAATAGTGGGAGAATAGTAAATATAATAATAATTTATTTGTCTAACTTTTATCAAGTAATTTGATAAAATTATGTTCATATTATTAGTATAAATTGAAATAAAATTGTCTTCAAACATATCACTGAGATCCATACATGAAAAGTATAACCTTATCCCGAGAACAAATTTCTAGGAATGGAAATAGGGCATATGTTTTATTCTTCACCATAAAAGGAAATTGTATGTGATGAAAGAAATTATTCATATTGTGCCTGGAAATTAGTGTAGTTTGGAATTTTTGTCTCTTTATGAGAAACATTTGTATATATCTATGGAAGTTCATTTTTTTATGCTATATACCATGACCAAAGATATTTTGAAGAAACATAATGAGATGGATGCATATTGTGTGATGTGTCATATTTGGTATATCTATCAAGAGAAGGTAAGATAAGAGCTATATGAGATCTCAAATGCTTTTTTACAACTAATCTTGGAGGGTCTTAACTAACTAGTCCTCATGTAGTTAGGAATCTAGATATATTGAACACTTAGACATTTTGGGGATTAAATTCCCAAATGAGTTGTGAACTAATCATATACTTTCATCACTTCCCAAGACGTTCCCTAGTTTTATTGTCAATTATAATATGAGAAATAATGAGAAGAGTCTTTTGAAACATCATACTTTGATTATCCAAGTGTATAAGGACATGTGGCAAGATAATCCATGGTTCTTGTAGTGAATAAGAAAAATAAGAACAAGGAAAAGGGTCCCAATACTCATAAAAATTACAAATCTCCTGAACACCATCCTTCCATGAGGAGGAAGATCTAGTGGTAGGGTATGGAAAAGGAGTCAGTTTGTTTTTCATGTTGAAATAAAATCCACTAGAAGAAGAACTACATCCAATATCAAGGGGAATCTAAAGGTGTGTTCATAATCGAGTGTAATCTTTCAATATCTACAAATTGGTTATTCTATAAATCTTGTAGTTCTCACATATATATCCAAATGTATGAACTAAAAAGATTCCAAACAATTTCTAGAGGAATGGTGGATCTGCGAGCTGCCAATGGTGTGAGGATGGATGATCTGTAAATTGGTGACTACCACCTTTCATTTCTAATGGGAATGATTTAGGTTTTAAAACATTTTTATTATGTACCAACAGTTACCAATAACATAATTTCATTATCATACCTTGATAGGTATGGTTTTATTTTCATGTTTGGAAATAAAAGTTCTTTCTTTTACCAAGATTACATGTGTTATTGTAACACCCCGAGATTTTATGAGAAATATTATATTTTAATTACTTTAATGTCTTGTTTTGTACGCTACACCAAGATTAGATTGTACTATACACAACACCATATTATCTTGTGCTATACGCAACACCGTATTAGATTGTAGTATACGCAAACACTATTCTTGGCTTCTGTTGCACGCAAGAACGACCTTCCTCGATAGCGTGTGTTCTACGCAATACCGAGTTTCACTAAACAAGGATATATTATTATAATATTATGAACTAGATGTTATGAATAATACTAAATGAATTTTGAATTTTATAACATTATAATTCATCTTACACATTTTCTAGAATGAGATATGAAAACAAAATCAATTTTTCGATAAAAGAAGTATTTTTCAAAAAAATGCAGGTTTACCGCCTTTCGATGGCGGACCCATTTTAAATATAATTTTTGACAAGTTTATAAGTTCAATTTTACAAACTAAACTTCTTATTTTGAATCAATATATAAAAATTTACATTGGATAAATTTTTGATACTCTTCTGATAACCTTCATATTTAAATGAATAGTAAAAATATACTAAATTTTTATTAAAAACAAATTTTTTTATCAAAATAAATTATATGGTTAAATTATAATATATAATGGTTTTAAAGTATAAATAGAATATATTTTTACCATTTAATATAATTTAAGTTATTACCATTAATTTTACACTGAATTCATAGGTAAAAACATTTCAATCTTTTGCAACGTTTTAACTTTTAAAACCCATCTTCTTAACAACGTCATTAATTTTAAATTAATTACTACAAATTCTGGGTTTTGAATTTTGAAAAATGGATACCATATTTAGAATCATTATTTCCAAATTATGTTAAAAGGCTAATTTTTATTTTTAGACATTAGGAATAGTAACTATGGTAAATTTTATTTACTACAGTTAAAGGTAAACCGGGTAATTAAGGGTAAAAATAAGATTATAAAATTCCTCTAACACCTTTCAAACTTCTATTGGATGAATAAAATTCGACCCATATCAACTAAGGGTCGAAATAGATTCATTTCATGTACTTTTGACCATGAAAAGGATGTAATTATTATTAAAAGCAAAGAAAGTGACAACATGTCACTCTCTTATATCTTATAAGTGTAATAACTCTAATTTAGTGATAAACTTAATAAAACCAAGAATATATATATTTTACAGAAGTATAATAATATTATCTAAATCATGAGAATTGTTTTATAATTTTTAGGGACTAAATAATTTTCATTATTGGTGACAAAATAGTGATGCAAAAATTGTTTATTTAATAAAAAGATCAATAATATAGTTTTTATTACAATAATAATACCCATACAAAGGACCAAAAACTTGACCAAACCTTGTTGGTAGAGTATATCTCTACCCTAATCATACAAGGGTCGAATTATGGACCATTTGAAGCTTTATAAAACAGATTAGGACATTTATATTATATTATTTTAAATGATGTCAAAGTTGTCACCTTCATACTTTAATAAAGATAAAATTTTAAAAGATGGTTTTTTTATAATTCAAATTCGGCTAAAAGTATTATTATGAAATATATTATATTTTTATTCATCATAGTATTTTATGTTTAATTTTTATGAAACAAATAAGTATATTAATTAATTATAAAAAATTATTATAGCAATTATTTTATTAAGAGAAATATCAAATAAATGGTTTTAAAAATATTAAAATAAATATTATATAAACTATTTAATGTGATCCACTAATTTTATAGATGGATATGACATGTTAGTAATATGTTAAATATTTTGGATTGAATATATCTTCTCTGTGGATTTTATTTAAATTCAAATAATTGAATAGTGTCAAAATTGACACTATTGATATTTTATAAAAATAACATATTATTAAATTGTTTAAAAATCACAAAAAAATTTAAAAATTACAAATTTAAAATTATATGGTCTAAAATGTAATAATTTATCTAATTATTTAATATTAACAACACATAAGTAAGTATTTAGAACAATTTAAAAATTAGAATTTTATTACCACAAATAAATTTAAAAAGATTAAATAAGGATAAATCAAATTGATAAGGTTTCAAATAAATTACAAACATGTATAAATTTTATTGGTTGATTATTTTACAACCCTATATTATCTCATATTCTAATTTGAGTCATTTTGGATGTTTTTATGTGGGTTTTGAATTTATTAATATTTCTTATGTTTCTAAAGGTGCCCTTCTCCTCCCTTATAAAAGGGAACCTCCTCCCTCTCCTCCTCACACCACTTTGAGCCTTCATGCTCGTCAAAACCCTACAAATTTATCTTCTAAAATTCCCCAGAAACATACCGGAGGTCCTGGTCTTCTTCAAAGAAAAACTTTAGTGCCCTAAGAGGAGGTTTAGAAGAGGCACGTCGAAGAAGGGGTAATATCCTTTACCGATTATTTCAAGTTCATTTATTCTTCTACTTCACCTTTTTTTATTGTTTGATAATAAAGTAATAAAATCAGTATCACTAATATACTTATATGTTATTATAAATATTAACCAACCCTATTTCACCATCTATCCATCCTACGGAAAATGAAATCAATGTGCGTGCGTACGTACGGAATACCGTCTCCACACCGTGGTGTAATCTATTTTTCCACCACCACCTTACTTGGATGGGTATAATGGTGTAAAGAATAACTATATATGGTTATTATAACATGAACTAATTATGAGATATTATATCATCCACTCTAATTCCATTCAATAATTATGGGAACGATATCATCGCCCGTGCGTACGTACGGATTACCGTCTCCACGACGCGATGAGATTCATTCTCCAAGTTAACCATTCAAGAATGATTATAAAGTATATATATTAAACAATCATGAAATATAAAAAAATATTAATGATAATTTATTTATGTTTATGTTATTTACTTACTTCTATTCAATTTAATAAGGAAACAAAAAAAGCGTTCATGCGTACGTACAACCTACCGTCTCCATGAACGGTGTATTTCATTCCATTTATAGATCTATCATATATATGTATATTCTGAATATATATTATATATAAATCATGTTTTACATTATGGAAGTAAGTAATCATGATCTAAGTAATCATATGAATAATTACAAGTCAAAACACAGACGATAAATGAAACGATTTTACCCAAAACGCTGCTTTAACATGGAATTGACAAATGAACGGGTAATATAAAGTCTTATGTGAATCATATATGATATCATAATTATTATTATAGTTATGTTACAAGTTAATAATATGTTTAAACCCAATATACAGGAGTCTTGAACACATACGGATGAAATTGGACATAAGGAAAGGGATAATTTTTCAATCTCATTTTTATCTGAGATTGCTAATACGTAAGTATTTACTGGGGTTGTATTTTTCGTCCATGTCCATAATTGTTTTTCATAAAGTGTTTAATATTCTTACATGTATGTTTAAACTCATGTTTACCCCTCTTTGACTTTTACTTTGTGTTATGGAATGAATCTTTATTTTGTTTACCATACATTGTACTTTTTGACTTTTCCGTTAAAAGTACGAGGAGAATGTTTTTTAACTTATATGGCATGAACAGATTTTTATGGTTTCATAAAAACTTATTTTCAGGAAGATTAATGTATAAGATTTCATGACTATTTAAAAAAATCATTTTATTTTAAAATTTCACGGCATTTTGTGAAAAGAAAATGAATTTGAAGAAGAAAGGATATTTTCCTCAAGAATTTATTAAAAGTGTTTTATCAAAATTATTTTCCATCTAAGATAATAAAGGGTTCGGTTTCTATCCCTATTATTACATTTATTTGATTATGTATTGATGGAATTATTTTTATTAAGTCCTTTTATCATATATGGATTATGATATGTTGGCATGATGTTTAAGAATCCCATTTTTATTACATGGGTTATGTTATGATGTATGATTTATGATTTTGTGGAATACATAAGAATGGTTTCATTATGAGTTGAATGAGACCTATATATCCCTCCAATTCACTGGGTAAATATTTATATCTCATGAGACAGACATGGATGGAATGGTAAGTTAATCTGGTTCAGTGATACAGGACTGGAATGAGGAGTAAACTCGATTCAGTAAGGGAATTTGTCCACTATAATGGTCTTGGAAGGAATGCCTTGGCTACTATGGAAATAATATCACGTTCTTAATGGTTTCTACAATTACATGTTTTATTCCCATTCTATTTTATCATGGTTAATGCTCCTTTTTTATCTATTCCTTATGCACTGCCATGATTTATGTCATTGCTCATCATTTTGATGTTTTATGTTCATGTTATTACGTTCAAATTTTTAGGGATTATTTTATGTTCTCCATGTTTACCCTTACTGAGCATTTGAGATCATCCTTTTTATGTTTTCTTTTCCGCAGGATATAAAGAAAGGTTTTAGGTAAGAAAACCAAAGAGGAAGATCTTTATGGGAGATGTTGAAGATCTTTCACCAGGATTAGAAGATTATGTTCCAAGTTTCCAAATACACTAAACTAATACAATCTTTGGGCATCTGTTTTTGTCATGTATTTAGTATTCCGCAAAAGTAATGTAATGTCTATGTACGTCAAGTATGGGTCTCTACAGTTATGGTATGTAAAATTTAAAAAATGTTTTTTATGTATTAAATTACAAAAATAAGTAGAAGAAATTGATAAAGAATCATGTTTACATGACTCATATGACACATCATCATGGCATCACTATCTTTGTCATGTAAACAACCAGAGTTTGATAAAGATATATAAAGATAGTCATTTAGACCCTTTTAAGATCAAACCAGATGAAATAATTAATTATTGTTTACATGGAAAAATGACCAAAATGCTATTTGGTGTATAGGGAGAAAGGGACATAGAGCTTCATGATTGTTACATAATAATGTGTGTCTACTATTTACAATAGATTCTTGAGGTAGGTAGTCTTACTTCACAAATTTTACTGATGACTTGGGTAGATATGGTTATGTCCACATGATGAGTTATAAGTCTGATTCCTTTTAAAAATTGATGTAATTAAATAATGGGGTAGAGAATTAAATCAGAAAGAATATTCAATTGGATCAAGGTGATGAATATATTAACTGAGATTTTATAGATTTTTTTAGGGTAGATTGAGATTCTATCTCCACTCTCTCCACCTTAAACACTATAGCGGAATTGTGTTAGTGAAAGGAATAATTGTACCTTGTTAAAAATGGTAAGGTCAATGATGAGTAATGCATATCTTCCATTATCCTTTTTGTGATATGAATTACAAACTACATCATTCACACTAAAATGAGTACGAAATAAAGTGTGAGATTGAATTCCATTTGAGTTATGGAGTGGAATGAATCCCATTATGTTGCATACAAGTGTATGAGGTTGTTAATAATTTTTAAGTCCTTATCATGCAAAAAAATAGCACATCAAGTCAAGAAGAATATATTTTTTGAGCATCACAAGGAAGTATTTGGATACTACCTATACAACTCCTCATACAAGAATGTGATTTCCACTAGATATATCATCTTACATGAGAGGGATCACATCCTTAAAAAGGATAGTTGGAGAAATATTGACTTTGATGATATTGATGCTCAAGATACACAAGAGTTGGTATAGTAATAGATTCAACATATTCCAATGGAAGAATTAGTTCCTAAAACATAGGTACTTTGTAGGATCATAGGAGAGGTAAGAGAACTAGATAGATATGGTTTTCTTGTAACTAAGGATGGTGACTAATTATTGGTGAACAACGATGAACCTATCTTCTACAAAGAGGTAGTAGAGAGCTCATAAGATGAAATATAGAAAGAAAAAAAGAATTATAAAATGGATTCCATGTATCATAACTAGGTTTGAGTTCTGGTTGATGATCCAGTTAGTGTAATTCTCATAAGGTGAAAATATGTATTCTTGGGAAAACTAGACATGAAAGGTAAATTAAATACCTATAAATAAATGATAGTGGGTCGAGGGTCTAAAAAAATAAAGGAGTTGACAACAATGATTCATTTTAACTAATTTTAATGTTTAAATACATCAAAATTATACATTCTATAGAAATTAACCTTGAATATGAAATTTGGCAGATGGATGCCAAAATTTTATTCCATAATGGGAACCTTCAGGAAGATATTTATATGACACAACCAAAAGTGTTTGTGACTCTAGGTAATGGAAAATGGTTTTTTAAGTTACATAGATCCATTTATGTTTTGAAGAAAGTATCTAGGTCATGGAAAATTTGATTCGATGAAGCTATTAAAGAATTAGGTTTCACTAGGAACGATTTTGAGCCATGTGTTTACAAGAGGTTTAGTGATAATGTAGTCATTATCATAATAGTATATGATGATTACATATTACTTATTGAAAATTACATACCAGTATTACATTTTGTTAATGAATGGTTAAACAAGTGTTTATCTGTGAAGGGATTTGGTGAATAAGTATATATTCTAGGGATCAAGATCATTTGTGATAGATCCAAGAGGTTTCATGCACTAATAAAAAGTAAATACATTTTCCAGATACTAAATATATATATTATGGAACAATCTAAGAGGGGGATTGGTTTCAGTTCCACATGGTTTAAATATTTCTACGAAAATGTGTCCTCAGACACAATAATAGAAACATATAATGTGTAAGATACCATTTTCTTAAATGATAGGATCAATCATGTATGGCATGTTGTCCATTGGACTTGATGTTGCCAACACCTTGAGCATGGTAGGTATATATAAATAATATATAGAATAATAACACTGGTATACTATTAAGGTTGTCCTCAAGAATCTTATAAGAAATAAGGATATTTCTTGGTTTATGGAAGAGATAAGGATATAGTCATCATAGGTTATATTGATTCTAGTTTTCAAATAGAGAATAATGATTTATATTCATTGTTAGGATATGTTTTGATTATCAATAGAGGAGTTTTGAGTTGGAAGATTTCAAATCTGGCGGTTTTCATTGATTCTATAGTTGATTATGAGTATAGAGTGGATTCTAATATAGCCATGGAATATGTTTGGATAAAAAAAATTAGAGGAGGTTGATGTGGTACCTAGAATTAAAGACCCAATTACATTGAATTATGATAATTCTGTAGAGGTGGATGGTGAAAAAGGGCCAGGGTCCCACTGACAGACAAAAAATATTCTCTAAAAGATCACCTCTTGAGGGTTTTTAACGAAAGGGTTAAAGCTAGAGTAATTAGAGTACATAAAAAAGAGAACATGGTGGGACCTTTGACTAAAGGCATATCTCAACAATGGAATGAGTATCATGTGGATCTAGAAAACTAAATGATGTTAGCAATTGGCTCTTGTGATAGTTGGAGAGTATTGGAGTTGGTTCCCTAGAACTATCATCAGTGTGCTTTATGATAACTTGTGTTCATATTTCTTGATATTAATAAAATTATTATCACATCATGATTGTTCTTATTTGTAAAATTATTTGTGATAATTTTCTAAGAGTAGTTGTTAGACTAAAAGGTCATAGAAGTTCCCCTCTGTGATGTGATCCTAGAAGTGTTATGACACTATTTTAGAATATATGTTCAATGGGAAGATGGTATCATTTAAGGGACACAAATGATACAACATATCACTGGTGGGGACTCATAGGACTTTGAGGTATCTTCTCATGGTTTATGCCATTATTAATATCTAGTGTATGATATTATTAGAATAAGGCCCACCAGTAGGAAATCCACATTTATTTGTCTCATTATATGTTAAAATATTCAGATGTGGGTATTGATCATTAAGTGTTAATATTATTTAATGAATATTATAAGTCACATACTTTGATATATTAATGAAAACCATGATGACATATGTTTGCAGCAAGGTCGGATACATAGGATGTTTCACGAGTAATATTGCATTAATGAATAATGTGGGAAAGGATTTGTCACTTATTTTATTTAACAGAAGTTGATATATCAAGCACTTTTACATAAATGATATAGACTAAATAAATACATTTCTATAGTGTTTAGTAGTCTTGTTCGATTTCTAGAAATTCAATGAATGGGACAACTAGAAATAGGTTAATGGCACTAACATATAGCCGATTTGATTAAAGATATCATGATAAAAGGATTATATTACCCAATAATCATATGTATGAGGGATTATGTCATTGTGGAATTAAATTCTATCTCTATGGGTGCCTTGACATTTTGTTAAATGCTAACCTTGTACATTAGGCTTCTTTGACTAATTCCCATGAGAAAGTGGCACATAGGGTCATAAACTAAGTTTATCTAGAATCTTAGTAAAATAATATTTTATTATTTATTATTTAAAATATTGAATAAATATTATTCCCACAAATGGTTTAATATTTATTCATTTATTCTTGAACTCATATATTTTTTCAATAGTTATACAAGAGAATATTATGTGAGAGGAAAATTTAGTAAATATTTATTTCCCAATTAGTGAATATAACAGTTATTTATTTATAATAAAATAATGATGATATCTTCTTCTATAAAATAACTATTCATTATTCAATGCCCGATATATAATGTGGGGCAATGGATGAATGAGTTTTTAGGTCCTTTGAGAAATAATATATATTGAATATTATTTAATTAAATAATATCTAATTTAATTCACAAGTTTAGTGAATATCAAGGATTATTATTATTATTATTATTATTATTATTATAGTCATGTGTTTCCATGAGGGATTAAATAAATATTAAAGGTCACGTATACCAATATTTATTTCAAAAACCATTCAGTATTGAAACCCAATTATATTATTTTTTTAATAGATCTAACTCTTTTTTTGTGCCCAACGACCGCTAGAGAGAATCCTCTAAAACCCTTTAGATATCTCTCCCGAAGAATGATCCCAAGAATAGAGATGGATCTTCCTCCACCACCTTCTCTTGATTTTAGAGAGATAATGCATAACTATTTGGAAGTGACTATTGTGGTGATCAATGAAAAATGACAGAGGAATTGGGATTTTTTGTGCTATCACTTGGAGATTCTGACGATGATGTTCGGAGATTTTTGGAACATGTGTGGATCCCCACTAGAGAGAATTCATTATTGATTCATACAAGGAAACAACGATACAATACTTTTTTGTTTTCATATCCACCAACAAACAAAAAATTTACACAAGGTAATTACTTACTTGATTAAATTAATTATAAATAATATTTTATGATCCTGCACTTTTTTGTGTGTTCTATCTCTCTTCTATTATTATTTATTCATTTCCATAGATCACAGAATTCATCATCTTATAAATATAGGATTAATCATTGATCATGAAAAAAATAAATGTTGGGAAGGAACCACCACATGCTTCAGTTGTGCCTGAAACCTTCATTATACACATGGCTTGCCATTTTCATTTGGGTAAATTATTTATACATTGCATTCCTAATGGAAAATCAAAACACCTCAATTGGGGTTAAAATAAATCCAAAGCATGAGTAACTTAGAACATTAATTAAGGAACACCCTTAGGGTTGGTTCACTATGAGGAGGTCACACAATAAAATTATTTCATGATTACTTAGGAATATAATAATCATGGAAACATAAAATTAATTAATTAATTAATTATGAGGCATATCTAGAAATTTCGAGTACATGACACAATAACACACCATATAAAGCATAAAAACATTTTGAAAAAAGAACTATACTGACTACCTTTGGTTGGTTTATAAACCCATTTCCACTATCAACATTATATTTGAAGTAGAATATAATAAATTGGAAAAGGATACAAATTACTTAAAATATGGCATATTATCTCACAATAAAATATCACCAATGGTGGAAGAATAAAAAAATAAATGAAGGAATTAGAGATAATCTCTTACATATTTTCATCCAAAATTACTAGAGGTGATGAAATCAGAGATCATATAGAGATGGAAGCCAAATACTAAGAAATAGAAGAGAAGGAAGCTCCCACATGGCCATCTACTGAATCTAAATGAAGGGGAAAGAGGGGATTGGGTTTTCATCTGACAAAGGAAAATGGTCTTCTCACGTAGTCTTTAATGAGGAAAATGATTTTGAAAAACTTTGTGGCACCTTATAGGATATTTGAAATCCTATCATGGCTATATGGAATGAGATGTGTAGTTCAAACTATCTTGCTCCCCTTTTTAATTTATTGAATCACCCACTGGGTTTAGTTGCACAGTTTGCAATAACTATGCTCTAAACATGTGGCTTTGTCTACCTCTCCAAAATTTGGAGATCCCGAATTCAAATGAGCCCTAGATTATCTGGAACAACTCTTAAGCCTATTAATGAAATTACTAGAATACAATGAGTGGTTTTTTTATGGTAAATTTATTTTTTTAACTCTTCAAAAAATGTAGGATGTTACAACCGCGTCATTAAAATAACTCATCCTCATGTTTCCCTTTTGAGGGTGGTACAACAAAATTTCTAGAAATTTCCAGCCACAGATCATGTATGACAACCACCATCTCCTTGGTATCATCATATGTATGATTTTTCCACTATAGTACTCATATGAGAAGATGTAATCTATCCTAGAGTTCCTTTAAGGACTTATCAATGATGCATATCAGATGCTACACAAAGGATGCATCTTCCTCTAACTCAATATTTGTTTTATCCAACCAATGAGATGGTTTGGAGTAATTAACTAAATATTGTGATAAATAGAATACATCATGCATGGATTGGTACCTCGGAGTTCAAGACAACTGATAAGACACTGAGCCAACTCACTCCAAGATCTCAAAATTCTTACTGTAATAATGTGTTAGATTTCCCTATCACAAAATCCTTCAATTATATAATCTAGGAGAAACTCAAAGAAATAATTGATGTCCCACCACAAACTCTATAGGTTGGAGATTTGGATCTGAATAAGACTTTTTCCTAGACTAAGTTATAGTCAGATTCTTCTGAATAAGATAAAACTATGGTGAGGTATTGTAAACGAGAAATCTCCCAATAGAACTGACTCACATTCATATAACCAATTAAGGGGTTAATAAAAAATCCTACCTTATAGGGCCTCATAGGGATATATATGAATATTTTATTGAAATCTATTATTGTAGGACATCTATATGGGAGGTAGTTGTTTCTCCTAAGAACCCCCAAAATCATGGATGCATGCTTGGAACATGTCCTCTAACACCTATATCATATGCCCAGATTGATCATCAATCTAATGGTTTTATACTATACTTAGAATCACCTATGAACATAGTACCTTTTGTAACATCTTATATAAATACAATTTAAACCAATAATCTATTTCAGATATGATAAAATAGGGAACACAATGATGGTTTACCATATCCCACATGTAAATCATCCCAAAATTATCTATTGAAAAGGTCTCATTGATCATCATAAATAACACTAACTTCTTCAACCTGTATATGTTCACCAATATTATATCATTTCCTTTAGGGGAGCTTAGAATGTTCCTAAAAAAATCAATTGTTATGTGATCAGATTTCCACACAGTAATAGAAAGTGGTTGTATAAGTCCAATAGTCCACTGGTAATCTTTATTCACCTGATAATTGGTGTAACACCATTTGATAAAACTTATGATCTTCCTCTTCATACCTATCCACTAATACTGACGATGTATTCCCAAATGCATCTTGTTAATCCTTCGGTGAACTATCCAAAAAAGGAATGACATTCCTGCATCAATTCTTCCTATATGTCTATATGTACCCAAACATGGATTTTAATGTATAGTATCTCATTCTCATCAATAACACAACCGGGTAGTGGGTTACCACATGAGACACACTCCCTCTGGATTTTTCCCTCAACATCTGAAATTTTTCTCATCATTATAATTTCTATAATAGAGGATATCTCTTACAAGGGTAATGAAATAGAATTCCCCTAATATTCCTAAACCTCCAAATATAACTTGAAAATAGGTCCATCAACTGCCACTCACTACTTCCCTCGTGGATGACCTATGTCTATGTATTCTAGATCAAGGTGTTAGCAACTTTGTTTCACTTCTCAGGTTTATAAATGAGATCAATATAAAATGAATATAGGTATTTTACCCACATTTTCTAGTTAATATTAAATTAACGCTATGTGGAAATTTATATGAGACTTTTGTGGTTCATATAAACAATTAATCTCTCCCCTAATAGTTATTTCTTCCAACATCATAGGGCACAAACCATATCTTCTAGCTTGAGTTCATGTGTACGGTAGTTTTTCACATCAGTTCTAAGTCGGTGGGACCCATATACTACAAATCAATCTAAAAAGATCATAACTTCTCCAAGACTGATTCCCCATTCATCAAAATAAGAAATATTTCTTCTTCCCAACTCTAGATGAATCAGTATTATTGCTGAAGTCAGTCTCCCTTTCAGCTCTTTATAGGCTGCCTCATAGGATTTAGACCATAATAACTTGTCACCATTTTTAGTCAGGCCCTTGAGTGGCAGTTCTAGGTGTCATAAGTCTTGAATTAAATTATCATAATAGCCATTGATACCTAATAACATACATATGTTGGATATGTGCTTTGGATTCTCCTAGGAAACCACACCTCTCACCTTATCCGGGTCAACAGATACCCCTTCCTCTTTGATGATGTGAACCAGGAAATGAAACATATCTATAAAAAAAATTCATTTTATTATATTAGGATAAATATGATTCTCTCTAAACATATTCAACATGATCATAAGATTTTTGGAAATTTCATGTTGAGTATAAGAATAAAACAAGATATATTCCACGATTACTACCACAATTGAATCTAGATATTGGTGTAAACTAGTTTAATTGGATCTATAAAGACCATGGGAGCATTTTTGAGAATTAATTTCCTAACCAGATACTTCTACAGGACTAATATTCTCTAAAATTATATATGTGGTATGTTATATGGTCTAACATGTACCTGATGGTAGCCTGAACTCATGCCAATCTCAGAGAAAACTGTCACTCCATGTAGTTATTCGATGATATCACTTATATAAGGGAGTGGATACTAGTTCATGACTATAAACTGGTTCAACAAACATTAAACCACTCACTGTCTGAGGTTACTATCCACCTTCTTATATAAAAGGATAGGTGAACCCCAAGGTGAGGTACATATTCATATAAAACCCTTATCCACCAAATCCTCTTGAATATTTTTATCTTCAAAAAAATAATTAGATTTCATCCTATAAGGGTGAATGGACATGGGTCCCACTCCTAGCAAAATCTCAATAGTGATCTCTTCTTCTCTCAATGGTGGTAACCCATAAAATTATTCCGGGTAGATATCCTTGAAACAATCCAATAATATAGGTAAGTTTGAATTTTTTTCATTCCTTGATTTCTCCGAAAGTGAATAGAGATATGGGATCTCACTCTACTCATCCCATGATGCTTGGGTCCATCTTAACTCACATGTACATCCCATTCAACCTTATGACTATAGTTACCTCCCTTGGGTTATGTGAAATACAACCTCAGGTTATACAAATCAACATGAGCATGATGAGGTACCAACTAATCCATACCGAGTATGATGTTGAATCCCATAATCTCAAGGAAAAATGTTTCCCATAAAAAAAATATAACCAAATATCTCAAGGGGAAAACCATACATCATTGTAAGATTTCAATTCAGATACACAATAGTTTATTGAGATTCATCATTCCATAGTAATACTCTATCTCTAAGCCTATGATTTCTAAAATTACGAAAAATTTAAAGGAATGAAAAATTAATCCATTGAATATGGTAGAAATTATTGTATAGGATACTAGAATAGTTCATCTAATAGTAAAAGGCCTTGGAACCATCTCCTTGGGAGTATAAAACACTACATAAATATCAACAGATCCATGGACCTTTGATACAATCTAACTAACCTAGGAAGTTCCTATCTTTTTACACTATACATATAAATTCTGTTTATCTCAACCAAGTCCACCTCCTCAACCTACTCATCTAGAAGTATCCCATCTCCCTAACTGACATAGAGCCATTGACCCTATACCTGAATGTAGAGTCAGTGAAAATCCCTTCTCACTAGGCACCTAAGGGAAAATTTGGTTGAAAGGCTTAAGGTTCCCATCCTATAATAAGATCATAACTCAATTGTTTCCTTCATGGACTAGGGATTATTATGGCCAACCCTATAAAATTTGTGACACACCATATAAATGTTAGAAAATCTCATCTGGAAGGAGATTCACCCTTGAGTAAACTCAAATCGATGTTTCCTACCGCTAGACATATTGTATCCCTATCACGATGTTGATCCTCCTTGGCTCACACTTCTATCTTTCCTAAGGTCCCTCTTGGGAATGAGGTCTCATTTCACTATTTTTGAAATTTTGGTAAACCAAAATATATTTACCTACACTCAAATGGTGTATGTAATCCCATCCTCATACTTTCTCATTATGGTGAAATAATCACGAGAAAGGGTTAGTTTGAGGCATTGAACCCAAGTGAAATAATATGAATACTCTATTATAGACATATCACCCTAATTTATGTGCATAAACTCTATATCATGTCTTGTTATTAGTTTTTGAGAGAATAAGTAGTCATATAAGGTTGTTTTGATGTCTATATAGAATATACCCTAATATTAACCTACTTGGGTAATCAAATCCCACCAATTCTCGGTATAATAAATAAGCATATAAGTTTCATGATTGCCCCCCATCTCTTGAGTCATCTCCTCATTTCTTAAATATGGGTGACATGGAATCTATCCATGAATTCATAGAATGATAACTACTATTCCGAGAGAATGTGTAAGGATGTTTCTTCTGAAATTTTCATGTCAACTCTTCAATAGTCTGGGCAAGTTGCGATGTTCCTATATAGACTATATAAATTTTATTATAATATCTCTTAAAATAGTGATTCACCTCCCACGGGTGAAATAGAATGATGTTCCTCAAGTGTTAACATAATAGGCAATGCTGGTTGCTCTGGTCCAACCACCTTCGGAGTATGGTCATCTCTACCCTTCTTTTACATGACTTGAGAAACTTGTTGAAGTATAGCTCTACAATTTACAACCGCATTCCTCATCTCGGATTAACAAAACAAAGGATCAAGGATATAATAATATGAAATGTGGATATCCTTCCCATATATAATTCACACCCCTATTCATGCTACTAAATCTAGGTGGATCAAAGGATCATAAGAGACACTACCTGCTGCCCACTATAAAGGTCACGTCAGGATCATGGTCTCCCATCACACAACGTAGGTTCTAGTATATTTATTTTCATTTTTATGGTATAGAGTAAAACACCCTTTTCATTTCAATTGGAATCCCTATTTATTGATAATGATTTCAATTATGAGTTTAAATTTAGTTATTTTCGTACTCACATATATATATATATATATATATATGTGTGTGTGTGTGTGTGTGTGTGTGTCGAGACCCCAAACATGACGTACATGGAAATTATATTACTTTTTCATAATACTTAGTACATAACAAAAACAAACACACAAGGACCATAATAGTTTAGTGTCTTTGGAAACTCGGAACATAATCTTCTAATCGTGGTGAAAGATCTTCAACATCTCCCCTAAAGATCACCCCCTTTTGTTTTCTTACCTAAAACCTTTCTTTATATACTAGGTAAAATAAAACATATAAAGGGTGAGCTCAAATGCTCAATAATGGTAAGAATGGAGAAAATAAAACAAACAATAAACATTTGAACTTTAAAACATGAACATAAAGTTTACACATCAAATTCTTGAGTTGTGAAATAAATCTTGGCAGTACGTAAGGCGTAGGTCATAAAGGAACATTAATCATGATAAAATATCATGGGAATAAAACATTTAATTGTGGAAAACCATTAATCACATGATATTATTTCGATAGTAGCCAAGGAATTGCTTCCAAGAACATCTTAGTGGACAAAGTCCCTTTCTGAATCAAGTTCACTCCTCGTTCCAGTCCTATATCACTGAACCAGATTAACTTATCATTCCATCCATGTCTATATCATGAGATATAAATCATTACCCAATGCATTGGAGGGAGATATATGTCCCACCCATCTCATAATGAAATCATTTTTGCGTGTTCCACAACATAAACATAAATCATTCATCATAACTCAAAGAATAAAATGGGTTTCATAAACATCATCCCATTATAACATAATCCATATAAAACAAATGGATTTCATCATAAGAAAAGTGAAACCATTAAATCATAGAGGCATTATACTTGAAACATACACATATGAAATAATGTCATCTTATATGGAAAATGGTTTTGATAAAACACTTGAAATGTATTTTTGATGAAAATATCCTTTCTTCTTCAAAATCATTTTCTTTTCACAAAATGCCATGTAATTTTAAAGGAAAAATATTTTGTTGAAAATAGTCATGAAATATTTTAGAGTAATCTTCATGAAAATAAGGCTTTATAAAACCGTAAAAATCCATTCATTCCATATATGATAAAAAAACATTCTCCTCGTACTTTTGTCGGAAAAGTCAAAAAGTTCCTCGTATGGTAAACAAAAGAAAGATTTCTTCTAGAATGTAAAAGAAAATAGGGGTATACATGACTTTAAATATACATATAATAATATTAAACACTTTATAAAAAACATTTTTGGGGACATGGATGAAAAATATAACCCCAGTAAATACTTACGTATAAGTAATCTCGGATAAAAATGAGATTTGAAAAAATTTCCCTTACAAAGATCTTTTTGTAAATAAAATCGATCACTTATGTGTATTCACAATAAGGTAAAATAAATAATGTATAAATACATGATAATATATAAAAATTCATTTCTAACATAATCAAAGAACGACATAAACAAGAAAGAGAAGATCAACCCAAAGAACGGAAATTAGGTTAAGAAGTTCCCTTACCTCGTGTCCGACTTGACTCAATCATTCTTTAATCTCCTGAATAATAAAGCAAAGTTAATTTCTACTTGATTAAGAACCTTTTTCAAGTTTATTATTCCTTTTATATCACTTATTACCATGTTATAAACATTATTTAACCATTTAAGTTAATGACGTTCATTTTGTCGATATTTGGAACTTGAGTCAAAAATGTACTTCTTATATTTACATGTTGTCAAAGGTTCATTATATCCAGAATTATATTCATGATTTATATATCATATATATCATATATATCCATAATATACATGTATTTATAATATTACATAACATATGGAGGTAAGAAATGAAATGCGTCGTTCATGGAGATGGTAAGCCGTACGTACGCATGAACGCTACTTTCATTTCTATTTATTATTTTAATGGAATTAAAACATAATGATACATAGTTATATTATAATTCCAGTATAATATCATATATAATATCATTAACTCCATCCTTTATACATCCCACATAAGGCATTAACGAATCACATCACTTGGAGGGGGCGGTAGTCCGCACTTCCTCAAATGAGATTATCGTATTTACGCACTATGGAAACCAGAAAGGCTTGATATAATTGGGAATTAAAGAAGAATAAGGAAATAATAAACATAATATATATCATATATAAATACAGTTCCATCATAATGGCCACCATTAGAGGCGGTAGGAGAAAATCGAACAATCATCGTTTCGTGAGGCGTTAGTTTTCCATCCACGGAAACATTATGTTCTTCATCCATTAGATGGATGAGTGTGTAAGTTTAGTTTGAATCCTTCTCAAAAAAACATCCTAGTATATTGAATATACTATTTTTGTTACAAAAGAAAGTATTAAAAAGATTTTAGGGGTTGGAGAAGTAGAATAAAAGAAAACAATTTAAGAGAAATAGTTACCTTTAATTTGGGTAACTTCCATTGGTTTTAACCAAAAGGACTTCTTGAAGGGACTTATGCCTAAGGTTGGGCTTCTAGGGGGAGTAGAGGGATTTAGGTAGATTAATTGGGAAGAGTTTGGATGACCCAAATGGCTTGAGAGGTGTGAGGAATTGGATAGAAATGGTCTCCTTTTATAAGGGGGAGGAGGGGCTCTTTTGGAAAGTGTGAAAATATTATTTTATTATAAACTTATCTTCGGTTTCAAAAGGTCCAAAATCATTAATAATGAAGATAAGATTACTCATGGTAGAAATAAATTCATCCAATCATAATTGGACATGTTTTGGATAATATTTTAATCATTATAATCTTATTTATTTAAATCATTTATTAATGAGGTAAATACTGCGTCATTATTGTGTCATGAATAATTTAATTTATTTGATGTCTAAAAATTATAAAAAAATACCATAATTTAGGAAATAGTTTTATATTTCCAATGAATATTTATAGTCAAAAATATAATTTATATAACCACTTATAAAAATTAATTACTAAAATATTTTTGTTAATGTCAATTTTGTCTTTACATTAAATTAATTAATCCAAATTGTCATTATCACTAACAAGTGTCTCAATGGGGTCCCAAAATAGACCCAAGGATTATATTGGTCTTAAATGACTCAAACAATAAGGTTTGGACAAGTGTTAAGGTAATTTTAAATTATTATATTATTCTTTTAACCTTGAATTACCCTATTTACCTTTAACTGCGGTAAAGAAAAGTCAAAAGTTACTATTCACCAAAAAATATTTTCATTTTATTGAACCACATTTTAATTTTTGATAAGAACCATTTATATAATATTTTTTAAATTCAATTCACAGAAGTGGTAAAATGTCATTTAAATGAAAGAGTCAGTTTTTTTAACTACCACTAAGTGGTTTCTCTATTCCTCAAAAACTGATGTTTTTCAGAAAAATACCAAAAATTCAGCCTAAGATATATTTTATATTATGAATTCAAAAATTATTTCTATTTTTCCAAATTCAAAACATTTATTTTGCATTAATTAATTTTAAAATTAATTCCCGTTATCAAAACAAATAGCGTGTTTTTAAGAAACAATAACTATCAAAAGATCGACACTTGTTTATGTCCAATTTCAAAGTGAAATTAATTCCACTAAACAACATTGGATTAAATGGTAAAAATATATTCTAATTAAACTTTAAAACCAATTAAAAAGATAATCTAACCATATATATTATTGCGATGAAAAAAATTGTTTTTAATTAAAATATAGTGTGTTTTTACTATTCATTAAAATATGAAAGTTATCAGAATACTATGAAAATTTTATCCAAATTAAATTTTTATATCCTAATTCCAAAGTAGAATTTTATTTTGTCAAATTGAACTTATAAACATGTCAAAAAATATATTTAAAGTAAGTGCGCCATCAAAAGGTGGCAAAACTGCATTTTTTTAAAAATAATTATTTTACCCAAAAAAATTATTTTGTTCTTACACCAAGTTCTAGAAAATGTGTAAGATTAAAAGTAATGTTATAAAATGAAAAATTTGGTTAATACCATTCTTAAAAACTAGTTCATAATAATATTATAACTACATATCACTGTTTAGTGAAACCCGGTATTGCGTACTACATACGTTATTGAGGAAGGTCACGATTGCGTGTAATGCAAGCCAAGAATAGTGTTGTGTATACTTCAAGCTAATACATTGTTTCATATAGTACAAGAAAATCTTGGTGTATCTTACAACACAAGATATCAAAGAAATTAAATAATAATAATAATAATTTTTCTCATAAAATCGCGAGGTGTTACATTCTACCCCCCTTAAAATGAATTTCTCCCTCGAAATTCATCGGGGTTATACATGGTTTTCTACTTGAAATTTTCTTTCATAGAAACCCACATCATAAAAAGGAATACTGAAAATTAATTTTAAAAAGTAAAGTAAGAAACATAACAGTTACCCAAATTAACTCATCACTGGTTTTCCACATAGGAGAACATAGGTGAAAATATGGATATGGAAGAGAAACCTAACCATCAAATTCTGATAGAGAGTTGTAGAGAACATGGCTATGAAAAAGACATTAATCACAAAGTCATAAATTTTTTATGATCTAAGGTACCATCTGATTCATCAGATATAAGAGCACTAGGATAACCTTTTTGGTTTTTAATATCCATTCCCTAAAGTTTAAATATTTGAATTAGAAGAAATAATTACTTGAGTTTGGTACAATTCTTACTGTTGTTTGTGCCTTGAACAATTTCCACTTCATCTCAAAAAGAAATGAAGTTGAATTCATCTTCTATGAAGTGTTAGCAGATCATGCGATAGAATGATAGGTCATTCCATCTGTCTCAAACATAAGGTTAGAAAAAGATATATACATAAGTCCATCTATTGTGAGATTAATCATATATGGTTCCTAAAATAGACTTATACTTCATATATCATACCTCTTAATATAATAAAACTAGTTTATACTAACCAGGGACTTCCAGTAGGCCAGTGGTTGGTGATAAAGGCATGTCACACTTCGGTTGTGGGTTTGATTCTCATATCCTTGTCCGACGTGACGGGTTGTCGCATGTCCTGCAGGTTGTCCTTTTTCTAAAACTACATTATTATAACATTCCATCAATAATATCGAAAAATTTCTTGACTTAAACAATACTAACTTATGTCCAACATAATCCATTCCAATCTTTAGGCTTATCCAAAATACTTCTGTCCAAGCTCATAGTATAAAGAAAATGATTACTAGAAATGTCACTAAACAAGCATGTGAATACCATCATTTATCCCCCATTTATCATATGATATATCTTGTTGGTCAAATTACAAATATGTGAATACCTTAATCATGTATTCTCTTGTAAAATGAATACTCATTTACCGTTAGTAAAAACATGAATGCTGCCAAAATTTAACTCTTTCCACATACCGAAATCCCAAAATTTCTATATACTCAAAACATGATATAACTTTGTCCTTATATTAGTCATGAGCTCATGAATACTGTCAAACATTTCATTTTCTCCTTATCCCTTCATTATGTGCAAATCATATTCTTTCCAAAAATATCTCAATCACTTTCCATGGTTACCGGTACCATAAAATTATTGAAAACCACAATAGACCAATACATAAATATTCCAATATTCCATGATACTATATACAACATTATTTTGGAATCCCATTACATAAACACTTAATCATTCCACCACATCGTTATCATATTCAACATTTCCAATAATGATCGCATGTGTCTTCTCTTTGTCCTTTTCCTTAAGTGGTTGCTCATGTCGATCATCATGAACCCTTGGATTAGGGCATTGATTAGCATAATGCCCCATTTCCTTTCACTTGAAGCATTGAAGAGTTGGTGGAGCATTATCTGTAGTCTTTTCTCTATTCACATCATTAGCTACCTTTTTCCATTACTTTGTCACTCAACTGCTCGATGACCTTCTTTTCCACACTTAAAACATTTTCTAGTACCTTTTAGGAAATCTCCACCATGCTTCGTTCCACACTTTGAGCATAAATAAACATACATCTTCTTTTCACCATTATTCTGAGATTTCTCCTCGAACATCGTCTTTCGTTTCTTGTAAAAACCATGAGATGGATATGTAATACCATATTCCATTTCTACCTTGACAGAACAATGCACAATTTCTTCATAGCTACTGAAGTCTCTTATAGCTAATGCCCTTCTAAGACTTGGTTTTAAGCCACTGAAGAATCGATCAACTTTACTTTCAGGTTGGATGATAAAGCCAGATTCATACTTTGTAAGCCTTGTAATATTTTCTTCTTATATACCAACAGATTCATCATCCTTTTTCTTAAGCTCAAGGAACTCCTTTTCTATCTTTTTTCTAAGAATAAAAAGGAAGTACTTATTGAAAAATAAGTTCTTGAACTCATCCCATTCCATGGAGTCAATTTCACCTTGGGGCATTGTATTCTTAATTAGAGTCCACCATTGATCTTCTTTTACTTCTAAACAATAAAAATCTAGAATGACTTCTTCATATTCCGAATAGAAAAGTATGGAAAATATATTTTCAATGGTATTGATCCATTGTTTAGCAACAAGTGGATCAGAAGACCCACTGAAAGAAGGTGGAGGCTGCCTCATGAAGGACTCAACAGAATATTGTTCCCTTCTCTGCTCATTTGGAAGTCCAGAATGATTCATAGCTTGTGTAAGTATAGCAATAAGATTTTTCACTCCATCTCCCATAACATTGGTTTTTTCATGAGGACAATAATTTAATTGTCTATTAAATTGATCAATACGGTTCCTTCGAGTTCCAGCCATCGTTTAAAACCCAAAAAGAATAGTGTGAGAGGCAAAAACCATGCTAGGGAAAAAATATAATAAAGGGGGAGTACCTTCAATATATAACATCTTAGGTTTAATTCTATGATCATTAACATAATTCTAGGACTATAACCTAAACTTATATTTAACCTTAGGGACATCCCAAGACATACCTTAGAAATATCTCTAGGGATCTCACTAAAGTTTTCGCATCCTAGTTTCCAAAGGTTAACTAATCCTTTACTCTGATACCAACTGTAGAGACCCAATCTTGATGTACATGGACATTAAATTACTTTTTCAGAATACTTAAGACATAACAAAAACAAACACACAAGGACAGTAATAGTTTAGTGTCTTTGGAAACTCGGAACATAATCTTCTAATTGTGGTGAATGATCTTTAACATCTCCCATAAAGATCTTCCCCTTTTGTTTTCTTACCTAAAACCTTTCTTTATATCCTCGCGAAAATAAAACATATAAAGGGTGAGCTCAAATGCTCAGTAAGGGTAAGCATGGATAAAATAAAACAAACAATATACATTTGAACTCCAAAACATGAACATAACGTTTACACATCAAAATCTTGAGTTGTGAAATAAATCTTGGTAGTAAGTAAGGAATAGGTCATAAAGGAACATTAATCATGATAAAATAGCATGGGAATAAAAAATTTAATTGTGGAAAACCATAAATCACATGATATGATTTCTATAGTAGCCAAGGCATTTCAGCCAAGACAATCTTAGTTGACAAAGTCCCTTTCTAAATTCAGTTCACTCCTCATCCTAGTCCGATATCATTAAACCGGATTAACTTACCGTTCCATCCATGTCTATCTCATGAGATATAAATCATTATCCAATGCATTGGAGGGAGATATAGGTCCCACCCATCTCATAATGAAATCATTATTACGTGTGCCACAACATAAACATAAATCATTCATCATAACCCAAAGAATAAAATGGGTTTCATAAACATCATCCCATCATAACATAATTCATATAAAACAAATGGATTTCATCATAAGAAAAGTGAAACCATGTAAATCATAGATACATTATACTTTAAACATACACATATGAAATAATTTCATCTTAGATGGAAAATGGTTTTGATAAAACACTTGAAATGGATTCTTGATGAAAATATCCCTTCTTCTTCAGAATCATTTTCTTTTCACAAAATTCCATGTAATTTTAAAAGAAAAATATTTTTTTGAAAATAGTCATTAAATATTTTAGAGTAATCTTCATAAAAATAAGGCGTTATAAAACCATCAAAATCCATTCATTCCGTATAAGTTAAAAAACATTCTTCTCGTACTATTGTCGGAACAGTCAAAAAGTTCCTCGTATGGTAAACAGAAGAAAGATTCCTTCCACAATGTAAAAGTAAAAGAGGGGTAAAAATGACTTTAAACATACATATAATAATATTAAACAATTTATGAAAAACATTTTTTTGGACATGGATGAAAACTATAACCCCAGTAAATACTAACGTATAAGAAATATCGGATAAAAATGAGATTTTCAAAATTATCCCTTACGAAGATCTTTTTGTAAATAAAATAGATCACTTATGTGTATTCACTATAAGGTCACATAAAGAAAGTATAAATACATGATAAGATATAAAAATCAATTTCTCGCATAATCAATGAACGATATAAACAAGAAAGAGAAGATCAACCCAAAGAATGGAAATTGGGTTAAGAAGTTCCCTTACCTCGTGTCCGACTTGACTCGATCATTATTTAATCTCCTGAATAATAAACCAAAGTTAATTTCTACTTTCTTAATAACCTTTTTCAAGTCTATTATTCCTTTTATATCACTTATTACCATGTTATAGACATTATTTAACCATTTAAGATAATAACGTTCGTTTTGTCGATATTTGGTACTTGAGTCAAAAATGGACTTCTTATAATTTCATGTTATTCATGTGGTCAAAGGTTCATTATATCCAGAATTATATTCATGATTTATATATCATATATATCATATATATCCAGAATATACATGTATTTATAATAGTACATAACACATTGAGGTAAGAAATGAAATGCGTCGTTCATGGAGGCGGTAAGTCGTACGTATGCATGAACGCTAATTTCATTTCTATTTCTTATTTTAATGGAATTAAAACACAATGATACATAGGTATATTATAATTCCAGTATAGTATAATATATAATATAATTATCCCCATCCTTTATACATCCCACATAAGGCATTAACGAATCACATTACTTTGAGGGGGCGGTAGTCCGCACTTCCTCAAATGAGATTATTGTATTTTCCCACTATGGAAACCATAAAGGCTTGATATAATTGAGAATTAAAGAAGCATAAGAAAATAATAAACATAATACATATCATATATAAATACAGTACCATCATAATGGTCACCATGATAGGCCATAGGAGAAAATCAAACAATCATCATTTCGTGAGGCGTTAGTTTTCCATCCACAGAAACATTATGTTCTTCATCCATTAGATGGATGTGTGTGTAAGTGTAGTTTGAATACTTATAATAACAACATCCTATTATATTTATGATACTGGTGTTGTTACAAAAGAAATGATAAAAGGAGTTTAGGGGTTTGAGAAGTAGAATAGAAGAAAACAATTTAAGAGAAATTGTTACCCTTAATTTGGGTAACTTCCTTTGGTTTGAACCAAAACGCCTTCTTGAAGTCCCTTCTGCCTAAGCTAAGGCTTCTAGGGGGAGGCGAGGGATGTAGGGAGCTTAATTGGGCAGAATTTGGACGAGCCAAATGGCTTGAGAGGTGTGAGGAATTGGATAGAAATGGTCTCCTTTTATAAGGTGGAGGAGGGGATCCTTTGGAAAGTGTGAAAATATTATTTTATTATAAACTTACCTTCGGTTTCAAAAGGTCAAACAATCTTTAAAGATTAAGATAAGATGAATAATGGTCGAAATAAAATCATACAATCAAAATTGTAAATGTTTTGGATAATATTTTAATCATTATAATCTTATTTATTTAAATCATTTATTAATGAGGTAAATACTGCATCATTATTGTGTTATGAAAAATTTAATTTATTTGATGTCTAAAAATTATAAAGAAAATACCATCATTTAGGAAATATTTTTATGTTTCCAGTGAATATTTATAGTCTAAATGATAATTTATATAACCCCTTCTAAAAATTAATTACTAAAATATTTTTGTTAATGTCAATTTTGTCTTTACATTAAATTAAATAATCCAAATTGTCATTATCACTCCCAAGTGGCTCAATGAGGTCCCAAAATCTAGCCAAGGATGTCCATGGTCGTAAATGACTCAACCAATATGGTTCGGACAAGTGTTAAGTTAATTTCTAATTAATATAATATTCTTTTAACCTTAAATTACCCTATTTACCTTTAATCGCGGTAAATAAATGTCAAAAGTTACTATTCATCAAAAATTATTTTCATCTTATTGAACCAAATTTTACTTCTTGATAACAACCATGTATGTCGGATTTTTGAAATTAAATTCACAGAAGTGGTAAAATTTCATTTAAATGAAAGAGTGAGTTTTTTTAACTACCACTAAGTGGTTTCACTATTCATCAAAAATTGACGTTTTTCAAAAAAATACCAAAAATTCAGCCTAAGCTATATTTTATATTCTGAATTCAAAAATGATGTCTATTTTTCAAAATTCAAAACATAGAAGTGGCATTAATTAATTTTCAAATTAATTCCTATTATCAAAACAAATAGCGTGTTTTTAAGAAACAATAACTATCAAACGATCGACACTTGTTTATACCTAATTTCAAAGTGAAATTAATTCCAATAACAAACATTGGACTAAATGGTAAAAATATATTCTAATTACACATTAAAAAAAATTAAAAATATAATCTTACCATATAAATTATTGCGATGAAAAAAGTTGTTTTTAATAAAATATAGTGTGCTTTTACTATTCATTAAAATATGAAAGTTATCAGAATAATATGAAACATTTATCCAATGTAAATTTTTATATCCTGATTCAAAAGAAGAATTTTATTTTGTCAAATTGAACTTATAAACATTTCAAAAACAAGATTTAATGTCGGTGTGCCATCAAAAGGCGGCAAAACTGTATTTTTTGAAAAATACTTATTTTACCCCAAAAATTATTTTATTCTCATAAAATGTTCTAGAAAATGTGTAAGATGAATAATAATGTTATAAAATTCAAAATTTAGTTAATACTATTCATAAAAGCTAGTTCATAATAATATTTTAACCATATATCGTTGTTTAGTGAAACCCTGTATTGTGTACTACACACGTTATCGAGGAAGGTCGCGATTGTGTGTAATGAAAGCCAAGAATAGTGTTGTGGATACTTCAAGCTAATACAATATTGCGTATAGTACAAGATAATCTTGGTTTAGCGTACAACACAAGACATCAAAGTAATTAAATAATAATAATAATTTTTCTCATAAAATCTCGATGTGTTACAATATATATATATATATATATAAATATATCATAGCCCAGTCCGATGTGTTACCTTTCTAATGTTATAATGAAATAAGATTTTTAAGTTTCATTTGACACATCCTGTAACTACTACCTAAACCTTAAATCTGGTATCAAGATGTAGTGGGTCATATAAAATGATTTGATTAAATTAATTATCATTCCGAATTTATAGAATTAAATTCTTCATAAATCACAATTGGAATTAATTTAATGAAAATCATGTAACGTTTCATCCCATATAACCAATGTTCCATGTCTCTAACATGCAATAATTGATTAATTAATGTTCCACCATCATGATATATGAGGAAACCCATTTAGTATTATGTAAAAACATTAATTTATCCAATTATTTTATTCATCGAAGAAATGATAGCACATTTCCAAATACAACAGTCATGTAAATTATAGTAATCATGGGAAAGACATGCAATAAAAGAAATGAGATAAACTTATATGTTATTTAATTATAAGGCCCCAGCCTTAAACCTTACTTAATCTTGAGTTATTACAAGATTACACATTGAGGATCTTTTCGGGTTTAGAGTTTTAGAGAATTAGATCATAAAACTTGCATTACATTCCACATATAAACAAAGTTGTTACATAAAGATAGTATTCTTCATTCCCATCAATGGAAACACATTTAAAATAAAACATGGATTATTTCTTGACACATCCTTGACTCTATCATCTTATCATGTACCTTTCCCTTGACCTGTGAAAAACATTTCAAAAACTTGGGATGAGCATAAAAAATCAGTATGGGTTAAAAAAACATGGAAAGGAAACATGAGTTCATATATACATAAGAATGAAATCATACTTTACCCATAAAACATAGGCACTTTAACATACCTCATAAAATCATGAATAAATCATAGAAATCAAAAGACATAAAGGTAACTTGAGGCATTCATAACATTCTTACGTAGGGAGTAACCCTCTTCGTTACGTTTGGAATACCCATCACAGTATATTCCCTAAAATATCTTCGGAGAAACCTTAACGTTTCACTCCTTCACGTTACCCAATGCATTGGAGAGCTATAACGGGCTCACCCGCCCTTAGTTTATCACGGAACCACCCGTCTTCATAATAATGCCCAAAAACCATAACATAATCATATCACATAAAACATGCATAAAGGAAACATAAAATTTCCACATTTCAATCATGAGATATCAATACAACACATTGATATAAAAACATTATGAAAACCATTTTCAATACTAAAATAAAAGAAAAGTAAAACATGGTATTTATTTTTCTTTTAAAAAGAAGGTATGGCTTGTTGAGGAAGCCGAAACTCAAATAACGGTCACGACGGCGGAGAAGTATTTGTCACCGCATACGTACGACAAAAACATTCCCTTTTGTCGTTTAGTAAACGCTTCGTACAAAAAAGATTCCTTTTGAATAAACATAAAAGTCCAAGGGGTTTATACACCGTATAAAAGAAAGTTGTGTATAAAATAAAATATGCCTCAACGAAAGGAGATTGAGGCGAAGTCCCATACCTCGTATCCGACTTGACCCGACCGTTCTTTAATCTCCTGAATAATAAACTTGAGTTAATATCTACTTGCTTATGAATCTTTTTCAAGTTCATTATTCCTTTTATACCATGTTATGAACATCATGTAATCAGTTAAGTTAATAATGTTCATTTTGTCGGTATTTGGTTCTTTAGTCAAAAATAGACTTATTACACTTACATGTTGTTAATTTGGTCAAAGGTTCATTACATACAGAATGGTATTCATGATTTAGATATCATATATGTCATATATATCTATTACATACATGCATTTATAATATTACATAATCATTTAGAGGTAAGAAATGAAATGCACCGTTCATGGAGACGGTAAGCCGTACGTACGCATGAATGTTACTTTCATTTCTATTTAGTATTTTATAGAATGGAATCATAATGATATAAAGGTATATTATAATTCCAGTATAATATCATATATAATATCATAGTTCCATCCTTTATATGTCCCACATATGGTATTTAACGAATCAAATCACTTTGAGGGGGCGGTAGTCCGCACTTCCTAAAATGAAGATATCGCGTTTACCCATAATGGAAACCATAAAGGTATGCCAAAAATGAAAAAAAACAGAAGCTTAAGTAAAAAATAAACATATTATATATCATATATAAAAATAGTGACATCATAATGGCCACCTTTGAAGGTGTTAAATGAGTTTTGAACAATCATCGTTTCGGGAGGCAGAATTTCGCCATCCACAGAAACCGTATGTTCTTTAACCATTTGATGTTGTTGTGTGAGAGTGTAGCTCAAATAAATATTATAACAACATCCTTGTATATTGAAGATACTGTTGTTGTTACAAAATAAGTAAATAAAAAAAGTTTAGGGGGTTGGAGAAGCAAAATAAAACAAATGAACATTAGAGAATGAATTACCTTAAAAAGTGTAACTCCTTTTGATTTGAGCCTAAAGGCTTCCTTTGAAAGGATTCTGCCCAACGGGAATCCTCTAGGATTAGGAGAGGGATGTGGAGAGAGTAAATGGGCAGGGGTTGGCCGAGCCAAAGGCTTGAGGAGTGTGTGAAATGAGGTAGAGGTGGGGGCCTTTTATAAGAGGAGAGGAGGGGCACTTTTAGAAAGTAAAGAAACATTACTTTATTTGAAAATGTGTTTCGGTTTTAAAAGGTCCCACATTGATATAATTCGTGGATAAGGTGATAAGGGTTCTAAATCCACTCATCCAATTGGTTTTGGCCATGTGTAGTTCATATATTTTACATTATCTTTCCATTTTATTTAAATCGTCAAATAATGATGTCATCGCTGCATCATTATTATGTCATAAATAATTTAATTTATTTAATGTCTAAAAATCATAAAAAAAATACTATGATGTATGAAATCTATTTATCTTTCCAATGACTATTTATAATCAAATATCTGATCTTTATAACCCCATGTAAAAATTGTTTTCGTAAAACATCTCTTGTTTGTGTCATTTTTACTTTAACATTTAATAAAAAGTTATTTATGTCATTTCCAAACCAAAATGTCCCCATGGGGTCCCCAAGTTGATCCATGGCTTGTCTTGGTCGGCCATGACACAACCAATAAGGTTGGGACATGTGTCTAGGTAATTTCCTATTATTAAAGCATTATTTATACCTTAAACTACCCTAATTACCACTAATCGCGATTAAGAACTTAATAAGTTACTATTCACCAAAAAATTATTATAATCTCATTGAACCACATTTTACTTCTTAATGACAACCATGTATGTCGGATTTTCAAAATTCAATACACATTAGTGGTAAACTTTCATTTAACTGAAAAATCAGTTTGCTTGATTACCACTTAGTGGTTTCACTATTCATCAAAAATTGAAGTTTTTTAGAAAATTACCAAAAATTCACCCTAAGCTATATTTGATATTCCGAATTCAAAAATGAAGTCTATTTTACAAAATTCAAATCATATAAGTCACATTAATTAATTTAATAATTAATTCCCGCTGCCAGAGTAAATAGCGTGTTTTTACAAAACAATAAGTATCAAAAGATTGACACCAGTTTATGTCTAATTTCAAAGTGAAATTGATTCCAATGACCACCATTGGATAAAATGGTAAAAATATATTCTAATTTCACTTCAAAACCAATTCAAAACATAATCTAATCATATAAATAAATTAGATTAAAAAGCAGTTTTGATGTATAATGCAGTATTTTTCACTATTCATTAAAAAAATGAACATTGTCTGAAAATTGTGTCCCCGCAATTTATTTACTTATCGAATAAATGGGGGTACTTATCCCTCATTGCATTTTCAGATTGCCATGTTGCCTCTTCAATCATGTGGTTTTTCCACAAAACCTTTACCGGATGAATCACCTTATTCCGTAACACTCGCTCCCTGTGGTCAAGAATCTGGACCGGTTGTTCCTCATAAGATAGGTTCTCTTCCAGCTGAACTACCTCTGGACTCAAAACATGAGATGGATCTAGCATATACTTTCTCAACATCGAAATGTGAAAAACATTGTGTACCTGAGATAAACTCGGAGGTAAAGCCACTCGGTATGCAACTGATCCAACTCTCTCCAGAATTTATTATGGTCCAATGAACCTTGGACTGAACTTTCCTTTCTTACCAAATCTCATCACACTTTTCCAAGGAGAAACCTTGAGAAAAACATGATCACCTACCTCGAAAGATAGATCCTTCCTCCGGTTATCCGCATAACTCTTCTGCCTGCTCTGAGCTGTTATCATGTGTTTCTGAATCAGCTGAACTTTTTCTACCATCTCTTCTACCAATTCTGGTCCCATCAACTTCCTTTCACCCACTTCATCCCAGAAAGCTGGAGTTCGACACCGCTTCCCATATAATGCCTGAAATGGTGCCATCTGTATACTGGAATGAAAACTATTATTATATGAAAACTCAACCAAAGAAAGATGTTGGTCCCAACTTCCCTGATAATTTATAGAACAAGCTCGTAGCATATCCTCCAAGGTCTGAATTGTTCGTTCTGACTGCCCATCTGATTGAGGATGAAAATCTGTACTAAAATTTAATTCAGTACCCAACGACTTCTGAAGGCCTTTCCAAAAGTTAGAAGTAAACCTGGGATCACGATCCGATACAATGGAGAGAGGAACTCCATGTAACCTGACTATCTCTTTAAGATACAAACGGGAAAGTTGATCAAGAGAGAAAGTATCTCGTATAGCAAGGAAATGAGCAGATTTGGTCAAGCGATCAACAATAACCCAGATTTCATTATTACCTCGAGATGTCTTCGGTAATCCAACAACAAAGTCCATGGATATATTCTCCCATTTCCACTCTGGCACTGGTAAAGGCTGAAGCATCTCTTTTGGTAACTACCGCTCTGCTTTAACCTGTTGACATGTCAAACACTTCACAGTAAAATTAGCAATGTCTCTTTTCATTCCATCCCACCAGTAATACTCCCGCATATCTCTATACATCTTAGTACTGCCCGGATGAACTGAAAACAGAGAACTATGAGCTTCACATAACAACTCTCTCCTCAACTGTGAATCACAAGGCACACACAATCTCTTCCCAAATCTCAAAACACAATCACTATCAATGTTGAATTCAGGCAACTTACCTTTCTGAACCAGGTCTACCTTTTTTTGCAACTCACTGTCTTGCTTCTGTGCTTGCTTGATTCTATCTGATAGAGATGATCTCACTGATACCTGAAACAAAACAGAAGGACTTCCTGCACCAACAACTTCTATGCCATAGCTCATCAAATCGTTAACCAAAGGATCACGTTCCAACCACAACATTGTTAATGAAGCATTACTTTTTCGACTCAAAGCATCAGCCACTTTATTTTCTTTTCCCGTATGGTAATGAATTGTACAATCATAATCCTTGATTAATTCCAGCCATCTCCTTTGTCTCATGTTTAACTCTTTCTGAATGAATATATACTTTAAACTTTTGTGATCGGTATATATTTCACACTTTACTCCATACAAATGATGCCTCCAAATTTTTAAAGCAAAAACAACAGCAGCTAGTTCCAAATCATGTGTAGGGTAATTTACCTCATGAGTTTTCAACTGTCGTAAAGCATAAGCAATTACCGGATCATTCTGCATTAGAACGCAACCAAGTCCTTTCAATGAAGCATCATTGTATATAACAAACTCACCATTCCTGGAAGGTAGTGCCAAAATTGGAGCATTCACCAATCTTCTTTTCAATTCCTAAAAACAATCATCACATTATTTTGTCCAGATAAACTTAACACCCTTCTGAGTTAGCTTAGTCATTGGACTAGATAACCGTGAAAAGTTTCTAACAAACCTTTGGTAATAGACCGCCAAACCAAGGAAGCTACGAATCTCGGTTACATTTGTTGGTCTTGGCCATTCTTCCACAACTTTTGTTTTTGCAGGATCAACAGTTATTCCATCTTTAGAAACAATGTGACCAAGGAAAGAAATTTGTTGCAACCAAAACTCACACTTGCTGAATTTCCCATACAATCTCCTTTCTTTTAAGGTTTGCAAGATAACCCTTAAATGTTTTTCATGCCCCTCTTTACTTTTAGAAAACACCAAAATATCATCAATGAAAACCACCACAAACTTATCCAAGAACTCATGGAAAATTCTATTCATTAAGTCCATGAATACAGCAGGTGCATTGGTTAGCCCAAAAGGCATTACTACAAATTCATAATGGCCATATCTCGTACGGAACGCAGTCTTCGGAATATCTGCCTCCTTTACCTTCAGCTGATGGTACCCCGATCTCAAGTCAATCTTTGAAAAAAACTGAGCTCCCTGGAGCTGATCAAACAAATCATCGATATGAGGCAAAGGATATTTGTTCTTAACAGTGATATTATTCAAGGCTCTATAATCAATGCAAAGTCTCATAGAACCATCTTTCTTTTTAACAAATAAAACAGGAGCACCCCATGGTGATGTGCTAGGTCTAATGAAACCTTTCTCTAATAAATCTTGTAATTTCTCCTTCAACTCTAAAAGTTCAATTTGTGCCATTCGATAAGGGGGTTTTGAAATTGGCTTAGAATCAGGAACTAAGTCAACAGTAAACTCAACTTCCCGATCTGGTATTCTTCCAGGCAACTCATCAGGAAAAACATCAGGATACTCATTTACCACTGGCACGTCATTAATCTAAACAGTTCCTTTATTTTCAACGACGTGTGCAAGGTAACATTAATTTCCATCTTTTACAAGTTTCTCGGCCTCTTGATATGTTATCAAAAATAAGGGTTCATTGTTGTAAACAAACTGAAAGTCTTTCTGAAAAGAAACTTCTTTAGCTCTACAGTCAATCTTAGCATGGTAAATAGAGAGCCAATTCATACCCAAGATAACATCAAACTCTACTAGAGGTAGAACAATAAGGTTTGCAAGTAGGTTCTTTCCACAGATAAGGATAGGAAGATTCTTATAAATTCTTTTTGCCTCAACATTCCCCCCAGGTGTTTTTACCAAAAGTTCAGGAGTCATTTCTTGAGATGGTATTCCCATTTTACTAGAAAAGGTTTCAGAGATGAAAGAATGTGTAGACCCCGAATCAAACAACACACTGGCATAATTTGAAAAAACAAACAAAGTACCTGATACAACTTCATTTGATGGCCCGACGTCTACTGAAGTAGTTGCAAAGGATTTCACCACCCCTTTCTGCTTGTAGTCTAACTGCTTCCCATCACTCAAGGTCCTTGTCGGACACTCGTTTGCATAGTGACCCATCTCATTGCACTTATAACATTTCACTAACTGTAAATCAAATTTGTTCTTACCTTCACCTTGATCCTTTTCAGTGCAATCACGAGCCTTATGTCCCATCTTACCACATCGGTAGCACTTCCCAGAATTCAGAAGACATTCCCCAGCATGCCTTTTGCCACATTTATCACAAACTGGAAACTTAGTTCTCTTACCATCAGACTTTTTTGAAGAATTCTTACCTTTCTCCTACCACCTCGGTCTCTTCTTCTGCTGGTTGTTATAGAAAACTGGGTCATTGGCAAACTCCATTTCCACCTTCTCAGCACATCGAACAAGCTTTTCATAACTTTTAAACTCACGAGAAGCTAATTCCCTTCGATATTTTGGCTTTAATCCTGAGTAAAAATGATTGATTTTACTATCAAGGTCCCGGATAAAATTTGGAGCATACCTTGCCAATCGAGTGAACCATTCTTCATAGGCAGCCACTGAGTCTTCCTCTTGCCTCAATTCCAAGAATTGATTTTCCATCCTAAGTCGAACAGCCTTAGGAAAATACTTCTCAAGAAACATACCTTTGAATTCATCCCAGTCAAGAGCATCAATCTCATCGGCGTCCCAGATATTTTTAACCATAGACCACCACTGATCTGCTTCACCCTCCAAACGGTAAATAGCAAGACTAACCTTTTGATTGTCTGAACACCCCATGACATCAAAAATCTTCTCCAGTGCTTTAATCCACCCTTCAGCTAGCACAGGGTCAGATGATCCTCTGAATGATGGTGGATGTTGCCTCATGAAATGTTCCACCACTGACATGTTCCTCTGCGGTTGATCTGGCTGATCTCGTGCATGGATACCACCGCCATTTATCGCTTGAGTCAACTGCGCCATTACTGCAACAAACTGTTCAGTTCCAATTCCGACCATCTCAGGATGCTGATTCGGAAGGTTATTTCCTTCTGTATGCCTTCCTAGCACTGCTTCCCTGTTTCCTCTGCGGAAAACCATTCTGAACAAACATGTCTTAGATGAAGCAACATGGTAATCTTTAAATGCTATATCATTTCGAAAAAAAATATTTTTGGATAATCATTTAATAGAATTCTAACTCCTAAAGTTATCTAAACCGACCTTTGATGCCAACTATAAGGCCCCAGCCTTAAACCTTACTTAATCTTGAGTTATTACAAGATTACACATTGATGATCTTTTCGGGTTTAGAGTTTTAGAGAATTAGATCATAAAACTTTCATTACATTCCACATATAAACAAAGTGGTTACATAAAGATAGTATTATTCATTCCCATCAATGGAAACACATTTAAAATAAAACATGGATTATTTCTTGCCACATCCTTGACTCTATCATCTTATCATGTACCTTTCCCTTGACCTGTGAAAAACATTTCAAAAAATTGGGATGAGCATACAAACTCAGTATGGGTTAAAAAACATGGAAAGGAAACATGAGTTCATATATACATAAGAATGAAATCATACTTTACCCATAAAACATAGGCACTTTAACATACCTCATAAAATCATGAATAAATCATAGAAATCATAAGTCATAAAGGTAACTTGAGGCATTCATAACATTCTTACGTAGGGAGTAACCCTCTTGGTTACGTTTGGAATACCCATCACAGTATATTCCCTAAAATCTCTTCGAAGAAACCTTAACGTTTCACTCCTTCGCGTTACCCAATGCATTGGAGAGCTATAACGGGCTCACCCTCCCTTAGTTTATCACGGAACCACCCCTCTTCATAATAATTCCCAAGAACCATAACATAATCATATCACATAAAACATGCATAAAGGAAACATAAAATTTCCACATTTCAATCACGAGATATCAATACAACACATTGATATAAAAACATTATGAAAACCATTTTCAGTACTAAAATAAAAGAAAAGTAAAACATGGTATTTATTTTTCTTTTAAAAAGAAGGTATGGCTTGTAGAGGAAGCCAAAACTCAAATAACGGTCACGACGACGGAGAAGTTGTTGTCGCCGCATACGTACGACAAAAACATTCCCTCTTTTCGTTTAGTAAACGCTTCGTATAAAAAAGATTCTTTTTCAATAAACGTAAATGTCAAAGGTGTTTATACACCGTATAAAAGAAAGTTGTGTATAAAATAAAATATGCCTCAACGAAAGGAGATTGAGGCGAAGTCCCATACCTCGTATCCGACTTGACCCGACCGTTCTTTAATCTCCTGAATAATAAACTTGAGTTAATCTCTACTTTCTTATGAATCTTTTTCAAGTTCATTATTCCTTTTATACTATGTTATGAACATCATGTAATCACTTAAGTTAATAATGTTCATTTTGTCGGTATTTGGTTCTTAAGTCAAAAATAGACTTATTACACTTACATGTTGTTAATTTGGTCAAGGGTTCATTATATCCAGAATGGTATTCATGATGTAGATATCATATATGTCATATATATCCATTACATACATGCATTTATAATATTACATAATCATTTAGAGGTAAGAAATGAAATGCACCGTTCAGGGAGACGGTAAGTCGTACGTACGCATGAACGCTACTTTCATTTATATTTCGTATTTTATAGAATGGAATCATAATGATATAAAGGTATATTATAATTCCAGTATAATATCATATATAATATCATAGTTTCATCTTTTATATGTCCCACATATGGTATTTAACGAATCAAATCACTTTGAGGGGGCGGTAGTCCGCACTTCCTAAAATGAAGATATCGTGTTTACCCATAATGGAAACCATAAAGGTATGCCCAAAATGAAAAAAAACAGAATATTAAGGAAAAAATAAACATATTATATATCATATATAAAAATAGTGACATCATAATGGCCACCTTTGAAGGTGTTAAATGAGTTTTGAACAATCATCGTTTCGGGAGGCAGAATTTCGCCATCCACAGAAACCGTATGTTCTTTAACCATTTGATGTAGTTGTGTGAGAGTGTAGCTCAAATAAATATTATAACAACATACTAGTATATTGAAGATACTGGTGTTGTTACAAAATAAGTAAATAAAAAGAGTTTAGGGGGTTGGAGAAGCAAAATAAAACAAATGAACATTAGAGAATGAATTACCTTAAAAAGTGTAACTCCTTTTGATTTGAGCCTAAAGGCTTCCTTTGAAAGGATTATGCCCAACGGGAATCCTCTAGGATTAGGAGATGGATGTGTAGAGAGTAAATGGTCAGGGGTTGGCCGAGCCAAAGGCTTGAGGAGTGTGTGAAATGAGGTAGAGGTGGGGGCCTTTTATAAGAGGAGAGGAGGGGCACTTTTGGAAAGTAAAGAAACATTACTTTATTTGA
Source organism: Viscum album (assembly GCA_963277665.1). Taxonomy (NCBI): domain Eukaryota; kingdom Viridiplantae; phylum Streptophyta; class Magnoliopsida; order Santalales; family Viscaceae; genus Viscum; species Viscum album. Next base: position 460,267,315 of record OY728135.1, read on the forward strand.
AAATGTGTTTCGGTTTTAAAAGGTCTCAAATTGATATAATTCGTGGATAAGATGATAAGGGTTCGAAACCCACTCATCCAATTGGTTTTGGCCATGTGTAGTTCATATATTTTACATTATCTTTCCATTTTATTTAAATCGTCAAATAATGATGTCATCGCTGCATCATTATTATGTCATAAATAATTTAATTTATTTAATGTCTAAAAATCATAAAAAACTAGTATGATGTAGGAAATCTTTTTAGCTTTACAATGACTATTTATAATCAAATATATGATCTTTATAACCCCATGTAAAAATTGTTTTTGTAAAACATCTCTTGTTTGTGTCATTTTTACTTTAACATTTAATAAAAAGTTATTTATGTCATTTCCAAACCAAAATGTCCCCATGGGGTCCCCAAGTTGACCCATGGCTTGTCTCGGTCGTCCATGACACAACCAATAAGGTTGGGACATGTGTCTAGGTCATTTTCTATTATTAAATCATTATTTATACCTTAAACTACCCTAATTACCACTAATCGCGATTAAGAACTTAATAAGTTACTATTCACCAAAAAATTATTATAATCTCATTGAACCACATTTTACTTCTTAATGACAACCATGTATGTCGGATTTTCAAAATTCAATACACATTAGTGGTAAACTTTCATTTAACTGAAAAATCAGTTTGCTTGATTACCACTTAGTGGTTTCACTATTCATCAAAAATTGAAGTTTTTCAGAAAATTACCAAAAATTCACCCTAAGCTATATTTGATATTATGAATTCAAAAATGAAGTATATTTTACAAAATTCAAATCATATAAGTCAAATTAATTAATTTAATAGTTAATTCCCGCTGCGAGAGCAAATAGCGTGTTTTTACAAAACAATAAGTATCAAAAGATTGACACCAGTTTAAGTCTAATTTCAAAGTGAAATTGATTCCAATGACCACCATTGGATAAAATGGTGAAAATATATTCTAATTTCACTTCAAAACCAATTCAAAATATAATCTAATCATATAAATAAATTAGATTAAAAAGCAGTTTTGATGTAAAATGCAGTATTTTTCACTATTCATTAAAAAAATGAACATTGTCAGAAAAATACCAAAAATTCACACAAGGTAAATTTTGATGTCCCAATCATAAATAATAAGTTTATTTTGACAAACATATTTTATAAAATTTTCAAAAGATAGATTCAAAAATGGTTTGCCATCAAAAGGCAGTAAAACAATCTTTTAAGAATATTAGTGTATTTCATGCATAAGATTGTATTTATTTTCATTTTAAGCCTCTATAACACTATCTTAATCATTAATAGACATAGATAAAAATATCTATTATTCATTACTTACTTGGGATGTTACATTAATAATTCATGAAATGTGAATCCTTATGTGCCTATAATGATGCATGAAATGATACCTTCTTTCCTCATTAGGATAAGGGTAGTGAAAAAGTAACAATAATAAAAAGCTTCACAACTCATGTGAATTTCCCAATGGTTCACTCAATGTAATATTAAAAGGAACAAACCAAAACAGAAATATCCCCATCAAGTTAATTTGGATTTCCACTATACGTGGGTGATCTAATCCCATAGAAAATCTCATTTCCAAATTCTAACACACTCATAATCTCCCCTCTAATACAAAAATAGTAAGACAAAAAGTAAAATCCTACTATACTACTTTGTAGCATCCCAGGCCTGGTCCAAACATAAGTAAAAGAATCTGGTTAGCCACATAGGCACAAGTGCATCCCCACATATGCTAGAGACTTCTAAAATGAAGCGACGACCTTAGGTGTGTTAGTTGAGAGACTATACCCTCAGACATGAGTCTAGAAGAGTGGTATAAAATAATGATAAATGGCATAAAAAGTGATAAATAATAGGTAGAGGAACAATAACTCATCTAGAATAAATAAATAGAATGGAAGAAAATCAATATCATATAAAAATTGATGATCATGTCATGATTCTAATCAAACGTGGATATAAATGGGAAACAGAGGTACAGGAATATACCACATACTTTAAAAATTTATAAAAGGGGAAAAAATATCTCCACTAGTATCAAAAGCATATGCTCAAACCCATAACCTTGTACTCCATCCTAGGATAGTATGTTAGGCATCCAAATCATGATTCTTTTCTTTTCCCTACCTAAATCTATAAGTTCTATGCAAGTACAAATTGGTGGCCCGAATAGGGTGTAATATATTCTCATTAGTCCACCACCAATAGTGTCTTAAACTATACAATAAATATAGATAAGATGTGTAGTGTGCGAGTAATAATAAATGTATGATAGTAATACATAAATCACATCAGACCGAGTTCCTCGTAGGATACCTGTCTGATACTACATACTTTGGCCTAAGCCATACGTCACTAAACCGATGTCACCTTACATGTATAATTATATAAACAAAGATATGTATACATATTCATCATATACATATATACATATATGTGGGTGTATATATGCACATAGTAATAGTTAGGACCCAAGGCATAAACCCATTCCATTTATACATACTTAAAAGCGATCTTGTAACTCTCATAGCATATGATAATAAAGGTATATTTAGGATATAATAATGGTTAATTATAAATCATATACAAAACCCAAGAATGTGATATAGATTGGAGGGAACATCATTAGTTTTAAATTAATTGGTATCCTTATCCCATCCAAGGTGTTTCACATTTGGAACCCAGATATGCCTCCAGGGATGTTTTATCAAAACTCATCACCATGGGAGTCAATCCAAGGAATTTGTATAAGGACCCAAGTATCCAAATGACATGGTATAAGGTAGAACCCTATAATTATATCCAATTTATACCACATCAGTTTCTCATGGAATCGTATGATAATAGTTTTAACTGATCCCATCCATGCTAATCCATTAGGGAACCAAGTATCACTCGTGGAAAGCATTAATATGTTCTCCTAGTGAGACCATCAATTATGTTCTATAATGAACTCATGCATCACTCCAACCATGCTATAATTCATTAATAAATTTATTACTAAGATTCTTGATGATCCAATCCAATGTGTCCTTAATTTGACCCCTTGTATCTCCCTTAGTTTTATCTAAATTAGTGGTCATATCGTGTGTTAAAATCGTACCATTCAAACAATGAATTTTAATCACGAAATCTAATTAATTTAATAATATTTTTTCAAGATATAATAGGTATAGAATGGTTCTATACACATCTCCTACAATTTTTATTTATTTCAATTCTAAATACATTTTATTCACAATAATAATTTAACATGCCTAAATTGGGGTTCAAATCAATTCCATGGCAAGGGGATTTTAAGATATTAAGGGAGGTACACCATTAGGGGTGTCTAACAACGAGGTGTTCATCCTACAACATTGTTTTTTAGATTTATAGGAATATTATAAGCATGAAAACATGAATTTATTTGTTAAATTAAGAATTTTAAATGGGTCTCTGTAAAGGTATCTCATACAACACAACAGTGAACAATATATGGAATTGATTTTTTTTGGAAAAAAACTAGACCACATAATTTAGGTCGGTAAATGTTCCCACATCCATTATCAAATTAAAATTACAAGTATAATAGAATTAATTATTAAGTGATACAACTTCCTTGAAAATAGGGAATATTAGCTCACACTGAAATATCATTTAATATGTTAGAATAAGTGAATAAAATAATGAATTGGAGTAAAGATCTTACTGATATGCATCCAACACAACTGATGGTGATGAAATTGGATCATGAGAAGAGATAGAGGCTCAAATCCTAAGGAAGTGGGGAGGAGGAAGATCCCATGTGTCCGGCTACTAGAGAAAACCCAAGGGGAATTATTGGTTTCATTTTTAAAGGTGAAAAGGGAAAATAGCAATTTCACCATGTTTTTAAAGGGGCACACATTTTGGAAAAACTATGTGGCCCCTTCTAGGCCATTTGAAGGGATCACACATCTATATGTCATGGGGATCATTTTTAAAACTAACCATACTCCCTGATATAATTTATGGAAACACCTACATGGTAGATTCACATGGCTAACATTAAATTTTCTCTAACCATGCGGCTTATTCTTCTTCTTCATAATTTGGAACATGGAGCTCCAAATAAGCATCTGATTCTCTTGAACCACTCCTTAGACTCGTAAGAACATTACTAGAATAAAATAAGTGGTTTTGAACAATAAATTAAGTTGTTGAACCTATAATAAATATAGGACTCTGCCAAATCCATAATAATATTACACCACTTTTACTCTGGTATAAGTAAACATTTCATAGAACCCATGGGAAGTTTCGTTATACTAGTTACTTGTTATCATACTAAGCATATTTAAATATAATTTCCAATATCTCTCATAAAATAATACAACAAGAAATGTTCTCATACATCCTTATACGTCATCCTTAAACCTATATGTTCAATGAAATTGGAACTATGAGATTCGCCCACCAAATATTACTTAATCTGTGGTATTTATAGAACATATGACCCCTTACAAAATAATAAAACACCATCATCACTAATATTAAAATCTTTTAATTTCTAATAATTAATATCTAAAATCTTCTTTTTTAGGCTTTATCATCATTCTAGTATTTCATAATCCTCTCTAGTAAATAATTTTGGGTAATTAAATGGAATAATAATGACAGTTCCCATTCTATTATAACACCCATGTCCATCTTCACTAAATCCTTGAAAATTAGATCATCCTTTACCATCATCATGTATAAGATTCCATGGTATTTTATACTCAATGAATCTTCTAAATTTTTTCCTTCTTTGGGTGATAATGTATAGCACAATCATAATTCTTAAGTAGTTCCAACATCTCCTTTACCTCGTATTAGGATATTTATAAGTGAATATATATTTAAAACTCTTATTATTAGTGTATATATCATATCTCCCTCAAAAGAGAAAATTTCTCGATATATATAGAGAAAATATCACAACCACCATTTCCATATCAAATTTTTCGGTAATTGACCTCACTGGGATTTGACTATCATGATTCATTATCGACACTAAATCGCCTATCATAATATAAAATCCAATACATTTCATTATTGTATCATTATAATTTAGAAACCCTAATTTACTATATAAAAGATTCAATATAGACAAATTTTCCAATATATTCTTTAATTATTCAATTTTATCTTCACATTACATTGCTCATCTAAATCTAAAAACCATAATTGTTATCAAGGATAACATAATAGATAATTGAGTGAGGTTTTCCAAAAAAACACTCATAATAACATTATAAGACAAAAAAACCACATATTTCAATTATGTTGGTAGGTATTATTCATTCTATAACAAAATTTTTAATGGTTCAAAAATATACCATTCCTGTATATGATATGAAAAATAAAAGAACTTGTTGAATCAAAATTTTCCATTTACTTAATTTCCCATACAACTACTTTTTCTTCAGAATCTGAATAATAGTGTACAAATGAGTTTAATGATCCACATAAATCTTAGATTATATAATAATTTGATCAATAAACATTTCCAAAAACATTTCAATATATACCTTGAATACTGTATTTATCATCCCTTAAACAAAGAAGGAGCATTGGTTCACCCAAAATGCATTATTGTGAAATCATAATTACCATAACTCTGATGAATTTTCATCATTGAGGTATCCTCCATCATAAAATTTAACTGATTAAAACCATAATGAATATATATCATAAATAATTATTGATCCCTTGAAGATTACTAAATAGATCATCAACATGACGAAATGGGTGCTTTTTATTTTTAGTAATTTTATTGATTTCCCAATAATAAATGCATAAAATCATTGATCCATCCTTCTTCTTCATGAATAAAATAGGTTCTAACCATGTTGAAACACTTGGATAAATGAAACCCATATCACATAAGTCTTAGTTGCTTATTCAACTAAACCAAATCCATTGGATCCATTCTATATAGAAGATTATAATTTTTTTTGGAATTATATATACGATTCACATATAATTAATCTTCTAAATTGAGGTAAATAATTGTAATTCATAAGGAAATAAATTAATATACTCCTACCTAGAATTCAAATTTTATATTATAAAAAATTATTTTCCCATCATATATTGAATTTTATCCATATCTTCTCTTAGGAGTTAATTATTCTAAGCGACTGAGGGTGGTTTCAAAAAAGTTTCAGATAAAGAAATATTCCCATGAGAAAAAAGTAATAACATACTTTCCTCTCCAATTCTATCTTCTTTATCTATATAATAAATTATTTCTTTAAAATTTAATGTACAATCCATCTATTGATTATATCAAACCCCACCATTAGAATGATTATAATAATTAAAAATATAAAACAACCATGTATTCACATTTTAACTTCTTGATATATCATCATTGTAATCAAAGGACCACTCAGTGTTTTAAGAGATAAATAATTCATTAATGCATCAGGGTGTGGTTCAATATTTATATAAAACATGCCTGATATACATGAGTGAATACACCCCAAATCAAATAATGTATTAGATAAATTTGAGTGTGTAATATAAGTACCAGTTGTACCATCATTATGAGCTTCAACATTGACTATTTTTATTACAAAATCATAGTCCTAATGTATAAGATTCTTATGGGAATTAATCCATTGGGTATTAGTACATTGGTTATAATGATGCTTTATATCCCTATAAGTGAACTATTGTAAATTTTATTATTCTATATTTCATTTTCACTCATGAGATTAATGTCATTTCTCTAAATATTTAAATCATTCACTTAACCCATTTAAGAATTACCATTGGTGTTTCTTTCAACATTTATTACATAATGGGAACACTAATCTGACCATCTTTTCCATTATAGTTGTTCTTTCCACATGGTTATCATCCATTATTTTATTATCAAATATTAATTTATAAAATAAAGATTTTGGAAACAATTTCATAGTTTTTATATAACTTGTTAAAATTTCCATAAATGATTAAAAATTTTAAGTGTCCAAATATCATCAAATTTAGGGTTTAAACTATTAAGTAAATGATAAATATTATTTTTTGGATTGTCTAGATAATTTTTATATACCTCATTAATCTTACTAAATTAGTATCATACTCATCTACTATTTCTTCTTCATTTTTTCATAAATTTAATAATTTCCTTTCCATCCCATCATGTTGATCCTATGGAAAATATTTTTCTAGAAAAAAATATTTAAATGTGTAATTCTCTATGTACTCTATCTCCTTTTCATTCTTAGTATTTTGAACCAAGGACAACAATTGGTCATCACATCCCTTTAAACAATACACAACCATTGAACATTTATATTTCTGAATACACCCTTATTCCATAAATATCATCTCAATAGACATTATCCATTTATCTTCTACCATGAGATTAGTTGACCCACTGAATGTTATAGGTTATTCCCTTAAAAAATGATCTAAACCTGTTGATACTTGTTGAGGGGTAACATATTTCACCATTTGTGCTATATTAGATATCATAATATGGTTAAATTACCTTATAATAGTAACAAATTGTTTAGTTCCAACATGAAATCCAATGTAATATATCGAGTTTTTTTTAGGTAGGAATTTTTTTTTCTGGTTGAACTCCTCCATACATTATTTTTCTCTAGACTATAAGTATGTTTGTGGGTCGGTCGGTTAGTTCTTGGGAAGGCATATTTTGGTAGGATGTATATTGGTTGTAGGCTAATTACACAATGTGTAGTTGTGATACACAAAATATATTTAATTACACAATATGTAATGGTCCGAGAAGAACCATTCACATCGTGTCAAGGGTTTTCCCAGGGGAAAATATCCCATGATTTACATGAGTTACATGATGTGTAAGTAATTAAACATCATGTAAATGACCATTTTATTAAAATAGTTAGGGCCTCATATATTATTTTATAAATAAACCCTAACCATACATTTTTATGTGCATGAGAACCCATGAAATCTAACTGGTAGGATTTTCTCCCATTTTCATATCGAGACCATTTCTTTCACTGTCACACTTATAAAATTTTCACAAGTATGATATCGATTCCCATTATTTATACTTATTAGTATAAGATTTTCTATTTAGGTTCCTGAAAAGTTTCCCTATTTTTAGTATCTTTGTATGCTCTTCATTTTTCAAAAGATCTGTGTTAAATTAGATGCTGATACTAGACTATCACTCAATTATTGGGCTACGGTTGGTGGTATATATTTTTTCCATTGGTTTTAGTGCTTTATTAGGCATGTTTTAATTATTCCCCCATCTAAACAATATAAAAAGACCCTAAAATTAAAATGATAAATCAAATCAAATGGAATTGGGAATTTTAGGGATCCTATAAGGTTTCTTGTTGTTAGTTGTTAGTTTTTTTCCCAACCAAGGCCACACATGGAATGTGCCATGTAATTTTCTTTAACCTTTTACCAATTTTGACCACCCAATGGGTGTGTTTTGAGATTTAATAATTAGAGGAATCCATGTGTAGATAAATTTATTTACATTTATGGTTTAGAGATTTTTTCCCCTGGTTATGTGTTACATTATATCCTTTTTAGAATTTATTAAATGGATTAAATGGAATTGGTTGAATGTGTGGGTATACTCATTGGTTGCTTGAATATGAATTAAGGATAATGAGTGGGTATACTCATTGTGTAAAATGGTAATGGAATTGATTAAATAATGAAATGATATGTTCTTCATATGGTAGTGGATGCATAGGTTGGTATACCCGTGGTCTTGATTCTATATAGACATCACAACTAGAAAAACAGGATACTACCATGGACCTATAGTCACATTTTTAAAATGGTGTCTATAGGTTACTACGGTCAAGGTTTTAAAACCATGGATATAGGTCAATTTTTTTTGGTCTATATCTATGGTTATGTATCCTATAGACACTGTTTTCAAAACTGTAGCTATAGGCCATTTTTCAAGGGATATAGTCATACGTTTTCAAAACCGTGGGTATAGGTCTCCCACGCTTCCAGAGGAAAAACAATTTCCCGCACAAAAAATGGTGGGAAGATATACTTGCACAGTTTTGAGGATATTTACATGGTATTTATTAATGTATATATATATCAATATATATTTATATAAATATATAGACAATGTTCTTGGTGGTGTAGTGGTGAGGTCACTAATATAGAAAGGGGGTGCAGGGAATGAAATGTGTTAGGAACAATTTTTTTAGGCTATTACCATAGTTTACTATGGATATTTCCACAATTTTCCACTATATAAATAGCACCTATATCCACGTTTTAAAATGTTTCTATAGGGAAACTTCCATAGTGGCCAATTTTGAGGCCTATTTACATAGTTTAATATACCATGGAACCATGTCAGACCTAACTGCCATGAAGATAGTTCCTACGATTGTGAAAAACAATGGTCATAGGCTACATCCACTACTTTGGGACCTATTTTTGAGGTTTTTAACCTTGGAAATATCCATTTTTCTAGTTGTATGTATGGGATTTTACTCCATGGATCTTGATGCAGTAGTGGATGACTTGGATTGAGTATGCTCCTAGGGTCTTAACTTATTAGAATACATTGTTCCTTGCTACCCCTTGGATCCCTCTTTATTGGACTCATATAGGATATGTTTAGAAGACATTCTCCTAGGACTCTAACTAGTGTCATTGTCATGTTTTCATTAAGACACTCCTCAAACTCGATGAGGATGCCCTGGTCTTCTACACCTTTAATCTATCACTTTGTGGTTTGACACTTCATTTTATGTCATGACCTTGGAAAATGTGATACACATTGATTATAATAGTAAACCCATTCTAAATGTTATATACCAGTTTATATGGCTCAACCATTGATTTTATGACACATTTGGTTATACAGAAAGGTCATGAGTGGCATGATATATGTGGGTGTATGGTGAATCTGTGTTGATTACTTTGGTTTGTTTTAGTTACACTATTATATTAGTAGAAACCTTGTTTTCAGGGAGCCTTGAGAGGCTATATGTTATCACTTATCCTAAAATTTACATGCCTTAGGAACCTTACATTTATCTATGGTTTACCTGATTTACACGAAAAATGCTTAGCTGATATTGCATAGCCTTTATTGTATAGATATTTTGGTGGTTACCTACTAGGATTTTATATCACACTCTATTCGGGCTACCCTTGGGTACCCAAATAGTCTTCACAGATTCATGTAGGGAATAGGGAATTCACCCTCCATTCTATTCTTGATTTGGTACAAGGATTAGTATCAGGGTGTGTAAGAGCGAGATAAGTATTGTGATTCTATCTAGATATTTCATTTCTTGTATTTTTGGTATTTTGTAAATTATGTTGTATTGTACTTTGTATTACTTTTGTGTACCTATTTTGGATGATTTTTAAAGACAAGTATTCTTATCATTGTATATGAGACACTTCAATCATTATCTTTCTCTATTGCTACTATTATATTTTTTCTGACTATTATAATCCTTTCGTTATCCATCTATTATTGTATTTTCACTATGTTATACTATGGTGAAGAGGTAAATAGTCTCCCTATAGACACACCAAGGCACACACTACTAGTCAGATGCCTCTTCCATTTGGAGAGATGCGCTTCAGTCCATGTGGAAAACCAGGATTAGGGCACTATTGAGTGGCATCTGAGTCTGGGACATTATATCCATTATCTTGATAATCCAAAAAATCCCCACGTTTTACTTGATGTTTGTCTTGATTTCCATTTCATTTAGAAGATTCAATTGTCTATAGAATTTCATGTATTGGTTTGTAATATTATAACTACTAATATATAATACAAGACTTATTTATCATGTTTCCATAAAAATATAATCATATTCATAGAATTTTTAAAAAACCAATCTATAATAATCTCTAAAATTTTACAAAGGTAAAATATTTGTGATATTACTACATTTATTTAAATATAGTTTCTAATGCTTCTTCTAAAACATGATCTAATACTGACTATAACATCCCCCAACCCTAATCACCCAGATTTTTTGGGATATTTATTACATGGTTATCATAAGACATGAGATTACATTCCCAATATCAAGGTTCAATAGTCATCAAGAGACTATATACATAAATATTAAATCACATCATGAAAAATTACAACATTTACATACAAATAATTTTTCTAGTGTTATCTATAGGGTTGATCATACATAGTATTCTACTTCATTACCTTTGGAAATGGGATATAAATGAAAAGGGTGATATCAAATATTTGAAAGGGACAATATACAGAAGAAACTAATAAGAAATAAAAATTATAAAGAGAACATATAAAAAATTGATATCATATATCAAAATACATTGATAGAAATGTAAATAAATGAGTAATTGATCACATAATAATAGTAATTTTAGGAATGAATATTTTTGCAAATCACAAATATATGGACAACAATTTGTTCCAATAAATCATACATAAAGGTTAAGGATTATCCCATTACCTATTATTAGTTGTCTTCTAAGACCTACCGTGTCACTAAGTGGGTACATAATTCTAAGCCCAATCTATCCCATAAAATTACAGTGTAATCCACCACATACAATATGAAAATGGCATAATTTTAATGAATGAAAAACATAATAATACTTAGAATAAATGATCAATAAGGATTAACTTATAATATTTTTCGATATATAAGAAAGGATTATATTATCATGATAATATTTTTACCCATTAATTCATTAACAAAGATAACATGGTTAATACCCTTAACTCGTATAAGGAAAAATTAGGGATTCCAAATTTAAAATAAGTACCCTTATCAAGTGAAGAATATTTTATTTATCAGGTACTTTAAAAAATGATTATATATGTGTATAAGGTATTCAAAATTGTATGAGACCATATAAATTGTGTATAAATCCCCATATCAATTAAATAAATTCCTTCATTACGGTTGGTAAAGAGAATGTGAATCATTCATAATATATCCCCTTATAGTGTGAAACAAGGTGTACAACAAGGTTAAATTTTTGTGAAAAATGTATTGATTGAGGTAATACCCAACTATACTTTTTCAAGGTTATTACCCAGATGTGGATCTATTCTAGAGACACATCATCGGGTTTTTAACAAGATTAATATATTATTTCTATAATAAACACACACTCTATTTTCATTACCAAAATTTAAGATGGTTTTATGGATAATGGAATTTTTGAACATTATATTGGTTTATGAATGAAGCCAAATGGGAGGGAATGGTGATACATTATTTTTTTATAATATGTAATTTATGTAAATTAGGAATCAAAAAATTTCACATTAAAATGTGATTTAATTAGAAATAATAACCCAATTAAGGAAAAAGAATAGGTTAGGGACCTTTACCATCAATTGTAAGTTTTTAATGATTTCCTGAGAACCATGGATCCATGGAATCTTCATGAAGAGTCTATTGACAGAGAAAATTAAGTTACATTCATAATCAATGGATTTTTAGTGGAGAGGAATTAGATAATGGGTGGGTGTTTATATAAAATGTGGGAGGACTTTTTATTAATTTCTAAACATAGGACTTAGAAATATAGGCTATGAAAAATGAAAACCATTAGCTTAACCCAGGTTTTTTCTAATAGTCATTGATATTTAACTAATGTTTTTTGAAATATTTGATTTTGAGAATTGAAATCCATGATATTATATTACATTTTCATGACAATATAATTTTTGCACAAAGTATTTTTTTAAACACTAATTTCCATTTTATACATTGGAATGATATTTATAGGTTTGGAAAAACATATTAATTCATAAAAATACATTATATTAATAAAATAAGTTATTTTTTCATTTATTTTTTTTAGTCATTAAATCCCCCATAAATCATTATTACGTCATAATACATACCATATATGCTTATTTTATTTTACTATTTAAAGGAAAAAAATTACTTTCTTTAAAAATTATGAAATAAAAATCATTATATAATTTTGATGTATTAGATTCAAATTTAATATCAATTTTATAAAACTAATTTTACTTGTATGATAATTTTAATTTTTATATAAAACAATCGTTGTATTAAAAATCATGTGTTTTATGATAAAAATTTGAATACTCTCTCATATAATAAGTCTTATTTTTCTTCTAAGTCATATGTGCACAACTATAATAATATAAATTAATTAATATAAATGTAATTAATTAATAATTATTTTATTATAGAATTTATTTATTCATTTTATTATACACAAATATGAATAACCATTGCATTATTATTACAACAGTTATATTTCCAAGTGTCAAATTCCAACGGTCATATCCTAATGGTCAGATTCCAACAATCACATTACACATTAAATAAATATATATATATATATGTGTGTGTGTGTGTGTGTGTGTGTGTGTCATCCTAACATCATGAAATTATTTATATCATTCACTTATCTAAAATTTCTATTCATATGTTAATTGTTTTCTCCATAATATAAATGTTCCTTATATACCTGTTATTCATTTTTTTATATGATCCCTTAGAGTACCAGATTATAGTGTCACCCTATATCCTTACATGTTTTATGGTACTAGTTATTGATATTATTTTAAATTTAATTTACTATTTTTGCGTCTTTTTACTATATATTTTATTTTATTACATTAAAATAAAACATTCTTATTAATTTTTATAATTTATTGGGTTTTACTTGCTCGTACTTCTGGCCTTGGAAACACCATCAGAACATAGATTTTTTTTCGGGCTACTTCAAAACTATATAGCTTCTCTAAAACTAATACAGTAATTGAATCTTATAGAACATATGTCAATTTTAGATATAAATTTAGTTGAACCTAAACTTCTAATGTTACTTTGATCCCATAAAAAATCCACTTGATTCCAAGATTTCCACAATGTCTCTTCATTGAAGGTAATATTATGACTTCTAAAAACTTCCTAAGTGATTTTATCCTAATGTTAAAAACTAAATTCTTCATCTACATAAAGTAAAAAAATTTACATTATTAGGTGTTATCATCTAGATTATCTTTTTATATCACATCAATGTGGATATATGTGGCTGAACAAGAGACTTTGAGATGGGTGAAACAAACATTTTAGATGATCCAAAAATCATTCATAAGTTTCATCCCCAATATTGAATAGTTACTCCTTTTCACCAAATAGGAAACATAGTTAACTGATTTTTCCCAAAACACCTTGCGGAATCTAATATGAATCCTCACAATTCTCACCTTATTGACTAATATCCAAATCACCCTCTTTATGACTTAATTATGTTTCAGAGTACCTAGTTCATTCTTCCCAAAACATATTCCATCCTATTGGTAAAACCTCAAGAACTCCACATATCTATCCTCCCCACAATTATCATACCTAAAAAAATTCATCTTGTATATATACTCTTCTTCTAACATGGATATCTAACTAAAAAAGGTTCCAAATGTAAGTGTTTGTGTCCTAAGAACCAACTATTTTGTACTTTGATTACATGAATGTGTACTTATTATATATTGTTCATTGTTCTGCATGACTATAATATAATAATGTCCTAGAATATTTATTGCACTAATAAGGTCATGGAAGGTGCCCTCTATGATGAGAACCCTGAAATACTATAACAATATTCACAAATAATGTTTTACTGTTGGATGACATACTATGATAGGACACATAGTATACAGACTGTCATGTGCAAGTACTCTTTAGAAGACGAGACTCTCTCTCATAGAGTTCGCACATGGTAATCTCCAAGATGGGAGATTATGAGAACATACCCGCTAGTAGTAATTCCACATGTCTTGGTGTCATCAGACATTACTATATACGAGCATGTGTAATGATCCTTAGACTGGAAGAATATCATTAACTCATGTCATGACTAGCGCACTTAGATTTGCTGAAGAAAACCATCATGAAGATAGTTGGAGGGAAGTAGAGTACGTTGGGTGCATCATGAATGACATGTTGTTAACGGATAAGTTGAGGAAGGATTTGTCCCTTCCATGTTTATGGAAGTAGATATCTCGGGCCCTTTGATTGAAATAGAACTATCGAACAAATTCCATGGTCATGGTGACACGGCGAGTTTATTTCTGGAAGTCCAAGAATAATAGATCAAGCATATAGGTTTATGAAAATTCCATGAAACCTACTTGATGATATATTTGGAAAAAGGGATTAAATTACACAGTAATAATTCGTATGAGCTGACACGTCAATGCGGCGTCAACTTCTTTCTCTTGGGTACCTGGACCTATTGCTAGACAGTAATCTTGGACTTTAGGCAAGCCCACCTAATGCCAATGAAGAATAGGCCTAGAGGGTCACACACTAAGTGTATTCAAGTATCTCAAGTAGAATAAATATTATTACCATACGTGGTTTAATAATTATTCAAGAAATCCTAAATCGTTTTAATGTTGGAGGATGAATAAAATGAAAACAAGTACAGGTCGTGTATTAATGATTACACGCCATGCAGTTTTAATTTTGAAAACAGTTACACGTTGTGAATTATTGAATGTACATGACATTTAGTTTTCATTTTGGAAAGGAAAATAATAAATGAAAACAAGATATACACTCCATGTACATTGAATGTACACACTATGTAGTTTTCAATGAAAAACAAGTACACACCGTGTATTTATGATTACATGCCGTGTAGTTTCTCCAGTCGGGATTTTGAAGAAATAATATCATTTTATTAAATGATATTTATTATAATCAATGTGGGTGCATGTCAAGGAATTAATGACTCGACATGAGGTTTTCAAAAGAGTTAATGAAATAAATAAAATGCGTAATGCATTTATTTATTATCAAAACTCTACAACATCAAACCCGATTATAAATATCCTCACAACCCCAAATGTTTTCCTAGAAGAATCATTGTGAACAACAATTCTGGAGAATTCCCTCAAGGCCAAGAGAACTCCTTCCTCCAATAATGCTCTCAAGACTGAGAGAGATCCTCATCCATCAGATCAATAAGATCTAAGGAGGACAACGCAAGCAAATATTTCTCCACGCTAGCACCCGGAGAATCCTTTTGCCATGTCTAGAGATATGTGGTGCACATGTATATCAACGCTAGCGGAATTCTACCCTTGGATTCTGCGACGCAACAACGTATCAAATCAAAACGTGATTAGAAATATCAACGAAGAAATAACACCAAAAGGTACTTCCTTTCAATTGATTAAATTAATTATAATCAACCTGTAACGATCCTACTTTGTGGTTCCGGGAATTTCTTTTTCTTTGTCTATTTCTGTGAATTGATCCGTGGAGACTGGTGTTTACCATCATATTGATCCCAGATTCATCATTTTTAATGACAAAAATCCAAGTGGGCACATCCACCCATTAGCTTTTGTTGTGCCCGGAACGTTAAAATTGTATCAGAGGGAGGTTAAAACATTGATTATAGTTATTTAATTTTTGTTGCTAATTTACACATTTATATTTGATTCAATTCCAGATAAATTTTTCTATAAATCTGAATGAATGAGATATGTTCTTCCTCCTTCATTTCCCAATTAACATCACAGAAACAAACTTTTAATTTTGATTTTGATTAAATTAAAAATGAGGAACTCATTGGGAGGATCCTCTCTTTCTGTCCATACAACACAATAATACACAATGTGTAGTGAAAACTACATGCCATGTACTTAGGTTCAATGAACCAGTACTGGTCTGCCAAACCACACCATGTGAATTGAGTATTTCTAAGTATTTATTACACCATGTTGACTAGAAATGAATGACGCGTGAAATTAGAATACACGGCGTGTATGTTAAATCAACATGTCGTGTAGTCCAATCCAGCCCAGGTGAAACCATGTACAAGGAGAAGCTGTGTTCTGTGTACACAGGATTTCCAGGTCGGTAACCACGTAACAAGGAAGTACACGTCATGTTAGAATAATCTACACGCCGTGTACTCCAAAATTTCCACATTACAGAAAACACACCAAAGCCCCTGGCATGTACTTTGGATGAAGTTTGAAAAGAAATACACACCATGTGAATATAAACTACACGTCGTGTACTTTCCAGAAATGGAATTTCACCAGGTTTCCTCCAAAGTACAAGGACTTGTACAAGGAATATGGATGAGAAGAATCTCAAGGACATTCAGAAAGGAATTTATGATAAAGAAATTATTAATTATAAGATCATAATTAATTGAATTCAAGCGTGAATTGTCTTAAATAAAATAATGATTAAAATAATTTTAATTCTAAATATGCGTAAATGTTGTTTCATCCTATGGATGATCATAAGATAGACCAAAGACCCTTTTTCTTAAGGTTTAATTTAAATATATTTAATTTAAATTTGTTGGCATGTGAGCCTTCTTCCATTAAAATGTAAGGTCTACGTACCCATGGTTTCTTTAATGTAAACCCCATGTAATGGAGGATCTCCCAAGCCAGAGGAGGCGGTTCAAAATCCGAAGCTGAGGCAAAACCAACATAAGAATATAAAAAGATGGACAGGTGGGAGCTGTAAAACAAAAAACATTAGGTTCAAGGTGTTTTCTGTAGGTTGGGGTTAGCTTATCAAACCCACTAGAAAAGCTAACCAATATAATCTCTTGATATTTCCATCTTATTTTATTTCTATCTGATTGCATGGTTTATTTATTATGTATGTGTTGTCGTGATCACATAATTAATGAAATAAACAAGCATGAAAATATAGAATAAAATAAAAACCGGACTATGCGTAAACATTATCAGAACATGGTTAATCACTTAAGCAAGCATCACTTAATATTAAAAAGCATGTGATAATGCGAAACTCTGCATAAAGGGTTAAAATCCTTCAAATATCGTATTAAGTCAAAGCAAGCCTTTTGTTACTTTATTAAGGGCAAGACTCAATAAAACTATGTGTTTGACCAACCCTTGTTGGGACACTTACTTTTATATAGGAAGACCTTATGAAAGGTTTTTTGTTGACTTAACCATATTACATCAAGAGGAGTATCCCTTGATAGACTTTGTGTAATATTGGAGGCAAGAGTTGAGGAAATCCAATTCAGGATTTCAGGATTGGAGAGTCCACTCAACAGATCAAGGAACTATAAGCTCACATTTGGTAAAGACCTGCCTACCTAAATACCTTCAAATATCTTGACCAACCCTTTTTGGGTTTATGCGAAGGGGAATATGGATCATTTCCACTAGAATGTCAAAGAAACTAGACATTCCGAGTTCAATAGTGAGGGACATTGGGACTTGATAAAATAGTGGGAGACTTAATAAAATTTATTATTTCTCATAAAAATGTAATCAAGAATGTGCTGATAAATCTGCTCTTTTAATTTGTAGAATCGAAATGACAAACTTGTCAACCACATTTTCTCCACGATCAATTCTAGATAAAGACAATATCCTTACTAGCATTAAATTTTAGGAATGGTTTAGGAACCTATGGGTTATCCTACGCCATGAACAAAAGTTTTACATATTGGATTCCCCACTTCCTGATTCGCCTGCCCAAGGGGAAAGTGATGAATATTTCCTGGTCTATGATCAACATTTGAGTGATGTAATTGATGTTCAATGTTTGATGCTATGATCAATGTCTAGTGAGATCATGAAGTCTAATGAAGACCTGGATGCCTATATCATGCTCGAGAAACTACGTGGTCTATACCAGGAGAGAGCAAGATAGAAATGGTTTGAGATCTCCTAAGATCTATTTCAGAGCAAGCTTGGAGATGGTGCCACATCTGGTCCTCATGTAGTCAACCTCATTGACTACATTGAGTAGTTGGAGGTTTTAGGGTTTAAACTCCCTGAATAACTAGTTACCGATATCATTATTGCATCACATCCCCATATCTTCTCTAACATTGTTGTAAATTTCAACATGAAAACATTGAGAAGTCTCTATCTGATCTTCTCACCTTATTCACCAAGTGGACAATGATATGAAATGTGAAAATCATTCTGTCCTTATGGTGAATAAAAGGAAAGGGAAGGCGAAGAGCTTTAATCCCAAATCTTCTTCAAGGCCTTCCAATAAAAGGAAGATCAAAGGAGAGGCAAAAGAATAGGAGGTTGTTTGTTTCGCATGTGGCAAGAAAGGCCACTAGAAGAAAAACTGCACCTAGCCCAGGAAGCAAGGGGAAGCTTCAGGTGTGTTTGTCATCAAATGAAATCTATATGTTTCTACAAATTGGGTATTAGATATAGCTTTTTGTGCTCACATATGAATCCAAATATAGAAACCAAGTAGATTCAGGAAGATTGATCGAGGGGAGGTAGATCTACAAGCAGCCAATGGAGCCAGACTTGTTGTTGTAGCTGTCGGGGACTACCACCTCACATTACCAACTGGAATGATCTTAGTGTTAAAGGGTTGTTATTATGTTCCTTATATTACTAAAAACATTATTTAAGTATCCAGATTATATACTTATGGGTTCATATTCAAGTTTGGAAATGAATGTTGCTACTTTTATAAATATAGCATTTGTTTTGGCAGGGAACATTTATATAATAGACTTTATGTGTTAGACTACACAAACCATGTAATGACAGTCGATGATAATGTTAATTCACATGACTAATACCACACCCGACTTTGGAATCACTGGCTAGGTCATTTTTATGAGAAACGTTGGACAAAATTACATCAAGATGGGTATTTAGATTCTTTCAAACTAAAATCACTTGGTATATGTCATGTGTGTCTACAAAGAAAAATGTATAAAGCCCCATTTAGTGGGAAAGGTGAAAGGGATAAAGAGCTTATATAATTAGTTCACACAGATGTGTGTAGACCATTTCCAGTTGAAGCATGGGGTGGGTTCGTGTACTTCATAACTTTTACTGATGATTTTAGTAGATATGGATATATTTACTTAATGAGGTATAAGTCAGATTCTATTGATCCATTAAAAGAATACAAGAATGAAGTCGAGAACGAGATTGGTAAGAAGATTAAGAAACTCCGATCACACAGAGGAGGAGAATATCGTAATCCAGACTTCATTGATTTCTTACGGGAGTTTTAGATTCTATCTCAACTCACTTCTCCTTACATGCCTCAATGGAATGGCGTAAGTGAAAGGAGTAACCGCACCCTATTGGACATTGTGAGATCAATGATGAGTCATGTGAGTCTTCCATTATCTTTTTGGGGGGATGCATTACAAACAGTAGCACACATACTAAACCAAGTACCAATTAAATCAATACATGGTATTCCATATGAATTATGGAGTGGACCCAAAGCCATGTTATCAAATTTACATGTGTGGGGTAGAGAAGAGTTTGTTAAGGCCTCTTCAGGTAACAAGATTTCACCCCCAGGCACAATGTGTATCTTTATAGGATATCCTAAGGAAACAAGGGGATATTACCTATACAACCCCTCAGATAAAAAGGTAACAGTGTCAAGACACGTAATATCACATGAGAGGGAGAATATCTCCAAAAGAGATAGTGGGAGTGAGATAGACTTCAATGAAGTTGAGGCTCAAGATACACAGGAGTTGGTATAAGAATGGATTCCACAAAGCCCCATGGAAGGAAAATTTGTTCTAGAGACACAAGAACTGCGTAAAAGCACAAGAGAGGTGAGAGAACATGAACGATATGGTTTTCTTATCACCGAGAATGGTGACTCATTATTGCTTGACAATGATGATCCTCTTACCTACATGGAAGTAGTTGAAGGAACAGACATTTCCAAGTGGCAAGAAGCACTGAATTCTGAAATGGATACCATGTACCAAAACCAAGTCTAGATTTTGGTAGATCCTCCAATTTATATAAAGCCTATTCATAATAAGTGGGCATTCAAGAAGAAACTGTACATGGAGGGGAAATTCAGCACCTATAAGGCACGACTAGTTGCAAAAGGTTTTAGGTGGTGTCAAGGAATTGACTATGATGAAACCTTTTCACCGATTGCGATGCTAAAATCCATCAGAATCCTATTGGCCATTTCTGCTTACCATGACTATGAAATTTTTCAAATGGATGTCAAAAAAGCATTACTTAATGGGAACCTCTAGGAAGATGTCTACATGACACAACCTGAAGGGTTTGTGACTCCAATGGATGCCAACAAGGTTTGTAAGTTGCCGAAATCCATTTATGCATTAAAGAAAGCATCAAGGTCATGGAAAACTCGTTTTGATGAAGCCGTTACGGTATTTGGATTTGTTAAGAATGAATGCGATCCTTGTACCTACAAAAGGTTTAGTGGAAGTGCATTTGTTTTCCTAATAGTATATGTTGATGAAATACTATTAATTGGAAACGATGTACCTATCTTACAGTCAGTTAAGGCACAGTTGAATAAATGTATATGAAAGACTTGGGCGAGGAAGCATATATTCTTGGGATCAAGATCCATCGTGATAGATCGAAGAGAATGATGGGCCTAAGTCAAAGTAAATACATTGACAAGATACGGAAGAGATTCAGTATGGAACAATCCAAGAGGGGATTGTTTCTAGTGTGACATAGCATTCATATTTCCAAGAAAATGTGTCCTCAGACACATGAGGAAAGACAGAAAATGGCAAGGATCCCTTACGCATCTGTGATTGGGTCAGTCATGTATGCTATGCTATGTACAAGGCTAGATGTTGCTTATGCATTGAGTGCAGGAGGCAGATATCAAGCTAATCTAGGAGACCGCCATTGGATGGAAGTAAAGATTATCCTTAAGTATCTGAGGCATACTAAGGATATGTTCCTGGTTTATGGAAGAGATGAGTAACTAGTCATCAGAGGACATGTATATACTAGTTTCTAGACTGATCAAGATGACATGAAGTCGTAGACTGGATACATCTTCAGTTTGAATGGAGGTGCAATGAGCTGGAAGAGCTCAAAGCAAGGTGTGGTCACAGATTGTACAGCAGATTCTGAGTATATCGTAGCTTCTAGGGCAGCTAAAGAAGAAGTATGGATGCGAATATTCATCCAAGAGCTGGATGTAGTACCTAGCAGTAAATATCCTACCACACTCTATTATGATAATACTGCAGTAGTGGCACTTGCAAAAGTGCCAAGGTCACATCAGCGGACAAAGCACATACTTCGGAAGTATCGTCTCTTGAGGTATTTTTCTCAGAGAGGTGAAGTTGTAGTGAGGAGTATTTCCACAGAATACAACGTGGTGGGCCCCTTGACTAAATATTTGACTTAGCATAAACATGATCATCATGTGAGGTATAGCGGACTAAAAGTCGTAGGCAGTTGGCTCTAGTCCAAGTGGGAGTTTTTAAGGGTTGGTGTCCTGAGAACCAACTGTTTTGTACTTTGATTACATGAATGTATACTTATTATATATTGTTCATGGTTCTGTATGACCATAATATAATAATTTCCTTGAATATTTTTTTCATTGATAAGGTCATGGAATATCCCCGCTATAATGAGAACCTTGAAATGCTATAACAATATTCTTAAATAAATTTCTACGGTTGGAGGACCTACTATGATAGGAAACAATGTATACAGACGGTCATGTAAAAGTACTCATAAGAAGGTGAGACTCTGTCTCATGGAGTTCGAACTTGGTAATCTCCAAGATGGGAGATTATGAGAATAGACCCACCAGTAGTAATTCCACATGTCTTGGTTTCATCGGACATTACTATCTACAAGCGTGTGTAACGATCCTTAGACTGTAAGATTATTATTCACTCATGTCATGACTCATGCACATAGATTTTCTGATGAAAACCATAATGAAGACTGTTGGTGGTAATTAGGGTATGTTGGGTGTGTCACGAATGACATGTTGTTAATGGATAAGTCGAGGATGGATTTTCCCTTCCATATTTATGGATGTAGATATCTCGGTCCCTTTGATTGAAATAGAACTGTCGAACAAATTCCATGGCCATGGTGACAGGACGATTTTATTTCTTGAAGTCAAAGAATGAAAGATCAAGCATATAGATTTATGACACTGCCATGAAACCTTCTTAATGAGATATTGGGAAAAAGGGATTAAATTACACAGTAATCATTCGTATGAGGTGACCGTCAATGCAGTGTCAACTTCTTTCTCTTGGGTTCCTTGACCCGTTGTTAGACAGTAATCTTGGACTTTAGGCAATCCCTCCTAATGCCAATGAGAAAGAGGCCTAGAGGGTCACACACTATGTGTATTCCAGTATCTCAAGTAGAATAAATATTAGTCCCTTACGTGGTTTAATAAATATTCAAGGAATCCTAAATCATTTCAATTATGGAGGAAGAATAAAATGAAAACAATTACATTCCATGTATTAATGATTACACGTCGTGTAGTTTTTATTTTGAAAACAAGTACACACCTTGTATTATTAAATGTACACGCCGTGTAGTTTTCATTTTGGAATGGAAAAGAATAAATGCAAAACAGATATACATTTCATGTACATTGAATGTACACGCCATGTAGTTTTCAATGAAAAACAACTTCACGTCGTGTATTTATGATTACACGCCATGTAGTTTTTCTAATCAGGATTTTGAGGAAATAATGACATTTTATTAAATGATATTTATTATAATCAGTGTGGGTACATGTCATGGAATTAATGACTCGATATGGGGTTTTCAAAAGAGTTAATGAAATAAATAAAATGCGTAATGTGTTTATTTATTGCCATAACTCTACAACCTCAAACCCAATTATAAATATCCTCACAACCCCAACTTTTTTCCAAGAATAATCGTTGTGCACAACAATTTTGGAGAATTCCCTCAAGGCGGAGATAACTACTTCCTCCAAGAATGGTCTCAACACTGAGAGAGATCCTCATACATTGGATCAAGACGATCTAAGGAGGACAACACATGCAAATATTTTTCTATGATAGCACCCGGAGAATCCTTTGGCGACGCCCAGAGATACGTGGTGCATGTTTGGATCACTGCTAGAGGAAGTCTACCCTTGGATTCTACGACGCAACAACGTATCACATCAGAACGTCATCAGAAATATCAACGAAGAAAGAACCCCAAAAGGTACTTCCTTTCAATTGATTTAATTAATTATAATCAACCTGTAATGATCCTAATTTGTGGTTCCAGGACTTTATTTTTCTTTGACTATTTCTATGATTCGATCTATGGAGACTGGAATTTATCATCATATTGATCCCGGATTGATCATTTTTAATGACAAAAATCCAAGTGGCCACATCCACCCATGAGCTTCCGCTGCGCCCAGATCCTTCACCAAATACCTTGAACCTGTACTTAAAGAAAAACACCCACACCTTATATGTCATATAATTGATAAATATTACATAAAGAAGTAAAACTATATGATAAATAACTAGATATGAAACTTATATATTCATATGAACCATCTATAACATTTCATTCATAGGTGATTTACCTTTTTTGGAATAAAACCTTCTGTTTATTTCAAAGGATACATTATTCGCCAGTGATGTACTCTTGGATTTTGATCTTCATGATTCCTTTAGAAGAGAGTATTTGCATCCCCTTCCCATTAAGTGACTGATATTATCATGCCATAACATTGAGGAATTTTTAATCATTTCATTTATCATACCTTTCAAAACTCATGGGAGGTATAACTTCCCATCATTCACTTCTTCATCCACCAACCTATAACCATATATTATCCATTTTTCATAAATTAATTACATATATAAAGATTATTTATAAATACAACACCCTATGTTTTTATGAATTTATCTTTTTTAAAATAAATTAAATTTCTTTAATAGATTGTGTTACACACAACACTGAGTTTTAACCAACCGCAATATATTATTGATATTATTATTGAAATATAAATTTTATGTTATAGGTGTTAATCATAGTGATATAAATAGTAATAAATAATTTTTAAATCTTATGTATAATAGTTTTACATAAATAAAATATATTGATAAAAAAATACATAATTTTGGATAAAGCCTTTAAATTTTAAAAAAATACAATTTTCTCAAAAAAATGTAATTTATTTATTTTTTAAAACAATAAAAAAATTAATTTATGAAACATTTAGAAACTAAATTTGATAAAAATAAAAATCATTTTTAAAACAGTATGTCAAAATTATCTGAGGGTGAATTTTGGGATTATTCTAAAAATATTAATTTTTCAGTGAATTGTGAAAAAATAGGTTATTTATTGAAAACAACCTTTTCGATTAAAGAATTTATAAGGTTAATCTTTTTGTTTTAAAATAGAATTAAAAGTAAAATTACATAAATTATATATATATTAATCTAATTTAATTTATTGGTCTCATTATCATACCAATTTTTTATATAAAAACTTTTTAAACATTTAAAAATTTTCTCTTTAAAAAATATCTCTCTCATCCCTTCAATAGGATCAATATAAAATTAAAATTTCCAACTTCTATAATTGGAATTTTTAAAAATTTATTCCATACTTTCAATTTGTCTAATTTATATTATCAAATAGATTTAGCTTAATTTTTTATCAAAGTGAACAGTAAAAATATTTAAAAAATATTTATTATGGTTATGGTGAAAATGTGTTTACTGGGGGTTAAACAAAATAATAATGGTTTAAAATGAACTAAAAATTTTACTACACTATAATTTCTTTCCTTTTCCAATTTAATACGTTCTAATATTTATAAGAATATTATTGCATCTAGGCACTGAGTATCGTGAGATTTCGATGCCCAGTGAGCCTGGAATTGAGATGTTAATGATATATTAACATCACACTAGCATAGTTTCCCTAAACAAGTTCAATAAATACAAAAATATGGCTCAGATTAGAAATCTAAGACCATCATTGATTTTATAATGTGTGGTTTACATAAAGTTGGACATAATCATTGTCAGTGTATGTAAAGACCTGTAAAATTCAAGGAAATTTTTTTTCCTTAAATTTTCTTTGGAATTTTACAAGAGCGCGGTTTCTGACGACACCTGATTCCGAGGCCCGGTGTGCCCGGAATCATTTTCCGAAGTTTGGCTCGGGTACGTTCAGTGAATGGATGAGCGGGTTTTTCTAACTTTTGAACCGGTGCTCAGAATCGAATTCTAAGGGCACCAATAGAATCACAGCGCCAGTAATTGCTTAGAAACACCTTTTCCGGAGTTGCGTTTGCTCGGGTGTGGTTTTTAATTTTTGGGGTTAAGTTAAAGAATAAAATAAAAGTGATGCGACATTTTTATTTTATTTTACTTAAAGCAGGATTAACCTAAGTTAAGCGGATAAGATGGGACCCACAATATCCTACCCACTTGGTAGGATATTTGTGAGGTGGGCCCGCATGAGCCCCACCGTTTCTTTCCCTCTAAGTAACGCACCCGCACCCCCTTTTTTTAATAAATTCAACTGTGCATTTATTTTGGTTAAGAAACGCCTCATTAAATTCGGTGGTTAAATCGTAACAATTAATTCATCGAATTAATTGATCGTTTCCTTTCTTTTTGAAATTCAAAGGTTGGCACATGCGTTAATAAAATAAGACAACTCTTATTTTATATTTTGTTGGAACTTGTTGGGTGGAGAGAATTTGGAGGAAAGCGTCCTTCTTCGACGAAGAACGCGAAGAACGTGAAGAACGCACCGATCTCCGAAGAAGAACGCCAAATCCTCGGAGGTTCAATACGCAACGCCGTGTTCCACGACGATAATGACGCTTCATCCGCGATGCCCCTTCCGCGACGCGACGATCCTGTTCTTCCGCGATGGTTATTTCCGCGACGAACTCTCATTCGACGACAACGTTGAGGTAGGGGTTTATTGATTCTTGTTCAGGAAACATCCATTGTCGTTCCTTGTATTTTTTTTGGGACGCTTGTTATCAACTTAACGGGAGGACGTCAGACCGCATGAACACGGCCGACCCTCCTCCCCCCTTTGTTGTTGTGTTGTTGCGGTTTGGAAGATGGTGGCACGCTGCGACGGCACCGCGCGGGAACCTGGAGGGATGCGGCAAGGATGTGTGGCGCCATCGCGCCGCGCCATTGAGGCCGAACGAATGTGTGGTGGTAGTCGGGGCCGCGAAGGCGAACCAAAGACTTCGCAGTTTGTTCTTTTCACGTGCGGATCAATAGGCACTGACTGAACAGGCTGTAGAGACGATTTGTTAATTCCGCAGTGAAGAATGGGACCCGGGATGAGTTTTGGCACAGACGGAATTAAAAACGGACCACTGGAGCAAATATGGTGGCCCGCAGACACCACCGGCAGTGCCCCGGCGCGCCGCCTAGAGAAACTGCCGCGGATAAAGCCGCGGCGGAGAGCGTGTAGATCCCACGGCCGTGCGGGATCCAGGGGGACGCGGCGCGCGCCGCGTCCGTGGAGCGCCAGCTCGCTGGTCGAGCCAGCGAGTCACCCGGCCGAGCCGGACCGGCTTGGGCGAACCTGGCCGGGCCGCGCCCAGCCGGGCCGGGTCGCACCCTGCCGGGTCGGACCTGGTTCGGGCGACCCAGGGGGGTTGGGCCGGGTCAGACCGGGCCCAGACCCCCCATTTTCGGATCACTTTCAGTCTTTTGCCCATATCTTGGGTTACAGACCTTCTATCGATGCACCGTCAGTTGCATAGCGATACTTGGATCGCGATGGTCGTTTCTGTATATTAAACTCATGGTTTCAGAGAACTTTGTGTTCGGCCGGGTTGGTTCGGATACGAGACCAATCGGGCCCTTGGAGCGGAAACGCCTATATCTTGAGCTCCGGATGTCCGATTGACGTGCCGTTGACTTCGTTGAATTCCTCTTGATGAGACGGAACTTTTGGCTTACTCCTCTCGAGGTTTGGATGTCGTCGGAGTGCGGTCGGGTTGGTTCGCTCACGAAACCCACCGGGCCCCTGGAACGAAAAATCCAATAACTCACAAACCGGGCGTCCGATTGACACGCCCTCTGTCTCATTGAATTCCTCTTGATGAGACGGAACTTTTGGCATACTCTTCCTGAGGTTAGGATGTAGTTGGATAATAGCCGGGTTGGATTGTACCCGAAATCCAACCGGGCCCCTGGAACGGAATGGCTGATAACTTTCAGACAAGACGTCTGTTTAACGAACTGTCAGCGGCGTTGGTGATCACGTTGAGAAATGGTTCCTATGAGAATACCATAGGAGAGTTAGGGGTATAGTAGAGATACGGCCGGGTTGGTTCGTACACAAAACCAATCGGGCCCCTGTGACAAAAAGGCTAATAACACACAGACCGGGCGTCCGACTGACACGTCGTCTGTTGTGTTGAGACCCCTATGACAAGGCGGTACTTTTAGATACTTCATTGAGGAACCTTGTGATACATGGAGTATCGACCTGTAGCTCGTGGAGCAGACCCTCCCGGTGACGAGCTAGCAGAGTGAAGAGACCTAGTAGCTGGATGAGACTTGACGACTGTTGATCTATCGACTCGGTGTGTTTCGGATAGCCCAGTGGGGAACGCTTGGTTGTAGTAGTAGACCCACGGCAGAGGAGCGCTTGGTTGTAGCGGCAGACCCGCGGTACTCAACAGAAGGAGTACCTCTAGAGGCTATGAGGGGGAGTGCTTGGTTGTAGCGGCAGACCCATGGCGGAGGAGCGCTTGGTTGTAGCGGCAGACCCGCGGTACTCAACAGAAGGATTACCTCTGGAGGCTACGAGGGGGAGTCCTTGGTTGTAGTGGCAGACCCACGGCGGAGGAGCGCCTGGTTGTAGCGGCAGACCCGCGGTACTCAACAGAAGGAGTACCTCTGGAACTTATGAGGGGGAGTGCTTGGTTGTAGCGGTAGACCCATGGTGGGAAGCGCTTGGTTGTAGCAGCAGGCCCACAGTACTCGACAGGTGGAGTACTACAACATTCCAAGGAGTTCGGTGCGCTTCGTTGTAGCGGAAGGCCCTCTTTACTTGGCAGAGGAGGAGTTCGACATGCTTGGTTGTAGCGGTGGGCCCACTGTACTCGACGAAGGAGGAGTTCTCTAACGGCCGTGGTTTCGACGTCATGAATAAGATCCTGGTTGAGCTGAGTCTATGACCTTTGTTTTACCTCTTGATTGAGATGGGTCACTAGATTACCTAGGTATATGTATGGGCATATACCTGGGTTGTGGTTATCCGTTGATTTCGTAATCTTTGTGTTTCCTCATGATTGAGATGGGTTACTTGATAACTTAGGTATTTGTATGGGCATATACCTAAGTAGTGGTTATCTGTTGAGATCTTCTTGGTGGTTATCCTTGTTGGTTTTAGTGAGACCTTGAGGGTCTCGGGGTCCCTACTGAGTATCGTTATACTCACCCCTGCATGGGTTATGCCCACACCTCGTTGAGTTGGTTGCAGACAATGGGCAGTGCTGACGGAGGCCGAGTGTTCGAGGACTGGATGGTACCCGGAGGTGGACCACAAGACGAGTCAGTATCCGGAGGTGGACTTCACGGCGAGACGACACTCGGAGGGGGTTGACTGGCGGGAACATTGAGGAGCCGTGCTATCTGTACCTACCCTTCAGGTAGGATCCGTGGTGGACGATCCAGGAGCTGCGCTATCTGTACCTGCCCTTTAGGTAGGATCTGAGGAGGACGACCCAAAAGCTTCTTCCTTTCTTCCAGTTGTTTGTATTTTTCTGTTGTACTTTCGTTCAGTTGTAGTTGTACATTCAGTTGGGTTTTTATTCTAGCCCATTTACTTTCAGCACTTTCTTTTGTACTTAGTGTTTTACTTCCGCTTTTACTCTGTGGTGTTTTGTTTACTTTTATAAAGTAAATTCCTTCCCAGTTATCGGGATTTATGCCTTTGGTGATAGTCGCCAGCCCCTGGCCTATGGAAGGCGGGCTTGGGGTTGTCCCGGCATGGGCCCTGAGGGTGGGACGTGAAAAATTGGTATCAGAGGAGTTCGGTTCTACCGCAGAACTCAGGACTCTGATCTTTTTCTATGTTAAGCAATAGTGTTAAGAGTATTGAGTGTGGTTATCAGTCCAGGGAGTCCAGTGTTGGTGCAGCGGCCGACGTATCTGTACACCCGGACCATGACATCTGATTTCCGACTTAATGCACGAAAACATTGATTGCATGTGGGTTTCAAGTTTTCTCTGTGATTACTTTGTGTCAGATCACCAGGAATACTGTTCTGACCGTGGCACACCTGTCACTTTTAGGATGACCCCACGACGGCAGCCTGCTAGGGTTCCGAGCGTTGTGCGGGACGACAGTCCACCGAGCGATGAGGCCTCGGTACAGGGCCCTTTGACAGCAGAGGCACCGGCGGTACCTCTACCCGCCGAGGCACCGATGCTACCAGCCCCAACCGCTGACGGTGCACGTCGCCTTAGTGCACTGCACGAGTTTCAGCGTCAGTGACCGCCCAGGTTCCGTGGGGAGACGGACCCTCAGGCAGCCGAGGATTGACTGGAGGCAGTTGTACGAGTTTTCCGTTTGGTAGGGAGACCAGCTGACTATATGGTGGTCCTTGCAGCGAGCCTCCTGCACGTGGAAGTAGGCAGATGGTGGAGCTTGATGCTCCAGGTGCACGACGAGGCATCTCTCCTTTGGATGAACTTTGAGAGCCTTTTTCGCTTAGAGTTCATCCCAGCCACCCTCAGAGCGGTGCACATCCAGGAGTTACTACAGCTGCGGCAGGGCAGAATGACAGTAGCCCAGTACGCGGCGAGGTTTACCGATCTCTCACGCTATTCCACGGACATGGTAGGGGACCCATTCTTCAGGACCCGAACCTTCAAGCAGGGGATCAGGCGAGAGATCAGAGCTTCAGTTGTTTCTCACATCTTTCCGACACATACGGGGGTGTTGGAGAGAGCCCTCTTAGTGGAGAGTTTCTTTGCTGAGCAGACTCCAGCAGAAGGACACACCACTAGCCGGCATGCACCAGAGTCTTCTACAGCAGGCAGTAGACAGATGATGCAGAGTTCCAAGAGGACTAGACCTACAGGTGGTCAACTGCATGACCCAGGATCGTTTGTGTGAGGCACCCGGGGTGGAGAATGACTTACCATGCGCGGACAGCGTTACTCCTATGGCGGGGTTGGTAACATGGCTCGTGACTGTCTGACCCACCATACAAATGACCAGCAGATAAACGAAGGACCTCCCAGGTGGAGGCAGAGGTTCAATCGAGGAAGACTTCATGGAACAGGAGACCGTGGTAGGGGAGCTGGCCATGCAGCTGGAGGTGGACGACTCATTGAGGCCTTGCCACCACCACCACCTAGGAGACCACCCCGACCGTAGGGAACGAGTGGACAGGGAAGAGCTCAGCTTCAGGCAGCAGAGGCCTACGATCATGGAGCTCTGGGAGTAGATGGACAAGAGAGGGACTAGCTCCAGATGTGGAGACTTTTTTTCATGCTGCTTCTAGCTTTGTTGATGTTGGTTTGTAGAAGCTTTGTGTCTTTTTACTTGAGCTGCAGTAATAAAAGACATTTTTCTTTGTGGCATTTACTTTCCTGTCCTCTCTTTTTGTTGTTACTAAGAGGTTCCGGTTTAAAAACCGTTGACTTGACCCTAACTTTTTTGATAACTACTCGAGGAGACCCAATTACCACACACTGATGCCGACAGTATGACTCAACCCTTAGAGGAGAGAGTAACGGTCAGATCTCTTGGTAGTAGCGTCAAGGTCTTACGACGTCATCCTTGGTATGGATTAGTATCATCCATGACGGGATTGACTATATTAGGCGAAGAACATGGTTCATCTAGGGGATGAGACCAGATTTCTCTTATCGGCAAAGAAAAAATCTTAGCAGCTCTTGTAGAACCAGAATAGGTCCAAGTCACCCAGGAGTTGATGATGACAGCTCAGAGCCAACAAAAGACTTATACTGTCCGGAGGCTGAAGACACTAGAGTTCGAGGATGGAGGCCAAGTTTTTCCTACAGGTCTCACCTCTACGCGAGTTACGAAGTTTTGGCCGGCGTGGCAAGTGGTCTCCGCTCTTCAATTGGACCCTTCTAGGTCCTCAACGGGGTAGGCGGGGTGGTTTACCGCTTGACCCATCCACCTCAGTTGCACCGGGTGAATGACGTCTTCCACGTATCCCAACTGAGGAGATACGAGCACAACTCGGTGCAGTTCATCGACCATGGGGATTCGGACTCTGAAGATGGGGCGACTTTTGAGGAGGTTCCGGTAGAAGTTGTGGAACGACAGGAGCGGGTCCTATGAGGACAGTCGATTCCTATTGTGCGATTTTGTTGGCAGCACGGGAACCTCCAAGAGAGAACAGGGGAGCGGAAGGCTCAGATGCGTGCTCAGTACCAACTTTTGTTTCCCTAGTTTATGATGTATCTTTACGGGGACATAAAGACCTGAGGTGGGAGTGATGTAAAGACCCGTAAAATTCAAGGAATATTTTTTTTCTTAAATTTTCTTTGGAATTTTACAAGAGTGTGGTTTCTGACGGAACCTGATTCTGATGCCCGGTGTGCCCGGAATCATTTTCCGAAGTTTGGCTCTGGTACGTTCAGTGAACGGACGAGCGGGTTTTTCTAACTTTTGAACCGGTGCTCGGAATCGAATTCTGAGGGCACCGATGGAATCGCAGCGCTGGTAATTACTTAGAAACACCTTTTCCGGAGTTGTGTTTTCTTGGGTGTGGTTTTTAATTTTTGGGGTTAAGTTAAAGAATAAAATAAAAGTGGTGCGACATTTTTATTTTATTTTACTTAAAATGGGATTAACCTAAGTTAAGCGGATAAGATGGGACCCACAATATCCTACCCACTTGGTAGGATATTTATGAGGTGGGGCCCGCCCGAGCCCAACCATTTCATTCCCTCTAAGTAACGCACCCGCACCCCCCTTTTTTTAATAAAGTCAACCGTGCGTTTATTTTGGTTAAGAAACGCCTCATTAAATTGGGCGGTTAAATCGTTACAATTAATTCATAGTATTAATTGATCTTTTCTTTTCTTTTTGAATTTCAAAGGTTGGCTCGTGAGTTAATAAAATAAGACTACTCCTATTTTATTTTTTGTTGGAACTTGTTGCGTGGAGAGAATTTGGAGGAAAGCGTCCTTCTTCGACGAAGAACGCGAAGAACGCGAAGAACGCACCGATCTTCGACGAAGAACGCCAAATCCACGGAGGTTGACTATGCAACGCCGTGTTCCGCGACGACAACGACGCTTCTTCCGCAATGCCCCTTCCACGATGCGACGATCCTGTTCTTCCGCGGCGGTTATTTCCGCGATGAACTCTCGTTCGATGACAATGTTGAGGTAGGGGTTTATTGCTTCTTGTTTGTGAAACGTCCTATGTCGTTCCTCGTCTTTTTTTTGGGAATCTTTTTATCAACTTAATGGGAGGAGGTCGGACCGCACGAACACGGCCGACCCTCCTCCTCCCTTTGTTGTTGTGTTGTTGCGGTTCGGAAGATGGCGGCACGGTGCGACGGCACCGCGCGGGAACCTGGAGGGATGCGGCAAGGATGCGTGGCGCCATCGCGCCGCGCCGTTGAGGCCGAACTAAAGTTTGGTGGTAGTCGGGGCCGTGAAGGAGAACCGAAGACTCCGCAGTTTGTTCTTTTGACGTGCGGATCGACGTGCATTGACTGAACGGGCCACAGAGACGATTTGTTAATTCCGTAGTGAAAAATAGGACCCGGGATGAGTTTCGGCGCAGACAGAATTAAAAACGGACCACCAGAGCAACTCCGGTGGCCCGCGGACACCACCGGCGGCATGGGTCACCGGCGGCCAGTACCGGCTGGCCACCCGAAGGCGGCGGTGCCCCGGCGCGCCACCTGGAGAAACTGCAGTGGCTGAAGCCGCGGCAGCGAGCGTGTGGATCCCGCGGCCGCGCGGGATCTAGGGGGACGCGGCTTGCGCCGCGTCCGCGGAGCGCCAGCTCACTGGCCGAGCCAGCGAGCCACCCGGCCGAGCCGGGCCGTGCCCTGCCGGGTCAACCCGGTTCAGGCCGACCCAGGGGGGGTTGGGTCGGGTCAGACCGGGCCCAGACCCCCCATTTTCGGATCACTTTCGGTCTTTTGACCATATCTTGGGATAAGGACCT
This sequence comes from Viscum album, assembly GCA_963277665.1. Classification (NCBI taxonomy): domain Eukaryota; kingdom Viridiplantae; phylum Streptophyta; class Magnoliopsida; order Santalales; family Viscaceae; genus Viscum; species Viscum album. Next base: position 460,301,312 of record OY728135.1, read on the forward strand.
CCGATCGATGCAACGTCAGTTGCGTAGCGATCCTTGGATAGAGATGGTCGTTTCAGTATATTACACTCAAGGTTTCGGAGAACTTTGGGTTCGGCCGGGTTGGTTCGGATACGTGACCAACCGGGCCCTTGGAGCGGAAACGCCTATATCTTGAGCTCCGGACGTCCAATTGACATGCCATCAACTTTGTTGAATTCCTATTGGTGAGACGGAATTTTTGGCTTACTCCGCTCAAGGTTTGGATGCCGTCGGAGTTCGGTCGGGTAGGTTCACTCACGAAACCAACCGGGCCCCTGGAACGAGAAAGCCAATAACTCACAGACCGGGCGTCTGATTGACGCGTCGTCTATCTCGTTGAATTAATTTTGATGAGACAGAAATTTTGGCATACTCCGCCTGAGGTTTGGATGTATTGGATAATGGCTGGGTTGGATTGTACCCGAAATCCAATCGGGCCCCTAGAACGGAAAGGCTGATAACTTTCAGAACCGACGTCCGTTTAACGAACCGTCAGCGGCGTTGGTGATCACGTTGAGAAACGGTTCCTATGAGCATACCCTTGGAGAGTTCGAGGTACAGTAGAGATACGGCTGGGTTGGTTCGCCACAAAACCAACCGGGCCCCTTCCTGGGATGAAAAGGCTAATAACACACAGACCGGGCGTCTGATTGACGCGCCGTCTATTGTGTTGAGACCCCTATGACGAGGCGGTACTTTTAGATACTTCTTTGAGGAACCTTGTGATACTTGTAGTATCGACCTGTAGCTCATGGAGTAGACCCTCCCGGTGACGAGCTAGCAGAGTGCAGATACCTAGTAGCTGGATGAGACTTGACGACTGTTGATCTATCGACTCGGTGTGTTTTGGATAGCCCAGTGGGGAGCTCTTGGTTGTAGCAGCAGACCCACGGGGGAGGAGCGGTTGGTTGTAGCGGTAGACCCATGGTACTCAACAGAAGGAGTACCTCTGGAGTCTATGAGGGGGAGCGCTTGGTTATAGCGGCAGACCCACGGCGGAGGAGCGCTTGGTTGCAGCGGCAGACCCACGATACTCAACAGAAAGAGTACCTCTGGAGGCTACGAGGGGGAGCGCTTGGTTGTAGCGGCAGACCCACGTCGGAGGAGCGCTTGGTTGTAGCGGCAGACCTGCGGTACTCAACAGAAGGAGTACCTCTGGAACCTATGAGGGGGAGTGCTTGGTTGTAGCGGCAGACCCATGGTGGGAAGCACTTGGTTGTAGCAGTACGCCCACAGTACTCGACAGGTGGAGTACTACAGCATTCCAAGGAGTTCGGCACACTTGGTTGTAGCAGCGGGACCACTGTACTCGATGGAGGAGGAGTTCTCCAACAATCGTGGTTTCAACGTCATGAATAAGATCCTGGTTGAGCTGAGTCTATGACCTTTGTGTTACCTCTTGATTGATATGGGTCACTAGATAACCTTGGTATATGTATGGGCATATACCTGGGTAGTGGTTATCCGTTGATTTCATAATCATTGTGTTTCCTCATGATTGAGATGGGTTACTTGATAACTTAGGTATATGTATGGGCATATACCTAAGTAGAAGTTATCTGTTGAGATCTTCTTGGTGGTTATCCTTGTTGGTTTTAGTGAGACCTTAAGGGTCTCGGGGTCCTTACTGAGTATCGTTATACTCACCCCTGCACGGGCTATGCCTGCACCTCGTTGTGTTGGTTGCAGACGACGGGTAGTGCTGACGGAGGCCGTGTGTTCGAGGACTGGACGGTACCCGGAGGTGGACCACACGACGAGTCAGTATCCGGAGGTGGACTTCATGGCGAGATGACACTCAGAGGGTGTTGATGGGCAAGAACATTGAGGAGATGCGCTATCGGTACCTACCCTTCAGGTAGGATCCATGGTGGACAATCCAGGAGCTGTGCTATTTGTACCTACCCTTCAGGTAGGATCCGAGGAGGACGACCCAGGAGCTGCTTCCTTTCTTCCAGCTATTTTAATTTTTCTATTGTACTTTCATTCAGTTTTGGTTGTAATTTCAGTTGGGTTTGTATTCTAGCCCATTTACTTTCACCACTTTCTTTTGTACTTAGTGTTTTACTTCCGCTTGTACTCTGTGGTGTTTTGTTTACTTTTATAAAGGAAATTATTTCTCAGTTATCGGGATTTACACCTTTGCTACTAGTCACCAGCCCCTAGCCTATGGAAGGTGGGCTTGGGGTAGTCACGACATGGGCCCCGAGGGTGGGTCGTGACAGAGTAGGATGTGTGTGAAAAACTAATCACAGACATAGAAAATAAATTGATTTATTCTTATTTGATGACACAAAAAAACTAATAAATTTCTATATTAACCCATTTATAAAAAAATTTATGCTTAGCCTCATAAACATGGTTTTAAAGGGAGGATATGGTTAAAGAGATTATGTGTATGAACATTGATAGATAGTTCTTTGGTAATCAATGTGTCAATGGAAATTGAGGATCTCATTATTCATAAAGATAAAAATAAATTCTTCATCAGTGACTTATAAAAATTTATGTAGGTTGTTTATTGTGTATTTATCCCCATTTCAGTATGAAACTAATAATGTGAATCAATTAATTAATGGATTTATTCAATGATCGGTCATTTTTGCATGTATGGGTTTGTTTATTTGGGATTTGAGGGATAATTATTTTATTATTCATTTTATGATTTTCATTTATCATTATAACAAAAACGTATCAAGGAAAATATGAACAATGGATGAGTTTAATTCCACCTATTGTATTTTTTGGCTTTCTCCCCCCATTCTATGAGTGATCATCATTTTCATTTATTTTCTTCCAAATATCGATGAATATCTGAAAAGTGATCATTGTGCATTCAATCACAGGAACAAAAGATCATTTATGTGCATCTAGTTCTAGGATCAGTGATTATTTTAGGATGTGGGAAAATAGTGGGAAATATGGGTTTCATTAGAAACCCCCATTTTAAGAATGGTGAGGGAAAATAAAGGCACACAATGGAGGGTGTCTCATGAGAATCAGATACCACCAGAATCATTCCCATGATGGAGAGAGGGTTCAGTCAATTATAGATTTTGGATGGATGGGGTGATTTTTTCAAAAATCAGTGGATTCACCAGTGTGATTTAATCCACATGAAAAGAACTGGGATTTCAGAAATTTCTAATATACATAGTATGTAAGTCAAGAACAAACTTCATGTATTATCATTAGATCGATGACTAGGGTTTCCATAGAGAGTTATAGATCACACACTATGTAGTCCCATCCACATTTCATATGGTCCCAACCACATGACATGTGATCCCAAAAACACATCATGTGGTGCTTAGAAATCCATCTCATTATGTACATTGAGTAGACACCAAGGAGGTCGGCTGGCATTACACACTATTTTGGTTATAAACCACGTAGTATGCACCCTAGCAGGTGGCTCCGCATGTACAGGGAGTACACACCCAAGAGATAGTGTGACCCCACATGTTGTCTATAGCGGTATACACACCATGTACATGGGAGGTATATGGCTAGGCCAAAGTACATGGGAAAGTCCATGTAATTTGGCATAGACAAGTAAATGTTTCAATCCTACTATACAAGATCGTGGGAATAACGACATGTCTAGTTCCAAATCAACACCTACATGTTGTGCACCATTAGTGGAAACACCATGTTCTTTTTGAAATGAATGTTAAGTGAATGCGAGATATGGGTAATTATATTCCATAGAAACACACTTTTTACCCCCAGGTATATATTTCTTACTCCTTTTAAGATAGGTTGGATTCCTCTATATACTTAGTTTATCTTCACTGTGGGATTTTGGGAGCTTCCTAGGACCTGTATAAGTTGAGTATGTTCCCTTTTATCTATTCCTATGTGGGTTTGGTGAAGCATCACATTCTCACGATATAGGGTGACCCAACTATATCTTTTTGATGATCAGTTTAGTGTGGGTGATTTCCATTATTATGGAGTGATATTTCTTATTCTACTTTGATAGACCCCTCAGTGGATTAAAGAATGTATCTCTCTAAGAGACCTGATGTGATTCAAATTTCCTTTGTGATTTCCCTAGGTAAATCCTTTTTAGAATAGACATGACCAATATTTACCTGAGCATCAATCCCCTATCAAGGATTATTTTTTCAATAGTGTATCATGTCCCTCTGATGAGCCTTGGGCATTGGACACCAGTATGTGTACAGATATCTGATATTTTTTATGAGGTGTAGTGTGATAAAGTGTGGTTATTATATAAATTATCTCAGTTTACTTCATGATTTTTATTGACTATATCTGACAAGTCTAACATCCAGAATGATTGCAATTAGTAAAAGTATAGTTATGGGAGCGGTTCCATACAAACAATAATTTCCTTTATGCCTAGTTTTAGATCTATTTTCTACCAGTGTTTGAGACCTTGTGTAACTCATAGTCATTTATTGGTTTATATGTCATATACATGGTTATTATTTTGTCTCACATATTTTTTACATACCTATTTTTTATAAATTTAATACTCTTGAGGATTTATGTTGTTATTTTCAGGGTGTCCTACTTGGTATTATTATCATTTCCCTTGCATGGACTCTACCCACAGATGTCATGTCGTATGTAGATGATAGACCTTTTTATAAAGTCCATGGGGGAGTAAAAGAATGTGGTGCTTAGTTTGGACTAGATAGGTTGAGATGTATATCAGCGTTGCATTGATAGTATCTCCCTCCACTGAGAAGGTCAATGTTTATTTTCTATTTTTTGGTGGGAATGTATTTGACCAATTTTTATGCTATTCAGTAATTTGTTCCCTACAATGATTGTCAGATTATAGATATATCCAATAATTTTTATTAGTTATTTTATATTTCATCATTTTATTGGCTTGGATATGTTTTTGTGTATACTAGTATGTTTGGATAATGAATACCATGTGTTCCAAATGCCTACATGACATTTGTTTCCATACCCCGTCATATTGGAAGAATGATCGAGATAGTTTGGTATTGAACCTCATTGGGTTGGTTCATGAATTAGTGGTATAAGATCATGCTTATCCATATGTGTATTGGAACTACCTAGGTTTTGAAACATAGTTTTGAGTTTTTTTTTTCAGATATGAGGTTTACTTTGGGTACTTGGGAAACAATGTAAAAAAATTCAACTTCATCTTTTAGGCTAGGGACTCTATTTTTGGTGTTGTAGTCGATGTATCCATTCACCAAAATTCTAATAACCTTCATTTTGAATCAATATATATAGGCACTAGTTAAAGGTAAAACATTTGTACATGCATCTTATATAAATGGGATGTTGTTTCCATATCCTTATTAAAAAAGCTAAATAGATATACTCATCGACTATGGTACACCTTTTCTTCTTTTAGTATGTTTTCATGACAATATCCATTGAGTTTTCCACAATAGATTCAATAGTTTTTTCAAATTATTGATGAGTCCCCTATGAAGGGGATTGTTTATGTGGTGGTCTTCCTTCAGGATGTTTAGTAGGTGGTGTTTTCTCCCATTGATTAGTTTGTATACCCACCTACAATTGTTCAAGTAGATGAAGCATGATAGACTAAGTCATCAATGTATATTTTAGTGATGGATGATTATTATCATGGTTTTATCACATATCATGATATTCTATGTAAGGTATTTCCTAGGATGTAGGGTCATTATGAACTATTGATAGAATGTGTGCACTACAGGTCATGAAATATGTGGTTTGTTCATATATATCAAGGAAAAATCAGTTCTAAGATATTGATATATTGTTATGAATTTGATGGAAGAGGAAATATCATGTGAAAATACACTACTTATCATGCTACAGTCAGAGAGGTGTTTGATAGGCCACCTAGGAGGAGGTAACAGTTTGAGAAAGGTGGTACGTGGGGTGGGTGATGTAATGGAGGAGATGGGGGAGTAGAAAGAGGATGTAGGTGCTTTTTATTGATTCAACCATCACCAACCCCTATAGAAAAACTCAAGATCAAAAAGCTGGAGGGTAAAATATTTGTGATTCATAAGTAATTAATTTTTTATACTCATAGGATTCATGAGTTTTTCGAGGTACAATCAATATTCATTCTACTCATTTTTCTATTAATGTTAGACAAGGGTATGATCCACTCTATTTCCTTAATTGTTCAAGTATTTTATCGAGATAAATCGGGAACATATGGAGCCTTATTGTTTTTATGTTTGATGTGATTATTCACAATCATGGACGTAAGAAAATTCCCCTCACTGAGATGTATTTGTGAGATGCAATCCAAAATGATGTATGCAAGTAATTATTTCTAAATGATGATATTGTTGAGTTTTTTGTGGATTATTTCCTTTGAATTTTTTGTTTTAGTTTATTTTTATTTTCTAAGGTTTTGGAGAAATCTCTGGTTTTGGTTAATATTATGTAAGGGGAAAGAATAGGTTCCAAGAAGTAATATCTCACAAAGGTTTTCTGTGCAGTTCAAGGTATGATGTGTGTCTTCATTTCCCAAATTATATTTTTCACATGGATTAATTGTAAACTTATCCTTGATCATATACAAAGTTCAAGAACTAGTGATATAAGTTATAGCATCCCGCCATTTTATAACATAAACTTTCATTACATTACACAAAACTGAGGATCTTTAAGGTCTAGTGTCTTGGAAACCTGGAACATAATACATGAAAACAACATAAAACATTCTTCTTAAACACTTGAAAGGATTCTACTTAAGTTAATCCTAGGTTCATTACTGCATATCATAACCAGGGGACATACATCAAAAGAAAGGGTGAGCAGAAGGCCAAGTAAGGGAAACAAGAGGAACATTTTACATGTGAACTTGATATACTTCAATAAGGACATGAAAAGAACTTTAAGGCATGAGAAAGAAATAATGAGGCATTTCATAATAAAAATAACATTTTTCATAACTTGAAGATGTGGATACATCATTTAACATAGGCAATCATGAACATATCACCAAGGTCCATCCCCAAGGTTTCATTTGATAATTACCAAGGTTATTCACCAAGGTATCGTGAAAATTGTAATCTCTAGTGGTTACATCATTACCCAATGCATTGGAGCGCTATCAGGGCGCACCCTTAAATTTTCCTTTATTATCATTTGAGCCACATATATCATCATCAAACATTTCATAAATAACCCATATATCATAAAATAAATGGGTTTCATTTCATAATCATAACGTTTTTAAAAACTGTTTTAAAGACATGATCTTTACGTCACTTTAAACCCACGGAAGGGAAAGTGGGTCTCATGTATGTAAATCCCAGAATTTAAAATAGAACATTTTGATATATATGTGAATACCCTTGTAGAAATAAATGCTTTGAGTATTCACTTTATAACATAAAATAATTTTGAGAAAAGAGAGAGAGGCATTTTGAGACGAAAATTCTGCAGCATAACGGCTATGTTTCGGGGTTTTAGAAAACATTGAAAAGAGAGGAGACATGAATCACACACTCATAAATGATCCATAAAACAGTAAGGGGACAGAATAAGAAGGATATATGGACATGGTAATGAAATTTGAAGGACATACCATTTGAAATGAAAAACATGGAAGGAAGACAAAAATTAGATTTCTCTTATGAAAATTCGGCAGCCTAACGACGTCACTTAAAGTTCGATAAAAAGAATTGACAAGATCAAATAGGGTCTCTCATCATATGATCATAAGATATCAGTATGATAGATATAGAGATCATACCCCAACATAATAAAAAGGAACTTGAAAGACTTGACATGAAAATCGAACTTGAAAAATGAGAAGGGTGAAAGAATCCCTTAAAAATTCGGCAGCCTAACGACGTCACTTAAACATTCATAAAACGAAATGATGAGAGTAAGAGGGGATCTCTCATCATATAAACATGAAAATGGAAGTATGAGGAATATAAAAGAACATCCTCTCACATAAGAACATGGAGCATAAAAGTAATGACATAAAAAAGGATTACATGAAAAGAAAGAGAGAGGTCGGATCCCTTACCTTAAAACGTGACTCTTGAAACTCAAAGGTTTGGACCTTGAGGGCTTGGGGGCACCTTGGGAGGACTCCTTGGGAGGTAAGGAGACAAGAAATTCGTTGGGGGAGAGTTGGGAGTGAAAACTAAAGGAGGAAAGGGTGGGTATTTATAGGGAAAGTGAGGGGACAAGGCAATAATGGCCAAGGGACACCTCACTAGTGGTTTTGGCAAAACCATGGGCTTGCCCATGGTATTTTCCCATGGTATTTGCCACTTGGGACACCTCATACCTTATCTTACTATTCATAATTAGACCATATTTAATATATACTTAATACATCATTTAATGATGTCATTAAACACCCATAACTTAAAAACTATATTTTCACTATTCATCGAAAATCCAACTTTCTTAGAATAATCCCAAAATTTCACCTTAACCAAATATCAATGCTATGATTTCAAAAATGAAATCCATTTTATAAAAATAATTTTCTAAATATTTTTAATTTAATTTTTAAATAAAAACACTATTCATCGAAAATTCATTTTTTTCAGAAAAATCCCCAAAAATTACCTTAACATAATATCGATGCTCTGAGTTCAAAAATAAAGTCCTTTTTATAAAAATAATTTAATAATTATTTTTAATTAAATTTTTAATTAAAAAACACTATTCATCCGGAAAAACTAATACTTGACTAATAATTTATGAAATCGTTATTTACCCATTTTATTAAATCACATTACTTAATCTAGGTGTCCAAATTATATTAAAACTTTCTTTGAGTGAAATTACTAATCCATTTGGTCACATTACTAATCCTAAGCGTAAAATCACTATTCATAATTTACTATTCATCAAAAATTAAGTTGATCTTATTAGACTCCAAATTCCTTACTGAACACTTTTGTAGAAGACCATTTTTTGAAAATCATTACACACCATTAGTTATTTAGGGTTTTTCATAAATATTTTAAAATATCCTTTTTTCCAAAAATTCATCAATAAAATACATTCTAAAATTATCTGGACATTTGAAATTTCAAAAACATCACTAAAGGAAGAAATCTCAATTTATTCACCCGAAAGGATTACACAAGAAAGCTAGGGTCTCGTCACATAGCCCCTTATAACACCGGCATAAGACCTAAGTGTAAGGTCTGCTATGGTGAGAGAATCTGAGGGAGGCTCAGATAACATTGCCCTAGTAGTAATCTCTACTAACTTGAACTTCTCCCGTAGGCATTTCCGTTCAAGCTTGACACGCTGGAGTTCGGCTTGGGCTTGGTCCAAAGCGAAGCCCACAGATGCTACCTCCTTCCCAAGCTCTGATAAGTGGGCTTCATAAGGGTCGAGTCTACTGGATGAAGCCATCGACTCCTCTTTCTGCATTAACCGTTAACATCTTATTAAATCATTAAGAGTAAGTTAATATACTACTCAAAAAGATTGGGTCGTTACATTCTTCCCCCCTTAAGAAATTTCGTCCCCAAAATTTATACTTGAGGCCTAGTCGAAAAGGTGAGGGTACTTTTGCTTCATTGTTTCCTCAGGCTCCCAAGTCGCTTCTTCATATTTATGATTCCTCCATAACACTTTCACAAGGTGGGTAGTCTTGTTTCGTAGAACCTTGTCTCTACGGTCCAAGATCTCCACTGGTTGCTCCTCATAAGAGAGGTCATGTTCCAGTTGTACCACCTATGGGTTCAGTACATGCGAAGGGTCGGGTATGTACTTCCTCAAGAGAGATACATGGAAGACATTGTGAACTTGAGCTAGGTTCGGTGGAAGTGCTAGACGATAGGCCACTGCTCCTATGCGATCAAGGATTTCATAGGGGCCAATGCACCTAGGGCTGAGCTTCCCTTTCTTCCCAAACCGCATGACTCTCTTCCATGGAGAGATTCGAAGGAAGACTTTGTCACCAACACCAAACTCCAAGTCCCTTCGACGATTGTCAGCATAGCTCTTCTGCCGACTCTGAGCTGCCTTTATGTGTTGTTGGATGGCATGAACCTGTTCCGTCATCTCTTGCACGAGATCAGGCCCAAGAAGCTTCCTCTCACCAGTTTCATCCCAACAAGTAGGAGTTCTACACCGCTTTCCATACAGAGCTTCATAGGGTGCCATCTGAATACTCGCATGGAAGCTGTTGTTATAGGAGAACTCCACTAATGGGAGGTGTTGATCCCATCCACCCTTAAATTCCATTGAGCATAATCTCAACATGTCTTCGAGTGTCTGAATAGTCCTTTCAGATTGGCCATCAGTTTGAGGATGATAGGCCGTACTAAAATTCAATTCAGTATTCAGAGCATGTTGAATACTTCTCCAGAATTTTGATGTGAATCTTGGGTCACGATCAGATACGATGGATAGTGGTACCCCATGCAGCCTTACCACTTCCTTCATGTATATCATGGCAAGCTGATCCAGAGAGAAATCTTCCCGAATAGAGATAAAATGGGCTGTCTTGGTGAGACGGTCCACAATAACCCATATCGCATTGTTTCCTTTGGATGTTTTCGGGAGACCAGTTACAAAGTCCATAGTGATATTATCCCACTTCCATACTAGTATGGGTAGCGGTTGTAATACCCTCTTAGGAAGTTGTCGTTCTTCCTTTACTTGCTGACACACCAGGCACCTTGTAGTGTAATCAGCAATCTCCCTCTTCATGTTATCCCACCAATAATGATCACGAAGGTCTCTATACATCTTAGTGCTTCCCGGATGTATAGAGAAAGTAGAGCTATGAGCTTCATCCATCAGTTCTTTCTTTATCTCCGGAATAGATGGAACACATAGTCTTGTACAAAATTTCAATACACCTTCTTGATCAATATTGAAATCAGGGAACTTCCCATCCTTTACAGCGTCCAACTTCTCCTGCAGCAAAGGATCTTCTTTTTGAGCCTTCTTGATCTTCTCTAGTAATGAAGGTTGAGAAATCATTTGGGATAGGGTTGATGATGTCCCTTTCCTTATAATTCCCATGTCCAATTTTACTAGATCTTTAATCAAGGGATCCCCTAGGATCCTCATTGTTGCCAGAACAACAGGATCTTTCCTGCTTAACGCATCCGCGACTTTGTTTTCTCTTCTAGGGTGATAATTAATTGAACAATCATAGTCTTTAATAAGCTCCAACCATCTCCTTTGTCTCATGTTCAATTCTTTCTGAGTGAAAATATACTTTAGACTTTGGTGGTCAGTGTATATATCACATTTCTCCCCATAAAGATAGTGCCTCCATATATTTAGAGAAAAAACAACTACCGCCAGCTCTAGATCATGCGTAGGATAATTCTGCTCATGAATCTTCAACTGTCGAGATGCATAAGCAATTACCTTGTCATTTTTCATGAGGACTCACCCAAGCCCTTTCAGAGATGCATCGCTAAAAATAACGAATCCTTCTCCGATAGAGGGTAGTGTTAACACAGGTGCAGTAACCAATCTCTTCTTCAGCTCTTGGAAACTTTCCTCACATTCCTTTGTCCAGATGAACTTAAACCCTTTTCGAGTCAACATGGTTAGTGGATTAGAAATCCATTAAAAGTTTTTCAAAAACCTCCTATAATATCCCGCTAAACCAAGGAAACTACGAATCTCAGTTACTGTTGTGGGTTGAGGCCACTCCTCCACAACTATTGTCTTTTCAGGGTCAACCGAGATTCCTTCATTGGTTACGATGTGCCCCAAGAAAGCCACTTGCTGTAACCAAAACTCACACTTGCTGAACTTCCCAAAGAGCCTCTCCTTCCATAGAGTTTTCAATATAACCCTTAGATGATCTTCATGATCCTCACAATTTTTTGAATATATCAAAATATCATCAATAAAAACTACCACAAAGTTATCAAGGTAGTCTTTAAAGACTCTATTCATCAAATCCATGAAAATAGTAGGAGCATTAGTCAAGCCGAAAGGCATAACAGTAAACTCATAATGCCTATATCTTGATCGGAAGGCAGTCTTTGGAATATCTTCCTTCTTCACCCCCAGTTGATGATAACCAGATCGAAGGTCAATCTTAGAGAAGAATTGAGCCCCACGAAGTTGGTCAAATAAATCATCAATTCTTGGAAGAGGGTATCTGTTCTTCACTGTGATCCCGTTCAGTTCTCTATAATCAATGCATAGCCGCATTGATCCATCCTTCTTCTTCACAAAGAGAACTGGTGCCCCCCAAGGAGACACACTCGGTCGGATAAACCCCTTCTCCAATAAGTCTTGGAGTTGTTTCTTTAACTCTTATAGCTCCACATTTTCCATTCTATATGGAGTCTTTGATATCGGTTGAGACCCAGGTACGAGTTCAATGGAGAACTCTACCTCTCTTTCTGGGGGAGGTCCAGGTAACTCCTCAGGAAATACATCCATGTATTCCTGAACAATCGGAACATCTTCTATTTGTATGCTCCCTTTTTCTTCTTCATCATCACTGATTAACTCCATAAAGAAAGCTATAAGAGGTGCTTCTAGATAAGGATCAGTTCGGGATATCTCTCCTTGGAAGATAACTGTAGGTCGTTCATTCAAGACTAATGAGATTTCCTTACTTCTGCATTTGATCTTAGCATTATACTTTGAGAGCCAGTCCATCCCTAGTATAATGTCGAATTCCATCATGGTAATGACTACTAGATTTGCGATAAGATTGTGCTCACCAAAGTAAACACTAGAGTCTCTAAATACGTTTGATGCAAGGATAATCCCACTTGGAGTCTTGACTGACAACTCTACCTCTAGCAGTTCGGGGATTGATTCTATATTCCTTGAAAACATGGAAGAAATAAAGGAATGCGTAGAACCAGAATCAAATAAAGTACTTGCTAGTTTTGAGAGGATGACAAGAGTACCTGCTACCACATCATTCGGAACTTCAACTTCAGTTGTTGTGATATCAAAAGCATGACCTTGCTCCCTTGGCCTCTGCTGAGGTTGATGGTGATTCCCCTCCACCGCCCTCGGATTTGGACATTGATTAGCAAAGTGCCCAAGCTGTCCACACTTGAAGCATGTGACTTCGGGTAGGGCCAGAACCATCTTTCCTCTGTCATTAGTGTTGGGAAGTTGAGGCTTCACATCACTACGACAATTCCGAGAAATATGGCCTTCTTTTACACACCTATAGCACTTACCACTTCCGATCAATCAGTTCCCCAAATGCTTCTTTCCACATTTATTTCATGTGGCATGTTGCATATGCTTTCCACCTCTTTCCTAATCAAAACTTCTTCCCAGGCTCGGTTCTAGGGTTCTCTTCTTCTCATTAGATTTGTGAGACCACTGTGTCTCCCCAAACTCTAGTTCAACTTTCATGGCACTTCAAACTATTTCTTCATAGCTTTCATAGTCCTTGTTGGCTAGATTCTTCCACAGATGAGGTCGTAGTCCACCAAAGAATCTATCAACCTTCCCATTAGGGTCCATGACAAAGCTTGAGGTATAACAGGAAAGCCTTGTGAAGTTCATCTCATAGGTTCCAACTGATTCATTCTCCTTTTGCTTCAGCTCGAGAAATTCTTTCTCCATTCTCGTTCTCATCGAACGAGGAAAATACTTATTAAAGAATATTTCTCAGAACTCTTCCCACTCCATATCTTCCATCTCTCCTCATGAATTTGTGTTTTTGATCAGTGACCACCACTGATCAGCTTCTCCCTCTAGGCGGTAAACAGCAAGGGTGACTTTTTCTTGTTCCAAACAATGAAGTACAGAAAAGATCTTTTCAATGGAGCTTATCCACTGTTCCACAACCAATGGGTCAGTAGATCCACTGAATGTTGTTGGTCGTTGTCGCATGAAGGACTCAACAAAAAGTTGTTCCCTTCGTGGTGAGGTTGGCCTCTCAGCTTGATTCAAGTTATTACTCATAACTTGAGTCGGTTGGTTCATCATTCGCATGAATGTTTCCATTCCGACTTCCATCGGAGGGCCGTCAGCACATGGTGCATTGCGGTCACCATCGGCACGGTTCCTCCTATTGCTCGCCATTTTCTAAAAGAATAAAACCTTAGTGAGAAACTTATTTTATTTATGAATCCTTTAACTAAAACTTCATGCTTAGACAATTACACTTTTCTATAATTCCTTCATAATGATTCATAAAAAGCTTGTGATTAACCAAACATATCCCCCGGGAGTGTCGTAACCAAGAGTGCAGCAAGGCCTGTTATCGTGCACCAGTTCCCGTTCGAGTCTAGCTCAAAGCGGTGTTTTTGGGTTTTACCCCTATGTACATCTGTGCCAGAGCCACCTCTACCTGCTCGTATCCAGACAGGGATGTATTTGTTTGATAAACCACTTACTCAATACTTACCAAAATACCAGGAAGTTCTCCTATATTTAAACTTTTCTATAGGGTTCTTCATAAATATTTTATATCCTAATTTCCACAAATAACTAAACCTCCATTTGATACCAACTATAGAATCCCGCCATTTTATAACATAAAATTTTATTACATTACACAAAACTGAGGATCTTTAAGGTCTAGTGTCTTGGAAACCAGGAACAAAATACATGAAAACAACATAAAAAATTCTTCTTAAACACTCGAAAGGCTTCTCCTTAAGTTCATCCTAGGTTCATTACTGCATCTCATAACCTGGGGACATACATCAAAAGAAAGGGTGAGCAGAAGGCCCAGTAAGGGAAACAAGAGGATCATTTTACATGTGAACTTGATATACTTCAATAAGGACATGAAAAGAACATTAAGGCATGAGAAAGAATTCATGAGGCATTTCATAATAAAAATAACATTTTTCATAACTTGAAGATGTGGCTATATCATTTAACATATACAATCATGAACATATCACCAAAGTCCATCCCCAAGGTGTCATTTGATAATTACCAAGGTTATTCACCAAGGTATCGTGAAAATTGTAATCTCTAGTGGTTACATAATTACCCAATGCATTGGAGCGCTATCAGGGTGCACCCTTAAATTTTCCGTTATTATCATGTGAGCCACATATATCATCATCAAAAATTTCATAAATAACCCATATAGCATAAAATAAATGGGTTTAATTTCATAATCATAACGTTTTTAAAAACTGTTTTAAAGACATGATCTTTACGTCACTTTAAACCCACGGAAGGGAAAGTGGGTCTCATGTATGTAAATCCCAGAATTTAAAATATAACATTTTGATATATATGTGAATACCCTTGTAGAAATAAGAGCTTTGAGTATTCACTTTATAGCAGAAAATAATTTTGAGAAAAGAGAGAGAGGCATTTTGAGACGAAAATTCTGCAGCATAACGACTATGTTTCGGGGTTTTAGAAAACATTGAAAAGAGAGGGGACATGGATCACCCACTCATAAATGATCCATAAAACAGTAAGGGGACAGAATAAAGAGTATATATAGACATGGTAATGAAATTTGAAAGACATATCATTTGAAATGAAAAACATGGAAGGAAGACAAAAAATTAGATTTCTCTTATTAAAATTCGGCAGCCTAACGGCGTCACTTAAACTTCAATAAAAAGAATTGAAAAGATCAAATAGGGTATCTCATCATATGATCATAAGAGATAAGTATGATAGATATAGAGATAATACCCCAACATAATAAAAAGGAACTTGAAAGACTTGACATGAAAATCGAACTTGAAAAATGAGAAGGGTGAAAGAATCCCTTAAAAATTCGGCAGCCTAACGGCGTCACTTAAACATTCATAAAACGAAATGATGAGAGTAAGAGGGGATCTCTCATCATATAAAAATGAAAAGAGAAGTAAGAGGAATATAAAAGAACATCCTCTCACATAAGAACATGGAGCATAAAAGGAATGACATAAAAAAGGATTACATGAAAAGAAAGAGAGAGGTTAGATCCCTTACCTTAAAACATGACTCTTGAAACTCAATGGTTTGGACCTTGAGGGCTTGGGGGCACCTTGGGAGGACTCCTTGGGAGGTAAGGAGACCAGAACTTCGTTGGGGGAGAGTTGGGAGTGAAAACTAAAGGAGGAAAGGGTGGGTATTTATAGGGAAAGTGAGGGGACAAGGCAATAATGGCCAAGGGACACCTCACTAGTGGTTTTGGCAAAACCATGGGATTTCCCATGGTATTTGCCCATGGTATTGGCCACTTAGGACACCTCATACCTTATCTTACTATTCATAATTCTACCATATTGAATATATACTTAATACATCATTTAATGATGTCATTAAACACCCATAACTTAAAAACTATATTTTCACTATTCATCGAAAATCCAACTTTCTCAGAATAATCCCAAAATTTCACCTTAACCAAATATCAATGCTCTGATTTCAAAAATGAAATCCATTTTATAAAAATAATTTTCTAAATATTTTTAATTTAATTTTTAAATAAAAACACTATTCATCAAAAATTCATTTTTTTCAGAAAAATCCCCAAAAATTACCTTAACGTAATATCGATGCTCTGAGTTCAAAAATAAAGTCCTTTTTATAAAAATAATTTTCTAATTATTTTTAATTAAATTTTCAATTAAAAAACACTATTCATCCGGAAAAACTAATACTTGACTAATAATTTATGAAACCGTTATTTACCCATTTTATTGAATCACATTACTTAATCTAGGTGTCCAAAATATATTAAAACTTTCTTTGAGTGAAATTACTATTCCATTTGGTCACATTACTAATCCTAAGCGTAAAATCACTATTCATAATTTACTATTCATCAAAAATTAAGTTGATCTTATTAGACTCCAAATTCCTTACTGAACACTTTTGTAGAAGACCATTTTTTGAAAATCATTACACATCATTAGTTATTTAGGGTTTTTCATAAATATTTTAAAATATCCTTTTTTCCAAAAATTAATCAATAAAATACATTCTAAAATTATCTGGACATTTGAAATTTCACAAACATCACTAAAGGAAGAAATCTCAATTTATTCACCTGAAAGGATTACACAAGGAAGCTAGGGTCTCGTCACATAGCCCCTTATAACACCGACATAAGACCTAAGTGTAAGGTGTGATATGGTGAGAGAATCTGAGGGAGGCTCAGATAACATTGCCCTAGTAGTAATCTCTACTAACTTGAACTTCTCCCGTAGGCATTTCCGTTCAAGCTTGACACGCTGGAGTTCGTCTTGGGCTTGGTCCAAAGCGAAGCCCACAGATGCTACCTCCTTCCCAAGCTCTGATAAGTGGGCTTCATAAGGGTCGAGTCTACTGGATGAAGCCATCGACTCCTCTTTCTGCATTAACCATTAAAATCTTATTAAATCATTAAGAGTAAGTTAATATACTACTCAAAAATATTGGGTCATTACATAAGTGGTGACTTTGTCTCAACCCTTGTGTTTGGGCCTCCTACAGTTCACATCAGTGATTAAATGCTTCAACTAAGAATGTGACCTAACACTCAAAGGAGAGGGAGAGCCTCACATGGAATCTCTTTATAGTTTTATTGAGACCCTATGATGTTTACTTTAGTATGGACTAGTTTCCCACCATCCATGCTCAGTTGTTTTCAACTAGTGAGTGTGGTAGTGTTTCAACCTTGTTAGAATGGATTTTTCCTCTTATGATAGGGAGTGATTCCAAGAAGATTTGGATAACCTCACATGAAAGAGTTTATGAAAAACATCATGTCATTTGACTATTTATTTCTCGGAGTAGTGGATTTTATGAGATTTTATTTTCCAATTGTGGTGGTGTTGTATAAGGAAGTATATACTAGTTATATATTAGGTTTAGCTCCTCACTAAGAGATAGGCTTCTTCAAGTACTAACACTAGGGATCGCCCCTAATTTTTTTAATATCACATCAGGTGGTCATGTTTCTATTTATAAGATGAAATTTAGGTTGGGTGTTTATAGAGAAAGGTGTTTTGTATGACCCAGTGTGTCCACCTAGTTTTTCTAGGGTTATTTAACTGAGAATTGAATGAGTGCTTGAAGTTTTGTGTAAATTGGTTTCACATAAACCAGGTGGTTTGAGGAATAATATCCACTCACAATAATCATGGAGTTCTTCGAGAAGAGGTTTGGGGAGATGGGTTTCTCAGAGTTTGAACTCGATGTAGGATATCCCCCACTATAGTATTGGATTATGATATACTAGAAGTGGATTTACAAATCCATTGTGGATGTTTTGAGTTCATGGTGATACCCTTTGTGGGTTGTAAACCATGGAATAATCCTGAGACTTATATGTTGGATCCTTAACCTGTATTGGATTAGTTTTTGGTTTTCTTCTTCGATGAAATCTAGGGGTTCTTGGCATCCGAGATAGAGCACTTAATACACATGAGTGTGGAGCAGTTTACCTCTAATTGATAGTTCTTACCCATCCCCTCTTTCAGATATCCAGGTGGGTACCACTCTTGGATATCTATTGTGATATTATTTTTACCAGATATTCATAGGATATTTTCTTGATGTATTTTCCAAAGGCGGGAACACATCATCATTATTCAAGGATGGATGGTGACACCAGTCACATTGTGAGATGAGGTGTTGAGGGGATTGTTTTACCTTATCATTAAATTCTATAGAGGTGAAGATGTACTAGGATCTCTTGGAATACAATGGGCATCAAAGGGATTTAAAGAAATTTTCAAGTTAATCTCTTGTTCTCTATCCTTTTTGATAGTGATGAACAAATACAATATATATAGAGTTTTGGAAACTTGTTCCTACAGAAGTAGGTATGAATTTATGTAATTCACATTGATGATCATTAAATACTATGATTATTACTTTATTGAATAATTATGAAGAGGATATGTGATGTCATTGGGTACTCCATTTTTGATGAGCACAATGTTTTAACCTAGTCATTTGGCCTGGTAAAATTTTATATTTAGGTTCTGGTAAATATGATTTGGATTTGCGTGTTGGTTTTCTTCCATATATGGGTTGATCCTTTACTATCAATGGAGTTTTCATATATATGTGATTATCATTCCACAACAGGTGTATCATCTTTTTGATGCCATGTATAATAGACCATGTATGTCACTATTACACTAGTTTGAGTAAGTGGGTTACAGTACATGAGTCCTCATTTTCGTGTAAGTGATGTTTCTAAAGGTGAAAATAAACTAGGAGAGGATGAATATTTCCAATAAAATTATAGGAGTTATTTATGGACAAAATATGAAGTCATTTTTATTTTGAGATTTGTGGTGTTTTAACTAGTGTGGTAGTATATATATGGGGGTTTTTAGGCCCATTATTTTTTCTACTATTATGTCGGGTTGGTGAGGTGGTGTTCTACTTAACATCATGAAAAAAATATTTGTTATTTCTTGTTGTTCTCTACATGTACTGTTTGAGGAGGTATGTGAAAGAATCATTGTATGATAATGACTTGGGTAAGCTGTGCTATGGTAGGGAGTTTTGTTTTTAATGGAGAATATTACATTGACATTTGGTAGGTAAATACTCTTAATGGTAATGTTTTTTCCTTGTGTTTATGTTTTTTTGTAGTACATGAAACCATATTGGGGTCTCATGAGAGTGGGAGACCCAATTGGGAGCTTAGTATCCTCGCATTATTGTTTATTTTTTACTTTTCTAGCACAATAATACATCAAGAGGGGAATAATTTAATCTCACGGTTTTTTCCACTTAATACATTGAAATATTTCTAGAAATATTTACAGAGCCAGGTACTCAGACAACACGAGATTCTGAGGTCTGATGATTCAAAAATTGGTTTTTAATGATATATTATCATTACATGAATAATTATTTCTTGAAAATGTGGAATAACACCCAAAAGAAACCTATGATTGGAAATCTGAGACCATCATTGAGTCTATAATATGTTATTTACCCTAGGTGTGGAATAATATTTCTCGGTGTTGGAAGTTTGTGAAAAAAATCAGCATTGGGATAAATAATAAATTTATTTCTTTTTATTTGATGATTCAACAACCTAATAAACTTATATATAAACCCATTTATAAAAAAATTTCATTGTTGGACTTATAATTATTTATTTTGATAGAGAGGATGTTGGATGAGATTCTGTGGATGATCATCTATCAGTTTAGCATTAGAAATCGGTGTACCAACAAAAAGTGAGTATCCCGGCAAATAAAATGAATCAGATCAGTTATTTGTCTATGATTGATCCAAATTGAGGTGGGTTGTTTGTTTATGGATTTTTCCACAATTTATTATCCCATGTTGAACATAAATGAATCAAATAACATATTTATTTATAGATTAATCATTTTTTTGGGTATGGGTTTCTTTATCTATGATTTTAGGGATAATTATTTTTTTGTTCATTTTTGGATAACCATTCTTCATTCTAATGGAAATGATCACGTCCAATCTGAAAAATGGATGAGGCTCATTATTTATTTTATGTATGGTGGATTGCTTCCCTTTTTCTATGTGTGACCCTCATTCAGGTTTATTTTGGTCAACAGTTTGATGAATATCTGGAAAGAGATCGTTGTGGGTTAGATCTTTGGTAAAATAGATCGTTTCTATGGATCTAGTTCTATGATCGGTGATTGGATTTTGATTCGTGACAATGGAAGGAAATCACACTCATATTGAGACCCTTAGTTCAAGTATTGAGAGTGGCATTGAAGAGGTGCAATGACAGTTGTTTCCAAAGCAATGGATATGGATAGAATATGGTTAATGATGGTGATAGAGTTCAGTCCACCCCATATCCATGATGGATAACATTATTTTTGAAAAATAGAAAATGGTTACATCAATTCAAGTGAAGTTGTGTGAATAGATATGGGATTCTAGAAAATCATGATATATACTGTGTACCCTTCAAGAACACACCCAATGTTTTTTCTTCGGAGTGGCGACTAGGGTTTCAGTGGAGAGTAAAGGATCACACGCCATGAGGTCCCAACCACACATCATGTAGTAACTAGCTATCTAACATGTTGTGTATAAGGAGTACATTCTTAAGATTCCAGGTGGTGCTACACACCAATTGGCCCATGTTGCACACTCTGTACACCCTGGTAGGTGGGTTGATGTGTAAAGAAAGTACACGCCTAGGAGATCATTTTTCCCCACACACTATTTGTGGTGGGATACACACTATGTACTTGGGAAGTAATTGTATAGGCTGAAGTACATCATAATATCTGTGTACTCACACAAGAAAAATTACATAGACATGCCCAATGTACATGGGCATGTGCAGAATGGAATATCGAGTACCAGATCAACACCTACACATGGTGTACACTAATTGAACATATCATGTACTTTTTTGAAATTTATGAAGTGTGATTTTGATACATGGGATGTTCTAGACTTGAGAGACGTGTCATGTACCCTAGTGAGACACCATGTAATCCTTTGAGGACAAGGTGGATTCCCCATTCACTTCAGTTCATCTTCATTGTGAGCTTATGAGTAACAAATTGGGTTTTATTACAAGGTATGGATCATTTTAATTTTAGTTTTAATCTTTTTTTCCTTATAAAGAGTATTAATTGGCTAGAAAATGAACCGAGAGTGTTCAAGGATTGTTTAGATCTAGGAGCTCCAGTTTTAGTATAGAGGAGTAGGCACACAATTTGACTAAACCATGCAATGGAGGTCACACAGTTTGTAAAAACAATGATTATTTTTTATAGGGATCCACATAGGGGTCAACATGTGTATAGAAAGGTTATAAAACCCACACTACCAAACCATACAGGCCACATTACATGGATAGTAGCTGGATCATGATTTTTCCAACCATGTGGAAAAACTATGCACGTCATAAAAAAGTTGGTAGAATTCCATTTTCTCTTCATTAATTTAAAAGGGTTACAATTTTTATTCATCCAATATTTTCTAGTGGAATTCACATCTCTCTCATCCACTAAAGCTCCTCATATGGCCTAAGTTAGGCTTTAAGCATACTCTTCTAACTAGACTTCGATTTGAGTGATGTCTATTGTGTTGGATCCTCACCAGTAAGTGATTTAATCCATTGATTTCCTTCCTTAATTTATCATGAAATCTTTAAGGAAATTTTGGTGTGATATCACATGCCACATTTTCAATTCATTTGTCTATTTTTCATTTTTCCTCTGATAATTACCAAACTAAAGGATGATACATGATGAGTATTCCTCCACAGACATGCAGAAGATGGTATAAGAATTTTCACTCAATGTATTGATGTTTATATTTTTCTTCAATTTTTCTATACACCAATTTCACTGAGAGTTACACCTAAAATTATACTTCTTGGAATTGGTTGCCTGATTTTAGAACATAATGACTCCTTTAGATCCCTAATAATGTTGGAGGTCCAAAACCTCAACATGATCAACCCATTTGGGTTTGCCCATTATATGACTACTTGAAATTTATGGTTTTATAACCAAATCACCTATTTGTTTGATTGTTTTGATTTATAAAATTGTGTTATCATTGATGGAAATGGATAAATTATAGTGGTGTAGCATGGATAACACACATACCAAGATTTTGAATTAATAATTAAATTTATAAATAGACTTAGTGAATTTTTATGAATTACAGATAGCCAATGTTACCTTTCCACCCTTAAACCATAATATTAGAAAATTGATGTGAATTATTTAAATTAAATTTAAGTAATAAATTGGCATGATTATTACATGTCAATTGTTATACTTCATGTAAAAAAACAAGGACCCTATTATTAGGGTTCTTAACCCTTGTGATCGATAAATTAATGATAATGATATGAATTAAATGGATGTAGTATATTTTCTTGATTATTACTTTTCCAATGTTATACTTCATATGTACATACTTGGATCCATTATTATAGAACTTTTTTCAATTATAGCACTTGTCAGACTTGAGACTGCCTTGGATTATCACTTGAATTCCTTAAGCACTCAGTGTTCACCACCCTGATTCATTGACCTAATTGTCGTGGGAGACACCCAACACAAATTCAGTTCCATATCTTGTTACGTGAATTCCTTGGAATTTTACTAACAATTCACTTGATTTCCATCCAGATATTAGAATGCCTCATTTACACTCCTTGGATTTGGCATTACATCCTCAGACAAATGGTTACATGGATTCACCCCATTGTTTACAGTCATTCATTTACCAAGATTTACTTTAAATGATCACTATGGACATTTTAACACTCTTTTATAGTTGAATTCCTTGGGTTTACCCCTTAGATTACACTCATACCATGATATCCAGACTGCATGAGTTATTACTATTTGTTGGTTCGACCCCTAAGTTCAAGGTTCCCCTAGTCTCACCTCACATCCTTTCATTATATTTTTCACAATATGTTTCTCTATTTATAGATCTGATATGCATGAAATATTGACACACTATGTGGGAACCTAGGAACTAATCCATGAGTCCATGTTGGATCATGTATATCTATGAAAATTATTGTCTTATGTATGATTATATATATATATATATGATGGAAGGGGTAAAAAGATATTTCTTGAGTAGTACAAAGTAGTTATGGTCATCTTGGAAGCCCATGAGGATCTCAGTTTGACATGGTTCATTCTTTATACATTTTACATACCTGATTATTATTATACATGAAAACTAATATATTTTTTGATAGGATGGATTTGGGTAGACATTGTTGGTGGTGGACTATTATATATATATCACACCAAATTTTTGATGTTGATTTTTACCCATAAAAACTTCATGGATGCAGGTAGGTATAAGGGAAAGTTCCCAAACATAGATTTTTTATTAATTATAGCATGAGAGATTGGGAGCATAGTATTGTTTTGACAATATTTGAAGCACAATATTGATCCTTGGCTTATGGTGCTATATTGAGATAATATTTTTGGTTATTTTTATATAAATGTATGTATATTTGATTGCTTCCTTTCTTTTCTATTTATTTTGTTTATATACATGAAATTACATAATTTTCTATATGGTACTGGATATTGATACTGATGGATATTTATTATATCTTGATGATTTATCTTCTTCCATACATTGATATTGTGTTTCCTACATTTATTCACTGATTATACCTTAGAGGTACTCAGATTATGAGGGTATAGTCTCCCGACTATACCACTATAGATCCTCATTGCTAATTGAAAGACTCTTGTATACATGTAGGCATGCATGGCACCTTGTGACTGACCGTGTTATGTTACTTATAAGTGAAACAGAACCAGAATGTTACAAATTTGTATCAAATATTTCTTTTAATTTTATATTTTTATTTAGTTTATTATATAATAGTTTAGGATGCATTAGGATTTGGTAATGAGCATATTTCTGGGAGTTGTTAACCCACATATAGGGGAAAACATAAATTTCTTGGGATGGGATTTATTCCTCTAGATTATGAATTTTATGGTTTTACTGATTTCACCATTGGGTGACACACATGGATTATGGATTTCATTATTATTGTGGAATTTGTTTTTACCCATGGGAAGACATTGAAAGAAGGCAGTGTCTCATGCATCAATATAGTCATGTGAGGATTTATATGCCATGAATTATTCAATGACACAATTACTTACTATGTGGATTGTAGTTTCATATTAATTATGACTTGATAGTTATATTTTAGATAGTTTTATCTTTTCTTTCACGGATAAATAATTGGAATAATTAAAATGTCTACATCAACCAAAATGATGTTTTATTATATAGTGTGGTGATGGAACCATTATTATCCAATTATGTTGAGTATGAGATATAAACCATTGGTTACATGAGCTAAAATGTCAGTTGGTTTCAATTATATGTATTCTAATTGAGATTTAAAATGTGTGTGTTTGAATATAAATTGGAAAGGGTGATCCATATAATCGAACCATCTTAGAAGACATTTTGTAGATACATGTAGTACATTTTTCAATCTATAAAGCATAAAACATTATAACTTTGAAATGATATATGCATCTAACTATACATTGATATGTATATATATATAATGAAATACTTGAGAAATGTTGAGTTATAAGTTGAAATGGAATGGTTTATCATTAATTAGAAATTTCAATTTCAACTTAAAGGTTGTTTTCATTTAAAAATTTCAAGTGGAAAAATTTATACTAGAATACTAATATAAAATTTAGAACTTGACCTAGAACTATAATTATTCATTGGTAGTAGGTATTATATGTAGCATTTCATTATAGTCTTATTCAATGCCTAGGATTTTATTTATGAGAAGGAAGAGGGATGTGATACTTATATAGGAATTATTGTACCTATCTTATTATTTTATCTAAAATGTCATCTTTGTTTAATCCAATATAAAGAATTTATTTTTGAAATTTTAGATATATTACACCATGGAATCCTTGAGTCGAGCACCATGAAAGTGGCGATGACTATGCTTCTAATGCGGTGGGACCTAACCCATCAGTATGAACACCTATGAAACCTCTAGTTATACATTGTAACACCCCAAGTTTTTCTAAAGATAAATAGCAATGCATGGAACTTTGTTTTAAATATATATTTTTAATTCGCCTTTAAAACATAACTTTTCTACTTCTATATTCTGAATTTCAAGAAACTATCATCTACAATTGTGTTCAGTATGTTATTTGGAGTCTATTGGAACAAACTTGATTTTTGGTGAATAGTAACATACCCTTCTGAATTGTAATATGAATAGTAATATGACCCTAATGAATATTAAATAATAATAATATTTTATTTTCCCAAGGAAATTGGATAATGGGATCTAAATTAATTTTCCAATCTCACATAAAACTAATTGCACTTCAATATTGTTATTTTTCAAAGTAACTGTGACCATATTTAAAAATTAAATTAATAATATATCGAAAATTAATTTTGAAAAATGGAGTTCATTTTTGAATTCTACACGTCGAAAAATGATTGGGGTAAATTTTTGGTATTTTTCTGAAACGCTTGAATTTTCGGTGAATAGTGAAATACGATAAAATACCATATAATCGATTTATCAGTAAAAATGAACTATTTATGACAACATAAGTTTTACAAGGACACTTTCTTTGAACTCAAATGATATTATCACTATTTAGGGCCACTTTATTCGATATTATTCATAGTCTTGATAAAAATATTATAATAATGATTAAAATAATCTAAAATACCTCCCCTCCTCCGCTATAAATACCACGCTCACTTCTCTCTTCCTCTCACACCTCTCAAGCCTTGAACATTGTCTAATTTCTGCAAAAATCCCTCCCCAATATTCTTCCCCACGTCCTAGAGCTACGGGTCTCACCAAAAGTCCAAAACCAAATCCCTTAAGGAGGATCTCAAGGAGAAGAGATCAAGAGGTAAACATCCTCTTTTATTTTCTTTCTTTTCTTTCATTTTATGTTATTATCTTCAATTCACTTTGTGTTGTGTTGGGATATTTCATTAAATATTCCCCCTTACTGTCCATATTTCGTATGAATGATGAGATATTCCATTCCTCTCATCAATCTTGTTTTTATTAAATTTGAAGAGACGTCGTTAGGCTACCGAATTTTCGTGAGAAATTTTCAAGATTTTATTTTATTTCATGATTCCTTTTTCTTATTTCCACACTCCCTCTTATCCAAGAGGCATTAAATATCTATAATAATGTATATTAATGATGTTCACATTTTTATGAAAAATTCCTCATCAATATTCTTCTCCTCTTATACTTATTTATAGAATAAAAAAACATTGTCCATTTGTGTCGAATTACCGGCATCGTGGACGATGTATTTTCAATTTCCATTAATTATTTCAAGTCTGGTCATGAAACCATTTATATGGTTGAACCAGGTTATAATATATGTTTTATAAAAAATATATGATTCTGGAATTATTTTTTAGTCATGGTTCAAATTTAAAAGACAAAATGAGGTTGTCATTATCAAAGAACCACTAAAATGATCTAAACGAACATCATTAATGTTTTAACTTATAATTCATTCTCATATAAAGCATCAAAGTGAGAAATGGTATAATTTATGGTGCTGTGAACATGTAAATACTACTCCATTCTAATTCTGGAGTTTCACTTCCAATCAACAAGAATGATTCATCATGAACCGATCGTGAAAATCATAAAAGAACTCACCCAAAATAATGCAAGGAACAAAATACTAACAACTAAGGGGTGAAATGAGGTTATGAAATGACCATATAAGATGTTATAAACATGAAAATGTTTTTCTAAAATACTAATAACACTCTTTTAACCATTATACAGGAGTTTTAAACAAGGTTGAAGTAAGAAAAGCCTAAGGTAAGGGAATTCTTAACCCGATTTCCATTCTTTGGGTTAACCTTCTACTTTATTATTTATGTGCTATTTAAATTGTTTGTGTGATGGTTTCTGTTTATATTATGTTTCATTATGTGTATTTACAGAGTATATACATATTCCATCCACTCTATTAAGTCTCACTTCAATTATATGATGTTTATAAGGGACTTTTCTTC
This sequence comes from Viscum album, assembly GCA_963277665.1. NCBI lineage: Eukaryota > Viridiplantae > Streptophyta > Magnoliopsida > Santalales > Viscaceae > Viscum > Viscum album. The sequence continues at coordinate 460,328,735 of OY728135.1, forward strand.
TAAAATCCTCTTTTAAAATTCTGTTTTACAAGATTCCAAAGCAATGTTTTTATGCTATTATTTATATTGTATGATTGTGTTTGGGTTATTGGGAATTGTTTATGATGAAGGGTGGGACATATATTTCCCTCTAATGCATTGGGTATGAGTATGTTGGAGGTTGGCCGTATGGTTACTCCAAGTGTAACTGCAACGGTTACACAAAGTATGGTAGCCTTGAGGGTTACAAATTTTAAGGTAGCGAAGATGGTTTCAAGATTATGTAAGTAATTCCCCAATATACCTCTATGATTATATTTTTGTTCTCATATTTTTTTGGATCTTGTGTAAATCTCAAGTTACATGAAGTAAGTATTTATGGGTGAAAAGCATGTCTTTTGAAAATGTTTTCATTCGTTATGAGTATTCATGGACTAATGTGATTTTTCCTTCTTTTTCATTCCTTACTGAGCTTTTGTTCTCATCCCATGTTTTTAAATTATTTTTCACAGGTTAATGGATGTGTAATACAAGGAAGGAAGACATGTTAAATGTTGAATAATTTACAAGGAGTCTTGTTTTAAGTTTTAATGTTTTATATTTTAAGAAAAATGGAAACTATTTTTTTGGTATCCACTATGTAACAATGTGTAATGTTATGAATTTTTTGTACCAATTTTCTAAATCTCTAAACATGAAAAGATCCTCAATTTAAAAGTAAGTGTTTTCTTGATTAAATTAAATATTATTTATGTAATAAGGTCGGGTCCTTATAGTTGGTATCAGAGAAAAGGTTTAGACAACTTTAGGGATTATGAGTTTTCGTTAAACATATGGTTAGTCTATATGTATATTCTTTATGTTAAATCCTTGTTTTATAACTTTTCATATTAAGGAAATTCAGTTACAAATTGATGGAGGAATATCTCAAATGACATCGCTATCTCTTCCTGATGACTGCTTGCAATTATTGTTGCAAAGTCATGTTGAGATGACTTTGAAACATTTTCTAACATACAACTCACTTGCAAGCAAGTGTTTGAGATATCAAACACCTCCACTAAACCTCGATACCATCGTGGATCATGGGTTATATTTAATAAAATCTTATTTTCTCAATATTATCATATTTTCAAGAAAGGTAAATATTATCAAGGAATTTTAAAATATTTTACCTTATCAATAGATTTTGAAGCATGTTATGATTTTGAAAGAGGTGCTGAAGAAGGAGACCCTTGCACAACCTATTTATATTTTCCTTTAAAATATACTCTTTCAGAACATACTTATGGTATTTTAAAAGGACCATTGATTGATATTTTCAACTCAAAATTGGTCCGACAATTTTATAAAAATCAAGTTTTATCAGATGTTTTGAAATTATCGGCCATACATGGTTATTTTCCAGAACTATTTTTCTGTGAACACCCATATGACCCAAGTTCTACAAGGTGTTTTTGGATAAAGGAAGCAAATTATTTTGAAGGATCTCTAAATCATTGTTGCAATGCATGAACCTTCTATTTACGTGAGCAAGATGATGATGAGACCAGGTGGACACCTTGATCAAGGTACCCTCACTTGTTTAATAAGTAAATCAAATTGCAAGGATGCAATTTCAAGAAGGTGGAGATAATGTAACACCCAAAGTTATTATAAAGATAAATATAAATTCATGGAAATTTGTTTTAAATAGATATTTTTAATTATCCTTTAAAATATAACTTTTCTACTTCTATATTCTGAATTTCAAGATACTGTCATCTACAATTGTGTTCAGTATGTTATTTGGAGTCTATTGGAACCAACTTGATTTCATGTGAATAGTAACATACACTTATGAATAGTAATATGAATAGTAATATGACCATAATGACTAGTAAATAATAATATTATTTTATTTTCCCAAGGCAATTGGATAATTGGATCTAAATTAATTTTCCAATGTCACAACAAACTAATTGCACTTCAATATTGTTATTTTTAGAAATAACTGTGACCATATTTAAAAATTAAATTAATAATATTTAGAAAATTAATTTTAAAAAATGGAGTTCATTTTTGAATTCGGGGGTAAATTTTTGGTATTTTTCTGAAACTCTTGAATTTTCGGTGAATAGTGAAATACGATAAAATACCGTATAATCAATTTATCAGTAAAAATGCACTATTTATGGAATCATAAGTGATCCAAGGACACTTTCCTCAACATCACATGATATTATCATTATTTAGGGCCACTTGATTTGAGATTATTCATATTCTTGATAAAAATATTGTAATAATGATTAAAATAATCTAAAATACCTCCCCTCCTCCACTATAAATACCACCCTCACTTCCCTCTTCCTCCCACACCTCTCAAGCCTTGAGAATTGTCTAATATCTACCAAATTCCCTCCCCAATATTCTCCCCCACGTTATAGAGCTTCTGGTCTCACCAAAAGACCAAAACCAAGTCCCTTAGGAGGATCTCAAGGAGAAGAGATCAAGATGTAAACATCCTCTTTTATTTTCTTTCTTTTCTTTCATTTTATATTATTCTCTTCCATTAGCTTTGTATTTTGTTGGGATATTTCATTAAATATTCCCCATTATTGTCCATATTTTTTATTAATTATGAGATATTCCATTCCTCTCATCAATCTTTTTTTTATGAAATTTTAAGAGACGCTGTTAAGCTGCCGAATTTTCGTGAGAAATTTCTCAAGATTTTCTTTTATTTCATGATTACTTTTTCTTCTTTCCTAACTCCCTCTTATCCAAGAGCCATGAAATCTCGAGAATCATGTATATTCATGATGTTCACATGTTTATCGAAAATTCCTCATCATTATTCTCCTCCTTTTCCACTTATTTAAGGAATAAATAAACATTGTCCATTTGTGTCGAATTACCGGCATCGTGGACGATGTATTTTCAATTTCCATTAATTATTTCAAGTATAGTCATGAAACCATTTATATGGTTGAACCAGGTTATAATATACGTTTTATGACTCATATATGGTTCTGGAATTCTTTTGTACTCATGGTTCAAACTTAAAAGACAAAATGAGGTTGTCGTTATCAAAGAACCACTAAAATGATCTAAACGAACATCATTAATGTTTTAACTTATAAGTCATTATCATACAAAGAATCAAAGTGATAAATGGTATAATTTATGGTACTAGAAATATGTAAATACTACTAGATTCCAATTCTGGAGTTTCACTTCCAATCAACAAGAACGATTCATCATGAACCGATCGTGAAAATCATAAAAGAACTCACCCAAAATAATGCAAGGAACAAAATACTAACAACTAAGGGTTGAAATGAGGATATTAAATGACCATATAATATGTTATAAACATGATAATGTTTCTATAAAATACTAATAACACTATTTTAACCATTATACAAGAGTTTTAAACATTTTTTAAGTAAGACAATCCTAAGGTAAGGGAATTCTTAACCCGATTTCCATTCTTTGGGTTAACCTTTTACTTTATTATTTATGTTCTATTTAAATTGTTTGTGTGATGGGTTATGTTAATATTATGTTTTATTATGTGTATTTACAGAGTATATACATATTCCATCCACTCTATTAAGTCTCACATCAATTATATGATGTTTATAAGGGAATTTTCTTCTAAAACCCTCTTTTAAAATTCTGTTTTACAAGATTCAAAAGAAATGTTTTTATACTATTATTTATGTTTTATGATTATGTTTGGGTTATTAGGAATTGTTTACGATGAAGGGTGGGACCTATATTTCCATCCAATGCATTGGGTATGAGTAAGTTGGAGGTCAATCGTATGTGTTGACGCTCCTTTCGTCACAGAATCTAAAGGTCGGAAAAGGGAATATCTGATCTCAAAGTGATTCATCCTTTGAAGAAACATCAAAAATCGACAAAGGGATGAACAAGGAGAACATTGCCCATAGGTCGCGCAAGTTCCCTCATGGTCGCGCAAGTACACTTGCGCGCCGCCTAGTGGTCGTGCAAGTACTTGCGCGACACCTTATGGTCGTGCAAGTGACTTGCGCGACCTAAGTGGTAACCGCTCGGTAACCGCTCAGTAACCGCCCGGGGTCTTCTTTTGCCTATAAATAGACCCTGTGGGCCCCCCATTCGAAAGGATCTCTTCCCAGAAACTCGGATCAAAGCTCCCGACGCCCAAGTCTCTTCTCAAAGCTTCCAGAACACTTCTAAGGTAATTTCTTACCTAGAATGGAAGATCTAAAGGGAAGAAGGAAGGCCTAAGTGTTGAAACTTATCAAACACTTGCGCGCCGACTTAATTCCTTCAATATAACTTGCGCGTCCCTCTTCTGGAAGAACCTCAAGAGGATGGGAAAGGGTTTAATAAAGAGTCGCTCAAGTAATTCAACTCTGGTTGAAAATCGCGCAAGTACCCCTTATGTCGCGCGAGTATACTTGCGCGACCAATACTTGCGCGCCGCCGCAGGACTTGCGCGACCTTCAATACTTGCGCGCCCCTATCTTTTTGGGTGTCCATCTTGCCCTTTTTCACCCCTCTTAAGCCATTTCACCCTTCCTATTCAAGATTCAGTCTTCAAGATACTCTTCAAAGCCATTTATGGCATGATTTCTTGATTTGACATCCTTATCTGAAAGGAATTATGTGAAATATCTCTCAAAACCTAATGATTTAAACATCTTTATGTCACCAAAGATTGAGAGTTCATTCATTCAACCTCATCCTTTAAGATGAGAGAATCCTAACCTGGGTTTCCTTTTCAGGAATAATCCCCAGTTATAAAACCTTTAAACTTGGGCATCTTCCTTAAGAATAAGCCCCAATCAAAGTCCTTTAATCTTGGGCATCCTCCTCAGGAGTAAGCCCCAAACCTTAATCCCTAACCTGGGTCTCCTTTTCAGGAATAAGACTCAGTCATAACCTTGGGCTTCCTTTTCAGGAGTAAGCCCCAATTCCCCTAACCTAGGCTTCCTTCTCAGGAATAAGTCCTAGTCATCAATCTTGGGCATCTCTTTTAAGAGTAAGCCCCAAGTCTCTTAAAATTTCTCTTAACCAGTCATAAATTTCCTTTGATTTGGGTTTCCTTTTCAGGAATAAAACCCAATCATAAGTCCCCTCCTAACTTGGGCATCCTCCTTAGGAGTAAGCCCCAAGATTAGAGTATTCAAATCTCCATGAAGCACATATAACTTTGTGGACCCTGTTCATGGATTTTCTTCCTAAAAGTAAATCCTAAACCTTCATCTATCTGGGCAGTCATCCATACATAATCCCCAAACAAAATTCTTATGATTGCATCCTTCATGGCACAATTGTCTAAATTTTACCAATACCTCTTGTTTCTCATACCGAGCATGACTCACGTGAGCTTAGAGTGTAAAAGTAATTATGACATTCATCTTTGAGCCATCAATCATAAAACATCATATCCCATTCCTCGAACTACGTGGATTCTGATTCCTTTTTCAAAACAAAGGATACGTAGGTAGCCCATTCATGGGTTCGATCCCAACATTGAAATAATCTCTGTCCTTCTGAATGACGATAAACTTCAAGTGCCCCACTGAGTGGCTTTTTAAACCAGCCTGGTCATCAAAATGACCAAGAGACTTTTATATAAATGTTTTGAAGGATACCATTGACCAAGAATCTCTAAACAAATATAGATGATTCTATATTGATGAAGAACCTCGAATACATATAAAAGATTCTCTAAATTTCTTGCATATTTAATCATTGATTGTTAAAACTAAAGGAAAGCTCATTTTATACTTGGTAATGTAATAAGGATTCACGAACTTAACTTAAATCTATAAAGAGAGTCCCGGAGTAGACAATAATTCCCCTCAAAAAGGTGTGATGAGTCCGACCTCCCATCCTCTCGACCAATGCAAATTCCTAAGCCTCATTAGCCCACAAGCTAATGAGCGCCTGCCTTTGGAAAGTAGGTCCAAACGGATGTGGAATCATTGGATGTTTCCGGTTCTACGAACAAACCCGGTAGAAACCGATCGGAACGTTTGAATCTCCCGTCCAGGAGGTCATCCCCGGATTCCGCGCGAAACAAAAAATGGTGAACCCGACGTGAATCCTTAACCAAGTTAAAGTGATGTTCTTCTTAGATGTTAGGCCCCTTGAGCCAACAAGGCAATCATTGACATATGATCATCCAAAAGATGCAGTGGCCAGATTCATCTTGATTATGTCTGTTATATGGAACATGGACTCTTTTCTCAAAATCTTCTGCAAAATGGCTTTCCTTAAATTCACCCCTGTGAATACTGCTGCTGTAAACACCTCTACTGTGAGGTCTGCTGCCATGAAAACCAATGCTGCTACTCCTGCTGGAACGTCATCCGCTCTGAGGATGACATCACCAACTCAGCGTCTTCAACGCTGTGTTTCAAATGCACTGGTTAAGGAGTACCGTCGTAACGGTACTATCCCAACTCTGGAGGCCGCTCGTCAAGCCCTCCAAGTTAACAATTCTACCTGGTCGTCCGGACAACGGCGACCAGCAATCAAGAAGCAGGCGGTACTGACTACCGTCTCCAACCGTTTCGGGTCATTATCCCCGGAACGCAATTTCCATTCACTCCCTTATTCTGAGGAAGTGAATGAGCAGGTCCCGCAGGACCTTAATTCAAAGAGACAGGAGTCCTTCTCAAGGGCTCCCATCAACAATCGCCGCCAGACTCATGCGGTAGTGCACCCTCAACATGATGAGGGTACCGGCTCCAGGCATTCAGCTCAGGTTCCTCGAACCCGAGCAGGCAAGATGAATCACCAGAGACGGAATCCGGTTAATAATAGGCAGGTTGTCGTCCCTGCCATCTCCGGAGAAGTCCACCAACCTAACTTGGTGGCAAATAACGAGCAGGCATACACACCTGTTCGTTTTAATCCCGCTGTCCAGCAGACTCGTCTGGCAGCATCAAGCCGATCCCGCCAGGCAATTCCGGCGGAGTACCATAGGCAGGAACATACACCTGCTTATACATCAGCAGTTAGTCAGCAGGCTCGTCTGACTACATATGATGGATCTCGTCAACAGCGTTTGGCGAAGTGTAATCAGCAGGCACATACACCTGCTAATACTAATCAAGCCTACCAACAGTCTCGCTTGGTAGCGCACGGAGAAGTCAGTCGGAAAGTCCCGACGACAAACAGGAGGCAGACTAAACTCTCTGCCTCCACACTTGAGTACTGTCAGGATTCACTGACAGGAAAAGGAGGACAGGAGCAGGCACATACACCTACTCCAAGCCCGGAATGGACGTATATCCCTGTTCCGGCGGCTGAAGTCACCAAACATATTTTGTCAATGGTGAAAGAGCAGAAGCAAATTCCTGCTCATATTCTGGATGCTTGCCAGGATATCATAACAGCTTCAGCATCATCTCAGGGACAGACACATAAATCTATCCCTAGCAGTGGAGTGACACATCAACAATTCACTCCGGAACAGACACACACATCTGTTCCAGTCCAAGAGGGTTGTGGGGCCTACTCCCCCATATCATATGGACAACCAAGTCAGGCACATACACCTGATTTGAGCGATGATCGTCAGCCTAACCTGACCATCTTTCCTGATCAGGCACATACACCTGCTCAGAGCAATCACTTTCGTCATCAAGTGATTTCTAAAGCGAGTAAGAAGGCATCTAAGAAAAAGATCCGCCCAGCACAGTCAGGAGATCAAAGGCCAATCTACAACAAGGCCTTGCTCGATGCTGGAGTTCTTGAAGCCCTCAGACATTTATCTGTCGGAATTCAAGATTCTACTCCCTCAGTTCCCAATAACAGGAACATTAATCCCGAAGGTCTTCAACAGACACTTCCTCATGAAGACTTGCTTCATGAAAATTCGGTCAATCTTGATGTTTCTTCTTCAGATGAGAACCACAGGAACCCTCTGTGTGGTCAGAAGACCAAGGAGCAAGAGATATCATCTTTTGCTGTAACCCATCATGAAGGTCCTCCTCATGGTGATGAACTTCGCTGCGAAAGTCCTCTCCGCAGTAGTGATTCACATTGTCTCGAAAATTCTTCAGAAGGCAATGTAGTGACGAGAAAGCCCTCCTATCTCGAGGCACTTGCAAACGTAAAACCAGTCATGTCTGAAGTTTTACTATCGGCAGGTGAAACTCTTTCTCCATCAGAAGATAGCTTGGGGTTCAGGTTATTCTCCGAACCTTCCCTAGGTCATTCATCTTCCAGCATGAATAGTGATTCCTCTACCAATCTTGTTGAATCCGATGAAGCAACAAGGAAACACCAACTCTGGTCCAAACAGGTAGAAGAATCTTCATTTAATGATAAAGAGGAAATGATGAACATGAGGAAAAAACTGGCAAAAGGTGAAATACCTGTCATGTTTTGGCCTTTGGCTGATTCACAGTATGGCATTCCAAAGATGTTGACGGATGATGGAATCCATGATATTCGTCTTAACATATGGAAAACTCTTTGTCAATTAAAGAAGAAGGTATTATCTTACGATGAATATGAAAATCATCTTAAGATAATAGAAGGGTTACAACGCCAGATTGATTTGGCATCTCTATCAGTCTCTCGGTATCCGAAGGCTGAAAAGCAACAGAGAACCCTTCAACGTTCATGCCTTGGCGCGCTGAGAAAATTGCGTCAGTTAATTTCCAATGCTCCATCTAATGTTCATATCAGAGGATGGGGTATTCACGGAGCACTACATTTCACAGTGCTTTCCGGTCAGCAAAGCCCGCCGAAAATGGTCTCATGCAATGTTATTGCCCATGGCCGGCCACAGTCAATGGGCTTTGTTCATAATCAAAATCTTGCTCGAGATCAAGCTTCAACTAGTTCCTCTCAAAATCAAGTATATAGAGAACAGGTTGTTGAATTGCTCCTACATCAAGCAGGCGAGAATATTGCGCAAGCCTCTCGTCTGGAGCAAACACGTCATCAAATGACAGAAGTTTCGGAAATCATCCAACGGTCTGTTGAACCAGGTGATAAAAGTGGATACAGGTTAATGCATCCAGCTAATTTCCGAACTAAGATCCGCAAGATCAAGAGAGATTTCAAGAAGATCTCAGACATAGCATGTCAAGAGACACCCCAGCTTGCCAGACTGGGGACTTCTCTAACCCAACCCTCAGAATCAACGAATGGGATTCGAGGAGTTGAGCAGAAGCAACAGGAACACCCCCAGTCCACCGGACTGGGGACTTTTTCAAATCTTCAATCCCTCCCTCAGAGAAAGTCAGTATTCTCTCGATTAGGGAATAAACCTCAAGAGGAACGAAGAGCCAAGATGTCAGGAGATTCTCTCCAAGTGACGGTTCACAAAGAAATTCCTGAGGGGTCAAGTCAACAGAATGCCATGTCTTATCATGGACATAAAAGGAGACAATATCATAGAAATGCTGATAGAAAGGATTTCATGAAATATGCGTCCATTAATGTCATCACTGCCGTTGCTGCTGATTCACCAGATGAGGCTCAATCAGAGGGATCAGATGAAGAGGTTCCTGCTCAAGAAGTTGCGCACACAGACCTAAATGAAGAAGGTGTGCGCACACGTAATCAAAGGCTTACCCAAAATTTGGGTATTCCTTCAAGTAACCCACTTCCCCCTCTCCGAAAAGGATCCAATAAGGGGAAAGGAAAGAATCAGGTTACTTCTCACCCTTCCTCTGAAGGAGGTCAATCGCTCTCATTAGAGCAAAGGCTTGCACAACAGGAGGAAGAAATGAAAGAATTAAGAAGGTTGAATGCAGAACTACTTCAGAGTAGTCTTCTTCTTAAGAATGCTGAAGTCCGACAGCCGAAGGAATTTGTTGTAACTACTGAGATGGATCAGGAATATCCTCCTTTATCAGTACACCCACAGAGGTCTAATCCTACGGGTCAAACGCAACAACGGTTGGCAGCACTACCATTAGTTGCAGCACCAACCTCCACGGCTGTCCAAGCTCCATTCATTGCACCTACCCAAAACCAAGTTCAACCTGACGTTTCTCAAAAGTTAATAACTACTATTGAGTCATTAACAGCTCGGTTAGAAACTATGGAAGGGAAACGGGCGCAAGTTCAACCTGAAAAGAAAGTTTACCCTGAATGGGTAGATTCAATTTCTCCTCCATCCAGTTTTGGAAACCCTATTTTCCCTACTTTCAATGGATCAGGCGACCCTGAACAACATTTGACGCATTACGTGTCTTGTTGTGATCCTATGATGGGAACTCCAGAACAACAAGAAGCAGTGAAACTCAGATGCTTCGTGCGAACCTTGCAAGGACCAGCTTTTGTCTGGTATACAAGCTTGAAATCCCGGTCAGTCATCGGATGGGAGGATCTTCGTCAAAAATTCCTTCTTCAGTTCAGCTCAACTTTGCCAAAAACGACAGTTTTCGATCTTACAAACTGCAAGCAAAGGGAGAATGAAAGAGTCTCTGATTTCATTGCTCGTTGGAAGGGATTAACGTATTCCTTGAGTTTATCACTCCCTCAGGAGGAATTATTGCCAATCTGTGTGGCAAATTTGCGTGACGAATTACGCACGCCATTGATCCCTGTGAAATACACAGGAGGGTTTCGAGACCTTACTTCAATCGCTCAACAGATTGAAGATTCCCTTATGCAGGCTAAGGTTAAATCTCGTGTAATTCCATCAGCTCCAGGAAGAAGAATGGGTAAAGCAGAAACTGCTACAGTTATGCTTAAACAGGCACCTGTACCTATTTCTACTTCAAAACCGTCATCTTCTCGAAGGGCTCCACCTCTTGAACGCCAACAACAAAGGCTGTTTCGTCCAAATGATCAAAAAGATCAACGACGAAAACAATTTGAGGATATGAAGAGTAAAACATACTCTTTCCGAAGTGAGCAAGTTCCTGGTTACTTCATTTCAGCTCAGGAAAATAATTTGGTTCAATTACCAGTGCCGAAGAGACCAAACAAGGAAGGAGATGAAGACCGTCCCAATTATTGTCCCTTTCATCAAATGTTGGGACATCCCATCCAGGAGTGTTTTGTCTTTAAAGACCTCCTACAAAAGATGGTTGACTTGGGACAAGTCAAATTGAAGGGTTCTTCAGCTCATGTAGCGTGTATTACCGCTACAGATCCAGAGGAAGGAGGCGAGTGGCAGGAAGTCAAAAGCAAAACTGCGAAAAAATATGATGATTGGATGGTCAGAAAGACAATCAATCGGACTCATTCCATTTTGCGAACACAATTGAAGAAACCAATTGTGTCTCCTACAAAAGCTGCAGTAAAGCCTCCATCAAAGGACAAATCCTCAAAAGGGCAGCGTAATTCAAAGAAGAAAGAGGAATCAGAAGAAGATGAGTATGTATCAAAGCCTAAATTGTCTTTGACTCTGGCAGATTTCATGCCATCTACTTCAAAGCAACGAGCACCGTCCCACCAAACGGCACAGCCTAAACAGGCTAATCAGGCAGAGTCTTTATCAGACGAAGAGTTAATCTTTGGTTCTATTTAATCTCGATGGATGGAGAAGACATCACGACTCCAACTAATGCCAGATTTCTGAAGAAGTATTTTGTATAAACACAAAATATTTTTCCTAGAACCAAGACTTACAATTGGTTCATACACAAAGGTCCGGTATGACCTTAAACTACACAATGGTCCAGTATGACCTTAAACTACAACTACGTCCAGCATGACGATAAACTGTATGGTCCGTGCATATGACCTTAAACTATTCACACTTATGTCCCTGCAACATGACACTAAACTGTGCAGCACCAATAGTCCTAACTGCAAGACTTTAAACTGCATAGTCCCTGATTTTGTCCTACATGACAATAAACCGTGTAGAAGTTCTTATATTTTGTCCGAGATGACATTAAACTATATTTTGTCCTAGCAACATGACATTAAACTGTGTGGCACTTTCATCGTCCAACATGACGTTAAACTGTGTTAAGTCCCTTATTGTCCTACATGACACTAAACTGTATTCTGTCCGAGATGACATTAAACTATATTGTGTCCTAGCAACATGACATTAAACTGTGTGGCACTTCCAATGTCCAGCATGACGATAAACTGTAAAAAGATCAGAACTGATATCCTCATATTGATTCACCTTAGTCTTAGCTACATGACTTTAAACTGTACAGCATCAGTTCGTCCTTGCTATATGACGCTAAAACTATACAGCAATGGTCCAGTATGACCTTAAACTACAACTACGTCCAGCATGACGATAAACTGTATGGTCCGTGCATATGACCTTAAACTATTCGCACTTATGTCCCTGCAACATGACACTAAACTGTGCAGCACCAATAGTCCTAACTGCAAGACTTTAAACTGCATAGTCCCTGATTTTGTCCTACATGACAATAAACCGTGTAGAAGTTCTTATATTTTGTCCGAGATGACATTAAACTATATTTTGTCCTAGCAACATGACATTAAACTGTGTGGCACTTTCATCGTCCAACATGACGTTAAACTGTGTTAAGTCCCTTATTGTCCTACATGACACTAAACTGTATTCTGTCCGAGATGACATTAAACTATATTGTGTCCTAGCAACATGACATTAAAACTGTGTGGCACTTCCAATGTCCAGCATGACGATAAACTGTAAAAAGATCAGAACTGATATCCTCATATTGATTCACCTTAGTCTTAGCTACATGACTTTAAACTGTACAGCATCAGTTCGTCCTTGCTATATGACGCTAAAACTATACAGCAATGGTCCAGTATGACTTTAAACTGCAACTTCGTCCCACACGACATTAAACTGTGAAAAAGTTCCATAAACAGTCCAGCATGACCTTAAAACTGCATCATTCCTGGTCCATGTATACGACCATAAACTATTTGCAAATATGTCCAGCAAGACGTTAAACTGTGACGTCCTAAACTACATGACGCTAAACTGTATAAAAGTCCCTCACGTCCGGAAAGACGTTAAACTATATAATCATCAAAAGTCCAGCATGACATTAAAACTGCACAATCCCCCTTTCGTCCAATATGACGTTAAACTGTATTGTCCCCATCGTCCTAACTACATGACGCTAAACTGTACAGAAAGTCCTTGATATGTCCTACATGACATTAAACTGTACATCGTTAAAGTTGTTATTACCTCTTGTTTCTCACACCGAGTATGACTCACGTGAGCTTAGAGCAAACATCAACCATAACACTCCCTTTGGGCCACTAACCATGTGTAAGTCCCAACAACATTTTTTTTTAGATCATTGTCCACAAGAACAACTTGATCATTAATTCATTCTTTAATTGAACTACACAGACTTTGATCCTTGCTCTCCAGGCTGGGTATGTAGGCAACCTTCCAAAGGTTCAAGCCCAAAAACAATCTCTTCACATTGGTTCACCACAATCTCATATGATGATGATTTGTGAAACCACCCTTGGAATCAATATATTTACATTGATTCACTTTCGTCCTTGTTATATGACGTTAAACTATACAACACTTTTGTCCGGTACGACAATAAACTACAATATTCTTTGATTTCCTCATTTGAGAAGGAACCATTATTAACATTGATTCTTTTTTCAATCATGGTTTTCATTTTTTTCAAAAGACTACGTACATACATGGTAATGCCTAAACTTTTTATCTTAGGTTAAAACCATCATTGCACTAAAGTCCCTTTTCACCCTTCACATGTACGAACCAAATTTGTACAAAGGGTAGTTTCTAGAACTACGTGGACTTGATTCCCATCTTTATGGGATACGTAGGAACATTCGAGTGTCCCTCGAATCCAGTCCCAAGTCTTTTGGGCCTAACCCCAAATTTCATTTTCAGTCCCTTGGCTGAAAAGTCCTCATGAAAACACACACTGTGTATTCATTATTATGGTCCGAATTCTATGACCCCAAAAACTAAGATCACTCATCCTTTCGTCCTGCACGACGTTAAACTGTATTTCAAGAACTACGTATGGCTTGATTCTCATTCTTATGAGATACGTAGTGAAGTCCAAGTTTCAATTCAGGACCCAGCCACAACATGATTATGGTTTTCATTGACCTATGTATCTCTATATACATTGGAAAATACCCATATTTATGTATTATAATCCTAACCTTAAATATTTTCAGATCTTCATAACCCTTTTTCATGACTTATGGTCACAAAAATGTCAAACTTCTGAGAATTCTTTTGCCTGACTATGCAGCACGTGCCCATAGGTGGCCTTGCATAAACAGTCCACATAACAGACTTGTCAGCCAAGAGATGCTATTTATTTGACCATGCAGCCAATGCCCATAGGTGGCCCTGCATGTTTTCAACCCCCTAACGGGTTTGTTAAATAATAGTAACTTCATTCTTGGGAAGAATGCCTCTTTTGTCCTTATTTGTCTTAAACGACAGTATGTAGGGATCCGCAAAAATAGCCATCCTTAACGTATTTGTCCCATATCCTTTTTCATGATCTGAAAGTATTCAAGTCTATGGTTTATTCTTCTTCCCTACGTTTGGGTCAGACCTTCGTAGGAGTGATATTCATCCAGTTCTTCGATATTCTTGTTTGAAAATATCTTCTCCATATTCAAGTACCTCTTTCCATACAACAAACTCTATGCTTTAGAAAATTTGAATCTCCATAAACTTTCACTGGCTTTTAGCACTAGGAAAGTAAATTTCTGAGAGTTCTTTTGCCTAACTATGCAGCACGTGCCCATAGGTGGCCTTGCATAAACAGTCCACATAACAGACTTGTCAGCCAAAAGATGCTATTTTATTTGACTATGCAGCCAATGCCCATAGGTGGCCCTGCATATTTCAACCCCCTAACGGGTTTTGTTAAATAATAGTAACTTCATTCTTGGAAACTACTTTTTCTAATGCCTTTTAGCTCTTTTTCATATCATTCCTCAGATTCAAATATTCTTAAGTCATAGTTTACATATTTTCTCTCATACTTGAGAATGGTAATTTGTTTTCAGATAAATTATCAAGGAATTGAATCCATTTTAATCCATTTTTCGGTCAAAGCTATTTCGACCTTAAACATTAGCCCCTTTATGTCCGGCATGCATGACTTTAAACTGCCCACAAAAGACAAAGGAACTCTGAATAAAAGTCAAGTTCCATCACACTTGCGCGCTGCCCTCTGTGCACTGAAGACTTGCGCGCCCCCCTTTTCCTTTGAATGGATTCAATTTCCTCAGAGTCAAATCCTCATTTCTTTCTGGATCCAACTCTGAGGGGGGACTTTTGTTGACGCTCCTTTTGTCACAGAATCTAAAGGTCGGAAAAGGGAATATCTGATCTCAAAGTGATTCATCCTTTGAAGAAACATCAAAAATCGACAAAGGGATGAACAAGGAGAACATTGCCCATAGGTCGCGCAAGTTCCCTCATGGTCGCGCAAGTACACTTGCGCGCCGCCTAGTGGTCGTGCAAGTACTTGCGCGACACCTTATGGTCGTGCAAGTGACTTGCACGACCTAAGTGGTAACCGCTCGGTAACCGCTCAGTAACCGCCCGGGGTCTTCTTTTGCCTATAAATAGACCCTGTGGGCCCCCCATTCGAAAGGATCTCTTCCCAGAAACTCGGATCAAAGCTCCCGACGCCCAAGTCTCTTCTCAAAGCTTCCAGAACACTTCTAAGGTAATTTCTTACCTAGAATGGAAGATCTAAAGGGAAGAAGGAAGGCCTAAGTGTTGAAACTTATCAAACACTTGCGCGCCGACTTAATTCCTTCAATATAACTTGCGCGTCCCTCTTCTGGAAGAACCTCAAGAGGATGGGAAAGGGTTTAATAAAGAGTCGCTCAAGTAATTCAACTCTGGTTGAAAATCGCGCAAGTACCCCTTATGTCGCGCGAGTATACTTGCGCGACCAATACTTGCGCGCCGCCGCAGGACTTGCGCGACCTTCAATACTTGCGCACCCCTATCTTTTTGGGTGTCCATCTTGCCCTTTTTCACCCCTCTTAAGCCATTTCACCCTTCCTATTCAAGATTCAGTCTTCAAGATACTCTTCAAAGCCATTTATGGCATGATTTCTTGATTTGACATCCTTATCTGAAAGGAATTATGTGAAATATCTCTCAAAACCTAATGATTTAAACATCTTTATGTCACCAAAGATTGAGAGTTCATTCATTCAACCTCATCCTTTAAGATGAGAGAATCCTAACCTGGGTTTCCTTTTCAGGAATAATCCCCAGTTATAAAACCTTTAAACTTGGGAATCTTCCTTAAGAATAAGCCCCAATCAAAGTCCTTTAATCTTGGGCATCCTCCTCAGGAGTAAGCCCCAAACCTTAATCCCTAACCTGGGTCTCCTTTTCAGGAATAAGACTCAGTCATAACCTTGGGCTTCCTTTTCAGGAGTAAGCCCCAATTCCCCTAACCTAGGCTTCCTTCTCAGGAATAAGTCCTAGTCATCAATCTTGGGCATCTCTTTTAAGAGTAAGCCCCAAGTCTCTTAAAATTTCTCTTAACCAGTCATAAATTTCCTTTGATTTGGGTTTCCTTTTCAGGAATAAAACCCAATCATAAGTCCCCTCCTAACTTGGGCATCCTCCTTAGGAGTAAGCCCCAAGATTAGAGTATTCAAATCTCCATGAAGCACATATAACTTTGTGGACCCTGTTCATGGATTTTCTTCCTAAAAGTAAATCCTAAACCTTCATCTATCTGGGCAGTCATCCATACATAAGCCCCAAACAAAATTCTTATGATTGCATCCTTCATGGCACAATTGTCTAAATTTTACCAATACCTCTTGTTTCTCATACCGAGCATGACTCACGTGAGCTTAGA
The DNA here is from genome assembly GCA_963277665.1 of Viscum album. Lineage (NCBI taxonomy): Eukaryota > Viridiplantae > Streptophyta > Magnoliopsida > Santalales > Viscaceae > Viscum > Viscum album. Next base: position 460,345,498 of record OY728135.1, read on the forward strand.
GTGTAAAAGTAATTATGACATTCATCTTTGAGCCATCAATCATAAAACATCATATCCCATTCCTCGAACTACGTGGATTCTGATTCCTTTTTCAAAACAAAGGATACGTAGGTAGCCCATTCATGGGTTCGATCCCAACATTGAAATAATCTCTGTCCTTCTGAATGACGATAAACTTCAAGTGCCCCACTGAGTGGCTTTTTAAACCAGCCTGGTCATCAAAATGACCAAGAGACTTTTATATAAATGTTTTGAAGGATACCATTGACCAAGAATCTCTAAACAAATATAGATGATTCTATATTTATGAAGAACCTCAAATACATATAAAAGATTCTCTAAATTTCTTGCATATTTAATCATTGATTGTTAAAACTAAAGGAAAGCTCATTTTATACTTGGTAATGTAATAAGGATTCACGAACTTAACTTAAATCTATAAAGAGAGTCCCGGAGTAGACAATAATTCCCCTCAAAAAGGTGTGATGAGTCCGACCTCCCATCCTCTCGACCAATGCAAATTCCTAAGCCTCATTAGCCCACAAGCTAATGAGCGCCTGCCTTTGGAAAGTAGGTCCAAATGGATGTGGAATCATTGGATGTTTCCGGTTCTACGAACAAACCCGGTAGAAACCGATCGGAACGTTTGAATCTCCCGTCCAGGAGGTCATCCCCGGATTCCGCGCGAAACAGTATGGTTACTCCTAGTCTAACTGCAATGGTTACACAAAGTATGGTAGCCATGAGGGTTAAAAATTTTATGGTAGCCAAGATGGTTACAAGATTATGTAAGTAATTCCACAAGATACCTCTATGATTATATTTATGTTCTAATGTTTGTGTGGATCTTTTGTAAATCTCATGTTACACAAAGTAAGTATTTATGGATGAAAATAATGTTTTTGATAAAATTTTCATTCGTTATGAGTATTCATAGACTACTGTGATTTTTACTTCTTTTTCATTCCTTACTGAGCTTTTGTGCTCATCCCAAGTTTTTAAATGATTTTTCACAGGTTAATGGATATTTAATACAAGTAAGGAAGTCATGTTAAATGTTTAAGAGTTTTCAAGGAGTCTTTATTGAAGTTTTAATGTTTTATATTTTCAGAAAAATGTAAACTGTTTTTATGGTATCCACTATGTAACAATGTGTAATGTTATGAATGTTTTGTAACAATTCTCTAAAGCTATAAACATGAAAATATCCTCAATTTAAAAGGAATTGTATTCTCTATTAAATTCAAGATTATATATGTAATAAGGTCGGGTACTTATAGTTTGTATCAGAGGAAAGGTTTAGACAACTTTAGGGATTAGGAGTTTTCGTTAAACATAGGGTTAGTCTGTATGTCTATTCATTCTGTTAAATCCTTGTTTTATAACTTTTTAGATTAATGAAATTCAGTTACAAATGGAAGAAGGAAGATCTCAAATGACATTTCTATCTCTTCCAGATGACTTGCTTGCAATAATTTTTGCAAAGTCATGTCGAGACGACTTTGAAACATTTTCTAACATACAACTCACTTGCAAGTAATTGTTTGAGATATCAAACACCTCCACTATACCTCGATCCATCATGGATCATGGGTTATATTTAATAAAATCTCAATATTATCATATTTTCAGGAAAGGTGAATATTATCAAGGAATTTTTAAATATTTTACCTTATCAAGATATTTTGAAGCATGTTATGATTTTGAAAGAGGTGCTGAAGAAGGAGACCCTTGCACAACCTATTTATATTTTCTTTTACAATATACTCTTTCAGCACATACATATGGTATTTTAAAAGGACCATTGATTGAAAGTTTCAACTCAAACTCGGTCCGACAATTTTATAAAAATCAAGTTTTATCAGATGTTTTGAAATTATATGTCATGCATGGTTATTTTCCAAAACAATTTTTCTGTGAACACCCATATGACCCAATTTGTACAAGGTGTATTTGGATAAAGTAATCAAATGATTTTGAAGGATCTATAAATCATTTTTGCAATGCATGGACCTTCTATTTACGTGAGCAAGATGATGATGAGACCAGGTGGACACCTTGATCAAGGTACCCTCACTTGTTTAATAAGTAAATAAAATCGCGAGGACGCAATTTCAAGAAGGTTGGGATAATGTAACACCCCATGTTTTTCTAAAGATAAATAGAAATGCATGGAACTTTTTTTTAAATAGATATATTTAATTAGCCTTTAAAACATAACTTTTCTACTTCTATATTCGGAATTTCAAGAAACTGTCATCTACAATTGTGTTCAGTATGTTATTTGGAGTCTATCGGAACCAACTTGATTTTTGGTGAACAGTAACATACCCTTATGAATAGTAATATGACCCTAATGAATAGTAAATAATAATATTATTTTATTTTCCCAAGGAAATTGGATAATGGGATCTAAATTAATTTTCCAATGTCACATAAATCTAATTGCACTTCAATATTGTTATTTTTCGAATTAACTGTGACCATATTTAAAAATTAAATTAATAATATTTAGAAAATTAATTTTGAAAAATGGAGTTCATTTTTGAATTCCACACGTCGAAAAATGGTTGGGGTAAATTTTTGGTATTTTTCTGAAACTCTTGAATTTTTTGTGGTTAGTGAAATACGATAAAATACGGTATAATCAATTTATCAGTAAAAATGCACAATTTATGACATCATAAGTGATCCAAATCCACATTCGTCGAACTCACATTATATTATCACTATTTAGGGCCACTTTATTGGATATTATTCATAGTAATGATAAAAATATTATAATAATGATTAAAATAATCTAAAATACCTCCCCTCCTACACTATAAATACCACCCTCACTTTCCCCGTCCTCCCACACCTCTCAAGCCTTGATCATTGTCTAATTTCTTCCAAATTCCCTCCCCACATCCTAGAGCTGCTGGTCTCACCAAAAGACCAAAACCAAAACCCTTAGGAGGATCTCAAGGAGAAGAGATCAAGAGGTAAACATCCTCTTTTATTTTCTTTCTTTTCTTTCATTTTATGTTATTCTCTTCCATTACCTTTGTCTTGTGTTGGGATATTTCATTAAATATTCCCCCTAACTGTACATATTTTGTATGAATGATTATATATTCCATCCCTCCCATCAGTCTTGTTTTTATGAAATTTTAAGTGACGCCCTTAGGGTGCCGAATTTTCGTAAGAAATTTCTCAAGATTTTTTTTATTTCATGATTCCTTTTTCTTCATTACTCACTCCATCTTATCCAAGAGGCATTAAATATCCAGAATCATGTATATTCATTATTTTCACATGTTTATGGAAAATTCCTCATCAGTATTCTTCTCCTCTTCCACTTAATTAAAGAATAAAAAAACATTGTCCATTTGTGTCGAATTACCGACACCGTGGATGATGTATTTTGAATTTCCATTAATTATTTCAAGTCTGGTAATGAAAACTTTTATATGGTTGAACCATGTCATAATATATTTTTTATGATGCATATATGGTTCTGGATTCTTTCGTAATCATGGTTCAAATTTAAAAGACAAAATGAGGTTGTTATTATCAAAGAACCACTAAAATGATCTAAACGAACATCATTAATGTTTTAACTTATAAGTCATTCTCATACAAAGCATCAAAGTGATAAATGGTATAATTTATGGTACTATAAATATTTAAATACTACTCCATTCCAATTCTGGAGTTTCACTTCCAATCAACAAGAACGATTCATCATGAACCGATCGTGAAAATCATAAAAGAACTCACCCAAAATAATGCAAGGAACAAAATACTAACAACTAAGGGGTGAAATGAGGTTATGAAATGACCATATGAGATTTTATAAACATAAAAATGTATCTATAAAATACTAATAACACTCTTTTAACCATTATACAGTAGTTTTAGACAAGTTTTAAGTAAGACAATCCTAAGTTAAGGGAATTCTTCACCCAATTTCCATTCTCTGGGTTAACCTTCTACTTTATTATTTATGTGATATTTAAATTGATTATGTGATGGGTTTTGTTTATATTATGTTTCATTATGTGTATTTATAGTGTATATACATATTCCATCCACTCTATTAAGTCTCACTTCAAGTATATGATGTTTCTAAGGGACTTTTCTTCTAAACTCCTCTTTTAAAATTCTGTTTTACAATATTCAAAAGTAATGTTTTTATGCTATTATTTATGTTGTATGATTATGTTTGGGTTATTAGGCATTTTTTATAATGAAGGGTGGGACCTATATTTCCCTCCAATTCATTGGGTATGAGTAATTTGGAGGTCAGCCATATGGTTACTCCAAGTGTGACTGCGATGGTTACACAAAGTATGGTAGTCATGAGGGTTACAAATTTTAAGGTAGCCAAGATGGTTACAAGATTATGTAAGAAATTCCACAAGATACCTCTATGATTATATTTATGTTCTCATGTTTATTGGGATCTTGTGTAAATATCATGTTACACAAATTAAGTATTTATGGGTGAAAAGAATGTCTTTTGAAAATGTTTTCATTCGTTATGAGTATTCATGGACTAATGTGATTTTTCCTTCTTTTTAATTCCTTACTAAGATTTTGTTCTCATCCCAAGTTTTTAAATGATTTTTCACAGGTTAATAGATGTGTAATACAAGGAAGGAAGACATGTTAAATGTTGAAGAATTGTTAAGAAGTCTTGTTTTAAGTTTTAATGTTTTATATTTTATGAAAAATGGAAAATGTTTTTATGGTATCCACTATGTAACAATGTGTAATGTTATGAATGTTTTGTACCAATTATCTAAAGCTCTAAACCTGAAATGATCCTCAATGTAAAAGGAAGTGTTTTCTTGATTAAATTCAAGATTATGTAGGTAAAAAGGTCGGGTTCTTATATACATAACATGGGTGATAAAACCCAGTTTAAAAAATATTGTTTATATTCTATTCTTGATGTTTAGGGAGCTTCTCTTCTTGACCCTATTATGAAAGATATAACATGGGAGTTTCAACAGCAATATCCCCCAACATTTTTGGGGTATGGAGATTAATAATCCAATGAGACATGGCTAGAGGCCATGATCTCTATCTTTGAACACCTAGAGACACATCTATAGAGTAGGGTCAGCTCATAGATTATATTATATTAATTTATTCCATTCATATATGAGACATTATTACTTATTCATACCAACATCAGGATATGTTCTAGAGAGATTTTAAATATACCCTCTATGAATTTTTATTTCGAGACACACTAAGAACTAGTAGAGCCAGGGGTTCCTACACATAGAACATGTATCCCTATTAGTTATAGATTATTCATATTTCATTAATGTTATCGATAAATGTTCACCTTACTTCATCTCAGATGAGTTCACTATAGTGAGATTCTTTGAGGATGAGATAATGTATTCCATCTTTTCTCAATTAATTTTTTTTCCTGAATATTTTCTAAATAATCATGATCTATCTTTTAATAATGAGAATAATTTGACCGAGGAAGATAGTTCTGGGTGTAGTGGTTCTACATTGAGATCATCTTGTAGTTCTTCAAGTGGAATGAAACATCGTCTGGATGATTCACATCAGAATAATGGAATCTAGAGTACATGTTTAGGTAGCTTGTTGATATTACATTAGTGTGGTAGGAATGGTTATGCAAAACCTCAATATGATCAAGACCTAGTTAAGTAACAGTTTTTCCTAAGGATTGTTCATATTTAGAGTTAATGTCGGACCTTCCCATTAGTTCCTAGTAGGATAGGATCTTCCCCAAGTCCACCTTCTAAATAGGGATCAATAACTACATGTTTTTCTAAAATATGGACTTCCACTAGCCATATAGTCCAAGTAGGTGGATATGGTTGAGGAGGCTAGACTTAGGATATGCAGTGCCAATTGAGTGGAACCATTCCGAGTAGAAAATTTTTAGATGAGAGTCATGGATTAGGTTATATATATGTCATGTAGCATATACCTAATAAGTAGGGTGTCAAGCCATCACCATATGAGGTACTATTATAGTAGCCTCTACTGACATATCTACTATTTTTTATATAGGAATTTCATATTCTTTTATCTCTATGACTACTATGGAAATCATCAGGCTTTATATAGAATATTTCTATGGCCTGATGACACTTGATACTCTTTTGGAAAATTGTTCGAAGAGTGTGATCTAGGGTAAGAAATTCTCCCCTTAGGAAATTATAGTTTCTTATGAGACCTATTTATATTCAAGATGGAATACATTAATGTAATTATTGGTAAGGAAAGGATGGTCTCCTATCACGTTTATGTGGACTTATATCACCATAGGGTATTTTTATATCAGCATAGATTGATAGTTATCTTCACAAACATGAATGGGATGTTTAGTTAAGTAGAGATGGAGTAGAGTATCATGGGTTGGGTTGAGTGATAGCCCATATTTCTAGCCTTTATATGGAGGATCATGGAATAAATCAGACTAATTTCCCTCCATCCATATATCATTTTAGAGATCTATTCCCTCATGAATTTTCTAGAGTAACTATTGTGAGAGTGGAAGCAATTACTATAATTCTTGTCTTAGAAGTACTATTGGTATCCATTAACCCTCATAAGATGGATAATACTAAGGTTTAAGAGGTCAAGAGGTAACTAGAGTACTTGGACGATAATGTTTCTAACAGCTCGATACATCACCTTGAGGTTCACCAGTCATTTTCTCAAGAAGGTGTATGACACCCTCAGACTTTTCTATCATTATCGTCAGTTTCACCAGCTTTTGATCAATAACCATTATCCATTTCCTCATATCGAAGTCTTTTTTGACCAACTTTAGGGAGTGATATTTTTCTCTATGATTTATTTTAGGTCATGTTATCATCAGTTATGATTTATACCCCCATATATACCTCATACAACATTTTGTAGAAGGTATGGTCTTTATGTGTATATATTTATGTCCTTCATTATTATAAACATGCTAGATTTTTTCATGAGTTTGATGAATTGGTTTTCCACCAATATTTGGATTCATTTTTGGTAGTATTTTTGGTTGATATATTAGTTTATTATCATACTCGATACAACCATGCAAAACATCTTATGATCGTATTGAAAAAACTGAGAGAGAACTAGTTGTATGGTAATCTCAGTTAATAATACTTTTATATCGACAAATTTCACCTCTTGGGTCACATCATCTCAAAGGTGGGAGTGTCAGTTTACCTAGAGATCTTGAGTTTTATAGTTTGCTTGGAGAATCACAAGATCGTTTTTGATATATAGAGTCTGTTGGGGATGGTTAGATATTACCTGAACTTTATTCAAGAAATTCGGTGCCTTTTAATACCTCAAATAAGCATTAAAAATAATCTTTTAATGTTCTAGTGGTTAGAAGCCTCTAATACATCCTTTCTATATCTAGAAGAAATATTGGCTTCATCGCCAATCCTAATTCAACCAAATCCAGAAAGAATCTATGACAACTATTTTGATGCATTAGGCATCTTCCTAGGATCATTAATGATTTCGGAATATCAATTCATGTCGTACGGGCCCTATGAGTTGAGACCACCTAGGAAAAATTACCTAATGTATAATCTTGAGTTGGTATTTGTGGCCTATTCCTTCATTTGTTGGAGGCATTGTTTTCTTTAAGAGAATTTTATGGTATTTACAGACCACAAAATTCTTATGTATGTCTTTACACTGTGTGACTTGAATCACAGATATATAATGCGAGTTGACTACCTAGATTCTTCAGATATTGAGATTTTATATATGTCTAGGAAGGGTAATGGTGTAGTGGATCCTTTTAGTTGGAAAACTCAGACATAGGAAGTGCAGGAGGCTAGTAGTGAGTTGTAGTTGATAGATCTATTATCTAAGATGAATTTAGTGGTATAGAACTATTCTAGATATCCTTCACTTAAATTATTTTCAATGACCTCTTCACCTATATATGGAGTGAATATGTGGTATTTATTGGATACTTAGGGCCTATTCCTAAGGGATAGTGTTTTAGGAAAGGACCCTCCACCAAACTGGATTATTTTTGAGGAAGAGGCCTGGGTAATCCAAGGACACTTTTGGGTTCCTAAGAATATCTATAAGGAATTAATTCAAGAATATAATGGTTTTAATTAGTAGGTTAAACTTTGGCTTACAAATATGTATCATGATCTACATCACCAATACTGGTGTTTTAGGTTAAAAAGAGATAGTTGGATTTTTTTACTTGGTGTTCCACCTACCAGCAAATGAAGACAGAACACCAGTGAAAATCAAGGATTTTATAGCTATTTCTCATTCTAGAGTGGAAATGGGATGACATCACCATGGAATTTGTAAAATTATTTCAAATATCCCATTAAAAAACTAATGAGGTATGTGTGATCATTGATAGGATCACAATGGTCTCTCAATTATTACCTATTAAGTATACATTTTGTGGATGATCTTGGAAGGATAAATGTTTAAGAGATTATCTGGGTTCATGAATTTCCATGATTTATTGTATCATGATGAGATTCTCATTTTACTTCACATTTTTGAAAATGGTTGTAGAGGGCATTAGGTACATTGGTACTTTTGGGTACATCATACCGTACTCATACCAATAGGAAATATTAGTGGATGATACAGGTGTTAAATGACATGCTTAGAGCATGAATACTTGATTTTATAGGTTATTTGGAGAAACATATAACCCTATGTGAGTTTTCCTAAAATAATAGTTTTTAGGTGATGAAAAATATTGATCCTTATGAATTTCTATATGGTAGGATATGTTGATCACATATATGGTGGTTAGTGGAAAGGAAGGAAGAAATACTTGGACCTCATCTAATATAGGAGACATTGGAGCATGTTTAACTGATCAAGAAGCATATGGATAAGGCCTAATCTTGGAATAATTCTTTTGTATATTTCCATTGATGAACTCTGGAGTTTGAGGTTGGGGATCGTGTATTCTTACATTTTTCAACTAGACAGGATCATTGAAAATTTTGATGGAATGCGAAGCACTCTCCTCAGATATTTGGGACATTTGAGGTTGTATAGAGAGTCATGATGGTAGCCTATTGGTTTTCGTTACATTAGAGGTACCAGGATATAGTCAACATATTACATGTTTAAAATATCCTCTTTTACTTTTCATATCCTTCTAATATATTTCATCTCGATGAGGTTGAGTTAGAGGTACATGCATCCTTTAAAGAGAATACAATTCGCACATTTGAACAGAGCATGAAGGATGTCCATGGAATTTTAGATACCCTTGAATGAGTGCTATGGAAGAATGGTAGATTTAAATATGAGACTTCCGGGAGAAATGACAATATTCAAGCTCAATGGATGGATGTGTTCTTAGATGACGCCTTACCACCCTCACAAGAATGACTCAGGGATGAATTTTCTTATACGGGGGAGGATGTAACAACCTGGGTTTCTTATTTGGTATAGATCATTTAAATTTAAATTTTAATCTTTATTCTTTTATTATAAAGATTATTAATTAGGTAGAAAAGGAATCAGGAGTGCATGGGGATTATTCTAGCATGGAGATCCTATTTCAGTAGGAAGGAGTAGGCAAACAGTTTAACAAAACTATTCACTAGAGGTTTCATGGATTGGAAAAACCTTTGGGATGGTTGTTGGGATATATTAAAAGTATTTAATGGGTAGAGAATAGTTAGAAAAAATATTCTCCCCAACCATTAATTCCACTATCCATAAATTGTATCTAGTTTATGGTTAGTCCACGGTTTATCCAATCATGTGAGAAAACCATGCACCTCTTTAAAAATTGGTAGATTTAGGTCTTTTCTTAAGAAAGTCCTTCAACTTACTCATCTGACCGGACTCTGATTCAAGTGTCGTCTATCATGTTGGTTCTCCACCAGTAAGAGATTTAGTAAGTTTCGTTACATAATTAATCATTCTATCCATCTTTGATAATACTATTGTGAGAGATAATATACCGTATCTTTAGGGGGTTTGTCTGTTTTTCTATTTTATTCCAATCTATACCCAAAAAAAGGCTGATTCTGGATGAATGTACCCCAACAAGCATAACATGGATATTCTATGAATTTTTACTCAATGTATTGATGTTTATATTTGTTTTTATAATGATTCATACAAGTTTCATAGAGTGTTTCCACTAAAATTATTATTAGATGAATTGGTTTCTCTATTTTGGAATCTAATGATCCTTTCAGATCCCAAATTAAATTGGAGGTTTTCAACCTCAATTGGAGCCACCCCTTTCAGTGTGCACATTATATGCCTACTTGAACTATATTATTTTATAACCAAAACAACCATCAATGTGTTTTGTTTAACTTCTAATAGTGTGATATCATTAATGAAAATGGATAAACTATAGTGGCTTATCACAAATTACACACTTTCCTAGATTTTGAATTAATAAATTAATTTATAAATGGATTCAGCGAATTGGTATGACTTCCACATGGCCAATGTTTCCATTTCACCCTTAAACATTATAATCCTCAAATGAAAGTTAATGATATAAATTAAATGGAATTTGTGAATTATAATTATTATTACATGGGAAATGTTACACATAATATACATACACTGGGTTCCTATTATTTTCAACCTTAATCTCTATCATAAATAAATGAAAGGCAACGATATGAATTAAATAGAAGTAGTAAATTGGAATTATTATCACATTTTCAATATTACACTTCATATGTACATACTTGGTTCAATTATTATGGACCTTTTTCTTGTAATATGAGTGTTCGGACATGTGAATTCCTTAGATTCCCAAGGAAATTCCTTGAGTACTAATCAGATGCCACCCCAATTGATTGAGCTGATTTTGGGGGAGAAGCCAACTACAAAATATGGTCTCTGTCTTATTACGTGAATAATTTGGTGTTGTACCAATGATTAAATTTCATTGCATCTGAATATTATAATTCCTTGGATAAACTCCTTGGATTCAACAGGACATCTTCAGACATGTGGCACCATGGATTCAATCCATTTGTCCCAGTCATGAATAGCATGGTATTTACTATGTATGAGCTCCATGGACTCAGTTAGACTCTTTTATATTGTAATTCATTATATGTACTACTTGTATTACACTCAGACCTAGATACACAGACTGTATGAGTTATTAATATGAGTTTCCTCAATCCATAAGGCCCTGGATGCCATGGTATCACCTTGGATTCTTTCATTATATTATTTCTATTAGGATTATATACTTATATCTGAGACACATTACATATCAACTCATAACATGGACACCTGGGAACTAATCCAAAGTTCTATGCTATATCATGTGTATATGTGTATATGATCATCTTATGTATCAATATATATACATGATTTCAGGGGTTCATATATATTTTCATCTTAGTCCAAAGTAAGTATGGTAGAAATATAATACCATGAAGATCTTAGTCCTACGTGGTTGTTACATTATGTATTTTACATCCCAAATGATTATTATACCATCACACAACTAGATTTATGTTCACAGGAAAGACTTGGTGGGGTCCTTGTTTGTATATGTAACACCATATTTTGGCCACCGATTGATAGTTTAAAAAAACTCATGAATGTATTTAAGGAAAAGGGAAAGTGATCAGTCTTAGATGTGTGATTTATTATAGAATGGGATATTGGGAGCATAATACCAAACCTTATCTTGTGATGCTATTTGGAGATAGAATTTTTTCCTTTTTAGTTATTTTGATATATCTGAATGTATATGTGCATGCATCCATGTCTTCCTATTTATTTTTTTAGATACATTAAATTACATCATTTTTTATATGGTATTTTATATTTATTATAATTATTGTTTTTTATATCTGGATGATTTATCTTCCAGTGTTTATTTTCCATATTTTAGGCATATGTTGTGTTTTACACCTATCTTATTTTATGGTGTGTATATAGAGCCCATTCGACATGTAATATCATGAATTTATTTCATCCTTGTTATATTTTATGTGTCATTTAATATTATTCTTACATGGGGATTATGATTTGAGGTCACAAAAGTAGTAAGGGTTTTCTAGTACATTCTCATTTTTTATCGTGATAGTTTATTTTTATGATTTCGATAAAAAATATTATTATACATATCCCAAGAAACAAATTACTTTTCTTCTACTATAGTTATGTCATGAGAATAATTTTTTCCCTTCATTTTCCTCTCTTTATATAATCACGATTTTAAAGTAATGTTTAGGAAAAATCTTCTTTATTTATCTCTTATATAAACAAGAGTTTTTTATTCCAAAAACTATGTTCTATAAAAAGGTTATAAATTTTCTTTGAACATTATTCAAATTATTTATTAAATACTTTTTTACCAATTTTTTTATTTTTTTTAAAAAAGTTATTAATTAATCTTCATGATGTTGTTCAAATAATTCATGTTTGGATTTTACCTAAAATGCTAATAGATTATTATTTTTAACATGTATGTCATGAATGGAATTTTCCCCTATAAAGTCTATTATTTACGCTCAATATTCTTTTATATGATTTCAATGTTATTTCAAATTAAAATTACTTTAAAAAATTATGTGTTTAAAAAATAGAATTTCCATTTTCCAAAATAAGTTTTCCATGTAATTTTTTTTCCAAATAATTTCCCATATAATATGATATCCTTTAATGTTACATATGATTTATAGAGGATATTTACAAGGGATATAGTTCATATTCTTTCTTTGGATAGTTAATTTTTATTATAAAAATATGTTTACGAAACTCATTTCTCTTCTATAGGTTGTACCATGATAAACATGATTATGAACCCCTACTCATTATATATGGGTTATGCTTTGAGGAAATGATGAAATTATTATTAAACCCATATCATTTAATGGGTTGTGATATTGGGATTGTTTCATGGTCTCATAGTACATGTATATATGACTTTTATCTTTTGATGGGTGGGACCTGTATCTCCCTTAAATGCATTGGGTGATGATTAATGTTATATGAGCTCAAAAGGGTACATGGAAGGTTATTCCAAGTCTGAAAGAGAGTACACAAGAGTTTATCCCAAAACCAAAAGATGTTACATGGGAAGTTATCCCAATTACAAAAGATGTAACACTGGAGGTTATCCCAATCCTATAGTAGGTAGATGAGTGGTTATCGTAGGCCTCACATGTTATGAATGACTTGGTGGGTAGCCTTGACAAAATATTTTCTATGATTTTGTATATGTCACAATTCAATGTCTTATTAAAAAAATTATATCATGGATCATGTTCTGGTATTTTGTTATGATTAATATCTTACTAATTTCCAATATTTATCATATGACTCGAGATTATGATCTTTGATATATAGTTTATGGTTTTAAAAATGGTATGATCATGTTATCATACCCTTATGTTCTTGTCATGCTTACATACCTCCTTTATTTAACCTTAATGAGCATCTAATATCACCCTTTCTTATGTTTAATTTACCTTGGTTATGAAGAATGGTTTTATATAGGGAATATTTGTGAATAGTACAAAAGGGTATCATCTTTATGAGAGATGTTTAATACCTTTCACCAAATTATATTATTATGTACCTAGTCTCCAAAGATACAAAACTATTACTATCATCAAGAATGTGTTTGTGTAATGTATTGATTATTCATAAAAAAATATGTAATATCTATATATGAAAATCCTTGTTTTATACTAATAATTTTAGAGGATATGTTTAATTAATATTTTGAAACTAGGATTAGAAAAATTTGGTAATATCCCTAATGGAATTGATAAGGATAAGTCAAGGATGATTTAATGTTTAGGAAAATTTCTCAGAATTTTGGTAAAGGATAGAGTGAGAGGTTTCCAAGAAATTAAATCCCTATATGGATTCAATATGTGGATGTGGATCTGATATAGAGGTTCCTATTGGTTATAACTCCAAATAGGGTGCATTGATATAGACTCGATTATCAGTTGGTGCATGAAAATGGGAATTGCTTCAAACCTGGTCAGACACCCCAAAGGGATATTATTTGGAAATTCACAAACACTTTGTGAACCATTATAAATTATTAAAATAGAGGACGAATATAAATAACCTAGGATAACTCTAATTTTTCATAGAATAAAAATATGTCCTGATTTAGACGTCCTATAAGTTATTTTTCATGATTATGTGGTTCCCCACTATGATTATTATTTTTTACACTATGTTTTTTTAGTTTTAGTCAATGGATGAAAAAAAGGGAAGATGTTAATGTTGAGTGTGATGGATAATGAAATGATTTCCCTCTTGAGTAGAAAAATGATGTTGGAGATAGAATGAAAAATCACATTGTTATTCTCACACAACCTTTTCAATCCATGAGTCATGATATAATTCCAAATGAGAAAACTAAGGAATAATTTTTTATTGATTCCTTCATAAGGCAATGTACACATTCCATCAATGGAATTTTTGATCTAATAGCTGTAAATAAATGGATCCATACCATTGAAATGATATTTTTTATTCTATAGTGTTCAGAAAAAGACAAAGTCATTTTTTTTATCTACCATTTTTAAGGTTAAGTGGGTCAATATGGACTCTTATCAAGAATAAAGGGTAACATAATGAAATTGACTCTATAGATTGGCACAAGTTCAAGATCTTATTTTTCAATATTCTCTTTCTTCGTATTATTTGTATGAAGGTAGAGGAGTTTCTTTAGATAAAGTAAAAAGATAACTAATCTATTGGTACCAGGGAGGAAAGTTTTACATGACTAGTGAGGTATACTTCTAGTATTATAATCCAACCATAAAGTATGTTTGGTCGATTTTTTAGTGTATTAAATCCAAGTATCTAAAATACATTATCCATAAGAGAATTCATTAGCTATGAGGAGTTTTTTATTTTTTCTATAAAGGTGGAAATGGATGTTGGAGTTAAATATCATTCTCATGGTTTTGATTATAAGATAAAAATGGAATTCAAAGGAAAATCTAAAAACCATGGAGAGAATAAGATGGTATTTCATTTTTGATCAAAGTGCAGGAAGAATCAATAAGGAAATTATCTTAGGGAGACTAGTAAATACACTATGTGTATAAGATAATTTCAATAAGAAATAAAATGTCGAAGTGATGGGAATAAGTTATCTAGGGATGAATATAGTAATAAACTCCACATAATTCACCACCCACATTCAAGCTTTTAAAATTCATGGAATATGGGAACTATGAAAACTTGTTCCCAAATTCAAATGTTAATGATGATAATGGATGTCAAAAACCTCTTAAGTCAAGAGAAAATATGAAATCTAATGCGATCACTATTTTAGATAAGGGGTGTGATAACAAAGTGGTAATTGGGACACTTACCATCCAATCTAGAACTTCTAGTGTCCTATTTGACTCTAGATCTACACATTTTTTAATATATAAATAATTTAATAAGGGTTTCATGATTCCACCCAAACAATTAGATATATAATTAACAATGAAACCCCCTAATGGTACGATTATCACATATCGAGCCTATGATACCTATATTATTGATGTTTATGAGATTTCAGTTCCTAAAAATCATTTCTTTATTCAAATGGTTGAATTTAATATTATATTAGGCATGTATTGGATTTCTCTACATAAATCCCACAACAATTTCCAAGGAAGGAAAGTCACAATTTTTCTTCCAAACTAACCTCTCGTCATCTTTTAGTGTGACAATAAATATTAACCTTTAATGGTAATCATGATAATTTTATGTGTTTTTATTCTTATTCAAGTGGAGAATTTATCTCATATGCTTGGGGAGAAACTCAAAATTGATAATACACCTATTATGCATGTGTTTTTTTATGTCTTCCCAGAACATTGTTCTAGTCTTCCTCCAAATCAGGATGTTTACTTCTCAATAGAACTCATAATTGGTGCCAAATTAATTTCAAATAATACATATTGATTAAAACTGATTGATTTTTAGGAATTAAAAATAAAATTCTAGTAGAACCTTGATAAGGGATTAATTCAACCAAGTTTTTAACCATGGGGTGTGCCTATTATTTTTGTTAAAAATAAAGAAATATTAATGAAAATATGCATTGATTATCTAGAGATAAAGAAGATCATTATCAAGAACAAGTATCTTCTAACCTGTATTGATTTACTATTTGACCAATTATAAGAATATCAATAATTTGTTAGGTTGAAATTTATTATAGATATCATCAATTGAGCTTCAATAAAGAGGATAAACCCAATATAACATTCTATAGAATCTATGAACACTACGAATATATAGAAATTTCAATTGTATAACTAATGACCTTGTTATCTACTTGGATTTAATGAATAGAGTCCTTAGAGACTACATTGATCATTTTGTGGTTGTCATTATAGAAGATATTATTATATATTAAAAGATAAAGGAAGAGAAAAAAATATCACTTGATAATTGTACTAAATACCCTATGGAAGGGTAATCTATATGAACAATTTTTAAATTGTGAATTTTGGATAAAAAATGAATCATTTTTTGTCTCATAATCTTAGGAGAGGGTATATTGGTAGATTCATAAAAGAAAAATTCTATTGAGTGTTGGACCAGACAAATCATGGTGACCAAGATCCATATTTTTCTTGGTCTATCTAGATATTATCAATGATTTGTTATGAATTTATTAAGAATATCTAATCACTCACCATGTTAACTCAGAAGGGAGGTAAGTTCTTCTAGATAGGCATGTATGAGGAAAAATTCAAGAAATTAAAGAGAATATTAGTTAGAAAACATGTTCTTATATTATCTTATAGTGGGTAATGGTTTTTAATCTTTAGTAATGTATAAAAAAAGGTATTGGGATGTGTTCTTATGAATAATGATAGGGTCATAGCTTATACCTCATGAAAATTGATGGTTTGTGTGGAAAAGTAACCAAATCATGCTTCAGAGAAAGCAATTGAAATTTTTTCTTTAAATTTATAGAGTAATTATATTTACTTGGAAAGTTTTTATATATATACTAATCACAAAAGTTTAAATTATATATTCACACAAAATTAGTAGAATATGTGTCAGAGTATATGGTTTGACCTGATTAAATATTTTGAATGCCCAATATATTACCACAATAGGAATGAAAACAAGGTGGTAAATTATTTGGGTTGAAAGGATCATGCTTGATTTTTCATGATGAGGATAAAAAATGATCCAATACTTCTGGTTTCCCAAATAATAGATCTTGAAATCCAAAAGGGACGGAAAAGATCATACTTTTCTTAATTGAATGTTCAACAATATTTCTAAGTGAAGATTAGAGAGGTGCATAAGGAATATTTAAATCTTCAAAAGAATGTTAAAAAATATCATAAGTTTAACCTTCATCATTATGGAATGATGTGGTTTAGTAACCGTGAATGTGTTCTATCCATACTAGATTTGAAAGAGTTTCTAAAGGAAGATCATAGTTATTCATTATCTATTCAATCTAAAAGTACAAAGATGTATATGTATTTTAAATTCTATTTATTGTGGGATGGAATTAAGAGATATATTATAATGTTTTTATCTTGGTGTTCTCTATATTAGTAACTTAAGTCTGATAGACAAAAGTATAAGGGTATTTTAAATCTATTACCAATACCAGAATGAAAATGGGAGAAACTCACCATGTATTTTTTCTTTGGACCACCCAAAATGTCTTAAGGACACAATGATATATAGATTATAGTCAATCACCATAAAAATAAGAACACTTCATCATTATTAGATAATAATTCTCTCTTGATCATCATTACATAATACAATCTCAGAAAGTGTTATGGTTCCATGGGGTACAACATTTAATTGTATCTTATTGGGATATCAGGGTTACTATTAGGTATAGGTGAAGTCTTCTGTAAGATCTTGATAAAGAGTTTGTTTTCAACATTTTCTATCTTCATAGGGTAGATGGTCAGTCTGAGAAAATAATTCAAACCCCAAATGATATGCTAAGATCTTTTTCTAGGGATTTAAAAGGTTCTTAGGATCAAAACCTTTCTCACATTGAGTTTTCTTGCAAAAAAATCATTAACTCGAGCATTCAGAGGGATCCTTATGAAGACCTGTATGTAAATAAGTATAGAACACAAACATAATATAATGATGATAGAGAAATAAAACTACAAGGAACTCATCTAGTTTATAAGTTTTTAATGAAGGTTAGATCACATTGAAAACATGTAAGGATAGTAAAATATTGACTGAAATTTCATATCGGTAATCGTCACCCGATCTATAATTTGATGTTGGTAAGAGGGTATTTCTAAAAATCTCTCCATGTAAGAAAAAATTGTAGAATCATACCTAGGTAAATCAGTCCCTTTAAAATACTTGATAATATTATGATAGTAGCTTATCATGTCGATATTCCACCAATCCTTTCTCTCAAGTTCAAGATGTGTTCTTCATATGTGTCCCGAGGATATATATACTTGATCCATCATATGCAATGAACATAGAGGTTTTGCATCTCTAGTAGGATATTTAATAAGATGAACATATAGTGGTGATTCTATATCTTATGTAAAAGTTGTATGAAATAATTCCACTCACATGTTTAATGTTTTATGGCAAAACTACCAATTTGAAGAAGATATGTAGGAACTTGGAGAAATAATGAGGTTAAAGTATCTAATTTTGTTTATATTAGAGTGATGAATTTAAGTGGATAAAGTCACTTTAAAGGCGGGTAGAATATAAAACATTGAGTTTAAATGAATTTATAATTTTCAAATAAATAAAATTTCTCTAATAACTTATGTTATACGAAACACTATGTTTTTAGAAACCGTGATATATTATTAATATCATAATTTAAACACGGCTAATTTAACCTATTATTTAATAAAAATGATATTAGTAATAATAAACACATTTTAAAAATTATGTATTTCTTATATAAATAAAACATATTGATCGAAAAAATATTTAATTTTTTACAAAGTATTTATATGTTTTGAAAATACTATTTTCTGCAAAAAATAGTTAATTTATATTGGTGAACAACTGTAAAATTAATTATTGATACATTGATAAATTTAATTTCATAAAATAAAATTAATTTTTGAAATCATCAAATAGACATTATATTTGGGTTAATATTGGATATTTTTTTGAAAATATTAATTTCTATTGTGAATAGTGAAAAATACATGTTTTATTGAAAATTTCCTTTTTGTTTAATGAATATATAAGTTTAATTTTGTTTAAAAATTGAATTAAAATTAAAATTACATTAATTATATATCAATTAAAATAATTAAGTCATTATAATAATTTTCATATTTAATTTTTATATATTTTTTTAAACTTTTGAATATTTTCTCTTTTGAAAACTATATTCTCTTCATATCTACTAGTTTAATTTTAAATTATATAGTTTTTATAATTAGGTGAATGAAATATAAAAAAATGGATTTAATATTTTTAATCATTATAATTTATATTATCTAATAATTTCAACTTATTCTTTTGACCAGACTGAATAGTAAAAGTAGTAAAAAAATATTTACAGTGATTAAGGTGAAAATCTATTTATCACGGGTTAAAATAAACAGAAAAACGTTAAAAATGACTGAAAAAACATCAAAAAGAAATTTTATGTACATATACTAACCTTATATATTCTAGTTTCAATAATGTATCATTTTCTCCCCTTGAGGCATGAAACAAATGTGGGTACAGCTTTCAAAAATTACGTGTGTGTCACTAACCTCACTTATAAATGGCCACCCACAACCCTATAGTCTTCACATTTTAGAAACCCATTGTTTCATACAATACCTAAATAAATAACTTCTTTAATTCCATTATCTCATCCTATAATCCTTATTTTTTTCATAATCCCAACCTAAAGATCCTATTTGTTCAATCTAAATGAAGTTGTCTGAAGAAGAGGTAATGTCCTTGATCGATCATTTTATGTTATTTTTTTGTCCATATACTTCATTATTAATCAACTGTGATGATATTAGAACCTTATAATCATACATATTCTGATACGTTATTATGTTAACGGTATAACCTAAATCCCTCTCATCTTTCATAAAATGGGTCATCAAAATCATCATTTGTGCTTACGAAAGACTACCATTTCACGAACTAACGTTATTCATTTTCCATCAATGATTACCATGATAGGATATAATGATGTATTTATTGTTTATATATGATATTTATGATATTATTATCCATCTAAAATTATTATATCACATATAACTTCTCACTTTCTATTCTGTGGGGATACGATAATGTCGCTCTTGTGTATAGAGGACTACCGCCTCATGAAGTGATGTGATTCATTCACACTTTACATGGATGGTAATAAGGATGGGATTTATAAAAATATATTATTTTTATGATATAAAAATGATTATATAAATTTTATTATATTATTTTTCTTTCATTCATTATTTCCTTTGGTAAAATGGAAAAAATGTTCTTGTGTACGAATGACCTGTCATCTCCCTTAATGATGTATTTCATTTTCTATATTTAACATTTAGGGAACCATATAACTATATAGATAATGAATATATATGATATTTATTTAATTGGTAACACTTTTTAGATTATGGGACCATGATCAATGTTAGAGTACAATAAATAAAAAATCTAAACATACACAAAAACAAAGCAGTTTTTTGCATGAGATGTGACTTTACCATAGAATTATTAATAAATAGGTACTAAAATGTCATAAGTAAATCATATATGATATTATATACATAATTATGTTTCTTTAATATATCTATAATAATATTATATTTATAATACATTCGTTTTAAATTTTTATGAAGGAAGTTCACACATGAGGTAAGGGATTTATATTCCCTCTTTTTATTTTTGGAAGACATATGAAAAATCAACAATAATTTCTTTTCTAGGGTGTGTATAATTCCTATTTCAAATTTTAAATCATTAATTCCTTATTTTAACTATATTTCATGTTTCATTTTATGTTTTACATTATTAGGGATTACGATCTAAAAGAATACTAAAGCGGTAAGAGATTATTATATATATTTTTACTTCTGTGAGACATATTCCATATTCACTATCCATTAAAATTTATGAGGTATATATACTACCCATGAATTTATTTTATGATTATTATCCTGAAAATTATTTGGATTTACATATCTATTTGTGTACCTCTCTTTGATGGGGTTTATGGTTCAAAAGTTACCAAAGCGATAAGGGATTTTTGCCTCAATTGTTCTTCTTTGAAACATATGTTATGTTATAATTTATTTAATTCTAATGATATTTTATGTTTCATTTAATGTTTTTGTTTCATTGGTATTCTGATTCAAAGTCACCAACGTGGTAAGGGTTTTGTGATAAAGTCTCAATATTTATCAGGATTATTTTTGTTTACACTTCTGATGATGAAATATTATGATCCATATCACAGTAAAGAAATTAATTTTATTATCCTCTGGTTATTTCATGAATATATATTTTTCCCTTAATTTTTATCTCTTTATGAACTTAATATTTCAAAATAATATTTTAAGAAAAATCTACTTTTTTATCTATTTTATCAAAAACCCTTTTCTTCCAAAACCATTTTTTCAAAAAATGTTTTCAAAAATGTTTATATAATTATTAAAATTATTTGTGAAAGAACTTTTTCCCATGTTTTAGTTTTAAAAAAAATTAAAGGAATATTTAGATTGTTTTCCAAACAATCATTATTTGTATTTTTCTGAAAATGTGAAAGGAATCATTGTTTTAACCAGTAAAACAAGAAAAAAATTTACAAAAGTAATGAAATTTATTTATTTTGAATCTTAAATTATATTTTTTAAAGTTTATTTTCAAATAAAAGGATTTTAAAAAAAATATGTTTTAATTTTTTTTAATGTGGAAATTCTATTTTCAAAGAGAATCACTCTAAGTGATTTTTTTCCAAATAATTTTTTATCTTTAATGAAATCCTTTGATGTTAATTATGATTTAATGTGGATATAAACAAATTATACCATTATTATTTTCTCTATAGATTTATTTTTTATGATAAATATATTTTTATGAATCTCATTTCTATTCCATGGGTCATACTATCATAAAATTATTATGAAACCTGCTTTTTTTTACACAGGTTATGCTTTAAAAAATAGTGAAATGATTTTGAAGCCTATTTATTTTCTTGGTTATTTATGTGATGAATGTTTTATTATCTTCTGTAACATGTATGTATTATTTTTATCATTTTAATGGTGTGACCTATATCTCCATCCAATTAATTTGGTATAATGTTATATGATCTCAAAAGGGTATACTGGAGGTTATACCAAGCATAAAAGTAGTTACATGGGAGTTTATACTAATCCCAAAATAGGGTACATGAGAGGCTGTCCCAAACCTGAAATATGGTACTTGGGATTTTATCCCAGGCCCAAAGAAGGTAAAGTGGTTTTTAGAACAATCCTAACATTTTATGAATTTCCTGATGGGTATCCTTGATATAATATTTTCTTTGATTATATATATGCCACAATTCTATGTATTCTTACAATTGTATGCTCTCATGGATCGCATTCATTGATTCACTTATGATTCATGTTTTATGAATAAACAATCTTTATTCCATGTCTCAAGATAATGATATTTATATTTAGGGAATATTTATTCAGATGTAATACTCATCTTCTCAAACACTTTTGTTCATGTTATGCTTACATACCTCCCTTGTTTACTATTATTGTGAATATGAGCTTATAATTTCTTATGATTCATTTCAATAGGTTATGAAGAATGTTTTTAAGTAGGATATTTTTATTAAGATCTATAAATGGGAAGATATTTATGGGATATGTTGAATATCTTTCACTAAATTAGAAGATTGTATATGTAGTCTCTATAGAAACATAACTATTATAGTCTTTATCCATGTGTTTGTGTAACAAATTGAATATTATCCCAAAAATATGTAATATCTATGTATAAAAATCTTGGGTTTCCATAGCTAGTATTATAGGATAGTTTTAGGTAACCTTTCAAAACAAGGATGAGAAAACTTTCGTGAGATCCCATATGACATGTCTAAGGATAAGTCCAAGGATGAGTCGACCTATAGAAAAATGTCCTGAAATTTTGGTAAAGTGTATTATAACAACCCATACTTTACATACATGGTTAATACTTAAAAATTGAAGCACACTTATTACAACATATAACAAAACCAGGAAAGGACCGTATTGGTATAGAGACTTTAGAAACTGGGAAACATAAACAACTGGTTCATAAAGCATCTACTTTGCCTCCCATTTATTTCATCATATCTAGAGTCCCTTTTGGCATTTCCTACTTAATAACCTTCTTCCTGACCTGGGGAAATAAAACATACAAAAGGGTGAGCTCAAATTCTCAGTAAGGGTAAACAAAAGAAATATCAATCACATCATATACATAAGAACATAACTTTTGGAAATCTTAACCTGCAAAAGAGTTCATAATTTCATAACATGGGATAAATAATAGTAGTGAAATGTAATCCCACTAATCATAACTTAAAACATGAATCTTTTTGGAATACACACATAATCATAGAAAATCATTTCTTAGTAGTCAAGACTCATTTCCAAGACTATCTTAGTGGACAAATTCCATTTCTGAACCGAGTTCACTCCTCGTTTCAGTCTTGTTTCACTGAACCGATTTAACCTACCGTTCCAGCCATGTCAATATCACGAGATATAAAATCTTTAACCAATGAATTGGAGGGAGATATAGGTCCCACCCATCTCATAATGATACCATTATTATTGTGCCACTAAATCATAAATCATACATCATTGCATAACCCATGTAATAAAAATGGGATTCTTAAACAACATGACATCATAAAACAATTCATATAAAATAAAGGAATTCATAAAAATAATTCCATCACAACATAATCAAATCAATGTAACAATAGGGATAGAAATAGAACCCTATATTATCTTAGATGGAAAATAATTTTGATAAAACACTTGAACTCCATTCTTGAGGAAAATATCCTTTCTACTTCAAAAACATTTTCCTTTCTTAACATGTCATACAATTTTAAACTAAAATAAGTTGATTAAATATAAACTTGAAAACTTATAAAGGAATCTTCTTGGAAATAATTTTTTAAAAATCCATTCATTCCGTATAGGTTTAAAAAAACATTCTTCTCGTACTTTTGTCGGAAAAGTCAAAAAGTAACTCGTACGAAAAACGACAAAAGATTCCTTTCATATCTTTTAATAAAAACTCACCGAAGGGTAAAATTGGATTTAAACAATTGTAGGTGGATGGATATAATATTACATATTGAGGAAACATGGATGTGTATGATAAAATACACCCCAGTAAATTCCGAAGTATAAACAATCTCGGATAAAAATGAGATTGTGAAATTTTCCCTTACCTTAAGTCCGATTTTCTTAGTAAGTGTCCAAAACTCCTGTATAATGATTTAAATAATGTTATTGACTTATTAAAGAATCATAATTATTGTTATGATATCATATATGGTCATATTCATAGCTTCTTATTAGTAATATTTCATTATAACTTGTTATTTGGGTGTTTATTACTTTTTGTTCTTATGCGTGTTTTGTCGAATAAATTCTTATTCTTCACTTTAGGTTATAGATACCTCATTTCCAAAATGGTATTAGTGTAATATATATCATATTCATTCATTCAATTCATTTATATAATCATTATGCAATGAAGATCAGGTATAATGAATCGCATCACATCGTGGAGACGGTATTCCGTACGTACGCACGAGCGATGATATCGGTCCCATGATCGTGGAATTCTATTGGAGTGTATGTATAATATTTTAGAATCAATACCAATTTAAAATAATCATATATATTCATTACTTTCACCCTTATACCCATACAAATAAGGTGGTGGTGGAAAATAGATTACACCACGGCGTTGAGACGGTATTCCGTACGTACGCACGCGCGGTGATTTCATTTTCCGTAGGATGGATAAGAGGTGAATTAGGGTTGTTTCATATTTATAATAACATATCAGTATATGAGTAATACTGATGTTATTACCTCATAATTAAACAACTAAAGAAGGGGGAGAATAAGAAGAATGGAACTTGAAGAAAACGGTAGAAGGTATTACCTCTTTCACGAAGTGCCTCCTTTAAACGTTCTCTTAAGGCACTAGAGTTGGTCTTTTGATAAGACCAGTACCTCTAGTAGGTTTCTAAGGATGTGGTAAAGTTAAATGGGCAGGGGTTGGCTGAGCTTGAAGGCTCAAATTGGTGTGATAAAGAGAGGGAGGAGGTGCCCTTTTATAAGGGAGGAGAGGGGCACCTTTGGAAAGTGTGGAGATATTATTTTATTATAAACTTATCTTCGGTTTCAAAAGGTCCAAAAATCATTAAAGATGAAGATAAGATGACTCATGGTCGAAATAAAATCATCCAATCAGAATTGGACATGTTTTGGAAAATATTGTAATCATTATAATCTTATTTATTTAAATCATTTATTAATGAGGTAAATACTTCATCATTATTGTATCATAAATAATTTAATTTATTTGGTGTCTAAAAATTATAAAAAAATATCATTATGTAGGAAATATTTTTAGATTTCTAATGAATATTTATAGTCTAAATAATAATTTATATAAACCCTTATAAAAATTAATTACTAAAAGATTTTTGTTAATGTCAATTTTGTCTTTACATTAAATTAATTAATCCAAATTGTCATTGTCACTACCAAGTGACTCAATGGGGTCCCAAAATCGACCAACGGATTCCCATGGTCGGAAAATATTCATCCAATAAGTTTATGACAAGTTTCAAGGTAATTTGTAATTATTATAATATTCTTTTAACCTTGAATTACCCTATTTACCTTTAACCGTAGTAAATAAAAAAATTACCGTAGTTACTATTCATAATATCAAAAAATAAAAGTAACCTATTAACATAATTTGGACCCATGGATTCCAAAAATGGAATCCATTTTTAAAAATTCAAAACACAGAAGTTGCAGTAATTAATTTAAAATTAATCCCGTTGTTAAGCAAACGGGTTTTAAAAGTTAAAACATTGCCAAAGATTGAAATGTTTTTACCTATGAATTAAATGTAAAATTAATGCTAATGACATACATTATATTAAATGGTAAAAATATATTATATTTATACTTTAAAAACAATCAATATTATAATTTAAACATATAATTTATTGCGATGAAAAAAGTTGTTTTTAATTAAAATATAGCGTGTTTTTAAGAGATAATAACTATCAAAAGATTGACACTTGTTTTATGTCTGGTTTAAATGTGAAATTACATCCAATGAACAACATTGTATTAAATTTTAAAACTATATTCTAAATATACATTAAAACCACTCAAATTAATAATTTATCACTATTAATTATTTCAATTAAAAAAGTTGTTTTTAATTAAAATTTAGTAATTTTCACTATTCATCAGAATATGAAAGTTATCCGAAAAGTACCAAAATTTCATCCTAAGCTAATTTCGATATTCCGAATCCAAAAATGAAGTCCATTTTGAAAAATAACATTTAAAAAGTTTCAAAAAGTGGTTATTACTATTCATAACGGCTAGTTTTAATAATATTTTAATAGCATATCGTTGTTTAGTAAAACTCGGTATTGCGTACGACGCAAGCTATCGAGGAAGGCCGCAGTTACGTGTAAATCAAACCAAGATAGAGTTTTGTGTAGTGAAAGAATCCATTGATGATTTATAAAAACAAAATATTTCTCATAAAAGTCTCGGGTGTTACATTCTACCCCCCTTAAAATGAATTTCTCCCTCGAAATTCGTCACTTTGTAACAAAAAGATGAGGATACATCTTCCTAATCATATCCTCAATCTCCCATGTAGCTTCTTCTAATTGGTGGTTCCTCCATAAAACATTCACCAAGCGAGTGGTATTGTTCCGTAGGAGTTTTTCACTACGATCCAGAATCTCTATCGGCTGTTCTTCATAAGAAAGATCTTGCTCCAGCGGTACAACTTCTAAGCTGAGTATATGTGAAGGATCAGGTATGAACTTTCTCAAGAGAGATACATGGAACACATCGTGAACTTGAGAGAGATTCAGTGTAAGTTCCAATCGGTAATGTACTTTTCCAACACGATCCAGTATTTTTAAAGGACCGATATATCCAGGGCTCAACTTCCCTTTCATTCCAAACTCATGACCCTCTTCCAGGGAGATATTCGTAAGAACACTTTATCACCCACTTCAAACTCTAGGTATTTTCTTCGGTTGTTAGCATAACTTTTCTGTCGACTCTGAGCTACTCTTATGTGTTGTTTAATAGATCAGACCTTTTCTGCCATCTCATCAACAAGATCAGTTCCTAATAGCTTTCTTTCCCTAACTTCATCCCAGCAAGTTGGAGTCCTGAATTTCTTTCCATAGAGAGATTTATAAGGAGCCATCTGAATACTGGAGTGAAAGCTATTATTATAAGAAAATTCCACCAAAGGTAGGTGTTGATACCAACCACCTTTGAAATCCATAGAGAAAGCTCTCAACATATCTTCTAGAGTTTGAATTGTTCTCTCAGACTGACCGTCTGTCTGAGGATGATAAGAATTGCTGAAACTCAACTCTGTATCCAGAGTATGATGAAGACTTCGCCAGAACTTTCAGGTAAACCTTGTATCCCGATCATATATAATAGAAAGTGGTACTCCATGCAATCTTACCACTTCCTTTACATATATCCTGGCAAGCTGATCCAGAGAGAAATCCTCTCTAATAGCAATGAAGTGTGTAGACTTTGTAAGACGATCAACTATGACCCAGATAGCATTATTTCCTTTGTATGTTTTAGGAAGTCCTGTGACAAAGTCCATAGTGATGTTTTCCCATTTCCATTCGGGTATGGGTAATGGTTTTAACATCCCCTTAGACTTCTGTCTCTCAGCTTTAACTTGCTGACAAACCAAGCATCGAGACACATATTCACCAACATCTCTTTTCATGCCATCCCACCAGAAGTACTCTTTCAGGTCCCTATACATTTTCGTGCTTCCAGGATGAATAGAGAATGAAGAACTATGAGCCTCATCCAGCAGCTCCTTATTTAATTCGTGGATGGGAGGAACACAAACCCGATTCCTGAACTTTATTATCCCATCACAATCAAGGTTGAATTCAGGAATATTTATCACCTTCTTTTGTAACTCTACATCTTCTTTCTGTGCCTCTTTAATCTTCACATGTATAGATGGTTGAACATTCATTTGAGAAAGATATGATTTTCCCCCTTCCATTATAATTCCAAGATCCATCCTTTGTAAATCCATAAATATTGGATCTTTTGTGATCCTCATCATGGATAAACTGGAATGGTCTTGTCGACTTAATGCATCTTCCACCTTGTTTTCTTTCCCAGGGTGGTAATGAATTGAGCAGTCATAATCCATAATCACCTCTAACCATCTTTTTGGGCGTATATTCAGCTCCTTTTCTGTGAAAATATACTTTAAACTTTTATGATCAGTATAAATGTCACACCTTTCTCCATAAAGATAGTGCCTCCAAATCTATAATTCAAAGATTACTCCAGCTAAATCCAAATCATGAGTTGGGTAATTTTGCTCATGGATTTTCAACTGTCATGAGGCATAAGCTATCACCATATCATTTTTCATAATAACACACCCCAATCCCTTCTTGGATGCATCACTGTAGATCACAAACCTTTCTCCACTACAAGGCAGTGTGAGCACAGGTGCACTGGATAACCTTCTTTTCAAATCCTTGAAATTCTCTTCACATTCCTCTGTCCAAACAAACTTAACTCCTTTCCGAGTCAACT
Organism: Viscum album; assembly: GCA_963277665.1. Classification (NCBI taxonomy): domain Eukaryota; kingdom Viridiplantae; phylum Streptophyta; class Magnoliopsida; order Santalales; family Viscaceae; genus Viscum; species Viscum album. Next base: position 460,374,339 of record OY728135.1, read on the forward strand.
TGGTGAGTGGATTAGATAATCGCGAAAAATCTTTCACAAAACGTTGATAATATCCATCCAAACCAAGAAAAACTCGGATCTCGGTTACTGTTGTTGGCCTCGACGATCTTTTGATAACCTCTGTTTTTGCTGGATCCACAGATATCCCCTCTTTTGAGATTATGTGACCCAAAAATGCAACCTTTTGAAGCCAAAATGCACACTTGGTAAATTTGGCATAATGCTTCTCCTTTCTCAGGGTCTTCAATATAATTCTCAAGTGATATTCATGTTCTTACTTGCTCTTTGAATAGACAAGAATATCATCTATAAAGACTACCACAAATTGATCAAGATAGTCTCTAAAGACTCTATTCATCAGATCCATGAAGATAGTAGGGGCATTAGTAAGACCAAATGGCATCACTATAAATTCATAGTTTCCATACCTTGTACAGAAAGCCGTATTTGGTATATCCTCACTTTTGACCCTTAATTGATGATACCCTGAACGAAGATCAATCTTGGAAAAGTATTGAGCTCCACGTAGTTGGTCAAATAAGTCATCAATGCATGGGAGAGGATATTTGTTCCTGATAGTGATCTTGTTATATTCTCGATAATCAATGCAGAGTCTCATTGATCCATATTTCTTCTTAACAAATAGAACAGGTGCTCCCCAAGGTGACGCACTAGGGCGAACGAATCCCTTTTCAAGATTCTCTTGGTGTTGCTTCTTCAATTCCTGCAACTCAATTGGGGCCATTCTATAAGGTGTCTTTGAAATAGGTAAAGCACCTTGTATGAGTTCTATTGAAAACTCAACTTCACGATTTGGTGGAAGACCCGGCAATTCCTTCGGAAAGACATCATCAAACTCCCGTACAATGAGCATATTCTTAATCGTGAATTTCTCACCAACCATTTGAGATAAATAACCTTCATTTAGTGGAATCAAGACCCCTAAGATGGAAGAAATTTCCACTGGAAGGTTATGTTCATCCTTGCAGCGATAGACGATCATAGATTGATATGGAATATGAAATGTGACTTCCCTTATTTGGAAATTGATATGAGCTCCATATAAAGAAATCCAATCCATGCCAAGAATCACATCAAATTCCACTATAAGAAGGATCACAAGATTTGCAGGAAGCACTTTCCCACAAACATCAATCGGGGACGAATTATAAACTTTTTATGGGACTGTTGTGCCATTAGGAGTTACCACAACCAACTCAACATCTAATTGTTGAGATAATATGGTGATACCCTTAGAAAATTATTCAGAAATAAAAGAGTGGGTGTATCCAGATTCAAATAAAACATTTGCTACTTTAGAGTGGATGGTAAGTGTACCTTTCACCACATCGTTATCATACTCCACATCGCTGATAGAAATTGCATGTGACTTTCCTTTGTCTTTAGCCTTAAGAGTTTGTTGACGTCGACCATCATCATCAACCCTTGTATTTGGGCATTGATTGGCATAATGCCCCATCTCTTTGCACTTGAAACATTGAAGTGTAGTAGGTTCATTATGTGCATCCCTTCCTTTGTTTGCATCATTAGACATATTCTTCCCATCATTGCGGCATTCAAATGCCTGATGACCTTCCTTTCCACATTTGAAACATTTACTTGTCCCTTCATGACAACTCCCTCCATGTTTCTTTCCACACTTTGAGCATAAGGGAAAGCTCATCTTCTTTTCAGTGTGCTCTTTAGATTTTCCTTTGAATTCCATTTTCCTCTTCTTATCAAACCCATATGACTGATGGGTTACTCCAATCTCCATCTCAACTTTGAGAGCACATCGAACGATTTCCTCGTAGCTATTGAAGTCCCTTATGGCTAAGGCCCTTTGATGACTTGGTTTTAAGCCACTAAAGAATCGATCGATCTTACTCTCAGGTTGGATAATAATACCATAAGCGTACCTTGAAAGTCTTGTAAAATTTTCTTCATAGGTACCAACAGATTCATCATCCTTTTTCTTCATTTCAAGAAACTCTTTCTCCATCTTTGTTCGGAGAATATGAGGGAAGTACTTACTGAAAAATAAGTTCTTGAACTCATCCCATTCCATGGACTCAATTTCATCCCTTTTCCTGGTATTCTTAATAAGATTTTACCATTGATCAGCATGTCCTTCCAAACGATACACTTCTAGGATGACTTTATCATGTTCAGAACATTGAAGAACAAAAAATATCTTTTTAGTAGTACTAATCCATTGTTCAGCAACTAATTGATCAGTAGACCCGCTGAATGAAGGTGTACGCTGCCTCATGAAGGATTCAAGAGAATGTTGCTCCTTCCTTTGCTCGTTTGGAAGTCTTGCATGATTCATAGCATGAGAAATTTGTGTGATCATGGCTACAAGATTTTGTATTCCAGCTCCCATAACGTTTGGTTTCTCAGGGGGAAAATCATTGCATTGCCCGTCGCATTCCGCATTAACACGGTTCCTTCGGGTTCCAGCCATTGACTAAAACCAAAAAGAATAGTGTGAGCAACAATAATTATAATAGGAAAACCACATAATCAAGAATAAAATTTCACACTTAAGGTCTTATCCTAGGTTATTCACGGCCATTTCTAAAACACTAAGATTTTGTTCTATGCTTAGACTTATCCTTAGGGTTCTTACTAAGGCTTACATCCTAGTTTCCAAAGGTTGACTATAAATTTCCTCTGATACCAACTATAATGACCCATACTTTACATACATGGTTAATACTTCAAAATTGAAGCACACTTATTAAAAAATATAACAAAACCAGGAAAGGACCGTATAGGTATAGTGTCTTTAGAAACAAGAAAACATAAACAACTCGTTCATAAAGCATCTACTTTGCCTCCCATTTATTTCATCATATCTAGAGTCCCTTTTGGCATATCCTACTTAATAACCTTCTTCCTGATCTGGGGAAATAAAAAATACAAAATTGTGAGCTCAAATTCTCATTAAGGGTAAACAAAAGAAATATCAATCACATCATATACATAAGAATATAACTTTTGGAAATCTTAACCTGCAAAACAGATCACAATTTCATAACATGGGATAAATCATAGTAGTGAAATGTAATCCCAATAATCATAACTTAAAATATGAAACTTTGTGGCATACACACATAATCATAGAAAATCATTTCTTATTAGTCAAGACTCATTTCCAAGACTATCTTAGTGGAAAAAGTCCATTTCTGAACCGAGTTCACTCCTCGTTTCAGTCCGGTTTCACTGAACCGGTTTAACCTGCCGTTCCAGGCATGTCTATCTCATGAGATATAAAATCATTACCCAATGTATTGGAGGGAGATATAGGTCCCAACCATCTCATAATGATACCATTCTTATGTGTGCCACAAAATCATAAATCATACATCATTGCTTAACCCATGTAATAAAAATGGGATTCTTAAACAACTTGACATCATAAAACAATTCATATAAGATAAAGGAATTCCTAAAAATAATTCCATCACAACATAATCAAATCAATGTAACAATAGGGATAGAAATAGAACCCTATATTATCTTATATGGAAAATAATTTTGATAAAACACTTGAACTCCATTCTTGAAGAAAATATCCTTTCTACTTCAAAAACATTTTCCTTTCTTAACATGTCATACAATTTTAAAATAAAAGAAATTGATTAAAAATAAACTTGAAAACTTTTAAAGTAATATTCTTGGAAATAATGTTTTAAAAATCCATTCATGCCGTATAAGTTAAAAAAACATTCTTCTCGTACTTTTGTCGGAAAAGTCAAAAAGTACCTCGTACGAAAAACGACAAAAGATTCCTTTCGTATCTTTTACTAAAAACTCACCGAAGGGTAAAATTGGATTTAAACAATTGTAGGTGGATGGAAATAATATTACATATTGAGGAAACATGGAAGTGGATGATAAAATACACCCTAGTAAATTCTGAAGTATAAACAATCTCAGATAAAAATGAGATTGTGATATTTTCCCTTAACTTAGGTCTGATTTGTTTCGTAAGTGTCCGAACTTCCTGTATAATTATTTAAATAATGTTATTTACTTATTAAAGACTCATACATATTGTTATGATATCATATATGGTCATATTCTTAGCTTCTTATTAGTAATATTTCATTACTACTTGTTATTCGGGTGTTTATTACTTTTTGTTCTTATGCGTGTTTTGTCGAATAAATTCTTATTCTTCTCTTTAGGTTATAGATACCTCATTTCCAGAATGGTATTAGTGTAATATATATGATATTAATTCATTCAATTCATTTATATAATCATTATGCAATGAAGATCATGTAGAACGAATCGCATCACATCGTGGAGACGGTATTCCGTACGTACGCACGAGCGATGATATTATTCCCATGATCGTGGAATTGTATTGGAGTGTATATATATACTATTTCATAATAAATAACACTTTAAAATAATCATATATATTAATTACATTCACCCTTATACCCATCTAGGTAAGGTGGTGGTGGAAAATAGATTACACCACGGCGTGGAGACGGTATTCCGAACGTACGCACGCTCAGTGATTTCGTTTTCCGTAGGATGGATAAGAGGTGAATTATGGTTGTTTCATATTTATAATAACATATCAGTATATGAGTAATACTGATGTTATTACCTCATAATGAAACAACTAAATAAGAGGGAGTAGAAGAAGAATGGAACTTGAAGAAAACGGTAGAAGGTATTACCTCTTTCTCGAAGTGCCTCCTTTAAACATTCTCTTAAGGCACTAGAGTTGGTCTTTTGATAAGGCCAGTATCTCTAGTAGGTTTCTAAGGAAGTGGGGAAGTGAAATGGGCAGGGGTTGGACGATCTTGAAGGCTCAAATATGTGTTAGGAAGAGAGGGAGGAGGTGCCATTTTATAAGGGAGGAGAGGGGCACCTTTGGAAAGTGTGGAAATATTATTTTATTATAAACTTATCTTCGGTTTCAAAAGGTCCAAAAATCATTAAAGATGAAGATAAGATGACTCATGGTTGAAATAAAATCATCCAATCAGGATTGGACATGTTTTGGAAAATAATTTAATCATTATAATCTTATTTATTTAAATCATTTATTAATGAGGTAAATACTTCATCATTATTGTGTCATAAATAATTTAATTTATTTGGTGTCTAAAAATTATAAAACAAATATAATTATGTAGGAAATAGTTTTAGCTTTCTAATGAATATTTATAGTCGAAAATATAATTTATATAACCCCTTATAAAAATTAATTACTAAAGTATTTTTGTTAATGTCAATTTTGTCTTTACATTAAATTAATTAATCCCAATTGTCATTGTCACTACCAAGTGGCTCAATGGGGTCCCAAACTCGACCCAAGGATGCCCATGGTCGACCAATACTCATCCAATAAGGTTAGGACAAGTTTCAAGGTACTTTTGAATTATTATAATATTCTTTTAACCTTCAATTACCCTATTTACCTTTAACCTTAGTAAATAAAAAAAATTACCGTAGTTACTATTCATAATATCAAAAAATAAAAGTAACTTATTAACATAATTTAGACCCACGGATTCCAAATATGGAATCCATTTTTCAAAACTCAAAACACAGAAGTTTCAGTAATTAATTTAAAATTAATCCCGTTGTTAAGTAAACGGGTTTTAAAAGTTAAAACATTGCCAAAGATTGAAATGTTTTTACCTATGAATTAAATGTAAAATTAATGATAATGACATACATTATATTAAATGGTAAAAATATATTATATTTATACTTTAAAAACAATCAATATTATATTTTAACCATATAATGTATTGCGGTGAAAAAAGTTATTTTTAATTAAAATATAGCGTGTTTTTAAGAGATAATAACTATCAAAAGATTGACACTTGTTTTATGTCTGGTTTAAATGTGAAATTACATCCAATGAACAACATTGTATTAAATTGTAAAAATATATTCTAAATATACTTTAAAACCACTCAAATTAATAATTTATCACTATTAATTATTTTGATTAAAAAAGTTGTTTTTAATTAAAATTTAGTAATTTTCACTATTCATCAGAATATGAAAGTTATCCGAAAAGTAAAAAGATTTCATCTTAAGCTAATTTTGATATTCCGAATCCAAAAATGAATTCCATTTTGAAAAATAAAATTTACAGAATTTCAAAACGTGGTTATTACTATTCATAACGGCTAGTTTTAATAATATTTTAATAGCATATCGTTGTTTTGGGAAACTCGGTATTGCGTACGCCGCAAGCTATCGAGGAAGGTCGTGGTTGCGTGTAAAGAAAACCAAGCTAGTGTTGTGTGTAGTGAAAGATTCCTTTGATGATTTATAAAAACAAAATATTTCTCATAAAAGTCTCGGGTGTTACATTCTATCCCCCTTAAAATGAATTTCGACCTCGTAATTCATCACTTTATAACAAAAAGATGAGGATACCTCTCCCTCATCATATCCTCAAGCTCCCATGTAGCTCCTTCTAATTGGTGGGTCCTCCATAAAACTTTCACCAAGCGAGTGGTCTTGTTCCGTAGGACTTTTTCACTATGATCCAGAATCCCTATCGGATGTTCTTCATAAGAAAGATCTTGCTCCAGCGGTACAACTTCTGAGTTGAGTACTTGTGAAGGATCAGGTATGTACTTTATCAGGAGAGATACATGGAACACATCGTGAACTTGAGAGATATTCTATGGAAGCGCCAATCGGTAAGCTACCTTTCCAACACGATCCTGTATTTCGAAAGGACCGATATATCTAGGGCTCAACTTCCCCTTATTTCCAAATCTCATGACCCTCTTCCAGGGAGATATTCGTAAGAACACATTATCACCCACTTCAAACTCTAGGTCTTTTCTTTGGTTGTCAGCATAACTTTTCTGTCGACTCTGAGCTGCTCTTATGTGTTGTTGAATAGATCAGACCTTTTCTTCCATCTCATCAACAAGATCAGGTCCTAATAGCTTTCTTTCCCCAACTTCATCCCATCAAGTTGGAGTCCTGCATTTATTTCCATAGAGAGCTTCATAAGGAGCCATCTGAATACTGGAGTGAAATATTTTATTATAAGAAAATTCCACCAAAGTTAGGTGTTGATCCCAACCTCCTTTGAAATCCATAGAGCAAGCTCTCAACATATCTTCTAGAGTTTGAATTGTTCTCTCAGACTGACCGTCTGTCTGAGGATGATAAGTAGTGCTGAAACTCAACTCTGTATCCAGAGTATACTAAAGACTTCGCCAAAACATTGAGGTAAACCTCGGATCCCGATAAGATATAATAGAAAGTGGTACTCCATGCAATCTTACCACTTCCTTTACATATATCCTGGAAAGCTGATCCAGAGAGAAATTCTCTCTAATAGCAATGAAGTGTGCAGACTTTGTAAGACGATCAACTATGACCCAGATTGCATTATTGCCTTTCGATGTTTTAGGAAGTCCTGTGACAAAGTCCATAGTGATGTTTTCCCATTTCCATTCGGGTATGGGTAATGGTTGTAACATCCCCTTAGACTTCTGTATCTCAGCTTTAACTTGCTGACAAACCAAGCATCGAGAGGCATATTCAGCAACATCTCTTTTAATGCCATCCCACCGGAAGTACTCTTTCAGGTCCCTATACATCTTCGTGCTTCCATGATGAATAGAGAATGAAGAACTATGAGCCTCATCCAGCAGCTCCTTCTTTAATTCAGGGATGAGAGGAACACAAACCTGATTCCTGAACTTTATTATCCCATCACAATCAAGGTTGAATTTAGGAATATTTCTCACCTTCTTTGGTAACTCAACATATTCTTTCTGCACCTTTTTAATCTTCACATGTATAGATGGTTGAACATTCATTTGAGAATGATATGATTTTCCCCTTCCACTATAATTACAAGATCCATCCTTTGTAAATCCATAAATATTGGATCTTTTGTGATCCTTATCATAGATAAACTGGCATGGTCTTGTCGACTTAATGCATCTTCCACCTTGTTTTCTTTCCCAGGGTGGTAATGAATTGAGCATTCGTAATCCTTAATAAACTCTAACCATCTTCATTGGCACATATTCTTCTCCTTTTGTGTGAAAATATACTTTAAAATTTTATGATCAATATAAATGTCACACCTTTCTCCATAAAGATAATGCCTCCAAATCTTTAATGCAAAGATTACCGCAGCTAACTCCAAATCATGAGTTGGGTAATTTTGTTCATTGATTTTCAACTGTCGTGAGGCATAAGCTATCACCATATCATTTTGCATAAGAACACACCCCAATCCCTTCTTGGATGCATCACTGTAGATCACAAACCTTTCTCCACTACAAGGCAGTGTGAGCACAGGTGCACTGGATAACCTTCTTTTCAACTCCTTGAAATTCTCTTCACATTACTCTGTCCAAACAAACTTAACTCCTTTCCGAGTCAACTTGGTGAGTGGATTAGATAATCGTGAAAAATCTTTCACAAAATGTCGATAATATCCAGCCAAACCAAGAAAACATCGGATCTCGGTTACTGTTGTTGGTCTCGACTATCTTTCGATAACCTCTGTTTTTGCTGGATCCACAAATATCCCCTCTTTTGAGATTATGTGACCCAAAAATGAAACCTTTTGAAGCCAAAATTCACACTTGGTAAATTTGGAATGAAGCTTCTCCTTTCTCAGGGTCTTCAATATAATTCTCAATTGATCTTCATGTTCTTCCTTACTCTTTGAATAGACAAGAATATCATCTATAAAGACTACCAAAAATTGATCAAGATAGTCTCTAAAGACTCTATTCATTAGATCCATGAAGATCGCAGGGGCATTAGTAAGACCAAATGGAATCACTATAAATTCATAGTGTCCATACCTTGTACGGAAATCCATCTTTGGTATATCCTCCCTTTTGACCCTTAATTGATGATACCCTGAACGAAGATCAATCTTGGAAAATTATTGAGCTCCACGTAGTTGGTCAAATAAGTCATCAATGCATGGGAGAGGATATTTTTTCTTGATAGTGATCTTGTTAAGTTCTCGATAATCAATGCAGAGTCTCATTGATCCATCATTCTTCTTAACAAATAGAACAGGTGCTCCCCAAGGTGACGCACTAGGGCGTATGAATCCCTTATCAAGATTCTCTTGGAGTTGCTTCTTCAATTCCTGCAACTCAATTGGGGCCATTCTATAAGGTGTCTTTGAAATAGGTAAAGCTCCTGGTATGAGTTCAATTGAAAGCTCCAATTCACGATTTGGTGGAAGACCCGGCAATTCCTTCGGAAAGACATCATCAAACTCCCGTACAATGGGCATATTCTTAATCGTGAGTTTCTCCCCAACCATTTGTGATAAATAACCTTCACTTAGTGGAATCAAGACCCATAAGATGGAAGAAATTTCTACTAGAAGGTTATGTTCATCCTTGCATCGATAGACGATCATAGATTGATCTGGAATATGAAATGTGACTTCCCTTCTTTGGAAATTGATATGAGATCCATATAAAGAAAGACAATCCATGCCAAAAATCACATCAAATTCCACTATAGGAAGGATCAAAAGATTTGCAGGAAGCACATTCCCACAAACATCAATCAGGGAAGAATTATAAACTTTTGATGCGACTGTTGTGCCATTAGGAGCTGTCACATCCAACTCAACATCTAATTGTTGAGGTAATACAGTGATACCCTTAGAAAATTATTTAGAAATAAAAGATTGGGTGGATCCAGAATCAAATAAAACATTTTCTACTTTAGAGTGGATGGTAAGAGTACCTTTCACCACATCATTATCATACTCCACATCACTGATAGAAATTGCATGTGACTCTCATTTGTCTTTAGCCATAAGAGTTTGTTGACATCGACCATCATCATCAACGCTTGGATTTGGGCATTGATTGGAATAATGCCCCATATCCTTGCACTTGAAACATTGAAGTGTAGTAGGTTCATTCTGTGCATCCCTTCTTTTGTTTGCATCATTAGACATCTTCTTCCCATCATTGCAACATTCAAATGCCCGATGACCTTCCTTTCCACATTTGAAACATTTACTTGTCCCTCTAAGACAACTCCCTCCATTTTTCTTTCCACACTTTGAGCATAAGGGAAAACTCATCTTCTTTTCAGTGTGCTCTTTAGATTTCCCTTTGAATTCCATTTTCCTCTTCTTATCAAATCCATATGACTGATGGGTTACTCCAATCTCCATCTCAACCTTGAGAGCACATCGAACAATTTCCTCATAGCTATTGAAGTCCCTTATGGATAAGGACCTTAGAAGACTTGGTTTTAAGCCACTAAAGAATCGATCGATCTTACTCTCCGGTTGGATAATATTACCAGAATCGTACCTTGCAAGTCTTGTAAAATTTGCTTCATAGGTACCAACAGATTCATAATCCTTTTGCTTCAGTTCAAGAAACTATTTCTCCATATTTGTTCGGAGAATACGAGGGAAGTACTTATTGAAAAATAAGGTCTTGAACTCGTCCCATTCCATGGACTCAATTTAATCCATTTTCCTCGTATTCTTAAAAAGATTCCACCATTGATCAGCATATCCTTCCAAACAATACACTTCTAGGATGACTTTATCATGTTCAGAACATTGAAGAACTGAAAATATCTTTTCAGTAGTACTAATCCATTGTTCAGCAACTAATGGATCAGTAGACCTGCTGAATGAAGTTGGACGCTGCCTCATGAAGGATTCAACAGAATGTTGCTCCTTCCTTTGCTAGTTTGGAAGTCCTGCATGATTTATAGCTGGAGAATGTTGTGTGAGCATGGAAACAAGATTTTGCATTCCAGCTCCCATAACGTTTGGTTGCTCAGGGGAAAAATCATTGTATTGCCCGTCACATTCCGCATTAACACGGTTCCTTTGGGTTCCAGCCATTGACTAAAACCAAGAAGAATAGTGTGAGCAACACTAATTATAATAGGAAAACCACATAATCAAGAATAAAATTTCACACTTAAGGTCTTATCCTAGGTTATTCATGGCTATTTCTAAAACACTAAGATTGTGTTCTATGCTTAGACTTATCCTTAGGGTTCTTACTAAGGCTTCCACATCCTAGTTTCCAAAGGTTGACTATACCTTTCCTCTGATACCAACTATAACGACCCATACATTACATACATGGTTAATACTTCAAAATTGAAGCACACTTATTACAACATATAACAAAACCAGGAAAGGACCGTATATGTATAGAGTCTTTAGAGACTGGGAAACATAAACAACTGGTTCATAAAGAATCTACTTTTCCTCCCGTTTATTTTATCATATCTAGAGTCCCTTTTGGAATATCCTACTTAATAACCTTCTTCCTGAACTAGGGAAATAAAACATACAAAAGGGTGAGCTCAAATGCTCAGTAAGGGTAAACAAAAGAAATATCAATCACATCATATACATAAGAACATAACTTTTTAGAAATATTAACCTACAAAAGAGATCATAATTTCATAACATGGGATAAATCATAGTAGTGAAATGCAATCCCAATAATCATAACTTAAAACATGAAACTTTGTGGAATACACACATAATCATAGAAAATCATTTCTTAGTAGTCAAGACTCATTGCCAAGACAATCTTAGTGGATAATGTCCATTTCTGAACCGAGTTCACTCCTCATTTCAGTCCTGTTTCACTGAACCGGTTTAACCTGCCGTTCCAGCCATGTCTATCTCATGAGATACAAAATATTTACCCAATGCATTGGAGGGAGATATAGGTCCCACCCATCTCATAATTATACCATTCTTATGTGTGCCATAAAATCATAAATCATACATCATTGCATAACCCATGTAATAAAAATGGGATTCTTAAACAACATGACATCATAAAACAATTCATATAAGATAAAGGAATTCATAAAAATAATTTCATCACAACATAATCAAATCAATGTAACAATAGGGATAGAAATAGAACCCTATATTATGTTAGATGGAAAATAATTTTGATAAAACACTTGAACTCCATTCTTGAGGAAGATATCCTTTCTACTTCAAAAACATTTTACTTTCTTAACATGTCATACAATTTTAAAATATAAGAAGTTGATTAAAAATAAACATGAAAACTTGTAAAGGAAAATTCTTGGAAATAATGTTTTAAAAATCCATTCATGTCGTATAAGTTAAAAAAAATTCTTCTTGTACTTTTGTCCGAAAAGGCAAAAAGTACCTCGTACGAAAAACGACAAAAGATTCCTTTCATATCTATTATTAAAACTCACCTAAGGGTAAAATTGGATTTAAACAATTGTAGGTGGATGGAAATAATATTACATATTGAGGAAACATGGATGTGGATGATAAAATACACCCCAGTAAATTCCGAAGCATAAACAATCTCGGATAAAAATGAGATTGTGATATTTTCCCTTACCTTAGGTCCGATTTGCTTCGTAAGTGTCCGAAACTCCTGTATAATGATTTAAATAATGTTATTGACTTATTCAAGAATCATAATTATTGTTATGATATCATATATGGTCATATTCTTAGCTTCTTATTAGTAATATTTCATTACTACTTGTTATTCGGGTGTTTATTACTTTTTGTTCTTATGCATGTTTTGTCGAATAAATTCTTATTCTTATCTTTAGGTTATAGATACATCATTTCCAGAATGGTATTAGTTTAATATATATCATATTTATTCATTCAATGCATTTATATAATCATTATGCAAAGAAGATCACGTAGAACGAATCACATCACATCCTGGAGACGGTATTCCGTACGTACGCACGAGCGATGATATCGGTCCCATGATCGTGGAATTGTATTGGAGTGTATGTATACCATTTCAGAATCAATACCAATTTAAAATAATCATATATATTCATTACTTTCACCCTTATACCCATCCAAGTAAGGTGGTGGGGGGAAATAGTTTACACCACGGCGTGGAGACGGTATTCCGTACGTACGCACACGCGGTGATTTAGTTTTCGGTATGATGGATAATCGGTGAATTAGGGTTGTTTCATATTTATAATAACATATCAGTATATGAGTAATACTGATGTTATTACCTCATAATTAAACAACTAAAGAAGAGGGAGTAGAAGAAGAATGGAACTTGAAGAAAACGGTAGAAGGTATTACCTCTTTCTCAAAGTGCCTCCTTTAAACTTTCTCTTAAGGCACTAGAGTTGGTCTTTTGATAAGACCAGTACCTCTAGTAGGTTTATAAGGAAGTGGGGAAGTGAAATGGGCAGGGGTTGGATGAGATTGAAGGCTCAAATTGGTGTGAGGAAGAGAGGGAGGTGGTGCCCTTTTATAAGTGAGGAGAGGGGCACCTTTGGAAAGTGTGGAAATATTATTTTATTTTAAACTTATCTTTGGTTTCAAAAGGTCCAAAAATCATTAGAGATGAAGCTAAGATGACTCATGGTTAAAATAAAATCATCCAATCAGAATTGGACATGTTTTGGAAAATATTATAATCATTATAATTTTATTTATTTAAATAATTTATTAATGAGGTAAATACTTCACCATTATTGTGTCATAAATAATTTAATTTATTTGGTGTCTAAAAATTATAAAAAAAGTATCATTATTTAGGAAATCCTTTTAGAGTTATAAGGAATATTTATAGTCTAAAATATAATTTATATAACCCCTTATAAAAATTAATTACTAAAATATTTTTGTTAATGTCAATTTTGTCTTTACATTAAATTAATTAATCCAAATTGTCATTGTCACTACCAAGTGGCTCAATGGGGTCCCAAAATCTACCTAAGGATGCCCATGGTCGGGCAATACTCATCCAATAATGTTAGGACAAGTTTCAAGGTAATTTTGAATTATTATAATATTCTTTTAACCTTGAATTACCCTATTTACCTTTAACCGTAGTAAATAAAAACCATTACCGTAGTTACTATTCATAATTTCAAAAAATAAAAGTAACCTATTAACATAATTTAAACCCACTGATTCCAAATATGGAATCCATTTTTCAAAATTCAAAACACAGAAGTTGCATTAGTTAGTTTAAAATTAATTCCATTGTTAAGAAAACAGGTTTTAAAAGTTAAAACATTGTCAAAGATTGAAATGTTTTTACCTATGAATTCAATGTAAAATTAATACTAATGACATACATTATATTAAATGGTAAAAATATATTATATTTATACTTTAAAAAAAATCAATATTATAATTTAACCATATAAATTATTGCGATAAAAAAAGTTGTTTTTAATTAAAATATAGCGTGTTTTTAAGAGATAATAACTATCAAAAGTTTGACACTTGTTTTATGTCTAGTTTAAATGTGAAATTACATCCAATGAACAACATTGTATTAAATTGTAAAAATATATTCTAAATGTACTTTAAAACCACTCAAATTAATAATTTATCACTATTAATTATTTTGATTAAAAAAATTGTTTTTATTTAAAATTTAGTAATTTTCACTATTCATCAGAATATGAAAGTTATCCGAAAAGTACCAAAATTTCATCCTAAGATAATTTCGATATTCCGAATCCAAAAATGAAGTCTATTTTGAAAAATAAAATTTAAAAAATTTCAAAAATTTGTTATTACTATTCATAACGGCTAGTTTTAATGATATTTTAATAGCATATCGTTGTTTAGTGAAACTCGGTATTGCGTACGACGCAAGCTATCGAGGAAGGCCGCAGTTACGTGTAAATAAAACCAAACTAGTTTTGTGTGTAGTGAAACATTCCTTTGATGATTTATAAAAACAAAATATTTCTCATAAAAGTCTCGGGTCTTACAGGTATAGTGAGTGGCTTCCAAGAAAATAAATCCCTATCTATATACTATAAGTGGATGTGGATCCATCATAGATTAATCTAAGGGTTATAACTCAAAAAAAGTGTGCATTAATCATGAATAAATCATCACTTAGTTCTTTAAAATGGTCATGGAAGAATACCTCATTTGACACTCCTGGGGGATATTATTTGAAGATTCATAGACTCTAAATAATAATGAATAATTTAAATAGATTATAACTATAAATTATCTAGTATAAAACTAATATTTCATATATTGAAAATATGTTTTTATGATTTAGACATCTACTGAGTGATTTTTCATGATTATGTGGTTCCACGATATGATTATTATTTCTTAAACTATGTTTTTTTGTTTTTTTAAATGGATGAAAACCAAATGAACCAAGTTAATGATGTGTGTGATTTAAATTACAATTATTTTCCTCCTAATCATGCAAACATTATGGGATATAGAAATAAAAATATTATTTCTATGCTCACGTAACTTTCTCACTCTATGAATCATGTTGGAATTCAAAACGAGAAAATATTTGTGCAAAATTCTATTGCATAATTCCTAAGAAAACATTCACCTTTTTTTAATTGAATTTGGTTATCCAATATTTTCTATAAAATGAATATGTATCACTAAAATATATTTTCCATTTTCAGTAGTTTAGAACATGAAAAAATTATTTTTTATTTCTTCCATTTGGAAGGTGAAGTGGATTAATGGTTGACTCTTATCAAGAATACAAGGGAACATGATGAAATTAACTCCATGGATTGGGATGAGTTCAAGAACATATTTTTCAATAATTAATTTCATCATATTATAAATACAAATATGGATACAATGTTGTTTGTGCTAAATCCAAACGATGATGAATCTATTACTACATAGGAGTACAATTTTATAGGACTCGAAAGGTACAATTATGGTATTATCATGAAACCTAAACATAAGTCAAATGGAATATTTAGTAGAATAAAAACAAGTCTTCTAAGGGTGTTTTCCATAAGATACATTATTATTAATGAAGAGATGGTTTGATGTGATATCAAGGTGGAAATAGAGGTTTTATTTACATATCTATATCATGATTTTGATAAAATGTGAAAATGGAATTCAATGTTAAATCTAAAAAACTTGGAGAGAAGAATATGAAAATTCTTTTATGGAAAATGTTTGTGAAGAATCATGGAGGAATTTTTCCTAATTGTTCTAGTTAATTTTTATGTATGAAAGGTAAGGTCCCCGGGAAGTTGATTTCCAAAGTGACGGGAAGAAGTTTGCTAATTATGAAAACAGAGAGAAATCTCCATGAAATTCACCACACACAATCATGTGTCTCAAATACAAGGTTTGTGGGAACTATGATAACCAGTTTCCTAATATGAAGGTTAATTATGTTGATAAACATTAGAAACATCTTATGTCAATAGATATGGGAAAATCTCATAAGATTACTATTTCTGAAGAGGGTTACGATAACAACATGGTGAAAGGTACACCTACCATCCACACTAGAACAAATAATGTCTTATCAGACTCTATATATACCCATTAATTCATATATAAATAATTTTATAAGGGTGTTAGTATTCCACCCAAATTATTAGATTTATAATTAGTAATGAAATCCCCTAATGGTAATATCATCGCATCTCAAGTCTATGATTCTTCTCTGGTTGATGTTTGTGATAATGTGCTTCCTATAATAATTTCATTCTTCATATGGTTGAATTTGATGTTATCTTAATAATGGATTGGATTTCTCAACATAAATCCCAAATCAATATCAATGTACGTAAAGACACATTTGATATTAAAAACCAACCTATAATCCTCTTTTAATGTGAAAATAATTATGAACATCTAATGGAAATCAGATCTATTGAATGGGTTTTGGTTCCAATTAAAGTGGTGTGATTAACTCATATGGTTGGAAAGAAACTCAACATTAATGATACTCATATTTTTTGGAGTTATTTAATGTATGTACAAAATATTTTACTAAGATTACACTATTAGATAATTTGAGTTCTCAATATAATTCATACTTAGTGCCACACCGATTTCGTAGACTCATTATAGAACCACCCGGATGGTGTTTTAGGAATTGAAAATGAAACTACATGAGAACCTTGACATGGGAATCATTCATCCATGTGTGTCACCTTATGTTTCACCTATTATTTTGGTTAAAAATAAAGTTTTATCTATGTAACTATGCATTGATTATCATGATCTGAACAAGATCATGATCAATAACATGTATCCCTTAACATATATTGATCACTTATTTTCTCAACTGCATGGATATCAACAAATTTCCAAGATTTAACTTCATTCTGGATATCATTAATTATGGTAAAGAAGGAGGCTATACCCAATACATTATTCTATAAAGGTTATGGAATCTATGAAAATATGGATATTTCATTTGGTTTTACTAATTCCTCTTCTATATTAATGGATTTAAATTTTAGAGTTTTATATGTTTCCTTAATAATTTTTTGGTAGACATTACAAAATAAATTCTTATCTATTCAAAGATCAAGGAAGAGCATGAATAACACTTGAAAATTTTACTAAAGACCCTAAAGAATGAGAAAATTTATTAACAATTTACAAATTATGAATTTTGGATAAAAAAGGTTTCATTTTTGGGTCATATAATCTCAATAGATGGCATATTGGTAGATCCATCAATGACATAGCCTATTTAGTTTTATCACAAACCAAACACGGTAATAGTGACTGTAGTTTTTTTAGCTAGATATTATATATAGTTTGTTTAAAAGTTCTCATTACTGTTTAATCAACCTAACCAGTTAACAAGAAATGGAGATAAGTTCTTCTAGACATATGAATGTGAGTAAATGTTTAAGGAACTAAAAAAAATATTATTCAATGAACTTATACTTACATTAACCTATAGTAAAAAAGGGTTTGTAATCTATAGAAATGAATACAATAATGAATTGGGATGTGTTATTTTGAAAATTGAAATGGTTATATATCATATCTCACAAAAATTGATAGATCATTATAAAAATTACCCAACTCGTGATTTAGAGTTAGAAATATTAATTTTCATTAATGATATAGAGGGATTATGTTTATAGAGAAAATTTTGATATATATAATGATCACAAATGTTTGAAGTATATATTCACACATAACGAGTTAAATATGAATCAGATAAGATGGATATAAAATATTAAAGATTAAGACTTCATAACACATTACCACCTAGTGAATGTAAACAAGGTGGATGATGCTTTGAGATAAAAGGATCATGTTAGATTATCCATGATGATGATAAAAAAATGTCCAATATTTATCGATTTGAAAATGATGTTTTTGTAAATTTTGAAGGAAGGATAGAAATATTATTTATCATAATTGAATGTTCAACCATATTTCCATGTAAATATTAAAGATGTGAAGAAGGAAGATTTTGATATGAAAAAAGTAGGTTAGAAATATTTGTGATTTTAACCATGATCATGATGGAATGATGAGGTTTAAGAATAATGTATATGCTCTATCCATACCAGATTAGAAGAAGGATCTGTTAGAGGAGTCACATAGTTTTTCATTCCCTTTCCTCCTGGATGTATGAAGATGTATCGATATTTGAAAGAGTATTTTTGGTGAGATTTCAGGAAGAAAGATATCAAAAAATTTATTTCTCAGTGCTTATTATTTCAAAAAGATAATGTCAAGATTAAAAAGTATAAGGAGATATTATATATATTAATCATACGAGAATAGAAATAGGAAAACATCACCATGAATTTTCTGATATAACTCATCAAAATGTATAAAGGGAATAATATAATATAGGTTGTAATCAAACATGTTACATAGTAAGAACACTTTATTGGTTTTAAAGAAGATATATCATTTGACCAAATTGTCATAACACACATTAATAAAGTGGTAAGGTTTTATGGGGTACCACATTCAATTGTATCTAATCGAGATATTAATTTTACATCAATGTTTTTGATATTTAATTAGAAATAACTTTATACAGATTTGATTGTCAGAAATATGTATCATCCTCAGATAGATGGATATCCTTGGAGAAAAATTCAAACCCTAGAGTAAATGCTAAGATGTTGTTCTATGGATTTCAAAGGTTTTTGTGATCAACTCAATCCTCAAGTTGAATTTTCTTGAAATCAATATATATAAATCAATAATTTATTTGGATTATTTTGAATCCATTTACAGAAATAAGTGTACAAATCCAACATACTATAACGAAGATTCAAAAACAAAGCTATTGGGACCTAGGAAAGTCGATGATATGGTAAAAATGATAGAGAAATTCATCAACACATAAGGATTACCAAAACATTATAGAAATTTTATACTGATAATCACCAATGAGGATTACAATTTTATGTTGGGGAGAAGGAATTTCAAAGAATATATTTTTGGATTAAATAATAACTGACTAAGCCCTAGTTATATTGTTCTCATATAAATACTTTATTTTATTGGGGTAGTATTTTATTATGTGGTGCTCCCACCGAACCTCTATCAAGTTCAAGATGTGTTCCATGTACCTCTTATAAAAAATTACACACCTGATCATTCACATTTATAGAACTTAGAGGCCATATCTCTAGATTTGGTTTTTTATTATGAGGAATTTTTAATGGAGATTATGGATAACCCAATTAAGTTTTTTCAAAATAGGACCACTTTTCAGGTCAATGTTTTGTGACAAACAACCAGTTTTAAGAAGCTATGTGGGAACCTGAGGAAATGATGAGGAATAAGCATCATCATTTGATTATATCAAGGTGATGAATTTATAGTGAAAATCATTTTAATGGGGTATAATGTAACACCTCGAGAATTTATGAAATTATTTTTTTCGAATATGTTAAATTTATTTTATAGCTAGTGTTTCATACAACGCTTAGTTTTAACAAACGTTGATATATTATTATTATTATTATTTTATCATGACCATTATAACCTAGTCTAAACATAATTATATGAATAGAAATAAGTAATATTTAAATATTATTGATAGTGGTTTTATATAAATAAAACTTATTGATAAAAAATACTTAATTTTCTATAAAGTAATTATATGTATCGAAAATATATTTTCTACAAAAATTATTCATTTTTGTAAAAAATAATAAAATTATATTCTGAAACTTTTATAAAATAAACTTTATACAATAAAATTTATTTTTTTAAATTATAATTTCAAAAATATCTTAGGTTTAGTTTTTGTGATTTTTATGAAAAGATAAATTTTTCAGTGAATAGTGAAAAATATTGGTTTTTAATGAAAACTACCTTTTCATTTATGAAATTTATAAGGGCTGATTTTTTATCTAAACAGGAAAATAATTAAAATTAAATCAAATATATAGGATTTAATCTAATTTATTTTTTTATAAACAATTTCATA
Source organism: Viscum album (assembly GCA_963277665.1). Lineage (NCBI taxonomy): Eukaryota > Viridiplantae > Streptophyta > Magnoliopsida > Santalales > Viscaceae > Viscum > Viscum album. Next base: position 460,394,564 of record OY728135.1, read on the forward strand.
TGGAATTTTGATATAAAAACTTTTGAATCTTTCGAATAATTTCATTTTGGAAAATGGATTTCTCATCGCATCTATGGGTTTCAGTTTAAATTAAATATTGACACTTATATGAATGGAATAGGAAAAAATGTATTTAATATTTTTATCATCATATTTTATATTATATAATACGTTCAACTTACTTTTGGACCAAAATAAATATTAAAAAGAGTAAAAAAATATTTACCATGGTCAAGGTGAAAACGGATTTACCGAGGGTTAACCTAAAAAGATACGAGTTAAAAATAACCCAAAAAATTTAAAAACCCCATTTAATGGAATTAGTTTTACCTAATAACTTCTAGTATCTATAATGACCCATTTCATATCCTTTTGTCCTGATAAAAACATAGGTACACTTTTTTATTTTCTAATATTATAAGTGTGTGAATCACCTCACTTCTAAAAGGTTGTCCCAAATATTATAATATTTACACTTTAAAAACCAAATGTTTAAGAAAATACCTACCCAAATAATTTCTTTAATTCACTCCTCTCATCCTATAATCCTTATTTTTGTTATAAATCCTACCTAATAATCTTTTTTGCTGAAAACTAAAAGAAGTTTTCTAAAGAAGATGTAGTGTCCCTAATTAAGTGTTTTGTTTCATTTCTTCATAAACGTCTATATTTAACCATGAATATATTATTAAATAAGTGTATTTAATATAATAATATTTTATTATATTAATTTAATAACCTAAATCCTTCTCATCTTCCATCAAATGGATCACAAAATCATCATTCTTGAGTACAACTGATTACCACCTCGCGAACCGATGTTATTCATTTCCCATAACCACCTACCACTGATGGATAAAATGATTGATTTATTATTTATATAATATATTTATTATATTATTAGTATTATAGAATTATTATATCACATATAACTTCATTCATTCCATTCTTTGAGAATAAGATAATGTCGCTCATGAGTACTATGAACTACTGCCTTGTGAAGCGATGTGATTCGTTCATTCTATACATGGAAGATAATAGGGATGGGTTTAATTGAAATATTTGATATATATATATATATATATAATAAAATTATTTAATAATGTTAATATATTATTTATTTTCCATTATTTATTTTCTTTTGGAAAATGGAAACAATGTTTATGCATACATACAGCACACCGTCTTCATGAACGACATGTTTCATATTTTATCTCTGTATTTTATGGATCACTCTAAGTATATGTATACTGAATATATATTATATTTATATCATGGTTAAAATTATGGATATGATTTATCCTTGATCAAATAAATTGTACCAAAAATATTAAATCAAATCATACATGAAGAACAAAGTAGTTATTTCCAAAAATGTGACTTTAACAAGAAATTATAAATAAACTATTAATACAATGCTATATGTGAGAAATATATATATTTATGTATATATTTATGTATGGTTATGTAATATATTTACACTAATTTTATATTTTATATACCATATTTTTAAATTTTTATGATGGAAGTTGACACATAGGGTAAGGTATTTCTAGTCTCTCTTTTCATTATGGGAGTCATATGCAAATTCAGCACTCATTTATTTTGTGTGGTGTATATACTACCACGTTCACATGTTATATCATGAATAACATAATTTTTATTAAATTTAAATTTTCATTTTATTTTATTTTTTTATTATGGATTATAATCCAAAAGATTACTAAAGAGGTTGGGATTTTCATCTCACTTTTCAATTTTTCTAGATACATTCCATATTCACCACCTATTTATTTTATGTTGTGTATATACTTCTCATATAACAACCCTGCTTTTTATTACACACATAAACATGATTTAATCCATAAACTCTACACTTGATACAACATGGAAGATCAAGAGGTCTAGTGTCTTTGGGGCTTAGAAACATTACATAACAACTTAAAATATAAAACACACAAAATCTTTATTGAAAACTTCCTTCACATAACCACTATATTCCCACATACATAGCATTGCATTGGATAACCTGAGGGAATACATGTGAAAATGGGGAGCTATAAATCTTAACAAGGGGGTAAACAAGGCATAACATGAAGAATACAATATATTTTAGGTAATAGTAGTATCAATAGATCATAAAAGAACATGAACATAAAGTCATGATATAGAATGATTATCCTAACATGGAAATGTGGAAATAACACTTAACATTGAATTAGCTTGAGCCAAAGCTCATTACACATGCATTATGAGTACACCCTCATTGAACATGAATTAGCATGAGTAAATCCTCATTGAACTTGAATTATCATTAGTAAATCCTCATTTCATTTGACGTATCATGATACTAATCTCTACCCAATGCATTGGAGCACTATCGGGGTACACCCTTCTTAAACATTTCATTTCATGCCTAAGTGTGCCACATGAATCATAAAACATGGATTCATTAAGAATTTTCATTTATTCCACTATAAAGGATTTAGAATTCATACATGAAACTCAATAATCAATATGTAAATGTGAGTAAAGGTGAATACCCTTGATAGATAAATGTTCATGGTATTCACTACACAATGACTTTGGCTTGGAAAAAAGTGGTGAAATATTGATAGCTTAACGACGTGGAATAAGAATTCATAAAAATTGTTGATGATAGAGAAAGGGGTGTCTCATAATATGTACATGAAATGGACAGTAAGGGGTTCATATAGATACATGTCCCAAAATAAGTAATGGAATTTGGATTCGTAATAGAAAAGAATTGCTTGAATGTCAATGAGGAGAGAGAAATTCCTTATGGAATCTTGGAATGGTAATGAGTATACATGGGAGGAATTAATAACAGAGAAAGGGGTCTATAATTATTCAAAAATAAATAGGTTAGTATGGTAGAGGTGTGAAATCATACCCCAACATTTGTAATTGAAAATAAAAGGGCATAACAACTTAATGAAAATTGGATAAAAATAAGAAAGAAAGATATCCCTTACTTGGAAGTCTGATCCCAAAGGATTGGGAGAGGCTTGAGAAAGGATTCTTGGGAGCTTGGGGCACCTTAAGAGGATTAGAGATAGATTATGGGAGAGTTTGGATGAACTCCAAAGGCTTTGTGTGAAGAGGATGTGGGATCTTGGGTGGGTTTATATAGGAAATGAGAGGGAATTCTTTATTATTTAGGATTGGGACACCACACATCAAACAAATCAAAACCAAAAACCAGACCATGGTTTTTCCCATGTTATTTTCCAAAGAGGATTGGAAAAAATATTTTATTAGGCAAATGACCTAAATTCTTAAAATAATAGGGTTTCTTATGTGGAGGTGTGTCACACCCTCAAGGAAATCAATTTAAAAAGAAAAAATGTTTTATAAGTCTTAGAGGGTCCACTAAAGCTTTGTAAAATAAAAGTTTGGGTCGTTACATCCCATGAATTTATTTTATGATGATTCTATTCAAAATTATTTTTATTTTCATATCCTTTTTATTATATCTCTTTCATGAGGCTTATAGTTAAATATTTTACAAACAGCTAAGGGATCTGTTTCTCAATTTTCCTTCATTGAAACATATAAAGTGTTACACACATATCTTAATTTATGAGGTTTATATATAGACTATTTTGACATTTAATATCATGAATTAGTTTCATTATCCTGATATTTTATTTTTCATTTAATGGAATTCTTTAATTAGGATTGTGATTTTAAGTCACTAATATCACAAGGGTTTTATAATATAGTCTCATCTTTTATATAGATTGTTTATTTTTATGATTTTTATGATGAAATATTATGATCCATCTCTCAAGAAACACATGATTTTTCTTATCCCCTTGTTATTTCATGCTAAAACATGGTTTCCCTTTATTCCCCTCTCTTTATATACTCAATTTTTCAAAATAAGGTTTTTAATAAAAATCAACTTTATTTCTCTCTTTGGTCAAAAAACTATTTTCTACCAAACCATGTTTTCTAAAAAGAATTCTAATTTTTTTCAAAATTATTAAAATAATTTATTAAATAAATTTTTACCCATGTTTTACTTTTTACATAAAATTTTGAAATGAATCTTCATGTTTTATCCAAACAATTCCCATTTGGGTTTTACCAAAAATGTTAAAGGAATCATTGTTTTAACATTTATAGGATGAACATAATTTTAGGTCTTCATGACCAATGAATTCTTTATAAGTTTTTTGTGTTATTTTCAAAGAAAATTATTTTCAATAAATATTTTAAATATTTTTTTTTCAAACTAGAAAGGATATTTTTTAAAATAAATGTTCCAAGTGATTATTATTTCAAAATAATTTTCCATGTAAGAATACAATATTTGATGATACTTAATATTTACATTGGATAGGAACTAAGGATACCATTCTTATCGTTTCTCTGGATGGTTTATGTTTTTGAAATAGTGGGTTCCATAGACCCATCTATTTAGTAATTTTGATTCCCATATCATGTATACAATTAGATATACATCATGTATTATTTCCATTATAGTGTAGATATTTCTTCATCCACTATTTAATGTTAATTTCCATGGATTAATTGTCATATTAAGAGGACATAAATGATCCCAGGAATACAATGAAATTAATCATAAACAAAGGTACTATGGTCTAGATACATCTTACTAACTAGACAAGGAAGATGTTTGAATATCAGGTGTTGGGGGATCCTAAGTAATAAGACTTCTTCTCATGACGTACTTGGTGATCTATAGTAGAATAATCATGAGGTGAGACCCACTAAAAGGAACAACACATGTTTTTGGTTTCATTGGATGTTCCTATCTACGATCATGTGTAATGGTCTCCTAACTTGAGATCATTACCAGTGTATGTAATTTTATTGAGTACTTTGATGCAAGACAAAAACCTTGATTTTGAAATAGCAGTGAGGTAGTTTGTGTTGGGCGTGTCGTTGGTGGAATGACATTGTTTGAATTATCAAGAAAGGATTTGTCTCTTCCCCCTTTAGGAAGTTATATATCTTAGGACATGTTGATTAGGATGGTATTACCTTCATAATACCATGTCCATGGTAGTCGAGGGTAAATTTATCCAGTTAGACAAACAAACAATAAAGAAAGAAAAATATGATGACACTGGTGTGCATCTTACTTTATGAGATATTTAAAGACAAAGAGATTATATTACACATTATGTGTTGTTAAGTTGGTTGTCACTATTGTGAGAATACTTGTCTCTTTAAAGGTCAGGATGGGTTGTTAGATCCCACTCTTGGTCTGTGAATACTATTCACTACTATCGATATAGGGGCCTAGAGGGTCACACACAATAGAGTATTCGAAAATCATCCCTATTCAGTTGAATAGAAGTTTTGGACAAGGTGGGCCCCACAAATAGGGTCCAAGATTTGTCCAAGGTTACACAATTATCAATGAAAAAATAAATTAATTTTATTTAAGTTATGAATAATGTGCATTGAATTTATTTAATAAATATATTTGCAGGTTTTAAAGTAAATACAAGAAAAAATATTAATTGAACGAATATTAATATATTCAAGGTTAATTAATTTTTGTGGGAATTACAAGTCTAGTTAATGAATATTTAATTATCATGTAATATACTTAATATATTACAGTAAAGGGATAATAATATTTATGACTCATATTAGATTTCATAACATGTTTTCTATAGTGTTTTTAGTATTTGGGTTTAGAGAGGAAATATCGAGTATTTTAATTACACACTATATATAAAATAGGAGAGCCTCCCACTAGGGACTATTCATGGGATTTCTCTATCCTATTATCTCTCCCATTATCTAGAGAGAGAATATCTAGATCTAGGAGCTAAGATCGATCTCTCTCTGGCATCGGAAGCGAGGTGATGTGGTGATCATCGGAGCATTGAAGGAATCTTCAAAATTCCATGCTTGCACCCGGATTACAACGATCAGCACTCTCACAGTTTCTCAAAGCATGAGTGGATGATCTAGAGGAATTTTACCTTTATTATTAGAGAAGTGATAGGAAATGACGAGAAAAATTCATGCGTGGATTCAGATCTAAACAAGGTATTTTATAGTTTAATTTTTTGTGTAATACTTTTCACACAGGATCCTGGGAAAGTAGTCCGGAAGTGATTCACCGACATTGTCAAGTTCATGTCATTCATCGATGAAATGTTTTAAAATCCCAATTTGGGGGCTTCTTATACATTCCTGGTACTATCAATTGGTATCATCGTTGGGAATGAACATTTTAAGTGATTAAACAATTAAATTTTCATTAATATTTGAAGAGGGCATTGTTGTGGTCCCAACTCCACAGACGGTATCATAATATAAACTCAAATGACCATTTTACGGTCATCTGTAGGATAAAATTATATTTAATACCAGTTTTTTATAGGTTCTTAAATTGATATCATATGTGTTTATTTACAAGTTAAATTACTCTAATCTATAGGAAAAACTATTTTCGAAAAGTTATTGATATTTTGGCCAGATGCTGGTGGTTGGAATAGTTCTCTCAAGCCAATTGTTTTTCAATGAACTTTATTATAATAATTTTAAAGTATAATTATTATTTTAATTATTTTTGTTATGTGTATAAATCCACATTTGACACAAATAATAATAATAATAGAGTGTTCATGTTTTTTGATAAAATTGAATGTGGTTGTGAAATGTGGAATAAACTTTTGATAAAATGGGAAAAGGGTCATGTCTAATATTTTTTTCAAGAAAAATACAATTAAAAAAAATAAAAATTAGGACAACATTTTGGGGGATGAGTGGCACCCCTTTACACCCACAGTGGACCTAAAGGGTCGCCTCCCTCCTAACCAGTTCCCCACACCACCACAGGTTGGTGCCTCGCACTGGTGCCTGCGCATCCCAACCGCCTGCGAGAACTCCCCTCTAATGGACAAATAAGTAGTACACCACCCACTTCACCTCCCTAATATCTACATTTTTCACGAAAAACATATCACTAAACCATCATTCTCCCATCGGTGTCGTGCCCCATTCATTGTGGCTCCCCTTCTTCATGGACCACCCCTCCACAACAACGCTCAGGTCGAACCTGACTCCGCTGATTGGCGCTCCCCAGCAGCACCACATAGGAACTCGTAGTGGCCCACACTCGACTCCCCACACCACCCTGGGGTTCCCCTCCCTACTTGATCATCCCTCCTCTCCCTAGCTGCTAGGTTGGAACCACCCCAGATGCATCCCCCTTGGCCGATTGTGTTGCCCCTGTCTGTAGTTCACAGACAAAAAACATAGCTCCCTCCAACCAAGTCCTTAGATCCCAGTCTTCCTAGATAATAGGTAACCATGCCCTGGTAAGTTTCTATTTAATAGGAATGGGAATATCTTCCCAGCCTAGAACTAGCTTGGGCGGACCTGCATGACCTAGAACACCCCTGAACGAGGTCTGCATATCATAGAATAGGCTTACGTGTGTTTTTTCCAACCCGCACAGGCCCTGACTAAGGTTTTTTGGGGCCCATAAAAATTTAATTTAATCAAAAATTAATTATATTTATTAATTTAATTTCAATTTATAATTAAATTAATTAAATATTAATTTTTGGTTTAAAAATTAATGTGGCATAAATTAATTTAATTTTCCATTTAATTAAATTTAATAATTAATTTCATTTTTAGTTTAAAAATTAAATTAATTAAACGGTACTAAGCAACGTAAATATTGAATTAAAAATATGAGTGAATTTTTAGTTCAATTAAATTCCCTCAAGTTTATTTTGTTGCAAGTTTAATTTAAGTCTCTATTTATTTACAAATACACAAGTTAATGCATATTGAGTCTTCATGAGGAGTGGACCAACCAAATCATTTTTGGTGCATTTTTATTTGATTATTAGATTATTTCATCTTTCTATAATAAGTAGTTAAATAAAAGGTGATCTATGAGTCATCTCAAGTTTCATTATATATATAAGGGACTATTCGTCCACATAAAAATTGTATTTTCTACTCCCTAATTCCTTCCTCCTGCGTGTGAGTATTTTTTCATAATGATGATTCCATAAGTGACCCTTTTCACGCCGAATGATGGAGACACACCGGACATGAGTTGGATGCATTGGATGGGAAAATGATTCATTTCGAGTCCAAGCAATGCAACTCAATGTATATCATGTAGGGTCTAGGTTGGTCCATTATTTACTCGACAAATCAACCATTAGTACTAGCTCATGATCAGGTCATCATTTTATTTTTTTATGGTTTATTATTTTTGTGTATAGTTATTTTGTACTCGAACACATAGAATAATAATAAACAAGCATTCAAGATAAAATGAACATGTGACATGATAAATTATTTTATTTCATGCATGATCAATTGTGAGTGTGATCACATAGTATGTGGTAATAAAATAGAAAATTATTTCTTTCATCACATTAAAATATAAAGACCTCAAAGATATACTAACTCATTACCACCTTCCATACATTAAATTTAGATAAAACTGGTTGTTCGGTGTTCTCGTCAAGACAAATATGAGGGTGACACTTTATATCGGGGAGTTCTTATGAGAGTGGTGGGTTGAGACAACTAATATTACAGCAACTAAATAACCAAATCTATGTTTTCTAAATTTTTGTGTCAAACATTGAGTAAATTAAGTAACAGTTTAAGAAGATGGTACATCACTCAACAGATCAAGGAACCCCGTGTTAATGTGGTTGGCAATCCAAATTCTTACCTTGAAGCCTCCATGTAGTGTCATAGCCAAAGCTTATAGGCAATGAGGGGATGTTCAGTGATCCTTTACACATGAATACTCAAGTGATAGAGTATTCCAATTCTAACATAGAGGGTTCCTAAAATTCAATAAAATAGTGGGAGACATTTAATTATTTAATTGATTAATCAAAATGTTTTAATCGGTAATCTAGCTAAAAATTACTAATCTGCTAAAAATTATTTTTGTATAAAAATGACAAGTTATAGAACAAGATTAAAAACTATGATAAATACTAGACAAAGAAAATTTCATCACTGGAATTAGTGTCCAATAATAGTACTTGCAGTTGTGTACAGTACTATGATAGAGAAAACTCAAGGTGACAGTGTCCCCCAACATCTATTAAACTACCTCAGGAAGAGAGGGTGGAAATTATTATAGGAGACTAATGTACAATGAATATGATGGTTATGTCATTATTATTTCATCAACTTATGGTGTTAGTGGTTGTCACTACATCAGGACATGGATGATTTCATATATAGTCTCATCTCTGAGAAGACTGTGAGGATAAAGTGAATCAATGATATGAATAGGTAATTGTAACACTAGATCCATGTAAATTTAAAGGCAGGTTATGATACTTCAATACATCCTATTCTAATATCATATTCACCCTATTACTCAAGTTTCATTTTAAGTTAAAAAATGAACAAGTATTGAGTAAAATATTTATTACAAATTTAGGTAAGGTTCGCTAAGTGAATAAGAATAAAAATATAGAATCACCTTTAATTCATATAAAGAAAAAATTGAAAGACAAGGAGAAAAGTCCATTGGAATGTAATTCCAAGAGAATATTTTCAACTTCCATCAATGAAATAGGTATTACTAGTGGTTATTTGTTTTTTATATCATGAAATAAAACATTGGAACTTTAAATGAAATTAACTAAATTAAAGAAGCAAGTTACTGCTTCTTCTTTAGTTTCATTCATCAAAGTAAAATGTAATGTTTTAGTTTTACTTCATGGGTATTTAATACTATCACATATGTTTATTAGAATATGGTAGACAAGTAAGAATACAAATATTACTATAGGTCATGATTATTCTCCAAGTGGATGAGAAATGGTGATACCTAGGCTCGTGGTGAGAAGTACACGACTTCATTATTGCCAAGTGAAAGATTCATGTAGAACTATTATTGAGTATAACCCCAAACATTCATCTCACATGTCTTTCTGGACATAAGGAGGCATTATTCTAGGTTCAATAATGAATGTTTTTTGGTGTATCATACTCAAGAAGTAGTTCTTTGATACATTAATCATAAGAAATAAGTGATGAATATAAAAATGTAAGACTTATGCCTAGTTGAGGTAAGATAATTATTTTCCAAGAAACACTAAAAATGGACATCAAGTTTATACCAAGTCTATCATTTAGGCACGATAAAACTAAACACCTTTGGTATTATTGGCATTGTTAGTTTGGATAAAAAACCCTTTAGTGGTATGTCACAAAGCATTTGGAATTAGTTCATTTAGAGAGCATGAATTATTCAAAGGGTAAGCTATAGGTATATATATAATTCATTTGATTCCATTAAGTCATTAAGGAATAAGAAATTGAAGTATGATATATGGATGGTTAGAGAATATGAGTTTCTGTGGGTCGAAATACTAAAGAATATCTTGACCAAACATTTGTCGATCATGATAACGTAGCATGGAGTAATTCCTAAATGCACATTACCTTATCTACATCATGGTATTGATATTAATGATTAGGACCGATGATGAATTTTTTACATGTCAACATTTACCAACAAAATTTAGCATGGATTAATTCCTAAAAGCACATTTTATGCGTCAGGATAATGATGTAAGGATTATCAATATAGAAACTTATAGAAAATTCCATTATATTTCATGATGTGCTTTACAAATAATGGCTATATCCCAAAATGAAATGTCAACTATAATGAAAAATGGATATCATATGAGTCATAGTATGATAGAACTCCATTATTTCATAAGGACATGTGTTGGGATGCAAAGAGTTTTTAGGACATAAACAAACTTCAATCAGGAACAAAACCAATGTGTATATATTGTAATCATCCTAATAGTTGCTTGGGATGTTATTACCTAAATACCTAAGATAGAAAAGTTGAAGTCAAGTTATAGACTGAAAATCTATATAATGGTGCAATTCTCTGTTGGGATAGTTTGAGCTTGATAAACTTGATCTTAGTCAATGATAAAGATGCACAAATAGATGGAATTATATCTAGTTCCACAAGCTCATGTGAAACAGAGTATGTCATAAAGACACATACTATTTAGGAAGGATAAAACCATGGTGATGGTTTTTTGTATTCACTATAATCGGTGATCTATTTTTTAATTTTAATAATAATTCCTACATGTGATTAGTATATGGAAATTAGCTAAGATTAAAAAGGTCAATTAAAATTAAATAATGGATTCCATACTTCACAGCTCTAAGGGGCCTATAATTTTGAATATTTTGGTAGGTATTCAAGTGAGAATATGCATGGATTTTACATGTGTTTTACCAATAAGGATCGACTGGTAATACCTAGTCGTTATGTCAAAATCCCTTAGAATTTTATTTTTCATAGCTAATGTATTTGATCATATTATTAGTCTTTTGATGTCATGACCATAATTAATGGAAGCTGTCTATATGATGCAACCATAAGTGGATGGTAATGTCGTAGAATGATAGTAAAGTTTAAAACATACTGAAATTCAATTTAGGATTTAAGTAAGAAAAAGTATCATAGAACATTCCTTTGGAATGAAAGTTTTTCGTGAGTCTATCGGAGGTAAGTGGGACTGCCAAGGTTTTCTATGAAAAATATATTTGACAACACTTGGAAAAAAACTTTTTGTCTTCATGATGGTTAAGACCGAGATGGTACTTATTCTTCAATGATTGACTTAAAGTAGTAACCTATGTTATAGGGAAAATGATCTATTGAGGTGGATTTATAGGTTTCTTGGACTTAGTCAATCATACATATGGTGACATAGTATTGAAAAAAACATGTTGGAATAATTCAAGAGATGAATTGTTTCCAGTTTCACATGACATTATCTCTCCAGGTACACATGTCCTTGACATGGGAGGAGATAAATTTTGTGATTTGAAATTCATATGCTTATGCGATGTGTTTTTCATGTATTCCATGACACGTAAAAAATTGATATTTCCAAGATATGATTTATAGTATATAGATATAAATTATATCCCGGATCACTATGAGTGAAGCAGTCAGAACTATCTGATTGTACTTGGTAAGTAACATATTAATACATCAAAATGTGGAGAAGAATTTATAGTAGTTTTAAGTGAAAAAAAACTAATCTTACATAGATATATGTGATCTAGTATCATAGTTAGGCTATGGTGATGAGAGATAAAAGCTCATATAATCCATTGGTATTCATACCTAGAAATACTAAGTATGTTGTAGCTTCTAAGGTAGGTAAAAGCAGTTAAATTCCATAATTTGTTCCAGTTCATGGAATCACACCTAGTAATAATTGGATTATAATAATGTAAATTATGATACTCTTATTATCTAAGATGTCAAGTTATGAAAGTGGGGAAAAGGGATATGATGAGGGGATAACATCCCTTGAGAAGTATTACTCAAAGAGATGAGGTCACTGTAGAAGAATTTCTAGGTGGTGGAATCGTGGCAGACCCAGAAGCTAAATCCATTACTCAGTAGAAACATGGTATTTATCATGTTAGTATTTAACAAGTTTGGTTAGAAATTTGGCTTTAGTGCAAGAGATAGTGTTGAAATAGTGGGTTCCCTAAACCCAATTATTTAGTACTTTTGATTACCGTATCGTGTATATAGTAAGATATACATGATGTATTCTTACCATTATAGTGTAGATATTTCTTCATCCACTATTTAATGGTAATGTCCATATAATAATTTTCATATAGAAAGGTAATAGAACATTCCATGCTATAATTAGAACCTTGAGATACTATGACATTAATCTTAAACAAAGGTCATATGGTCTATATATATCTTACTGACTCATCATAGTATATGTTTGACTATCAGGTGTTGGGGGGTCATATTCATTGAGACTTATTCTCATTAAGTTTGAACTTGGTGATGTCTAGTAGTGGGATCATGAGTAGAGACCCACTAATAGGAACACCACGTGTTTTGCGTTTCATTGTAAGTTCCTATCTATAATCATGTGTAATGGTCTCCTGACTTGAGATCATTACCAATGTATTTAATTTTATCATGTACATTGATGCAGGATGAAAATCATGATGTTGAAATAGTGGTGAGGTAGTGTGTGATGGGTGCGTCATTGGTGGCATGACCTTGGTTGAATGGTCAAGAAATGATTTTTGGATTCTCTATTTATGATGCTATATATCTCAGGCCATATTGATTAGTATGGTAGTGCCTTTATAAGACCATGTCCATGAAAGTCTAGGGTAAATCCATCCAGTTATATAAATAAACAATAAACCATGAAAATGATGATGACATCAGTGTGCATTCTGATTTATGAGTTATTTAAAGACAATGAGATTATATTGCACATTACGTGTTCGTAGGTTGGTTGTCACTACTATAACAATCTAAATCTCTTTAGGGGCCATGATGGGTTCATATATCCCACTCTTGGTCTATGAATACTATTAACTACTATCGAGATAATGTCCTAGAGTGTCACACACAATAGTGTACTCAAGAATCTTCCCTATTCACTTAAATAGTAGTTTTGGACATGGTGGGACCCACCAATGGGGTCTGGTATTTTTCTAAGGTTAAACAATCATCAATGCAATAAATAAATTCATATTATTCAAGTTAAGAATAATTGGAAATGAATTTATTTATTAAGTTTAATTACATGTTTTTAAGTAAATAGATGAAGAATATTAATTTAACATATAGTAATATATTCAAGGTTTAATTAAATTTTTGTGGGAATAACGAGATAAGTAAATGAAACATTTATTATCAATTAATATATTTAATATATTATAATTAAGTGATAATAAAATTTAAGGCTCAAATTAGTTGTTATAACATGTCGTTTATAGTGCGTTATGTATTTGGGTGACAGATAACTAATATCGGTTATTTTAATTACATATTATATATAGAAGAGGAGAGCCTTCCACTAGGTACTATTGATGGTATTTATATCTCATATTCTCTCTACCATGATCTATAGAGATAATCTATGGAACCAGGAGCTCGGATCAAGCTCTCACTCAGGCATCACAACCGAGGTGATGTAGTGATCTTTAGAGCATCGAAGGTGTGGTCGGAATTCTGCGCTAGCATATGGATTACGATGATCGATGCTCCTGTAGTTTGTAAAATCATGTATGGAAAATCTAGAAGAATTCATCTTTGGATTATTTTAGAAATGATTTCTAATAATGAGTAGACATCATGTGCAGATTCGGATTTAAACAAGGTGTTTTAAGGTTTAATTTTGTGCTTAATATTTTTCACGCGGGATCCTGAGGAAGTAATTGGGAAACGATAGGCCGACATTGGCAAGTTTATGTTGTTCATTGATAAAAAAATTTTAAATCCCAATTTGGTGGATTTTGTTGTGTGCCTGATACCTACATATTTTTATAATGATAAGATGTTTATGAAATATTTTTCTCTTCCATGGGTTATATAAGGACAAAATTCATATCAAATTCACTTTTTCTGTGGGTAATGCTTTGAGGAAATGATGAAATTACTATGAAACTCATTTCTTTTCATTTGTTCCCATATGTTGAATTTCTTGTGATATTATGGAATAGGTATGTATTATTTTCATCATATTATGAGGGTGACCTATATCTCAATCTAATGCATTGGGTAATGATTATTGTTTTGTGAGCTCAAAAGGTTACACTGGAGGTTGTCCCAATCCCAAAATAGGCTATACAAGAGGTTATCCCAACCCCAAAAGAGGGTACATAATAATTTATAACATGCCCTATAGAGGTTATGCATGAGGTAATCTAAAGACCGAAGTCGGTACATGGTTGTTTATCCTATGACTAACATGTTATGAATGTCTTGGTGGGTATCTAGGATATAATATTTTCTATTATTATGAATATGACATATTTGTCTTAGGTCGATGTTATGATATTATGGCTCATGTTCTTTGATTCCATTGTGATTCAGGTCTTATGAACTACTAATCTTTATTCCATTCCTCAGGATTATTGTCTTTGATTTGCATGGTATGGTGTTTCAAATGTTATTATCATGTTCTCATATCCCTGTGTTCATGTTATACTTATGTACCTCCCTTTTTTACCCTTATTGAGAAACTAAACTCACCTTTTTAAATGTTTCCTTTCCCCATATTATAAATAATTATTTAAGTAGGGTATGTTTTTAAAGAGACTAAATGGGAATATATTTGTGGGATATTTCTAAGACCATCCATTAAATTATATGATTCTTCACCTAGTCACCAATGAATCTAAACTTTTATGGTCCTCATGCATGTATATGTGTAATTTATTGAATATTAGTCTAGAAATATGTAACATATTTATATAAAAATATTAGGTTTCTATAATCATGTTATCCAATGAAAATTAATTTATTCCTTAATCTCATTTTGTGTGACATGTCTTAAAAGGCCAGAAAAAAATTATTTCTTATAATGATGGAAATACAATCCTTTCCAATAGTCTTAATATCTTAATCATGCATAGCATGCACCTTGAAAATATTATGTAAGTATAATTATTTATACTTTTTATCTTGAATGTGGAGTGAGATGATGCTCATGATTTTATAATCTAAGATTAATGTAAGTTAGAAACACTCAGTAGTAGACCTCTCATATATTGTAACACTTGATACAAGGATCCACTTCCCAAAGCATATATTTTGGAATTAACTATTAATGTATTGAAATCATTATTAATGTGTCCATTCTTCCCAGAATTCCAATAAAAGGAACCACCATACACTAAGTTTCTCCTACTCTGATTCCATTGTCCTTCACTATTCTTACGAATTTTCTATATTGTAAGACCCCCCATACCTTATAAACTATAGGTGTTTCGAGTATATTCATGGATCTACATCCAATGAATGTTCTCTTTTGGGATTAACTACCTCATATCTTTGAAAACCAAGTGTACTCTACCAATTAAATTGCCTACCATGATAACCATTCCACCCAATAACTCAGAGTGTGATGAAAGAAATAAAAACCCCCACGCTAGATCTCAAAATTTCACCTTTCCCAATTCTAACTGACTCATTATCATGTTGAAGTCATTGAGATGATCATATTTAATCTTTCATTCCAATAGAATCATATCTAGTGGCCTATTTAATAAGAAAAAATTGTTCATTATTGTTGGATTCTCATATATATTAGTAATAACTACAACAAGTTCTAGAGTAATTTTATCTTCCATGATATTATAATCCATGTTCTCAACTAAATAAATTATAATTAACTTCAATGGTTTCTTATCCAACCTCACTAATTCTTATTTATTCATCACTTCTAGACTTGTACACATCAATATAAGATCTATATCCTTATAAATTAAGTAATCCTTCCCCTATATTATTGATAATACAAAATTAATTTAATCAAAAATCTCCACTAAAAATTTTCCCTCATCCAACTCCATTGATTCTTAAAATAATAAAAATGCAGTAAATTCCAAAACATTTAATAGGTATCTAGAAATGCATATTAGAATTATCCTAAAAGGATGAGGGCGGCATTATTACACTAATCCAATCATTGAAAAACTTTTCTAGGGTATGATCATCCAAAATTCATCCACTAATTCTCCAATTCCACTTTTCAATTATGTCTGATGAAAATTTTGATAAACCACAAGATGTTATACCTTTATAAATTATAAGCCAGAAATAAAGTACCATAGTAAACCCATGACTAAAATGTAATGAAACATGAAAGACATGTTGCACTTAAATCACCGCACTGTAACTCAAAACTTATAAATGAAAAAAATAATAACTTATACAAGAAAATGATAGAAATAAACAAAAGAAATGAAATGAATAAAATTTTGCATAGTTTATACATATTCAAACTCCATGAGGGAAACATTTTAATACATTTATTAAAGGATCATAAGATGATTACAATGCCAAAATTTGACAATATAAGTAGTTTCACACTACTAATATAGTAGAGTCCAGTCTGTGTAACTAGTTTCCACCACATTGTAATATTCAAAGATAGATGTCCACACATATCCAATTTCCATAGTTATCCACCAACTTCATCAAAGACTCCCACCACTTAAACTTCATATTATAGATATAGTTCCCACCTTTATAAACTCTATGACTTTACTACTATGTATCCTTATTATGATCCTTAATTATTCCTTTTTCCAAAATCCTCCTAAGTGAAAATGAATACATAAATTCATGAAATCATTACATATAAATAGGTAAATCCATCTACATGTCCTTTACATCTCCTCCCTACCACAATTTGAATTGATCAAGGGGTAACACATGATTTCATGAATCCAACTAGCTTCTCTATAACAACTATTTTTTCATCTTGTATATTGAAATATTAATATTTTTCTAACCACTCTAAAATATCCATTTGGTATTGGAAATTAAAATACAGGTTTCGCTTCTACTAGATATAAAAATTCTCTTAAAAATGGTTTCACATGGTTTGAACCTAACAATAAAGAGGACCCCACTCAAGCATTGGGTAATTCAATCCATCCAATGGTATAACATATAGAGAATAATCCATTGGCTATTAAATTGTGATATTTATCAAGAACTTGAGTATACAAAGTACTAATATCTATTTCTAGGAAAAGATGTATGTTTTTAATTGTTTTTATAAAAGCTGTTGGTTTTATATATAATAGAGATCATGGGTTTGATATTTCTCATGATGGTTTTTACATTGAATAAATGTTATTTGATTCATAGAAACCATTCAATAATGAAATTTTCTATTATAAAAATGTGCAATGAAAAGGAATCTTTCAAGATCTAATGGTTATAAAGAAATGATATTTATTTTTATCCTATTTATCTTATATGATAACAGATTTATTTATCAATAGAATGGTTTCTATTAACAACATGAGATAGTAGTTTTAGTCTATGTGGTTTATAAATCATTAGACTCAAATGAAAAGTTGGAAAATGAGATGAGGATAAAGAAGTTTTATCAATGATAAAAGTGTTTTATTCAAGTTATTTGTTAAAATATAAAGGAATGATTACCCACCACCCATTAATATAATATTTTAAGAATAATGATTTATTTTTATAATGTTGTACGAAACACATAAAAACCGATTTATAATATGGTTTTCAGTATTTTATTTTTTGAATTATTCTATCATAAAGGAAATAGGTCTTATTTATTAATTCAAAGGAGCTTGTGTTCTTTAGTATTATATTATATATATAATATAGTTTCTAATAAACTATTAGATGAATGTTTAGATCTTTAAAATTTCACATTATAATAAATAAAGTAATAAACAATTAAAATTCAAAGTGAATTTAACTTATTATCCTAAAATAGGTTAATAAATTTTGGTAAAGAATAATAATAATATGAAGAGTTAAATTTTGTTGGAAATTTATATCAAAAGAAATGTTTGATGGAAAATTCCAATGATTTATTATGATGATATTCATAGAGAAGTGGAAAATAGTAGTTATTATCATTATAATATTTATTGTTTTAAATTAAGAGTTTGAGTACTATAATAAATGATTTGTTCACTAGGAATATGATTCCTAAGTATCACCATTATAAAAAAACATTCTTATTAAACATTACTCACTAAATGATTTTATTAAGTGATTTAGTTAGTTGTTAGCATAGATATGTGAATGGAATTACTTATAAATGTAATGAGTTTAACAAAACCCAAAATTGCAGTAAACATTGGCCCTTTTGGGAATTCTATGATATGTGATATAATTATAAATGAACTTATGTATGGTTTTGTTAGTTTTATTAAATGAGTTTATGTATATAAAATTTATAATGTTATACCCAATTATGTGTCCACTTTATCATTCATTCACATTGGTTAGAAGTATTTTAATAAATCTAATGATAATTTACCTCTCCAAGTATAACATTATGTTATTTATATCAAATTTTAATGAAGTAGTATTATAGGTTGTATTGAAAATTTAAGGTCATCATGGGTGAAATTTTATATAGAGATATGAAATATACTCATGAGACACAAAATAATATTTTTTGTTTGGTATCCTATAATGTATACCATATAGAGTGTCATACATAATTACATTGGTATATTATGGGCGTAGTTTCCATATTGACTCCCATACATGAGTATCAAAAGATAAAAAACATGATAACCTTGATTATATGATTCATTTTATACCCCACGATTGAGGATGAGATAATCCTAGAGTGTTTGGGTATATCAATGATCATGTCATCAGTTGAGGCCTTACAAAGATGGTATTTTTCTTCCCATATGATGAGTATTAAATTTATTACCTCAACTGAGAAATACTAAGGAAGTGTATAAGTATATATAGGTATATGTGATTTGATTATATATTTTTATATGGTTTATGTAATGTGATCATCTTATTAGGTTGAAGAATCAAGAATGTGTGAGTAGTCTATATGATATTAAAATACTTCATGTTCTTTGGCCACTCAATGACTCATACAAAGGGATTATATGATTATGAATACTTGTAAATGGTACAAATGGTGGACATTGGTATAGAGATACATTTTCTTCATAGATACCACATCAGATCCCTTTATATCTAATATATCATTGATACTTTTCTAGAGGTCACTATTTTAATAATATTATGGATTAGGGAATTAATAATAATTTCTAATGCCACAATGTTTTATAGGGTTGGAATTTATGGTAGTGTGAATAAAAATAATGTTTAAAAAAATTCCAGAGATATCACATAAGTGAATCGGAGGATATATAGAAGAAGTTCTAGATATATTTTCACAAATTATTACATATGGTGTAAATTGTGGTGAATATGATTGATAGATCTTCCAAAAATTAGGTTTTGAATATATTAAAAAAAATTGGATATGGTAACAAAAGTTATAACATTATTGTGATATAATATGAATGTGTGTAAAGCCTATGAGTTCTTAATGAAAATGTAATATTAATTGAATTTAAGTTAAAGGAACCCTTATAGTGTGGTGGTTTAGACAACATTATTGCCTATTACACTTTATCCTCACTTTACTCTATTGTTTTATTTATTTATTAGTATTTATTTTTTCTATATATTTTTGAGTAAAATTTCCATAAGATTTTATGATTTTGGGTGTGGATTGAATGTAACATTATTTTAAAAATTTTACTGAAAACTATACAACAACCATGTGACAAGCCTATAGTTTGTGTTAGTTCAATATTATATGGTCAGTGTATGCCAGTCCAACTATTTTTCCTAAAAATATGAGGTTCTCAATTGAGTCAGAATAATCTATATAGTTAAAGAACAATTTGGAAAATTTTGCAACCAAACCATAAGATCATGTCAAAAATTTTAAATTGTTGCAATGGCTCATTTATTATCTTTTAATTAAACCATTAAATCCCCCTCTCTTTTCTCCCATTCGGATCTGATGTCTAAAGGGTACCTCCCCAATCATTTTACTTCCTCCTAAAGACATATCCCATAGATTTAATCAAGCTTTAAGGGAGATACTCCAAGGAAATCACCTCCTGGTCTCTTCCAACTTGATTTATATTATTTTTTTCTTCTTTTTATTTCCCTATGATAGTCTTAGAAAACTAGAGTTCTTTGTTTTCGAATTTCAATTGAGGATTTCATGGTTTTGTGGTTTGGTTTTATTTTAAAAGGATCATATCATCTTATTGTAGTGGATTTATTCATTTTTTTGTAAAAATAAAAATATTGAAGGTTTATAATCCCTTCTATATCTCTTTAAACACAAAACAATGATTTCTTGTGTTTTATAATTAATAAACTGAATTTTCTATAAACCATACTTTGTATATTTAATAATTTTGTTAAAAAAAGATATTTTATTTTAGATTTTAAGGAGTGTGAAAAGTTTTATATTTTGAAATACAAATACCAAATGTATTTTTAAATTTGATTCACACCAAGTTTTTTATGAAATACTTATATGGATTTGAAAAAGGATTTATTCTATTTAAAGAGGTGTTTTGGTCACATAAATACTCTTCCAAAATGTTTTAATCTAAAAGTAATGGTGTACTTGGTATTGTATAGGGGTTGAACTACTGAAATGAATAATTTATTTGAATATTTTTGGGTATTTGGTTTTTAAAACTTATTTTAAACCTTTTTTATTAAGGAATGCTTGTAAGACCCAATTATAACTTTAAAAATGGATTTTATAATACATTTAATCCATTGAGATGATTACTTTTATGTTAAAAAATGGTTGTTTCATTAACACATTGTATATAGAGGATTCATGGTGAAGGAAACTATATATATTATATGTTTTTTTTATAAAAAGGGGTTGTTTCATATGATGGCGTTAGAGGTGAGGTTGTGGAAAAAATTTGCTATTATTATTATATATAGGTACGTGATTATCATTTGAAACCACCTCTATTTTCATGTCATAAGAACCTAAGGGAATATAGGTGGGATTTTATTTTAGAAATGTTGTACTAGTTATGATAATTCTCTATCTAGATTCCCAAAGTTATAATTTTCACTACTTTTGATATTTTTACCCTCATTTAGGCAAGTGAAGAAAATGTTGGGTGTTTGGTAAGCTTCTTTGGTATCCAACACCAGTCTTCTTTTAGGTTGGTTATGTTAGATCAATCCTACATTATCTATGGGGAACCTATATTCCCACAATGTATATGATTTCATGTAATCTATATGATATTTTTTCTATGTAATCTTTATATACATCATCTAAAATGTTTTCTCTTCTTCTCTGATTGAATTTTCTTTATTTTTTTATGTGTAGTTTCTTTAAATACTTATCATTTTAATGAACTCATTATTTATTTGAAAAAAATTTATCTTTTGGTTTTGAAAGGATATTTTTAAAATTAAAATTAATGGAATGATATTTTTTCATAAATAACATGGAAAATTTACTTTCTATATTCATTTTCAGACTACTATGATTGATTTCATTTTTAAAGGTTATGAATGTGTTATGGAGAGGAAATCTAAATGGTATTTTATGGTTACACCAATCATTTTATATGTTAAAATGGATCCATTTGATGTATTTTCTGGTCTATAGGTTGTGTTTTAGTGTTATGGAGGTGCAAGTGGAGGTGAATCTCATATACATGGTGATTAGTAGTTTCAATTTGTCTCCTTTTATATTTTGGTATCATGGATATATTAGCCTCTCTAGATTTCTGGTTCTTTTTGTATCCTTTTTAGTTTTTATAGTTTATTTTTATTCTTTTGGTTACATTAATATTGGTATGTGATATTTATATTTCATTATATCTTTTTTAGTCTTGTGAATATTTTAGAAACTGCTTATTCGGTGCATAATCTTCTCATTCATTGAATGTTCATATGATATTTACAAATAGAAATCTTATGGAATATCTCTTATTTTATAGGTAAAAACATTCTCATTTTTTTATATGATTCCCCAACACTTGTGTATTTCCTGGGGGATCAATAACACCCCTCATGAATTTTCATAAGTCATATCAGGTTTTTGGACAAGGGTTGGTCCAAGTCTGTTCATGAGAAAATTGTATTGAATACTTGTTGTTATTTCATGTTTCTGATAGACTGTAGATAGGTTTGACCAAACACCAGATGTATTTCATAGTTGGGTCATGATTACTACATCCTTCTGATAAAATATGTTTTACCACTATAGATAGAGAATAATATTTCTCAAATTCAATAAATTATTCCCAATTATGTTATATATTTCATGAATTTTATGAGTTGATATTGAGTATTTAGGAGTTAATTTTGAGGAACACCACGATTTGATAGAAATTAGAAATAACTAAAATGGTGTGTGATAACTATTTGATGTTTATAAAACCATACGTAGACCATGAAACTAGATTTGGGGGAATTTTAGTGGGATGTGTCTTAGTTGTCACACAGTTTTCTAGACTATCTTCCAAAATCATGTGTAGTTGAAAAAATTTCATATTTTTTAATCATTGGTACCTTGGTCATTTTGACTTGATTACTATATTTTTTTATTTATTTAATATCATTTAAGATGATTTATATGATTTATTTATGTTTTTTAGTTGAAATTAAATTTTGATTTTAAATTAAATCCTTGGGTATTAGTTATAAAAGAGGTGGAATGCTTTACACAAATGTTTCATATTTTTTTGACAAGAATTGGTTTAACAAATATATTTTTTTGTGTTTTAATGGAATGTGGTGTTAAATGTTTCCCAAATTTTATGTTGGGTTTCAAAAGTTTAAATTTAGTTTATTTTTATTTGTTCTTATTTAGATAACTTTTAAAAGGTATATTTCTAAATATTTCAACCTTATAAATGGTTTCATTATAAATCATAGGGTGGGTTCCATTTAGTTAATTGGGAATAATGTTTTTTTAAATTATTTTTATATGGTTTTTGGATCTAAGTGTTACTTTAAAATGTATTTTGAGATATACTTAATGATTTATATTAGGTTTTATGGAGTGTGGATGTAGGGTTCTTTTTAATTGTTCTATATGATTCTTGATTTTAGAACTCACCCCCACCAAGTCAAATAGAACCATACTAGGGATATCTGGGTGATTCCCCACTAGTATACTCTTTGGTTGACCGAGGATTATAAAAATTAATTGTTTATTCTTCTCCAAAATCATTTTCCATTATTCTCTCTATTCTATAGAAACAGGAGGAGTTCTTTTGAGAGTTCCAATATTTGAATCATCCTTAATTACTTAGATAAAAATAATCTTAGAATGTAGAGGAATGGTTATGGATTATTGAGGATAACTTCATACATCTTGAACTCCCTGGGACTCTTATGGTAATGTTTACAAACATTAAACTAGAGGGCCCAGGTTATAAGTGGAGGAAGTCTATTATTCAAACTAAACCACATAGGGACCGTTCATGGGAAAGCTTCAAGGAATTGGTCACTCAGAAATACATTCCTGAATTTATAAAAATACCAAATGTGTGGGATTCATATTTCATCTAAAAAGATGAAAAATTAGTGTTGTAACATTCCTATAATTTCACCAAGCTATGTTAATACATTCTACATATAGCTCTAGATAAATCCTTGAATTATCATTATTTTGAAGGAGGTATTTTGTCAAATCATTTATCAATAGTGTCTTATCTAGTCTCTAAAAATAATAAAGATGGAGTAAACTTTCCATTAGATTAGTGGTTGGAATGGATAGGATAATATAGGTCATTGATGTCTCCCTTTCCCTCAAGGGTAGTGGAGGAAACTCCAATAAAGAAAGGGGAAGTGATCCAAGACTATGTAGTTGGGTGGTAGTATCTAGATACAATCTTTATTTTTTCACATCAAAATATTTCAGGAATCATCTCTTGATGTTCCACGAAAATAGAAAAGAAAGGTAGAGAAATATTTTGTGAAATAAGACTCCTAATTCCTGTAGAAAATTTATTATATAAGATTTTTTTTATAAGTGGTGTGGAACTAGATCTACTCTCTCATAATATCCTCAGGTTTAAAATAGTGAAACTAGTGTTTATGAGTATCCCATTTAAGTATCCCCTAATATAATCCTTTTTATTTTATTAATTTGGGTTTTTTTGTGTTCTGTTAAGGATAAAATGGAATTTTATGGTAATTTTTGGGATCTCTTATTTCATTGATGAAATTTTTTTAATAGGGACTTCTATTATTATTCTTGGTTTTCATAAATTATTGGGATATTTTATCATTAACTGTATAGTGTTTAAGAGAGTATTTAATATGGTGAGGATAAACCATAGTCAAATATAGTTTATTGAAATGGTATTATTCATTAATTATCGTGAGTTTGGTTTGGTTGAGTCACATGTAGAATTTTCATTTATTTTAACATGTGTGTGTAAATTTTCCTTTTGAGTGGATGTAATTGTTTGATTGATTTGGCCTTACCATTCCTTTTTTATAAGGAAAATAATAGATACTTATATTTCATTTCTACCCAAGACATGTGTAATTCCCTGGTTTTCCCATGTTTAGCTGAATCATTAGGTCAGGTAGTTCCTTAGTATTTTTATATCATGCCCCCTAAAACTAAATTTTCCTTTTCCTAAATTATAGTCTCATCAATCTCCTTCCCCTTATAATCCTTTATATTTATAAATAGTTACATGTTTGCAATGGATAGGATGTTATGGGATACTCGAGTGGGTTGTGATGAGTGGATCCCAATATTAATTTATGTGTACTTCCTATCATAGTTATCTAAGACATGTCTTAAATTTATCAACTGAATTATGTTCTGGACCTTATATCTACCTTACTCTTAAATATTATAGGGTATTAATTTTTAATGGAGGGAAGAATGTTTACACACCAAAAAAAAGTTACACCATTATTTTATTTATTTTTATGTTTTCTCTATCTCTCTCATTCTGGTAGAAATTTCTTTTAGATTTGAATCATTTTTTGGTGTAGGTAATGTCACATTATTTTGGAAAAGTTACTATAAATCCCGCAAAAACCATATGATAGTCATAAATTTTTTTATGAGTTTCATATTACATAGTTGATACATTTTTATTCTAAAATTGAATCATTCCTATGAGAGGTGACCAAGTGATCCAGAATGATTCACAACATTGGAGAACATTTTGGTTAACTTTGTAGTCAAACTGTTCAACATATCGTGGTTGTTAAAAACATTAAATGAATCATTTACCCTATTAAAATTTAAACCCTAGTAATCCCCCACCCCTCTTCCCTCCCATTTTATTCCTATGACCAGGAAGCACCTACCCACTCATTATCCATTCCTACGGTCATCTCTCGTGGATTTCATCCATGATTTAGGTAGATTCTACAAGGTAATTACCTCCAAGACTCTTCCTTCATATTTTTCATATTTTATATCCTTTTTATTTGATAAGTTTAATTTATTATCAACCCCATTTATTAAAAATTTTTATTGGTGGGATGTTCTTCAACTAAATCAAGTACCTTTATTGGTGGATATAGAGACATTGTCAACATAATATTAGAATATATTTTGAGCGGAAGATAGGATTTTGAGATGAACTAATAAGTTTTGAGAATAGTTGAGTGAATATTGTATAATAGAACTCATGTGGAAGATACATTGGTCATTATAGATTAAATATGTGGGTGATACATTTCCATAATAGATTATTTGGTTATTCAATTGATATAGACAAGAACTTCCTATTAAAGGTGTGTGTGTGGTCTATCGAACACCTTTGATAGGTTTGAACAAATTGTTGATGTAGAATTATTTATATAGTCAGTCAAAATGGTTGTTCTATACTTATAGTCAATAAAAACATGTGGTCTATCATTATAGTGTTGTTTCATTACATGTTTTCTTTCTTCGTGGTCACTTCATTTGATAGGTTTCTTGAGTCAAGATTATTTGTAAACTTAGTTAAATCTCATGTGTGGATTACTGGGTGGAATTTAAGTTTATTGATTTTGAATAATCATAATAAAATAAATATAATGACACTGATAAGAAAATATTTATTTCTTATACATAATTATTGATCGTGTTATCATGATTCAAGAAAATAATTATTAATGAGAAATCCACACAATAAGAAGGAGGTCCACATGGAAATTTTGAATTCCTCCATGCATGTGCATATTTTTAAAAAAAATTAAAAGAATATTATCTTTTAGATATTGAAATCGATATATATTTTTATAATAATTAAGCCTAATTCTTTAGGAGTTTTAAAAGAATATTTTATTGGAGATTTAAATTAGTTTGAATTATGATTTAATTTAGAATATTTTTCACTAGTTTAAATGGGGAATCTTGCACAAAAAAGATTATGGGAGAATCCAAAATCATTGTAGAAATATATTTTCAAATCAATGATTCTATTTAAATATGTGGAGTGAAATAATAAGTGTGTGAACATTTTCTACTAGTGAGTCTGATGTGTTGGAGTATTGGAGTGAGATAATCATAGAACCTTTGTCCGATGATACATTCTAGTATACAAATAGCTCCAATTAAACATGAATCTATATTCATTAATATAGATTTTTTTTACTAAGGAGGAGGGATAATAGTTCATACATACCTACTCTCATTCATGGTTCTCTAATTTTGATCTAGTGAGAAGAAGGGTGATCTACTGCTATTTCACTCCTATTAATCTCGTAATCGAGTAACCTATATAATAAATTTTTATATTTGATCCAGATGAATATGGATGCACATTAAATATAAAATTATTTCTATATTAGAGGAAGGAACTTTGAAGAATAAGTGGTTTTTATCTAAATGATATCATGTATTTCTAAAATTGAATTGGATAATACGTTCTCAAACATAAAGAACCAATTTTAGGTGTTTGTAATCATTATAATTCAAATTGATAAGAAAAAAAATTTATTCAACAACATTTGAACACTTTAGGGGGTGGGATCTCACAAAAAATATGATCTTTATAAAAATATCATGTATGTAACTTTTCAATCATATTTTTTCATATGAGTATGGAAGAATTATAGAGATCCTAAATTATATTAGTAATATATGTGTTTCATTTTATGATAAAAATAACATTTATGGATGGAATAATTGGATGTTACCTTTTCTGATGTCACAAGGACATATAGTCAGTGATGTTTTCATTATGGGATTTCCATAAATTGAAAGACACAATGTTATTTCATTAACAGATAAAATTAATACTTAGATAGATGGGAAGGCATGAAATGGAATAATCTCATCATTGTCTGAAAAAAAAAGTATATAACAAGGTGATGGGGTTATAGATAGCTATGGAAATATGAGATAAGATTGAGAACATGTATTTGGGTATCGTTAAGATAAAATAGAAAAGTTTCAATTTTTAAGGGAAATTTTTTAATATATCTGAATGACTGAATATTTTATAAGTAGAAAGGATACTGAAACCTTATTAATGTTGATAATTTAGGAGGACCCAATCATCTTAGACTTTAAATTGATGGACATGGAAGAAAAAAAGTATGGAACAAAATCCAACCTAGCTGTAATGATTTCTCAACCATCCATTCTAGAGAATAAAAGGACTCTCAAATTGATGATGTTGAAATATAGAATAATTTTTAAGCAATAAGAAATGGAAGATCCTCATAGTTAAAAATTGAAGAAGGAATTTTAAGATTTTTTTAATGAAAATGTGTACCATCAAATCCTATATTAAAGAATGATTTATTGAATGATCCTCATAGTTCGAAATTCTCCATCCACCCAGGGAGAAAGAAGATATATCAGTATATTTAAGAGTAATATTAGGGGGAATATGAATAAGGGTACCTTCTAATATACATAAAAGTTCCTAGTATGTCAACAATTGAAGGAAGAAATAAAAAGTTCTAGCAGATCATGCAACTGTTACCCATAACTATTTGCAAATTGTATAACATCACCATGGAATTTTTCATAAGTCTTCTAAATACATAAATAGGAAATAATTATATATGGGTTACAGTGGATTGACTTAAAATAATTCTCACTTAATTGTATTTTGATAGGACTTTCTACTCAATCCATTTTCAAGGATATATATTATATAAGTGATGAGATTGTATAGAACAACACAATAACTTATATCTGATTGAGATCTGATGTTTAAATCCATGTTTTGGAAAACTTCCAACATGATATAAACATTACTTTCAACTTTAGTATGGATTATCAACCCCATATTTTTGGCCAATCTAACCAAAATATACAAACACTTCTGGAAATGCTGAGAACTTCTTTGATGTACTTAAAAAGAGGGGGGATCAACAAATTACTCTCATTCAGTTCTTGTATAATAATATTTTCTACTCAAGTATAAAAATGGATCCATATAAAGTATTTTATGGGAATATATTTAGAAAAATTATGCTCTAGGATTAAGTGAGTGAACATAAGATTTTGGGACCTCAAATAGATGAAGAAATGGAAGAAAATGTGAAGACCATTCAGTATCACATCAAGATAGCACTATGGAAACCCTTATCTTTATTACACATCAATTCATGATTTATTACAAATGAATACACATAATAAAACTAAAAATATCAATACTATTTGTGTATTTGGGTAATTAGGTACATTACATAATAATTTAAAATAAGTTGTACATTTTCATTTTTTAAAACTTCCTTAACATGCTCATAGTTTTCCAACATTATGAAAACTGCATGGGATAAACTGGGGACATACATAAGAAATTATTGATATATAAATCCCATTAAGGGAATAGATCTATCATAAAATAAAAAAATATTACATTTTAGACAATACGTATTTCAATGGGATGAAAGAGGGGTGAGAATCATAAATTTGAGCAATGAGGCGTGATATAGCATGATAACATAAAGACAACATGGGAATGTGGAAACAACTTTAATCATGACATCATAAGTATAAGTCAAAGATAACCACCCAGACATCATAAAATAATATTCTTAAGATAACCTCACATTTACCATATTTGGAATATCATGAGACTAAAACATTACTCAATGCATTGAAGTGCTATCTAGGAATACCCGTCAAAATCATATCATGCACAGGCCTAAGTGTTCCACATAGATCATATAACATAAGAATATATTTCATCACATTTAATCCCATTATTAAGTATATTTAGTTATATTCATGGAATTACAAAATAATTGATTTATGGGAACAAATAGGTGAATAACCTTGAGTGGAAATGGGTATGAGTATACACCTCACAAATGTTCTGCATTGAAAGTCGCAATGATATATTTACATCATAAAAACAACACGTGAAGATTCATAAAATGGATAAATTAGAGTGAAAGAGGTATATCATCAATTGAAATTCAAAACATAATAATGATGGATTTTTAAGAACATAATCCAAAATGATTTTTTTTAATTAATTGGCATAATACTAAGAGGGTTCTTAAATAAAAACATGGTATGGAAAAATAACATGATAATTTTGGTAGCATAACAAGGGTACATAATGAATTATGGGGGGATTAATGAGACATAAAGGAAAACGTCATCACTTAAAAATCATAATGGATTTAAGTGGGATATAGAAGTTCATATCCCCTCAATAATAATTGGAATACAAAGTTCTTTACGTAAATATGGTGATTGAATAAAGAGGATAAAGAGATTATCTCTTAATAAATTTTAACATAGTAACAACATAAGTAAATTCAATAATGAGAGGGGATAAAAAAATAAATTTATTAAGAAATAAATTTTTTAGCATATGTATCTATAAAAATTCATGAAATCAAAACAAATTTTTATTTAAAAGGATAATTAAAAATAAGGTGCTTGAATGGAAAAGAATATATAGAGGTCCCTTACCTTGGTAATGAGATTGAAAAATCTTGGGAGGGGAATATTGAGAGATTATGGACACCTTGAGAGTAATATATAGATTTTAGGGTAGTATAAGTAAATTATTAATGTTTTTTAGTGATTATTATGGAGGCCTTGGGTGGATTTATATAGGAAAAGAGAGGGTAGTTCTTTATTTTTTTCCCAAATATAGGTTTTGGACTATATATAATGAGGTAATCAAAACCACAAACCCTACCATGGTTTTTCCAATGGTTTTTTGAAAAATAGGATTAGTTTTAATTATATTTAAGTTAATGTTATGGACTTTATAAACTATTAAACTTGTTTTTGTGGAAGTGATTCATGTTTATAAATAATTGATTTTAAAAACATAAAATATAATATAGGTTTTGGAGGATTCATAAAGGCTTTAAATAATTAAATAAAAAACCTAAAAATATAGCATTTTATAGTGTAAACATGTATTATTTATTTTATAAACTTTATTTCATTTATAAAATAACTTTTTGGTCATTATGATGTAATAACACACACAATATATTTATAACATATTTATTTTTTACCTGAAAACTCCAATAACTCAAATAATTATGAAAAATTCACTATTGCATAATTTTTTTATTCTGATTCAAAATATAATATTTAATGTAAAAATATAATTCAATAAATACATTATTTTTTATTTTTTAAAAAAGAGCCAACATTTATTGAGAGATTGTGGTTTTTTATAATAATAGTTTTTTGACACTTAAAAAAAATTAAATTTTGACTTCCAAAATTTATATCATGATTTATATTTAATATATATATTATTTAATAAAAAAAATTAAAAATAACATTTATAACAAAAATTAATGACTTCATCAAAAAAAAAATTTTAATTTCAATTGCATATTACCCAAAAACACTATTCAAGTTTTGTCATATTAAAAACTAAATTTTTTGGCAAACTCATCTTTTAATCATTTATAAAGAAACAAATAATGGAATAAAGTAAATAATTATTTTATTAAAAACATAATACATGTATTCATTCTTTTAGGATTAATTTTTTTTCATTTTTAAATTATTTTTATTATTATACCCTTGATTAACTTATTTTCCTTTTACTACGGTAATAAATATTTAACTACGGTACAGTGCATATTTTCCAAAATTTAAGTTGAACATATGACCTAATATTTATTATTATGATTCTAAATATGGAATAATTTTGATAAATTTCAACACATATAAGTGGTAGTATTTAACTAAAAATAAAACATAGAAGGAGGATGAAGAGTGGTTTTTTGAAAAAAAAAAGCATTTTTCAAGGAAATGATTATTTTTCTTTAACTATATACCTAGTAACATTCCTTATATGAATTTAAATTTACAATTTTAGATACATAATCTATAAATATAGTTTAAATAATTCCCCATTAGGGGTTATTTTTAATATATTGAAATCAAGAGACATTGTTTATTTTTAAAAAGTTGTCTGAAAGATGTGTTTTTAAGCCAAATAACAAACTTATTCAAAAATCTTGTATAAAGATGATTTAAATGTAATAAATTGGATTAAATTTAACTAAATATTAATTATTATACTTTTAAGTAAAATTAAGATAATAGTTATTCTTTTAAATTGCTTAATTTATCAAAATAATTGACATTGTTTAAAAAAATGGGTATTTTCACTTTTCACTAAAAAGTTAATATTTAATGAAAAATACAAAAAAAAATATCTTAAGTAAATTTTTTAAATTATGGAATAGAAAATGGGGTTAATTTTTTCGAATAAATATTCTAAATTTTCCAGAAACTTGTAAAAACATTTTTTAAGAAAACATATATTGAAGAACAAAAATACATTACCAATAATTGATAGATTATTTACTAAGAATTTATCTACACATATATGTTTTTTAGGAATTATATATATATCCTTACGTTTTTAATCCTATTAATACCCAAAAATTTAACATCTAGTTTATAAAGGATACATTTAAATAGTCATGGTTTGTTTTCATTCAAAATTGTGTATCGCTTATACTAACAAACATAATTTTCTCTTTTAAAAACACGAGGCATTACATTCTCCCCCCCTTTAATAAATATAATCCTCTCAATTTTAACATTATATTGTTAAATAAATTTTTTAACATATAAAATATCTTTATTTATATCATCCATTTTAAAAAGGGCTACTAGAACATCCACTCGAAAAGATAGAAAGGTAATTACAAAGGTCATAATATAATTGGGTTTCCAAGTAAGACAAAATTAATGGGATGTGAAAATATTTACATGGTAGAAAAAAGGAAAATACTAGAAACTTATATAGGTTGATAGGGAACATGGTCAAGTAAAATTAAATGACCACAATACTATAAGTCTATGATGGTTTAAAAGGCCATCAATTCATCGAGAATGATCATAATATGACAACATTTTTGTTTCAACATTACTTTCATAGAGTTAAGGAATTCATTTACCACATATACTAGAGAAATATGGAAATATAAATTCTTGAAAATTATAATTTCAACCTTTAATAAATTTCTAATATAATATCATCTTTTCTCTAAATGATTAGTAGTCAACACTTTATTTGGAGTTAGCTATAATAGTTTTCACATTGAAAATCTAGAAACATTATCTATTTCGAGAGAATATTGAAATATATAAGTATCATAAGACCCACATGTATATATTCACATAGAAATAGCTAAATATGTTCTAATGAATATGGTCATATTTGATTAAGGTCTATAAGTTCTCAATCCACTACTACTATGGGAAAGAAAATAAAGAGGAAGGTGCTCTAACTTGAAGGATTGATAAATTTTATTATTGATTAGTATTTAGAACGATCTGGCCTTCTTATACTTGAAAAAGAAGGACATGGGAATCATAAAGGATTGATCATCATTAAACCATTCAGAAATTATTATTCAAGCATCCCTTATTGAGAAGATAAATGATTTTCAAAGGGATGATGTGGAAATGATGAAGATGTTGGAAGCTATAAGAAAATGGAAATCCCTAGAGTTAAAAAGTAATGAATAAGGAGTTATAAGATTTTCGTCACAACTCTATTTATAATAAAATATTGAGTTAAAAATTGATCTATTTTATGATGCACATAATTCTACCTTCTCTATCGGTCTAGATTGCATGAATATTTATTAATATATCTAGGAATAATATTAGGGTGACAATATGAATAAGGATATCCCAAAATATATATCAAGGTGTCTTGTATTTCAGCAAGTGAAGGATGAAAGGTAAAAAATATAAGGGGATGATAAAAATATTACCCATACTTATAAATAAATGGGAAAATAGATCCATGGAAATTTTCACTAGTCTTTCGATGAAATCAACGAGAAATAATGTTATATGGGTTGTAGTAGATCTTCTTACAAAGACAAATCACATCATTTCCATTAAAGTAGACATATCAATAAATTAAATTGTATGTATATACATTATATAATTGGTTAGGTTGAGTTTTTGGATGAAGGTGATGAACACAAACATTTAGTTCATGAAAATTGAAGAAATGGTGGAAGGTTCAAGACCATTCAGCAGTACATCATGGATTTTTAGAGTCGATGTAAGATCTATTCAGATAATAATTTATGAGACCTAGAGTTTGAGGTTGGAGATAAATTATTTCTCCATATATTTCCATGGAATAAATCCATTATATTTTTAAATATTGGAAATCTTAGTCCAAGATATAGTGGTTCCTTTGAGATCCCTAATCACATCCGATTACTGGCCTATCGACCACCAATACCACCTAACCTATCTCAAGTACATGATGTGTTGCATGTATCCCTATTGAGGATGTACATAATATAAACCTTACATATTCTGATTCTATAGGTGGTACCATTTAAGAATGATCTTTCATATTAAGGGTGATTCATTGAAGATATTTGATTGTAGAGACAAAGTTATATGAAATAAGGAAATGCACTGGGTCAAATTACTACAGGGAAACCATGATTTTTATTAATAGACATGGAAATTAGAGGAGGTAATGAAATATAATTACCATAATCTGTTTTTTTATATAAAATTAAAATTTCATTGGTGAAATTTTCTGAATGGGGGAAGATTTTAATGACCCATACTATTATAAATAAAATTTCTTTTGCGATTGAATTAGATTCATTATTGTGTATTATGGTAATGGAAAACACATTATCCTATTTTTTGGTTATATATTCTTAGATTTAAAATATAGTTAATAATCATAACCATTGATAATATAGTAATTTATAATTTATTATATTATTAATATAAATATACGGTTATGAAAATTCCATTTGACACAAAGAGGATCCCTTACAAAATTCAAGCATAGTAATGGCTTAGGTAAATTCTATAATGAGAGTAGATAAATTATCTCTAATTATTAATACATAAATTTTATAGTATTGGGACCTTTATATATTTATGAAAAAAGAAACTATTTATATTCAAATGGATAAATAAAAATTAGGATGTTGAATTAAAAAATAAGAGAGAGAGTTTTGTTACCTAGAAAGGGTTATTCCGAAAGTTTTGTAAGAACTTATTGAGAGATTGGGATAAAAATTGGAGAACTATACAGAGGGGAGGGGATATTAATGATGTGATACAAGTTTTTATATTGAAGAATAATGGGATATTTTGTTGGTTTATATAGGAAAAGTGAGGGGAGTTTTTATAATTTCTCAAACATGAGTTTTTCAAACTATATAATAATGTAATCAGAACCCCAAACATTCCCTTTGTTGTTTCCCTTGGTTTATACCAAATAAGAGTGTTTCTATATATTTTATAACTCCAAGGTCATAAATCTAAAAAATATTACCCTTGGGGATGTGTAAGTGAGTTATGTTTATTAATAATTGATTTTAAAACCTTAAAATATAATATATTTTTTGGATGATTCATTATGGATTTATAAAATTATTCAATTAACCTCAAAAAAATATATTAAAGTATAAACATTTATTTGGTTCTGGATAACATTTATAGAATTTATTAAATTGCTTTTGGGTCATTATGATGTCATAATACATCCCATATATTTATACTATATTTATTTTTTACCCAAAAAAACGAATTTGTCAGAAAATTATGAAATATTCATTATTGGGTAATTCAATGATGGTGAGATTTTTATGGGGTCATTCAATGTACATGGTTTGGGTTGTGATCTATAAGAGCTTGAACTTCTTCCATAAATAGTTTCTCTCATGATTTTATTTTTAGATCTCAGATTGGTTGTTTCAATGTCAAATCCTAATGATTATATATCCCTTGGAAGATCTGATAAATGGGATTCATAGGGTACGATCATGTTGGTTGAGGTCATTTCTTCTTTTTAACATGATAATTTGATTTATCATAACACTATATTTATAATAATCATATGGATAATTTTCAATGAATATTTCATCAATGTTTATGATTATTTATGTTATATTAAATATTATAGGTTATAATAAAATAAAATAAATGCATGTTTTTTTATAATCGTAATAGGTAATTTAATTCAATCAAAAAAGGAGTTCTATTTATAAAAGTTTGGGTTGCTAAAATATTCCCCTTCATAAATTTGTCCTTTTAAATTTTAATTTCGTACACTAAAAATT
This sequence comes from Viscum album, assembly GCA_963277665.1. Classification (NCBI taxonomy): domain Eukaryota; kingdom Viridiplantae; phylum Streptophyta; class Magnoliopsida; order Santalales; family Viscaceae; genus Viscum; species Viscum album. The sequence continues at coordinate 460,430,493 of OY728135.1, forward strand.
GAGGGTAATTATATTTCATCACATCATATGGTTCCCATAACACTTCTTGAAACTTGTGGTTTCTCCATGGTACTTTGTACTAGTTCATTGTACTATTATACATAGAATGGTTTCTATACGACCTAATATATTCACAGACATCTCTTCATATAAAAGACCATTCTTCAACAGTTTCACCAATGGAGTTAGTGCTTGTAAGGGGTTTTTTATTTACTTACTCAATAGGGATACATAAAACACATAATTTAATTTATATATGTTATGTGGGAATGTAAGTCGATAGGCCACCACTTCTGTACAATCAAGAATCTCAAAGAGATTGATGTTTCTTGGAAAAATCTTTCCCTTATTACCAAATCTCAAAAATTTGTTCCATAGAGATATGTGGAGGAATAAATTATCTCCAACCTCAATCTTTAGGTCTCATTGATGATTTTCATCATAGATCTAATGTTGACTTTTAGCATCCCGGATGTGTAGTTGAATGGTTTGGACCATTTCCACCATTTACTCCACCATTTTAGGACCCAGTCATTTGAGTCCACCAACTACTTCCCAACATGTAGGTTTTCTATATCTATTACCATAAATGAATTAATAGGTAACCATTTGGATACTTGATTGGAAACTATTTTTTTCTAAATTTACTAGAAGAATATGTTTATCCCATCATCCTTTGAAATCTATTGGGCATGTAATCAAATTTTCCTCAAATTTATAGATAGCAAACTTATATTGTCCATCAGTTTTATGGTGACAAGTCATAATTGAATTCAAATAAGTATTTTAAGATTATTGAAGAATATTTCCAAACATGGGGTATATCTTGGGACTCTATTAGACACAATCAAGTCTCATGTTCCATGTATCCTCACTACTTCTCTAATGCACATCCTTTCATTTTGATCAAGTGATACGTCCACTCAAATTTAAATTAAGTTAGAATTATTTGAAATACAATCCAACAAAACACATATATCAATATTTCCTCTTGATTTATTTATAATACTAGTGACAAAGTCTAAGGCTTTGTTTTCCCATTACCATATAAGTATGGGTAATAGTTCCATCATCCCCTTTTATTTTTTTCTTTTCAAACTTCACTTGTTATTATAAAATACACCATGATATATATTTCACGATCTCCTTCTTCACATTTCCCCACCATTAGAACTCAAGGAGATCTCAATAAATATTTATACTCCCTTAATGGATAGAGAATCTTGATCTATGTGCATTATCCAATAGATCATTCTTTAACCTTGGATTTGATGGTACACGTAGTCTTGAACCAAATCTTAAAAACACATCATTATTTTTTCACTATAAGGATTTACCTTTCCTTATAAAATCCACCTACTTCTTAATTTCCACATCATATATTTGAGAATAATATATCTTCTCTATAAGGGATGTTTGAACAATTATTTGTGAAATGATTGATGATGTTCCTTTATAATTACCATGTCCATCGTTTTCAAGTATAAGAAGATTGGATTCCTTATAAATTCTCATAATTGATAAAATTACATGATCCATTCCACTTAAAGTGTTTATAACATTATTTTATTTCCCAAGATTGTATTGGATTGATTATTCATAGACCTTAATCATATCTAACAATTTTCATAGGTGTATATTCATCTCTTTCTATGAGAATATATACTTTTTGATTTTATGATCTCTATATATTTCAAACTTTTACAAGAAGAGATAATGATTCTTGATTTTTAAATTGAAGATTACTAAATCCAACTCCGGATCATGTGTTGGGTAGTTTTATTCAGGAACATTCAATTTCCCTAAGTAATGGGCTATCACTTTTTCATTATGGATTATTACATAGTCCAATCCTTTCTTTTAAGAATGACTATAAAACATGAGAAGTTTCCCACCTTTGGGTAGCATAAGTCTAGGTGTAGTGATAAACCTTTTTGAAAATCTTTTATGCTCTCATAGATATTACCCAGCTAGTATGTGGAAACTATGGAAATCGGTCAATGATGTTGGAATCAGTCATCCTTGAATTACTTTTATTTTTGAAGGGCCCATAGATATCTCATTTCTTTATGATAATGTTCCCCAAGAATGATACCTCCTTCAAACAGAACTCATATTTTCTATAAATTTCATACATGTACTCCTTTCATAAGGTCTTTAACACAGTGCTCAGATGATCCTCATTATTCTCCTTTCTTTCAGAGTATATTTTGATATCTTCTATAAAGACTACCTAAATTTTTTTGAGATAATCTCTAAAGACTCTATTCATTAAGTCAATGATTTTTTGGGTAATTAGTGAGTATAAATGGAATTACTATAAACTCATAGTGAACATACCTTGTACGGAAATCATCCTTGTTGATATCATTTTTATTCAACCATACCTGATAATACCTCAACCAAAGATCCACCTTATAGAGGTATTGGTCAACATGTATCTGATCAAACAATCCATTGATCTTCAGAAAAGGATACCTATTTTTTATCATGATCTTGCTGAGATAATGATAATAAATTCAAAGTCATATTGACTCATACTTATTCTTGATGGATAGGACCGGTGCACTGTAAGGTGAAGAACTTTCTCATAGGAACCCTATATCTAAATTCTCCTGTAGTTTCTTCTTTAGCTCCTAAAGTTCCTTGAAAACTATTCTATATATATTAATTGATATTTTCAACTCCCCAGGTATAATCATGATTTAAAATTTAATATCTCATCTAGTATGAAGACAAAACAATTATTTGGGAAACACATCATTGTATTCCCTCAAAATGGCCATGTTTTCAAGGATGATGATTTCATTAGTCCCCATAATTTTTGAAAGATATAATTTCTCATAGAGAAATAATATCCATGCTTTAGATGATCATACCAAATAAGATTCATCCTCCTTCTAAAAAGTTAATATAATTTAAGGTTGATTCATGGTATAGAGGGTGAATTCATTTTCCCAATAATTTATGTTGGAATTATAAAAGGAAAAACATTCCATAACTAGGATAACAAAAAATTCCACTAAAGGGAGATTGATAAAATTTTAAAGATGAACATTCTAAAAATCTTCAACATGTTATTATGGAATCATAGATGTTTTCTATGATGATATAAAATCATATCATGTGGTGACGCAATGTTCTTTGAAAACCTTTAAGATATCATTATAGGGTATTTATTTAAATATAAAATCACATAAACTACTCAGAAGTAGATGTTACATGTACTTTGGTCATCATGATCCATCTCCGTATAGGACTTTCCTTATTCCCTTATTCATGGAGATTATTAGTGCTCATAATTCTTGTTAACCCTTGGAATAGGTCAGTATCTTGGATAATATCCAACTAATACCCATTTATGAAAAAAACTATATATTTAACAATTGATTGATCTTTATATCCATCCACTACATTATTCATTTTTTCCTAAAAATTGGATGCTTTATGCCTTATCTTTCCATAATTGAAACATCTCCAAGTTCCTTTTTGAAATTTCTATTGGTTACCCTTTCCAAATTTTCTTTAAAAAGTAAATTGGATCATCCTTCCCTTATTAACTTTATCATATAAACATCCTTGAAACATGATATTTTTCTTATTTGATGTATTTGGACATTCACTATGTTTTAATAGTTAATCGTGATTTTTGATAGTTGGTTTGGCATAATAAAAATATTTCGAACTTGAGAACCCGTCATGTAATGACGCACTTATTCTCATTGGATTGATAATATGATGAACCATTACTTGGCCTTAAACAACATCCCCAATATTCCAATGTCTAGAAATAAATTATGAAGGGTTTCAATGCAATTTGGGGATGATTTACCCTTTATGAACTAAAACCATTATCCCAAAACCATAACAAAACGACTCACTATATGGTTCATGAATAAATGAAAGTAAACTTGGCCAATTAATTTATATGAAAACAACACCATAGTTTACTACAATATAAGGAAAAGAAACTATCATTGTAAATAGTGTAAAGATGACTAAAAACTCAAAGACGACAACAAGACTCCATGTTCCACAAGCTCCATGCTCCAATCACCAAACAACCCAAGTATCATGAGGTGGTGATAAATATGTAGGATACATTACCTTTTTCCATGTCTTGGAAGACATCATCTATAAAATCACCCAATTAAAAATCAGGGGAGAGTATAAAACTCAATAGGCTTTTCCCAATGATTTCCATAGTCACGCCACTATAATTGAAGAGTTAGCCACAAGTATATAAAACAGTTTGTATAAAAAAAAAATTCTTAAGTAGTTTATAACTAAATATAATCACCTTATAGAATATTTTATAACTTAATATGAACAACTACTATATAAAAAATTCCAATCCCAAACCCATTTTCAAAGAAAGAAACCAAACATGGCCGTAGCCCATTCCATAAGTTCCCTTTTTCATAACCAATCCATTCCACAAATCCACACTTCCATCCATGCATGATTTGTTAAGATATTTAAATAATCATGATCATTCTATCATTGATCTACCATTTCCTACCTTGATTATTTTTTCCAATGTTCCATTATACTTTCATCACTGAGCACAAGGTCATATTTTAACCAAGACTTGTAAATACAATATGAATACACACACATGTATTCCCACCACCATTTCCGAAACCAATATTACAAAATCATTTCGATAAAAATCATTTTATTGAAACCCCATTTTCCAAAAACCATTTCACAAATCCATCCATGCCATATTTTAACATCACTACTTTAAAATCAAGAACTAAATAACTTCTCATAATAATTCACCAAAATTAAAAAATTTCACAAAAACCATAAATCATCGCTAAGGCGGATTTATATCATGATTTACACCAAGATTTAACAATAAATTTCAATCAATAAAATCAATTTGAAATTAATCCAATAAATTCTAGTAATAGGAGATGAGAGTGAATCCATCTACCTTGAATCTTTTGATAGAAACTGAAAATGGATGAAGAACGCTCACGAAACTAAGTAATAATTCCATGAAACCACCTTAGATCTCTTATCCTATCAACAAAGAGAAAAAATTTCTACATAATAGGAATCCATAATTTTAGATCTACCCATAACGAGTGTAGATATGAGAACATGAGAGGGAGGTGAATTAGATCTAAGTTGATCTATGAAAACGTGACAAGAACAAAGAAGAACAATGACATACCTCAAGAATAGGGCTTCTAAAAACCATGGAAATGATCTAGATCGATTCCAAATTACATGGGAGAGGTACCAAAAACTTTAATAGAGAATAATCTCAAATTAGGGTTGAATATGAGGACAACCAAATCTTATAGATTCAAAAACATGTGAGATACACTTTTTAGGATCTCACTTTAACCCTACACAAGGTTTAGTCCCACAATAAGACAAACCATGTGCAAAATCTACATTAGCTACTACCTAAGAAGACCCTTGATTGACCTCCTTAAATGTACACCCACCGCACCGATCTACTATGCAACATCTATAACTATGCATGGTTTCTCTAAGGATTCTACACTGTTTTGCAACCCATGTGAATCCTTTGCGCCTTCCCCTTAGCAACAAAAAATATCCAAAAATTCTCCAAACTCTCTCAACCTTGACCCTTAAGACTTACATTCCTGAAAAGAATAAATAATGGGTTAAATTCCAGAATCAAGGGGTACTGCATTCTCCCCACCATTGGTCTTTCTATCCCCAAAAATTAAAAAAACATTCCCTAAAAGAGTTCAAGCCATTTATCTTTCATTTACTTATTTCATTCCCAAGTCTCTTCCTGAATATTACAATGTTTCCATAAAACCTGCACTAGACTGATACTTTTCCCATACAAGTCTCTATCCGGTCTATTTAAAATATACAGCGGTATATGTACCAATGAATCATTTGGCTCTAGGTCAATGTGACCCCATCTAATAACATGGTCTGGATCAAGCTGATACTTTTTCAGTTGAGATATGTGGAACACATTATGAACTAAATTGAAACTTAGTGGAAATGGAAATTGATATTCCACTACTCCAACCCATTCTAGTATCTTGAAAGGGCCTCTGTATTAGGGATATCACTTTCCTTACTTCCCAAAATGGTGTTTTCCAGGCCTTTGAGAAATTTAAAAGAACACATGATCACTCATCGTAAATGATAATAGTATTTGATGATGATCCACTTACAATTTTTTATGACTCTCAGCCGTCTCCATCCATTCCCTAATCAACTGAATCCTATCCATTGTTTCTTGGACAATACTCAGCACAAATATTGAATTTTCACATGTTCCCACCCAAAAAAGTGTAGAATGGAAAGAAACCCCATAAAATGCTTTAAAAGGTCCATATGTATTGACTATTGATATCTGTTATTATATGATAACTCCACTAAGGGTATATGCTCTTCCCATGAGACACCAAAATCCATTATGCAAGACCGCAACATGTCTTCCAAAATCGGTATCGTACTTTCAAATTTTTGATCCATATGAGGTTGATATGTCATAATCATAATAGACTGAGTTACAAGGTATTTTTATAAGGATTTATAGAAACAATACATGAACCTCGGATCTATCTAAGACTATAAAAAACGGTACACCAATTCTATTTACCACTTTTTGGATATAGATTTTGGGAAGATCCTCCACTATATGAGTTTCATGAATTGGAATGAAATGGGATGACTTGGTAAGCCCATCCACTATAACCCATATGGAATTGTGTTTTTGAACCATTCTTGGGAGACCTATAATAAAATACATGGCTATCTACTCCCATATCCACATTGGGATAGGTAAAGACCACAACAAACCTGATGTTCGTTGATGTTCTATCTTAACTTGTTGTCAAGTTAAGCACTTTAAAATTATCACATCCACCTTTTGTTTCATAACATTCCTATAGAACAACTCTTTCAATGTCTTATACAAATTCTGTATACCCGAATGTACAGCCCATATGAATGGTGGTAAACATGAAGAAGTTGTTCCTAACAAGCCATAGGTACAGCCATATGATCTCTAAACTACAAAAATGAACTCCCATATATTTTCAAACCCTCAATGGTATCCCCACCATTATGTTTTGAACTCATAACCAGGCATTACACATAATATGTTTTTTCCTCTTTAACCATCCTTACCAAATCAGGAACCATAGAAACTAAAATTAAAGCTGCAACAACATCCCATTCTTCACATTCCACATGCATGTCTATTAGGACTGACAACAACTTCCATTCATCTGAAGCTTATTTTTCTAACTAAGCATATGAATTTCTTCTTAATGAATCAACCACCAAATTACCTTTTCTCAGTGTATACATCAATTCAATAACGAACATCTGGAGATAGTCCATCCTTCTTTTTTTTCACAGATTCAAATTTCACTATGAGAAAATATGTTTCAAGCTCTTATAATCTATGAACATAGTAAATTTCTCACCAAAGAGATAATTATGACATGTCTTCATGTCATGGATGACTGTAGTTAACTCCAAGTCATGTGTTGGTTTATTCTTCTCATTCACTCTAAACTTCCTTGAACCGTAAGCAACCACATCGTCTCTTTGTCTAAGAACACATCCCCACCCAGATCCTGAAGCATCAAAATAAACCACATACCCATGTCTTAATTTCAGAAAGGCCAAGATATGTGATAATGTAATATGAACTTTTATCCCTTTAAAATACTTTTGGAATTACTCACTCCATTGGAATGGAACATTATTCTTTGTTAAAGAGGATATTAGAGAAGCTACTTTAGCAAGTCACACACAAAGCATTGTTAATAACCAGATAAACTAAGTAAGATATGTATCTCAAATACATTATTCAGTGGTTTCAAGGAGATAATAGATTATTTCTTCTCTAGATCCACTGAAACAGCTTTTTTAGAAATTACATGTCCAAGAAAACGTACATCTTATCTACAAAAATTACAATTTGAATGTTTGGCATACAAATATTGATCTCTCAAGATTCCCAATACTGTCGTAAAGTGTTTCTCATGATCATACCTTTTCCTTGAACACACCAATATGTCATCCAAAAAAAACCGAACAAAATAATCCAGATATTTTTGAAATATTCGATTCATCAATTCAATAAAGACTATTGGTACATTCATATGATCGAACGGCATTATTACGTACACATAATGTCTATATATTTCTCTAAAATCTATATTTTGAATTAACTCCTTCTAAACTCATGATTGGTGATATTCTAATCAAAAGTCAATTATAGAGAAATAATGAGATTCACTCAACTGATTGAAATGATCATCAAATCATGGATGTGGATACCGATTCTTTATCATAACATGGGTGAGACTAAGATAATCCAGACACAACCTTAGAGTTCCATCTTCTTTATTCATGAACAAGACTGTTCATACCCACATAGATGTTCAAGGCTAAATAAAACCTTTTTTTTACAGCTCTTCCAACTGTACTTTCAATTATCATAACTCTATAGGATAAATTCAATATAACATAAGTGAGTTTGGACTGGTCCTCAGGATGAGATCAATCATAAAATCCGCTTTCCTTATGGGTGTTAACCTAGAGAAATTTTCAATAAACACATTAGGAAACTAGTCCATGATTAGTGGAAGAATATTATTATTAGTCTCTTCTATCAATTCCAAATTTGATTCCACCAACTTGTAGGAAATTTTTCCCACTACTAGTGCCAACAATCCTATTTCACTTGTCTTTAAAATCCTTTTTCCATTAAAGAAATACTTAACACCATCCTCAGTCATGAAAGTAGATG